>CATKUP010000093.1:1200000-1800000 GCA_949786385.1 Onychomys leucogaster | reverse complement strand
TAACTGTGTAAATTCATTTTAGCCGAAAAACCCCTGGGTTTACCGGAAATGAACTCTTGCTTGTAGGAAGACACAGTGGCTTTGGTTTCACTCAGTTTGTGAAGGGAAATTCAGACCTGAGTTCTCATCCATGACACACACTCTGTTTTAACACAAGAAGCATACTCTTTTTTCCAGCGTCTCTAATACATCAAGAAACATGAGCATGCCCAGAAAAAAATAACTGTGTTTCCTACTCATACGGACCATATCTAGTTGAACTCTGCTTATGAAATTGTAATAAACCACAGCATTTCTTACATAGATGCTCTTTAGTTAATAGTGAAAAACGTGTTGGGTTCGTGAACTGTGTGAATTCATTTGAGCCGAAAAATCACTGGGCTTACAGGAAATGAACTCTTGCTTGTAGGAAGACACAGAGACTTTGGTTTAACTCCGTTTCTGAAGGAAAATTCAGACCAGTGTTCTCATCCATGAAACATACTCTGTTTTCACGCAAGAAACATGCTCTTCTTTCCAGCGTCTCAAATACAGCAAGAAACATGAGCATGCCCAGAAAAAAGAACTCTGTTTCCTACTCATACGGACCACATCTAGTTGAACACTGCTTATGGAACTGTAACAAACCACAGCATGTGTTACATAGATGCTCTTTAGTTAACAGTGAAAATCGTGTTGGGTTCGTGAATTGTGTAAATTTATTTGAGCCGACCAATCTCTTGGTTTACAGGAAATGAACTCTTGATTGTAGGAAGACACAGAGGCTTTGGTTTCACTCCGTTTGTGAAGGGAAATTCAGACCAGTGTTCTCATCCATGAAACACCCTCTGTTTTATCGCATGAAGCATCCTCTTCTGTCCAGAATCTGCAATACAGCAAGAAAGAAGAGCATGCCCAGAAAAAAAGAACTGTGTTTCCTACTCATACGGACCATAGCTAGTTGAACACTGCTTATGAAACTGTAACAAACCACAGCATGTGTTACATAGATGCTCTTTAGTTAATAGTGAGAAACGTGTTGGGTTCCTTAACTGTGTAAATTCATTTTAGCCAAAAAACCCCTGGGTTTACCGGAAATGAACTCTTGCGTGTAGGAAGACACAGTGGCTTTGGTTTCACTCCGTTTGTGAAGGGAAATTCAGACCTGAGTTCTCATCCATGACACACACTCTGTTTTAACGCAAGAAGCATCCTCTATTTTCCAGCATCTCTAATGCATCAAGAAACATGAGCATGCCCAGAAAAAAATATCTGTGTTTCCTACTCATACAGACCATATCTAGTTGAACTCTGCTTATGAAATTGTAATAAACCACAGCATTTCTTACATAGATGCTCTTTAGTTAATAGTGAAAAACGTGTTGGGTTCGTGAACTGTGTAAATTCATTTGAGGTGAAAAATCACTGGGATTATCGGAAATGAACTCTTGCTTGTAGGAAGACACAGAGCCTTTGGTTTAACTTCGTTTGTGACGGGAAATTCTGATGAGTGTTCTCATCTATGAAACACCCTCTGTTTTAACACAAGAAGCATCCTCTTCTTTCCAGAGTCTGCAATACAGCAAGAAATATGAGCATGTCCAGAAAAAAAGAACTGTGTTTCCTACTCATACGGACCATGTCTAGTTGAACTCTGCTTATGAAACTGTAACAATCCACAGCATATGATACATAAATGCTCTTTAGTTAATAGGGAAAAACGTATTGGGTTCATGAACTGTGTAAATTCATTTGAGCCAAAAAATCACTGGGTTTACCGGAAATGAACTCTTGCTTGTAGGAAGACATAGAGGCTTTGGTTTCACTCCGTTTGTGAAGGGAAATTCAGACCAGAGTTCACATGCATGGAACACACTCTGTTTTAACGCAAGAAGCATGCTCTTCTTTCGAGCATCTCTAATACAGCAAGAAACATGAGCATGCCCCGAAAAAAAGAACTGTGTTTCCTACTCATACGGACCATGTCTAGTTGAACTCTGCTCATTAAACTGTAACAAACCTCAGCAGTTGTTACATAGATGCTCTTCAGTTAATAGTGAAAAACGTGTTGGGTTCGTGAAATGTGTAAATTCATTTGAGCCGAAAAATCACTGGGCTTACCAGAAATGAACTCTTGCTTGTAGGAAGACACAGAGACTTTGGTTTCACTCCGTTTGTGAAGGGAAATTCAGACCAGAGTTATCCTCCATGAAACACACTCTGTTTTAATGCAAGAAGCATGCTCTTCTTTCCAGCATCTCTAATAGAGCAAGAAACATGAGCATGCCCAGAAGAATAGAACTGTGTTTCCTACTCACATGGACCATATCTAGTTGAATTCTTCTCATTAAATTGTAACAAACCACAGCTTCTCTTACATAAAGGCTCTTTAGTTAATAGTGAAAATCGTGTTGGGTTCATAAACTGTGTAAATGCATTTGAGCCGAAAAATCACTGGTTATACGGGAAATTAACTCTTCCTTGGAGGAAGAAACAGAGCCTTTGGTTTAACTCCGTTTGTGACGTGAAATTCAGACCAGTGTTCTCATCTATGAAACACGATCTGTTTATCGCAAGAAGCATTCTCTTCTTTACAGAGTCTGCAATAAAGCAAGAGATATGAGCATTTCCAGAAAAAAAGAACTGTGTTTCCTACTCATACGGACCACATCTAGTTGCACACTGCTTATGAAACTGTATCAAACCACAGCATGTGTTACATAGATGCTCTTTAGTTAACAGTGAAAATCGTGTTGGGTTCGTGAATTGTGTAAAATCATTTGAGCCGAAAAAAAACTGGGTTTACCGGAAATGAAATATTGCTTTAGGAAGACTTAGAGGCTTTGGTTTCACTCCGTTTGTGAAGCGAAATTCAGACCAGAGTTCTCATCCATGAAACATACTCTGTTTTAACATAAGAAACATGCTCTTCTTTCCAGCGTCTCAAATACAGCAAGTAACATGAGCATGCTCAGAAAAAAGAACTGTGTTTCCTACTCATACGGACCATATCTAGTTGAACTCTGCTTATGAAATTGTAATAAACCACAGCATTTCTTACATAGATGCTCTTTAGTTAATAGTGAAATCGTGTTGGGTTCGTGAACTGTGTAAATTCATTTGAGCCGAAAAAATCACTGGGCTTACCAGAAATGAACTCTTGCTTGTAGGAAGACACAGAGACTTTGGTTTACCTCAGTTTCTCAAGCTAAATTCAGACCAGTGTTCTCATCCATGAAACACCCTCTGTTTTAACGCAGGAAGCATCCGCTTCTTTCCAGATTTGCAATACAGCAAGAAATATGAGCATGCCCAGAAAAAAAGAACTGTGTTTCCTACTCATACAGACCATATATAGTTTAACTATGCTTATGAAACTGTAACAAACCACAGCATGTGTTACATAGATGCTCTTGAGTTAATAGTGAAAAACGTATTGGGTTCATGAACTGTGTAAATTCATTTGAGCCGAAAAATCTCTGGGTTTACCGGAAATGAACTCTTGCTTGTAGGAAGACACAGAGGATTTGGTTTCACATCGTTTGTGAAGGGAAATTCAGACCAGTGTTCTCATCCATGAAACATAATCAGTTTTAACGCAAGAAACATGTTCTTCTTTCCAGCATCTCAAATACAGCAAGAAACATGAGCATGCCCAGAAAAAAGAACTGTGTTTCCTACTCATACGGACCACATCTAGGTGAACACTGCTTATGGAACTGTAACAAACCACAGCATGTGTTACATAGATGCTCTTTAGTTAACAGTGAAAATCGTGTTGGGTTCGTGAATTGTGTAAATTTATTTGAGCCGACCAATCTCTTGGTTTACGAGAAATGAACTCTTGATTGTAGGAAGACACAGAGGCTTTGGTTTCACTCCGTTTGTGAAGGGAAATTCAGACCAGTGTTCTCATCCATGAAACACCCTCTGTTTTATCGCAGGAAGCATCCTCTTCTGTCCAGAATCTGCAATACAGCAAGAAATAAGAGCATGCCCAGAAAAAAAGAACTGTGTTTCCTACTCATACGGACCATAGCTAGTTGAATACTGCTTATGAAACTGTAACAAACCACAGCATGTGTTACATAGATGCTCTTTAGTTAATAGTGAGAAACGTGTTGGGTTCCTTAACTGTGTAAATTCATTTTAGCCAAAAAACCCCTGGGTTTACCGGAAATGAACTCTTGCGTGTAGGAAGACACAGTGGCTTTGGTTTCACTCCGTTTGTGAAGGGAAATTCAGACCTGAGTTCTCATCCATGACACACACTCTGTTTTAACGCAAGAAGCATCCTCTATTTTCCAGCATCTCTAATGCATCAAGAAACATGAGCATGCCCAGAAAAAAATATCTGTGTTTCCTACTCATACAGACCATATCTAGTTGAACTCTGCTTATGAAATTGTAATAAACCACAGCATTTCTTACATAGATGCTCTTTAGTTAATAGTGAAAAACGTGTTGGGTTCGTGAACTGTGTAAATTCATTTGAGCTGAAAAATCTCTGGGTTTACCGGAAATGAACTCTTGCTTGTAGGAAGACATAGAGGCTTTGGTTTCACTCCGTTTGTGAAGAGAAATTCAGACCAGAGTTCACATGCATGGAACACACTCTGTTTTAACGCAAGAAGCATGCTCTTCTTTCGAGCATCTCTAATACAGCAAGAAACATGAGCATGCCCCGAAAAAAAGAACTGTGTTTCCTACTCATACGGACCATGTCTAGTTGAACTCTGCTCATTAAACTGTAACAAACCTCAGCAGTTGTTACATAGATGCTCTTTAGTTAATAGTGAAAATCGTGTTGGGTTCGTGAACTGTGTAAATTCATTTGAGCCGAAAAATCACTGGGCTTACCAGAAATGAACTCTTGCTTGTAGGAAGACACAGAGACTTTGGTTTGCCTCCGTTTCTCAAGGAAAATTCAGAGCAGTGTTCTCATCCATGAAACACCCTCTGTTTTAACGCAAGAAGCATCCTCTTCTTTCCAGAGTATGCAATACAGCAAGAAATATGAGCATGTCCAGAAAAAAAGAACTGTGTTTCCTACTCATACGGACCATATATATTTGAACTATGCTTATGAAACTGTAACAAACCACAGCATGTGTTACATAGATGCTCTTTAGTTAATAGTGAAAAATGTATTGGGTTCATGAACTGTGTAAATTCATGTGAGCCGAAAAATCTCTTGTTTTTCCAGAAATGAACTCTTGCTTGTAGGAAGACACAGAGGATTTGGTTTCACATCGTTTGTGAAGGGAAATTCAGACCAGTGTTCTCATCCATGAAACATACTCTGTTTTCACGCAAGAAACATGCTCTTCTTTCCAGCGTCTCAAATACAGCAAGAAACATGAGCATGCCCAGAAAAAAGAACTCTGTTTCCTACTCATACGGACCACATCTAGTTGAACACTGCTTATGGAACTGTAACAAACCACAGCATGTGTTACATAGATGCTCTTTAGTTAACCGTGAAAATCCTGTTGGGTTCGTGAATTGTGTAAATTCATTTGAGCCGACCAATCTCTTGGTTTACCGGAAATGAACTCTTGATTGTAGGAAGACACAGAGGCTTTGGTTTCACTCCATTTGTGAAGGGAAATTCAGACCAGTGTTCTCATCCATGAAACACCCTCTGTTTTATCGCAAGAAGCATCCTCTTCTGTCAAGAATCTGCTATACAGCAAGAAATATGAGCATGCCCAGAAAAAAAGAACTGTGTTTCCTACTCATACAGACCATAGCAAGTTGAACTCTGATTATGAAACTGTAACAAACCACAGCATGTGTTACATAGATGCTCTTTAGTTAATAGTGAGAAACGTGTTGGGTCCCTTAACTGTGTAAATTCATTTTAGCCGAAAAACCCCTGGGTTTACCGGAAATGAACTCTTGCTTGTAGGAAGACACAGTGGCTTTGGTTTCACTCAGTTTGTGAAGGGAAATTCAGACCTGAGTTCTCATCCATGACACACACTCTGTTTTAACACAAGAAGCATACTCTTTTTTCCAGCGTCTCTAATACATCAAGAAACATGAGCATGCCCAGAAAAAAATAACTGTGTTTCCTACTCATACGGACCATATCTAGTTGAACTCTGCTTATGAAATTGTAATAAACCGCAGCATTTCTTACATAGATGCTCTTTAGTTAATAGTGAAAAACGTGTTGGGTTCGTGAACTGTGTGAATTCATTTGAGCCGAAAAATCACTGGGCTTACAGGAAATGAACTCTTGCTTGTAGGAAGACACAGAGACTTTGGTTTAACTCCGTTTCTGAAGGAAAATTCAGACCAGTGTTCTCATCCATGAAACATACTCTGTTTTAACGCAAGAAACATGCTCTTCTTTCCAGCGTCTCAAATACAGCAAGAAACATGAGCACGCCCAGAAAAAAGAACTGTGTTTCCTACTCATACGGACCACATCTAGTTGAACACTGCTTATGAAACTGTAACAAACCACAGCATGTGTTACATAGATGCTCTTTAGTTAACAGTGAAAATCGTGTTGGGTTCGTGAATTGTGTAAATTCATTTGAGCGGAAAAAAAACTGGGTTTACCGGAAATGAAATCTTGCTTTAGGAAGACTTAGAGGCTTTGGTTTCACTCCGTTTGTGAAGCAAAATTCAGACCAGAGTTCTCATCCATGAAACAAACTCTGGTTTAACGCAAGAAACATGCTCTTATTTCCAGCGTCTCAATTACAGCAAGTAACAGGAGCATGCTCAGAAAAAAAACTGTGTTTCCTACTCATAAGGACCATATCTAGTTGAACTCTGCTTATGAAATTGTAATAAACCACAGCATTTCTTACATAGATGCTCTTTAGTTAATAGTGAGAAACGTGTTGGGTTCCTTAACTGTGTAAATTCATTTTAGCCAAAAAACCCCTGGGTTTACCGGAAATGAACTCTTGCGTGTAGGAAGACACAGTGGCTTTGGTTTCACTCCGTTTGTGAAGGGAAATTCAGACCTGAGTTCTCATCCATGACACACACTCTGTTTTAACGCAAGAAGCATCCTCTATTTTCCAGCATCTCTAATACATCAAGAAACATGAGCATGCACAGAAAAAAATATCTGTGTTTCCTACTCATACAGACCATATCCAGTTGAACTCTGCTTAAGAAATTGTAATAAACCACAGCATTTCTTACATAGATGCTCTTTAGTTAATAGTGAAAAACGTCTTGGGTTCGTGAACTGTGTAAATTCATTTGAGCTGAAAAATCACTGGGATTATCGGAAATGAACTCTTGCTTGTAGGAAGACACAGAGCCTTTGGTTTAACTCCGTTTGTGACGGGAAGTTCTGATGAGTGTTCTCATCTATGAAACACCCTCTGATTTAACGCAAAAAGCATCCTCTTCTTTCCAGAGTCTGCAATACAGCAAGAAATATGAGCATGTCCAGAAAAAAAGAACTGTGTTTCCTACTCATACGGACCATATCTAGTTGAACTCTGCTTATGAAACTGTAACAATCCACAGCATATGATACATAGATGCTCTTTAGTTAATAGGGAAAAACGTATTGGGTTCATGAACTGTGTAAATTCATTTGAGCCAAAAAATCACTGGGTTTAACGCAAATGAACTCTTGCTTGTAGGAAGACATAGAGGCTTTGGTTTCACTCCGTTTGTGAAGGGAAATTCAGACCAGAGTTCACATGCTTGGAACACACTCTGTTTTAACGCAAGAAGCATGCTCTTCTTTCGAGCATCTCTAATACAGCAAGAAACATGAGCTTGCCCCGAAAAAAAAGAACTGTGTTTCCTACTCATACGGACCATATCTAGTTGAACTCTGCTCATTAAACTGTAACAAACCTCAGCATTTGTTACATAGATGCTGTTTAGTTAATAGTGAAAAACGTGTTGGGTTCGTGAACTGTGTAAATTCATTTGAGCCGAAAAATTACTGGGCTTACCAGAAATGAACTCTTGCTTGTAGGAAGACACAGAGACTTTGGTTTGCCTCCGTTTCTCAAGGAAAATTCAGAGCAGTGTTCTCATCCATGAAACACCCTCTGTTTTAACGCAAGAAGCATCCTCTTCTTTCGAGAGTATGCAATACAGCAAGAAATATGAGCATGTCCAGAAAAAAAGAACTGTGTTTCCTACTCATACGGACCATATATATTTGAACTATGCTTATGAAACTGTAACAAACCACAGCATGTGTTACATAGATGCTCTTTAGTTAATAGTGAAAAACGTATTGGGTTCATGAACTGTGTAAATACATTTGAGCCGAAAAATCTCTGGGTTTTCCGGAAATGAACTCTTGCTTGTAGGAAGACACAGAGGATTTGGTTTCACATCGTTTGTGAAGGGAAATTCAGACCAGTGTTCTCATCCATGAAACATACTCTGTTTTCACGCAAGAAACATGCTCTTCTTTCCAGCGTCTCAAATACAGCAAGAAACATGAGCATGCCCAGAAAAAAGAACTCTGTTTCCTACTCATACAGACCACATCTAGTTGAACACTGCTTATGGAACTGTAACAAACCACAGCATGTGTTACATAGATGCTCTTTAGTTAACCGTGAAAATCCTGTTGGGTTCGTGAATTGTGTAAATTCATTTGAGCCGACCAATCTCTTGGTTTACCGGAAATGAAATCTTGATTGTAGGAAGACACAGAGGCTTTGGTTTCACTCCATTTGTGAAGGGAAATTCAGACCAGTGTTCTCATCCATGAAACACCCTCTGTTTTATCACAAGAAGCATCCTCTTCTGTCAAGAATCTGCTATACAGCAAGAAATATGAGCATGCCCAGAAAAAAAGAACTGTGTTTCCTACTCATACAGACCATAGCAAGTTGAACTCTGATTATGAAACTGTAACAAACCAGAGCATGTGTTACATAGATGCTCTTTAGTTAATAGTGAGAAACGTGTTGGGTTCCTTAACTGTGTAAATTCATTTTAGCCAAAAAAACCCCTGGGTTTACCGGAAATGAACTCTTGTGTGTAGGAAGACACAGTGGCTTTGGTTTCACTACGTTTGTGAAGTGAAATTCAGACCTGAGTTCTCATCCATGACACACACTCTGTTTTAACGCAAGAAGCATCCACTATTTTCCAGCGTCTCTAATACATCAAGAAACATGAGCATGCCCAGAAAAAAATATCTGTGTTTCCTACTCATACAGACCATATCTAGTTGAACTCTGCTTATGAAATTGTAATAAACCACAGCATTTCTTACATAGATGCTCTTTAGTTAATAGTGAAAAACGTGTTGGGTTCGTGAACTGTGTAAATTCATTTGAGCTGAAAAATCACTGGGATTATCGGAAATGAACTCTTGCTTGTAGGAAGACACAGAGCCTTTGGTTTAACTTCGTTTGTGACGGGAAATTCTGATGAGTGTTCTCATCTATGAAACACCCTCTGTTTTAACACAAGAAGCATCCTCTTCTTTCCAGAGTCTGCAATACAGCAAGAAATATGAGCATGTCCAGAAAAAAAGAACTGTGTTTCCTACTCATACGGACCATATCTAGTTGAACTCTGCTTATGAAACTGTAACAATCCACAGCATATGATACATAAATGCTCTTTAGTTAATAGGGAAAAACGTATTGGGTTCATGAACTGTGTAAATTCATTTGAGCCAAAAAATCACTGGGTTTACCGGAAATGAACTCTTGCTTGTAGGAAGACATAGAGGCTTTGGTTTCACTCTGTTTGTGAAGAGAAATTCAGACCAGAGTTCACATGCATGGAACACACTCTGTTTTAACGCAAGAAGCATGCTCTTCTTTCGAGCATCTCTAATACAGCAAGAAACATGAGCATGCCCCGAAAAAAAGAACTGTGTTTCCTACTCATACGGACCATGTCTAGTTGAACTCTGCTCATTAAACTGTAACAAACCTCAGCAGTTGTTACATAGATGCTCTTTAGTTAATAGTGAAAATCGTGTTGGGTTCGTGAACTGTGTAAATTCATTTGAGCCGAAAAATCACTGGGCTTACCAGAAATGAACTCTTGCTTGTAGGAAGACACAGAGACGTTGGTTTGCCTCCGTTTCTCAAGGAAAATTCAGAGCAGTGTTCTCATCCATGAAACACCCTCTGTTTTAACGCAAGAAGCATCCTCTTCTTTCCAGAGTATGCAATACAGCAAGAAATATGAGCATGTCCAGAAAAAAAGAACTGTGTTTCCTACTCATACGGACCATATATATTTGAACTATGCTTATGAAACTGTAACAAACCACAGCATGTGTTACATAGATGCTCTTTAGTTAATAGTGAAAAACGTATTGGGTTCATGAACTGTGTAAATTCATGTGAGCCGAAAAATCTCTGGGTTTTCCGGAAATGAACTCTTGCTTGTAGGAAGACACAGAGGATTTGGTTTCACATCGTTTGTGAAGGGAAATTCAGACCAGTGTTCTCATTCATGAAACATACTCTGTTTTCACGCAAGAAACATGCTCTTCTTTCCAGCGTCTCAAATACAGCAAGAAACATGAGCATGCCCAGAAAAAAGAACTCTGTTTCCTACTCATACGGACCACATCTAGTTGAACACTGCTTATGGAACTGTAACAAACCACAGCATGTGTTACATAGATGCTCTTTAGTTAACCGTGAAAATCCTGTTGGGTTCGTGAATTGTGTAAATTCATTTGAGCCGACCAATCTCTTGGTTTACCGGAAATGAACTCTTGATTGTAGGAAGACACAGAGGCTTTGGTTTCACTCCGTTTGTGAAGGGAAATTCAGACCAGTGTTCTCATCCATGAAAAACCCTCTGTTTTATCGCAAGAAACATCCTCTTCTGTCAAGAATCTGTTATAGAGCAAGATATATGAGCATGCCCAGAAAAAAAGATCTGTGTTTCCTACTCATACAGACCATAGCAAGTTGAACTCTGATTATGAAACTGTAACAAACCACAGCATGTGTTACATAGATGCTCTTTAGTTAATAGTGAGAAACGTGTTGGGTCCCTTAACTGTGTAAATTCATTTTAGCCGAAAAACCCCTGGGTTTACCGGAAATGAACTCTTGCTTGTAGGAAGACACAGAGCCTTTGGTTTAATTCCGTTTGTGAAGGGAAATTCTGATGATTGTTCTCATCTATGAAACACCCTGTGTTTTAACGCAAAAAGCATCCTCTTCTTTCCAGCGTCTCAAATACAGCAAGTAACATGAGCATGCTCAGAAAAAAGAACTGTGTTTCCTACTCATACGGACCATATCTAGTTGAACCCTGCTTATGAAATTGTAATAAACCACAGCATTTCTTACATAGATGCTCTTTAGTTAATAGTGAAATCATGTTGGGTTCGTGAACTGTGTAAATTCATTTGAGCCGAAAAAATCACTGGGCTTACCAGAAATGAACTCTTGCTTGTAGGAAGACACAGAGACTTTGGTTTACCTCAGTTTCTCAAGCTAAATTCAGACCAGTGTTCTCATCCATGAAACACCCTCTGTTTTAACGCAGGAAGCATCCTCTTCTTTCCAGATTTGCAATACAGCAAGAAATATGAGCATGTCCAGAAAAAAAGAACTGTGTTTCCTACTCATACGGACCATATATATTTGAACTATGCTTATGAAACTGTAACAAACCACAGCATGTGTTACATAGATGCTCTTTAGTTAATAGTGAAAAACGTATTGGGTTCATGAACTGTGTAAATTCATTTGAGCCGAAAAATCTCTGGGTTTTCCGGAAATGAACTCTTGCTTGTAGGAAGACACAGAGGATTTGGTTTCACATCGTTTGTGAAGGGAAATTCAGACCAGTGTTCTCAACCATGAAACATACTCTGTTTTCACGCAAGAAACATGCTCTTCTTTCCAGCGTCTCAAATACAGCAAGAAACATGAGCATGCCCAGAAAAAAGAACTCTGTTTCCTACTCATACGGACCACATCTAGTTGAACACTGCTTATGGAACTGTAACAAACCACAGCATGTGTTACATAGATGCTCTTTAGTTAACCGTGAAATTCCTGTTGGGTTCGTCAATTGTGTAAATTCATTTGAGCCGACCAATCTCTTGGTTTACCGGAAATGAACTCTTGATTGTAGGAAGACACAGAGGCTTTGGTTTCACTCCGTTTGTGAAGGGAAATTCAGACCAGAGTTCACATGCATGGAACACACTCTGTTTTAACGCAAGAAGCATGCTCTTCTTTCGAGCATCTCTAATACAGCAACAAACATGAGCATGCCCCGAAAAAAATAACTGTGTTTCCTACTCATACGGACCATGTCTAGTTGAACTCTGCTCATTAAACTGTAACAAACCTCAGCAGTTGTTACATAGATGCTCTTCAGTTAATAGTGAAAAACCTGTTGGGTTCGTGAACTGTGTAAATTCATTTGAGCCGAAAAATCACTGGGCTTACCAGAAATGAACTCTTGCTTGTAGGAAGACACAGAGACTTTGGTTTCACTCCGTTTGTGAAGGGAAATTCAGACCAGAGTTATCCTCCATGAAACACACTCTGTTTTAATGCAAGAAGCATGCTCTTCTTTCCAGCATCTCTAATAGAGCAAGAAACATGAGCATGCCCAGAAGATTAGAACTGTGTTTCCTACCCACATGGACCATATCTAGTTGAATTCTTCTCATTAAATTGTAACAAACCACAGCTTCTCTTACATAAAGGCTCTTTAGTTAATAGTGAAAATCGTGTTGGGTTCATAAACTGTGTAAATGCATTTGAGCCGAAAAATCACTGGTTATACGGGAAATTAACTCTTCCTTGGAGGAAGAAACAGAGCCTTTGGTTTAACTCCGTTTGTGACGTGAAATTCAGACCAGTGTTCTCATCTATGAAACACCCTCTGTTTATCGCAAGAAGCATCCTCTTCTTTACAGAGTCTGCAATAAAGCAAGAGATATGAGCATTTCCAGAAAAAAAGAACTGTGTTTCCTACTCATACGGACCACATCTAGTTGCACACTGCTTATGAAACTGTATCAAACCACAGCATGTGTTACATAGATGCTCTTTAGTTAACAGTGAAAATCGTGTTGGGTTCGTGAATTGTGTAAAATCATTTGAGCCGAAAAAAAACTGGGTTTACCGGAAATGAAATATTGCTTTAGGAAGACTTAGAGGCTTTGGTTTCACTCCGTTTGTGAAGCGAAATTCAGACCAGAGTTCTCATCCATGAAACATACTCTGTTTTAACGCAAGAAACATGCTCTTCTTTCCAGCGTCTCAAATACAGCAAGTAACATGAGCATGCTCAGAAAAAAGAACTGTGTTTCCTACTCATATGGACCATATCTAGTTGAACCCTGCTTATGAAATTGTAATAAACCACAGCATTTCTTACATAGATGCTCTTTAGTTAATAGTGAAATCATGTTGGGTTCGTGAACTGTGTAAATTCATTTGAGCCGAAAAAATCACTGGGCTTACCAGAAATGAACTCTTGCTTGTAGGAAGACACAGAGACTTTGGTTTACCTCAGTTTCTCAAGCTAAATTCAGACCAGTGTTCTCATCCATGAAACACCCTCTGTTTTAACGCAGGAAGCATCCTCTTCTTTCCAGATTTGCAATACAGCAAGAAATATGAGCATGCCCAGAAAAAAAGAACTGTGTTTCCTACTCATACAGACCATATATAGTTTAACTATGCTTATGAAACTGTAACAAACCACAGCATGTGTTACATAGATGCTCTTGAGTTAATAGTGAAAAACGTATTGGGTTCATGAACTGTGTAAATTCATTTGAGCCGAAAAATCTCTTGGTTTACCGGAAATGAACTCTTGCTTGTAGGAAGACACAGAGGATTTGGTTTCACATCGTTTGTGAAGGGAAATTCAGACCAGTGTTCTCATCCATGAAACATAATCAGTTTTAACGCAAGAAACATGTTCTTCTTTCCAGCATCTCAAATACAGCAAGAAACATGAGCATGCCCAGAAAAAAGAACTGTGTTTCCTACTCATACGGACCACATCTAGTTGAACACTGCTTATGGAACTGTAACAAACCACAGCATGTGTTACATAGATGCTCTTTAGTTAACAGTGAAAATCGTGTTGGGTTCGTGAATTGTGTAAATTTATTTGAGCCGACCAATCTCTTGGTTTACGGGAAATGAACTCTTGATTGTAGGAAGACACAGAGGCTTTGGTTTCACTCCGTTTGTGAAGGGAAATTCAGACCAGTGTTCTCATCCATGAAACACCCTCTGTTTTATTGCAGGAAGCATCCTCTTCTGTCCAGAATCTGCAATACAGCAAGAAATAAGAGCATGCCCAGAAAAAAAGAACTGTGTTTCCTACTCATATGGACCATAGCTAGTTGAATACTGCTTATGAAACTGTAACAAACCATAGCATGTGTTACATAGATGCTCTTTAGTTAATAGTGAGAAACGTGTTGGGTTCCTTAACTGTGTAAATTCATTTTAGCCAAAAAACCCCTGGGTTTACCGGAAATGAACTCTTGCGTGTAGGAAGACACAGTGGCTTTGGTTTCACTCCGTTTGTGAAGGGAAATTCAGACCTGAGTTCTCATCCATGACACACACTCTGTTTTAACGCAAGAAGCATCCTCTATTTTCCAGCATCTCTAATGCATCAAGAAACATGAGCATGCCCAGAAAAAAATATCTGTGTTTCCTACTCATACAGACCATATCTAGTTGAACTCTGCTTATGAAATTGTAATAAACCACAGCATTTCTTACATAGATGCTCTTTAGTTAATAGTGAAAAACGTGTTGGGTTCGTGAACTGTGTAAATTCATTTGAGCTGAAAAATCACTGGGATTATCGGAAATGAACTCTTGCTTGTAGGAAGACACAGAGCCTTTGGTTTAACTTCGTTTGTGATGGGAAATTCTGATGAGTGTTCTCATCTATGAAACACCCTCTGTTTTAACACAAGAAGCATCCTCTTCTTTCCAGAGTCTGCAATACAGCAAGAAATATGAGCATGTCCAGAAAAAAAGAACTGTGTTTCCTACTCATACGGACCATATCTAGTTGAACTCTGCTTATGAAACTGTAACAATCCACAGCATATGATACATAAATGCTCTTTAGTTAATAGGGAAAAACGTATTGGGTTCATGAACTGTGTAAATTCATTTGAGCCAAAAAATCACTGGGTTTACCGGAAATGAACTCTTGCTTGTAGGCAGACATAGAGGCTTTGGTTTCACTCCGTTTGTGAAGAGAAATTCAGACCAGAGTTCACATGCATGGAACACACTCTGTTTTAACGCAAGAAGCATGCTCTTCTTTCGAGCATATCTAATACAGCAAGAAACATGAGCATGCCCCGAAAAAAAGAACTGTGTTTCCTACTCATACAGACCATGTCTAGTTGAACTCTGCTCATTAAACTGTAACAAACCTCAGCAGTTGTTACATAGATGCTCTTTAGTTAATAGTGAAAATCGTGTTGGGTTCGTGAACTGTGTAAATTCATTTGAGCCGAAAAATCACTGGGCTCACCAGAAATGAACTCTTGCTTGTAGGAAGACACAGAGACTTTGGTTTGCCTCCGTTTCTCAAGGAAAATTCAGAGCAGTGTTCTCATCCATGAAACACCCTCTGATTTAACGCAAGAAGCATCCTCTTCTTTCCAGAGTATGCAATACAGCAAGAAATATGAGCATGTCCAGAAAAAAAGAACTGTGTTTCCTACTCATACGGACCATATATATTTGAACTATGCTTATGAAACTGTAACAAACCACAGCATGTGTTACATAGATGCTCTTTAGTTAATAGTGAAAAATGTATTGGGTTCATGAACTGTGTAAATTCATGTGAGCCGAAAAATCTCTGGGTTTTCCGGAAATGAACTCTTGCTTGTAGGAAGACACAGAGGATTTGGTTTCACATCGTTTGTGAAGGGAAATTCAGACCAGTGTTCTCATCCATGAAACATACTCTGTTTTCACGCAAGAAACATGCTCTTCTTTCCAGCGTCTCAAATACAGCAAGAAACATGAGCATGCCCAGAAAAAAGAACTCTGTTTCCTACTCATACGGACCACATCTAGTTGAACACTGCTTATGGAACTGTAACAAACCACAGCATGTGTTACATAGATGCTCTTTAGTTAACCGTGAAAATCCTGTTGGGTTCGTGAATTGTGTAAATTCATTTGAGCCGACCAATCTCTTGGTTTACCGGAAATGAACTCTTGGTTGTAGGAAGACACAGAGGCTTTGGTTTCACTCCATTTGTGAAGGGAAATTCAGACCAGTGTTCTCATCCATGAAACACCCTCTGTTTTATCGCAAGAAGCATCCTCTTCTGTGAAGAATCTGCTATACAGCAAGAAATATGAGCATGCCCAGAAAAAAAGAACTGTGTTTCCTACTCATACAGACCATAGCAAGTTGAACTCTGATTATGAAACTGTAACAAACCACAGCATGTGTTACATAGATGCTCTTTAGTTAATAGTGAGAAACGTGTTGGGTCCCTTAACTGTGTAAATTCATTTTAGCCAAAAAACCCCTGGGTTTACCGGAAATGAACTCTTGCTTGTAGGAAGACACAGTGGCTTTGGTTTCACTCAGTTTGTGAAGGGAAATTCAGACCTGAGTTCTCATCCATGACACACACTCTGTTTTAACGCAAGAAGCATCCTCTATTTTCCAGCATCTCTAATGCATCAAGAAACATGAGCATGCCCAGAAAAAAATATCTGTGTTTCCTACTCATACAGACCATATCTAGTTGAACTCTGCTTATGAAATTGTAATAAACCACAGCATTTCTTACATAGATGCTCTTTAGTTAATAGTGAAAAACGTGTTGGGTTCGTGAACTGTGTAAATTCATTTGAGCTGAAAAATCACTGGGATTATCGGAAATGAACTCTTGCTTGTAGGAAGACACAGAGCCTTTGGTTTAACTTCGTTTGTGATGGGAAATTCTGATGAGTGTTCTCATCTATGAAACACCCTCTGTTTTAACACAAGAAGCATCCTCTTCTTTCCAGAGTCTGCAATACAGCAAGAAATATGAGCATGTCCAGAAAAAAAGAACTGTGTTTCCTACTCATACGGACCATATCTAGTTGAACTCTGCTTATGAAACTGTAACAATCCACAGCATATGATACATAAATGCTCTTTAGTTAATAGGGAAAAACGTATTGGGTTCATGAACTGTGTAAATTCATTTGAGCCAAAAAATCACTGGGTTTACCGGAAATGAACTCTTGCTTGTAGGAAGACATAGAGGCTTTGGTTTCACTCCGTTTGTGAAGAGAAATTCAGACCAGAGTTCACATGCATGGAACACACTCTGTTTTAACGCAAGAAGCATGCTCTTCTTTCGAGCATATCTAATACAGCAAGAAACATGAGCATGCCCCGAAAAAAAGAACTGTGTTTCCTACTCATACAGACCATGTCTAGTTGAACTCTGCTCATTAAACTGTAACAAACCTCAGCAGTTGTTACATAGATGCTCTTTAGTTAATAGTGAAAATCGTGTTGGGTTCGTGAACTGTGTAAATTCATTTGAGCCGAAAAATCACTGGGCTCACCAGAAATGAACTCTTGCTTGTAGGAAGACACAGAGACTTTGGTTTGCCTCCGTTTCTCAAGGAAAATTCAGAGCAGTGTTCTCATCCATGAAACACCCTCTGTTTTAACGCAAGAAGCATCCTCTTCTTTCCAGAGTATGCAATACAGCAAGAAATATGAGCATGTCCAGAAAAAAAGAACTGTGTTTCCTACTCATACGGACCATATATATTTGAACTATGCTTATGAAACTGTAACAAACCACAGCATGTGTTACATAGATGCTCTTTAGTTAATAGTGAAAAATGTATTGGGTTCATGAACTGTGTAAATTCATGTGAGCCGAAAAATCTCTGGGTTTTCCGGAAATGAACTCTTGCTTGTAGGAAGACACAGAGGATTTGGTTTCACATCGTTTGTGAAGGGAAATTCAGACCAGTGTTCTCATCCATGAAACATACTCTGTTTTCACGCAAGAAACATGCTCTTCTTTCCAGCGTCTCAAATACAGCAAGAAACATGAGCATGCCCAGAAAAAAGAACTCTGTTTCCTACTCATACGGACCACATCTAGTTGAACACTGCTTATGGAACTGTAACAAACCACAGCATGTGTTACATAGATGCTCTTTAGTTAACCGTGAAAATCCTGTTGGGTTCGTGAATTGTGTAAATTCATTTGAGCCGACCAATCTCTTGGTTTACCGGAAATGAACTCTTGATTGTAGGAAGACACAGAGGCTTTGGTTTCACTCCATTTGTGAAGGGAAATTCAGACCAGTGTTCTCATCCATGAAACACCCTCTGTTTTATCGCAAGAAGCATCCTCTTCTGTCAAGAATCTGCTATACAGCAAGAAATATGAGCATGCCCAGAAAAAAAGAACTGTGTTTCCTACTCATACAGACCATAGCAAGTTGAACTCTGATTATGAAACTGTAACAAACCACAGCATGTGTTACATAGATGCTCTTTAGTTAATAGTGAGAAACGTGTTGGGTCCCTTAACTGTGTAAATTCATTTTAGCCGAAAAACCCCTGGGTTTACCGGAAATGAACTCTTGCTTGTAGGAAGACACAGTGGCTTTGGTTTCACTCAGTTTGTGAAGGGAAATTCAGACCTGAGTTCTCATCCATGACACACACTCTGTTTTAACACAAGAAGCATACTCTTTTTTCCAGCGTCTCTAATACATCAAGAAACATGAGCATGCCCAGAAAAAAATAACTGTGTTTCCTACTCATACGGACCATATCTAGTTGAACTCTGCTTATGAAATTGTAATAAACCACAGCATTTCTTACATAGATGCTCTTTAGTTAACAGTGAAAAACGTGTTGGGTTCGTGAACTGTGTGAATTCATTTGAGCCGAAAAATCACTGGGCTTACAGGAAATGAACTCTTGCTTGTAGGAAGACACAGAGACTTTGGTTTAACTCCGTTTCTGAAGGAAAATTCAGACCAGTGTTCTCATCCATGAAACATACTCTGTTTTAACGCAAGAAACATGCTCTTCTTTCCAGCGTCTCAAATACAGCAAGAAACATGAGCACGCCCAGAAAAAAGAACTGTGTTTCCTACTCATACGGACCACATCTAGTTGAACACTGCTTATGAAACTGTAACAAACCACAGCATGTGTTACATAGATGCTCTTTAGTTAACAGTGAAAATCGTGTTGGGTTCGTGAATTGTGTAAATTCATTTGAGCGGAAAAAAAACTGGGTTTACCGGAAATGAAATCTTGCTTTAGGAAGACTTAGAGGCTTTGGTTTCACTCCGTTTGTGAAGCGAAATTCAGACCAGAGTTCTCATCCATGAAACAAACTCTGGTTTAACGCAAGAAACATGCTCTTATTTCCAGCGTCTCAATTACAGCAAGTAACATGAGCATGCTCAGAAAAAAAACTGTGTTTCCTACTCATAAGGACCATATCTAGTTGAACTCTGCTTATGAAATTGTAATAAACCACAGCATTTCTTACATAGATGCTCTTTAGTTAATAGTGAGAAACGTGTTGGGTTCCTTAACTGTGTAAATTCATTTTAGCCAAAAAACCCCTGGGTTTACCGGAAATGAACTCTTGCGTGTAGGAAGACACAGTGGCTTTGGTTTCACTCCGTTTGTGAAGGGAAATTCAGACCTGAGTTCTCATCCATGACACACACTCTGTTTTAACGCAAGAAGCATCCTCTATTTTCCAGCGTCTCTAATGCATCAAGAAACATGAGCATGCCCAGAAAAAAATATCTGTGTTTCCCACTCATACAGACCATATCCAGTTGAACTCTGCTTAAGAAATTGTAATAAACCACAGCATTTCTTACATAGATGCTCTTTAGTTAATAGTGAAAAACGTGTTGGGTTCGTGAACTGTGTAAATTCATTTGAGCTGAAAAATCACTGGGATTATCGGAAATGAACTCTTGCTTGGAGGAAGACACAGAGCCTTTGGTTTAACACCGTTTGTGACGGGAAATTCTGATGAGTGTTCTCATCTATGAAACACCCTCTGTTTTAACACAAGAAGCATCCTCTTCTTTCCAGAGTCTGCAATACAGCAAGAAATATGAGCATGTCCAGAAAAAAAGAACTGTGTTTCCTACTCATACGGACCATATCTAGTTGAACTCTGCTTATGAAACTGTAACAATCCACAGCATATGATACATAGATGCTCTTTAGTTAATAGGGAAAAACGTATTGGGTTCATGAACTGTGTAAATTCATTTGAGCCAAAAAATCACTGGGTTTACCGGAAATGAACTCTTGCTTGTAGGAAGACATAGAGGCTTTGGTTTCACTCCGTTTGTGAAGGGAAATTCAGACCAGAGTTCACATGCATGGAACACACTCTGTTTTAACGCAAGAAGCATGCTCTTCTTTCGAGCATCTCTAATACAGCAAGAAACATGAGCTTGCCCCGAAAAAAAGAACTGTGTTTCCTACTCATACGGACCATATCTAGTTGAACTCTGCTTAAGAAATTGTAATAAACCACAGCATTTCTTACACAGATGCTCTTTAGTTAATAGTGAAAAACGTGTTGGGTTCGTGAACTGTGTAAATTCCTTTGAGCTGAAAAATCACTGGGATTATCGGAAATGAACTCTTGCTTGTAGGAAGACACAGAGCCTTTGGTTTAACTCCGTTTGTGATGGGAAAGTCTGATGAGTGTTCTCATCTATGAAACACCCTCTGTTTTAACGCAAAAAGCATCCTCTTCTTTCCAGAGTCTGCAATACAGCAAGAAATATGAGCATGTCCAGAAAAAAAGAACTGTGTATCCTATTCATACGGACCATATCTAGTTGAACTCTGCTTATGAAACTATAACAATCCACAGCATATGATACATAGATGCTCTTTAGTTAATAGAGAAAAACGTATTGGGTTCATGAACTGTGTAAATTCATTTGAGCCAAAAAATCACTGGGTTTACCGGAAATGAACTCTTGCTTGTAGGAAGACATAGAGGCTTTGGTTTCACTCCGTTTGTGAAGGGAAATTCAGACCAGAGTTCACATGCATGGAACACACTCTGTTTTAACGCAAGAAGCTTGCTCTTCTTTCGAGCATCTCTAATACAGCAAGAAACATGAGCTTGCCCCGAAAAAAAGAACTGTGTTTCCTACTCATACGGACCATGTCTAGTTGAACTCTGCTCATTAAACTGTAACAAACCTCAGCAGTTGTTACATAGATGCTCTTCAGTTAATAGTGAAAAACGTGTTGGGTTCGTGAACTGTGTAAATTCATTTGAGCCGAAAAATCACTGGGCTTACCAGAAATGAACTCTTGCTTGTAGGAAGACACAGAGACTTTGGTTTGCCTCCGTTTCTCAAGGAAAATTCAGAGCAGTGTTCTCATCCATGAAACACCCTCTGTTTTAACGCAAGAAGCATCCTCTTCTTTCCAGAGTATGCAATACAGCAAGAAATATGAGCATGTCCAGAAAAAAAGAACTGTGTTTCCTACTCATACGGACCATATATATTTGAACTATGCTTATGAAACTGTAACAAACCACAGCATGTGTTACATAGATGCTCTTTTTTAATAGTGAAAAACGTATTGGGTTCATGAACTGTGTAAATTCATTTGAGCCGAAAAATCTCTGGGTTTTCCGGAAATGAACTCTTGCTTGTAGGAAGACACAGAGGATTTGGTTTCACATCGTTTGTGAAGGGAAATTCAGACTAGTGTTCTCATCCATGAAACATACTCTGTTTTCACGCAAGAAACATGCTCTTCTTTCCAGCGTCTCAAATACAGCAAGAAACATGAGCATGCCCAGAAAAAAGAACTCTGTTTCCTACTCATACGGACCACATCTAGTTGAACACTGCTTATGGAACTGTAACAAACCACAGCATGTGTTACATAGATGCTCTTTAGTTAACCGTGAAAATCCTGTTGGGTTCGTGAATTGTGTAAATTCATTTGAGCCGACCAATCTCTTGGTTTACCGGAAATGAACTCTTGATTGTAGGAAGACACAGAGGCTTTGGTTTCACTCCATTTGTGAAGGGAAATTCAGACCAGTGTTCTCATCCATGAAACACCCTCTGTTTTATCGCAAGAAGCATCCTCTTCTGTCAAGAATCTGCTATACAGCAAGAAATATGAGCATGCCCAGAAAAAAAGAACTGTGTTTCCTACTCATACAGACCATAGCAAGTTGAACTCTGATTATGAAACTGTAACAAACCACAGCATGTGTTACATAGATGCTCTTTAGTTAATAGTGAGAAACGTGTTGGGTCCCTTAACTGTGTAAATTCATTTTAGCCGAAAAACCCCTGGGTTTACCGGAAATGAACTCTTGCTTGTAGGAAGACACAGTGGCTTTGGTTTCACTCAGTTTGTGAAGGGAAATTCAGACCTGAGTTCTCATCCATGACACACACTCTGTTTTAACACAAGAAGCATACTCTTTTTTCCAGCGTCTCTAATACATCAAGAAACATGAGCATGCCCAGAAAAAAATAACTGTGTTTCCTACTCATTCGGACCATATCTAGTTGAACTCTGCTTATGAAATTGTAATAAACCACAGCTTTCTTACATAGATGCTCTTTGGATAATAGTGAAAAACGTGTTGGGTTCGTGAATTGTGTAAATTCATTTGAGCCGAAAAATCACTGGGTTTACCGGAAATGAAATATTGCTTTAGGAAGACTTAGAGGCTTTGGTTTCACTCCGTTTGTGAAGCGAAATTCAGACCAGAGTTCTCATCCATGAAACATACTCTGTTTTATCGCAAAAAACATGCTCTTCTTTCCAGCGTCTCAAATACAGCAAGTAACATGAGCATGCTCAGAAAAAATAACTGTGTTTCCTACTCATACGGACCATATCTAGTTGAACTATGCTTATGAAACTATAACAATCCACAGCATATGATACATAGATGCTCTTTAGTTAATAGAGAAAAACGTATTGGGTTCATGAACTGTATAAATTCATTTGAGCCAAAAAAACACTGGGTTTACCGGAAATGAACTCTTGCTTGTAGGAAGACATAGAGGCTTTGGTTTCACTCCGTTTGTGAAGGGAAATTCAGACCAGAGTTCACATGCATGGAACACACTCTGTTTTAACGCAAGAAGCATGCTCTTCTTTCGAGCATCTCTAATACAGCAAGAAACATGAGCTTGCCCTGAAAAAAAGAACTGTGTTTCCTACTCATACGGACCATATCTAGTTGAACTCTGCTTAAGAAATTGTAATAAACCACAGCATTTCTTACACAGATGCTCTTTAGTTAATAGTGAAAAACGTGTTGGGTTCGTGAACTGTGTAAATTCCTTTGAGCTGAAAAATCACTGGGATTATCGGAAATGAACTCTTGCTTGTAGGAAGACACAGAGCCTTTGGTTTAACTCCGTTTGTGACGGGAAAGTCTGATGAGTGTTCTCATCTATGAAACACCCTCTGTTTTAACGCAAAAAGCATCCTCTTCTTTCCAGAGTCTGCAATACAGCAAGAAATATGAGCATGTCCAGAAAAAAAGAACTGTGTATCCTATTCATACGGACCATATCTAGTTGAACTCTGCTTATGAAACTATAACAATCCACAGCATATGATACATAGATGCTCTTTAGTTAATAGAGAAAAACGTATTGGGTTCATGAACTGTGTAAATTCATTTGAGCCAAAAAATCACTGGGTTTACCGGAAATGAACTCTTGCTTGTAGGAAGACATAGAGGCTTTGGTTTCACTCCGTTTGTGAAGGGAAATTCAGACCAGAGTTCACATGCATGGAACACACTCTGTTTTAACGCAAGAAGCTTGCTCTTCTTTCGAGCATCTCTAATACAGCAAGAAACATGAGCTTGCCCCGAAAAAAAGAACTGTGTTTCCTACTCATACGGACCATATCTAGTTGAACTCTGCTCATTAAACTGTAACAAACCTCAGCATTTGTTACATAGATTCTGTTTAGTTAATAGTGAAAAACGTGTTGGGTTCGTGAACTGTGTAAATTCATTTGAGCCGAAAAATCACTGGGCTTACCAGAAATGAACTCTTGCTTGTAGGAAGACACAGAGACTTTGGTTTGCCTCCGTTTCTCAAGGAAAATTCAGAGCAGTGTTCTCATCCATGAAACACCCTCTGTTTTAACGCAAGAAGCATCCTCTTCTTTCCAGAGTATGCAATACAGCAAGAAATATGAGCATGTCCAGAAAAAAAGAACTGTGTTTCCTACTCATACGGACCATATATATTTGAACTATGCTTATGAAACTGTAACAAACCACAGCATGTGTTACATAGATGCTCTTTAGTTAATAGTGAAAAATGTATTGGGTTCATGAACTGTGTAAATTCATGTGAGCCGAAAAATCTCTGGGTTTTCCGGAAATGAACTCTTGCTTGTAGGAAGACACAGAGGATTTGGTTTCACATCGTTTGTGAAGGGAAATTCAGACCAGTGTTCTCATCCATGAAACATACTCTGTTTTCACGCAAGAAACATGCTCTTCTTTCCAGCGTCTCAAATACAGCAAGAAACATGAGCATGCCCAGAAAAAAGAACTCTGTTTCCTACTCATACGGACCACATCTAGTTGAACACTGCTTATGGAACTGTAACAAACCACAGCATGTGTTACATAGATGCTCTTTAGTTAACCGTGAAAATCCTGTTGGGTTCGTGAATTGTGTAAATTCATTTGAGCCGACCAATCTCTTGGTTTACCGGAAATGAACTCTTGATTGTAGGAAGACACAGAGGCTTTGGTTTCACTCCATTTGTGAAGGGAAATTCAGACCAGTGTTCTCATCCATGAAACACCCTCTGTTTTATCGCAAGAAGCATCCTCTTCTGTCAAGAATCTGCTATACAGCAAGAAATATGAGCATGCCCAGAAAAAAAGAACTGTGTTTCCTACTCATACAGACCATAGCAAGTTGAACTCTGATTATGAAACTGTAACAAACCACAGCATGTGTTACATAGATGCTCTTTAGTTAATAGTGAGAAACGTGTTGGGTCCCTTAACTGTGTAAATTCATTTTAGCCGAAAAACCCCTGGGTTTACCGGAAATGAACTCTTGCTTGTAGGAAGACACAGTGGCTTTGGTTTCACTCAGTTTGTGAAGGGAAATTCAGACCTGAGTTCTCATCCATGACACACACTCTGTTTTAACACAAGAAGCATACTCTTTTTTCCAGCGTCTCTAATACATCAAGAAACATGAGCATGCCCAGAAAAAAATAACTGTGTTTCCTACTCATACGGACCATATCTAGTTGAACTCTGCTTATGAAATTGTAATAAACCACAGCATTTCTTACATAGATGCTCTTTAGTTAACAGTGAAAAACGTGTTGGGTTCGTGAACTGTGTGAATTCATTTGAGCCGAAAAATCACTGGGCTTACAGGAAATGAACTCTTGCTTGTAGGAAGACACAGAGACTTTGGTTTAACTCCGTTTCTGAAGGAAAATTCAGACCAGTGTTCTCATCCATGAAACATACTCTGTTTTAACGCAAGAAACATGCTCTTCTTTCCAGCGTCTCAAATACAGCAAGAAACATGAGCACGCCCAGAAAAAAGAACTGTGTTTCCTACTCATACGGACCACATCTAGTTGAACACTGCTTATGAAACTGTAACAAACCACAGCATGTGTTACATAGATGCTCTTTAGTTAACAGTGAAAATCGTGTTGGGTTCGTGAATTGTGTAAATTCATTTGAGCGGAAAAAAAACTGGGTTTACCGGAAATGAAATCTTGCTTTAGGAAGACTTAGAGGCTTTGGTTTCACTCCGTTTGTGAAGCGAAATTCAGACCAGAGTTCTCATCCATGAAACAAACTCTGGTTTAACGCAAGAAACATGCTCTTATTTCCAGCGTCTCAATTACAGCAAGTAACATGAGCATGCTCAGAAAAAAAACTGTGTTTCCTACTCATAAGGACCATATCTAGTTGAACTCTGCTTATGAAATTGTAATAAACCACAGCATTTCTTACATAGATGCTCTTTAGTTAATAGTGAGAAACGTGTTGGGTTCCTTAACTGTGTAAATTCATTTTAGCCAAAAAACCCCTGGGTTTACCGGAAATGAACTCTTGCGTGTAGGAAGACACAGTGGCTTTGGTTTCACTCCGTTTGTGAAGGGAAATTCAGACCTGAGTTCTCATCCATGACACACACTCTGTTTTAACGCAAGAAGCATCCTCTATTTTCCAGCGTCTCTAATGCATCAAGAAACATGAGCATGCCCAGAAAAAAATATCTGTGTTTCCCACTCATACAGACCATATCCAGTTGAACTCTGCTTAAGAAATTGTAATAAACCACAGCATTTCTTACATAGATGCTCTTTAGTTAATAGTGAAAAACGTGTTGGGTTCGTGAACTGTGTAAATTCATTTGAGCTGAAAAATCACTGGGATTATCGGAAATGAACTCTTGCTTGGAGGAAGACACAGAGCCTTTGGTTTAACACCGTTTGTGACGGGAAATTCTGATGAGTGTTCTCATCTATGAAACACCCTCTGTTTTAACACAAGAAGCATCCTCTTCTTTCCAGAGTCTGCAATACAGCAAGAAATATGAGCATGTCCAGAAAAAAAGAACTGTGTTTCCTACTCATACGGACCATATCTAGTTGAACTCTGCTTATGAAACTGTAACAATCCACAGCATATGATACATAGATGCTCTTTAGTTAATAGGGAAAAACGTATTGGGTTCATGAACTGTGTAAATTCATTTGAGCCAAAAAATCACTGGGTTTAACGCAAATGAACTCTTGCTTGTAGGAAGACATAGAGGATTTGGTTTCACTCCGTTTATGAAGGGAAATTCAGACCAGAGTTCACATGCTTGGAACACACTCTGTTTTAACGCAAGAAGCATGCTCTTCTTTCGAGCATCTCTAATACAGCAAGAAACATGAGCTTGCCCCGAAAAAAAAGAACTGTGTTTCCTACTCATACGGACCATATCTAGTTGAACTCTGCTCATTAAACTGTAACAAACCTCAGCATTTGTTACATAGATGCTGTTTAGTTAATAGTTAAAAACGTGTTGGGTTCGTGAACTGTGTAAATTCATTTGAGCCGAAAAATCACTGGGCTTACCAGAAATGAACTCTTGCTTGTAGGAAGACACAGAGACTTTGGTTTGCCTCCGTTTCTCAAGGAAAATTCAGAGCAGTGTTCTCATCCATGAAACACCCTCTGTTTTAACGCAAGAAGCATCCTCTTCTTTCCAGAGTATGCAATACAGCAAGAAATATGAGCATGTCCAGAAAAAAAGAACTGTGTTTCCTACTCATACGGACCATATATATTTGAACTATGCTTATGAAACTGTAACAAACCACAGCATGTGTTACATAGATGCTCTTTTTTAATAGTGAAAAACGTATTGGGTTCATGAACTGTGTAAATTCATTTGAGCCGAAAAATCTCTGGGTTTTCCGGAAATGAACTCTTGCTTGTAGGAAGACACAGAGGATTTGGTTTCACATCGTTTGTGAAGGGAAATTCAGACTAGTGTTCTCATCCATGAAACATACTCTGTTTTCACGCAAGAAACATGCTCTTCTTTCCAGCGTCTCAAATACAGCAAGAAACATGAGCATGCCCAGAAAAAAGAACTCTGTTTCCTACTCATACGGACCACATCTAGTTGAACACTGCTTATGGAACTGTAACAAACCACAGCATGTGTTACATAGATGCTCTTTAGTTAACCGTGAAAATCCTGTTGGGTTCGTGAATTGTGTAAATTCATTTGAGCCGACCAATCTCTTGGTTTACCGGAAATGAACTCTTGATTGTAGGAAGACACAGAGGCTTTGGTTTCACTCCATTTGTGAAGGGAAATTCAGACCAGTGTTCTCATCCATGAAACACCCTCTGTTTTATCGCAAGAAGCATCCTCTTCTGTCAAGAATCTGCTATACAGCAAGAAATATGAGCATGCCCAGAAAAAAAGAACTGTGTTTCCTACTCATACAGACCATAGCAAGTTGAACTCTGATTATGAAACTGTAACAAACCACAGCATGTGTTACATAGATGCTCTTTAGTTAATAGTGAGAAACGTGTTGGGTCCCTTAACTGTGTAAATTCATTTTAGCCGAAAAACCCCTGGGTTTACCGGAAATGAACTCTTGCTTGTAGGAAGACACAGTGGCTTTGGTTTCACTCAGTTTGTGAAGGGAAATTCAGACCTGAGTTCTCATCCATGACACACACTCTGTTTTAACACAAGAAGCATACTCTTTTTTCCAGCGTCTCTAATACATCAAGAAACATGAGCATGCCCAGAAAAAAATAACTGTGTTTCCTACTCATTCGGACCATATCTAGTTGAACTCTGCTTATGAAATTGTAATAAACCACAGCTTTCTTACATAGATGCTCTTTGGATAATAGTGAAAAACGTGTTGGGTTCGTGAATTGTGTAAATTCATTTGAGCCGAAAAATCACTGGGTTTACCGGAAATGAAATATTGCTTTAGGAAGACTTAGAGGCTTTGGTTTCACTCCGTTTGTGAAGCGAAATTCAGACCAGAGTTCTCATCCATGAAACATACTCTGTTTTATCGCAAAAAACATGCTCTTCTTTCCAGCGTCTCAAATACAGCAAGTAACATGAGCATGCTCAGAAAAAATAACTGTGTTTCCTACTCATACGGACCATATCTAGTTGAACTATGCTTATGAAACTATAACAATCCACAGCATATGATACATAGATGCTCTTTAGTTAATAGAGAAAAACGTATTGGGTTCATGAACTGTATAAATTCATTTGAGCCAAAAAAACACTGGGTTTACCGGAAATGAACTCTTGCTTGTAGGAAGACATAGAGGCTTTGGTTTCACTCCGTTTGTGAAGGGAAATTCAGACCAGAGTTCACATGCATGGAACACACTCTGTTTTAACGCAAGAAGCATGCTCTTCTTTCGAGCATCTCTAATACAGCAAGAAACATGAGCTTGCCCCGAAAAAAAGAACTGTGTTTCCTACTCATACGGACCATATCTAGTTGAACTCTGCTTAAGAAATTGTAATAAACCACAGCATTTCTTACACAGATGCTCTTTAGTTAATAGTGAAAAACGTGTTGGGTTCGTGAACTGTGTAAATTCCTTTGAGCTGAAAAATCACTGGGATTATCGGAAATGAACTCTTGCTTGTAGGAAGACACAGAGCCTTTGGTTTAACTCCGTTTGTGATGGGAAAGTCTGATGAGTGTTCTCATCTATGAAACACCCTCTGTTTTAACGCAAAAAGCATCCTCTTCTTTCCAGAGTCTGCAATACAGCAAGAAATATGAGCATGTCCAGAAAAAAAGAACTGTGTATCCTATTCATACGGACCATATCTAGTTGAACTCTGCTTATGAAACTATAACAATCCACAGCATATGATACATAGATGCTCTTTAGTTAATAGAGAAAAACGTATTGGGTTCATGAACTGTGTAAATTCATTTGAGCCAAAAAATCACTGGGTTTACCGGAAATGAACTCTTGCTTGTAGGAAGACATAGAGGCTTTGGTTTCACTCCGTTTGTGAAGGGAAATTCAGACCAGAGTTCACATGCATGGAACACACTCTGTTTTAACGCAAGAAGCTTGCTCTTCTTTCGAGCATCTCTAATACAGCAAGAAACATGAGCTTGCCCCGAAAAAAAGAACTGTGTTTCCTACTCATACGGACCATGTCTAGTTGAACTCTGCTCATTAAACTGTAACAAACCTCAGCAGTTGTTACATAGATGCTCTTCAGTTAATAGTGAAAAACGTGTTGGGTTCGTGAACTGTGTAAATTCATTTGAGCCGAAAAATCACTGGGCTTACCAGAAATGAACTCTTGCTTGTAGGAAGACACAGAGACTTTGGTTTGCCTCCGTTTCTCAAGGAAAATTCAGAGCAGTGTTCTCATCCATGAAACACCCTCTGTTTTAACGCAAGAAGCATCCTCTTCTTTCCAGAGTATGCAATACAGCAAGAAATATGAGCATGTCCAGAAAAAAAGAACTGTGTTTCCTACTCATACGGACCATATATATTTGAACTATGCTTATGAAACTGTAACAAACCACAGCATGTGTTACATAGATGCTCTTTTTTAATAGTGAAAAACGTATTGGGTTCATGAACTGTGTAAATTCATTTGAGCCGAAAAATCTCTGGGTTTTCCGGAAATGAACTCTTGCTTGTAGGAAGACACAGAGGATTTGGTTTCACATCGTTTGTGAAGGGAAATTCAGACTAGTGTTCTCATCCATGAAACATACTCTGTTTTCACGCAAGAAACATGCTCTTCTTTCCAGCGTCTCAAATACAGCAAGAAACATGAGCATGCCCAGAAAAAAGAACTCTGTTTCCTACTCATACGGACCACATCTAGTTGAACACTGCTTATGGAACTGTAACAAACCACAGCATGTGTTACATAGATGCTCTTTAGTTAACCGTGAAAATCCTGTTGGGTTCGTGAATTGTGTAAATTCATTTGAGCCGACCAATCTCTTGGTTTACCGGAAATGAACTCTTGATTGTAGGAAGACACAGAGGCTTTGGTTTCACTCCATTTGTGAAGGGAAATTCAGACCAGTGTTCTCATCCATGAAACACCCTCTGTTTTATCGCAAGAAGCATCCTCTTCTGTCAAGAATCTGCTATACAGCAAGAAATATGAGCATGCCCAGAAAAAAAGAACTGTGTTTCCTACTCATACAGACCATAGCAAGTTGAACTCTGATTATGAAACTGTAACAAACCACAGCATGTGTTACATAGATGCTCTTTAGTTAATAGTGAGAAACGTGTTGGGTCCCTTAACTGTGTAAATTCATTTTAGCCGAAAAACCCCTGGGTTTACCGGAAATGAACTCTTGCTTGTAGGAAGACACAGTGGCTTTGGTTTCACTCAGTTTGTGAAGGGAAATTCAGACCTGAGTTCTCATCCATGACACACACTCTGTTTTAACACAAGAAGCATACTCTTTTTTCCAGCGTCTCTAATACATCAAGAAACATGAGCATGCCCAGAAAAAAATAACTGTGTTTCCTACTCATTCGGACCATATCTAGTTGAACTCTGCTTATGAAATTGTAATAAACCACAGCTTTCTTACATAGATGCTCTTTGGATAATAGTGAAAAACGTGTTGGGTTCGTGAATTGTGTAAATTCATTTGAGCCGAAAAATCACTGGGTTTACCGGAAATGAAATATTGCTTTAGGAAGACTTAGAGGCTTTGGTTTCACTCCGTTTGTGAAGCGAAATTCAGACCAGAGTTCTCATCCATGAAACATACTCTGTTTTATCGCAAAAAACATGCTCTTCTTTCCAGCGTCTCAAATACAGCAAGTAACATGAGCATGCTCAGAAAAAATAACTGTGTTTCCTACTCATACGGACCATATCTAGTTGAACTATGCTTATGAAACTATAACAATCCACAGCATATGATACATAGATGCTCTTTAGTTAATAGAGAAAAACGTATTGGGTTCATGAACTGTATAAATTCATTTGAGCCAAAAAAACACTGGGTTTACCGGAAATGAACTCTTGCTTGTAGGAAGACATAGAGGCTTTGGTTTCACTCCGTTTGTGAAGGGAAATTCAGACCAGAGTTCACATGCATGGAACACACTCTGTTTTAACGCAAGAAGCATGCTCTTCTTTCGAGCATCTCTAATACAGCAAGAAACATGAGCTTGCCCTGAAAAAAAGAACTGTGTTTCCTACTCATACGGACCATATCTAGTTGAACTCTGCTTAAGAAATTGTAATAAACCACAGCATTTCTTACACAGATGCTCTTTAGTTAATAGTGAAAAACGTGTTGGGTTCGTGAACTGTGTAAATTCCTTTGAGCTGAAAAATCACTGGGATTATCGGAAATGAACTCTTGCTTGTAGGAAGACACAGAGCCTTTGGTTTAACTCCGTTTGTGACGGGAAAGTCTGATGAGTGTTCTCATCTATGAAACACCCTCTGTTTTAACGCAAAAAGCATCCTCTTCTTTCCAGAGTCTGCAATACAGCAAGAAATATGAGCATGTCCAGAAAAAAAGAACTGTGTATCCTATTCATACGGACCATATCTAGTTGAACTCTGCTTATGAAACTATAACAATCCACAGCATATGATACATAGATGCTCTTTAGTTAATAGAGAAAAACGTATTGGGTTCATGAACTGTGTAAATTCATTTGAGCCAAAAAATCACTGGGTTTACCGGAAATGAACTCTTGCTTGTAGGAAGACATAGAGGCTTTGGTTTCACTCCGTTTGTGAAGGGAAATTCAGACCAGAGTTCACATGCATGGAACACACTCTGTTTTAACGCAAGAAGCTTGCTCTTCTTTCGAGCATCTCTAATACAGCAAGAAACATGAGCTTGCCCCGAAAAAAAGAACTGTGTTTCCTACTCATACGGACCATATCTAGTTGAACTCTGCTCATTAAACTGTAACAAACCTCAGCATTTGTTACATAGATTCTGTTTAGTTAATAGTGAAAAACGTGTTGGGTTCGTGAACTGTGTAAATTCATTTGAGCCGAAAAATCACTGGGCTTACCAGAAATGAACTCTTGCTTGTAGGAAGACACAGAGACTTTGGTTTGCCTCCGTTTCTCAAGGAAAATTCAGAGCAGTGTTCTCATCCATGAAACACCCTCTGTTTTAACGCAAGAAGCATCCTCTTCTTTCCAGAGTATGCAATACAGCAAGAAATATGAGCATGTCCAGAAAAAAAGAACTGTGTTTCCTACTCATACGGACCATATATATTTGAACTATGCTTATGAAACTGTAACAAACCACAGCATGTGTTACATAGATGCTCTTTTTTAATAGTGAAAAACGTATTGGGTTCATGAACTGTGTAAATTCATTTGAGCCGAAAAATCTCTGGGTTTTCCGGAAATGAACTCTTGCTTGTAGGAAGACACAGAGGATTTGGTTTCACATCGTTTGTGAAGGGAAATTCAGACTAGTGTTCTCATCCATGAAACATACTCTGTTTTCACGCAAGAAACATGCTCTTCTTTCCAGCGTCTCAAATACAGCAAGAAACATGAGCATGCCCAGAAAAAAGAACTCTGTTTCCTACTCATACGGACCACATCTAGTTGAACACTGCTTATGGAACTGTAACAAACCACAGCATGTGTTACATAGATGCTCTTTAGTTAACCGTGAAAATCCTGTTGGGTTCGTGAATTGTGTAAATTCATTTGAGCCGACCAATCTCTTGGTTTACCGGAAATGAACTCTTGATTGTAGGAAGACACAGAGGCTTTGGTTTCACTCCATTTGTGAAGGGAAATTCAGACCAGTGTTCTCATCCATGAAACACCCTCTGTTTTATCGCAAGAAGCATCCTCTTCTGTCAAGAATCTGCTATACAGCAAGAAATATGAGCATGCCCAGAAAAAAAGAACTGTGTTTCCTACTCATACAGACCATAGCAAGTTGAACTCTGATTATGAAACTGTAACAAACCACAGCATGTGTTACATAGATGCTCTTTAGTTAATAGTGAGAAACGTGTTGGGTCCCTTAACTGTGTAAATTCATTTTAGCCGAAAAACCCCTGGGTTTACCGGAAATGAACTCTTGCTTGTAGGAAGACACAGTGGCTTTGGTTTCACTCAGTTTGTGAAGGGAAATTCAGACCTGAGTTCTCATCCATGACACACACTCTGTTTTAACACAAGAAGCATACTCTTTTTTCCAGCGTCTCTAATACATCAAGAAACATGAGCATGCCCAGAAAAAAATAACTGTGTTTCCTACTCATTCGGACCATATCTAGTTGAACTCTGCTTATGAAATTGTAATAAACCACAGCTTTCTTACATAGATGCTCTTTAGATAATAGTGAAAAACGTGTTGGGTTCGTGAATTGTGTAAATTCATTTGAGCCGAAAAATCACTGGGTTTACCGGAAATGAAATATTGCTTTAGGAAGACTTAGAGGCTTTGGTTTCACTCCGTTTGTGAAGCGAAATTCAGACCAGAGTTCTCATCCATGAAACATACTCTGTTTTATCGCAAAAAACATGCTCTTCTTTCCAGCGTCTCAAATACAGCAAGTAACATGAGCATGCTCAGAAAAAATAACTGTGTTTCCTACTCATACGGACCATATCTAGTTGAACTCTGCTTATGAAACTATAACAATCCACAGCATATGATACATAGATGCTCTTTAGTTAATAGAGAAAAACGTATTGGGTTCATGAACTGTGTAAATTCATTTGAGCCAAAAAATCACTGGGTTTACCGGAAATGAACTCTTGCTTGTAGGAAGACATAGAGGCTTTGGTTTCACTCCGTTTGTGAAGGGAAATTCAGACCAGAGTTCACATGCATGGAACACACTCTGTTTTAACGCAAGAAGCATGCTCTTCTTTCGAGCATCTCTAATACAGCAAGAAACATGAGCTTGCCCCGAAAAAAAGAACTGTGTTTCCTACTCATACGGACCATATCTAGTTGAACTCTGCTCATTAAACTGTAACAAACCTCAGCATTTGTTACATAGATGCTGTTTAGTTAATAGTGAAAAACGTGTTGGGTTCGTGAACTGTGTAAATTCATTTGAGCCGAAAAATCACTGGGCTTACCAGAAATGAACTCTTGCTTGTAGGAAGACACAGAGACTTTGGTTTGCCTCCGTTTCTCAAGGAAATTCAGAGCAGTGTTCTCATCCATGAAACACCCTCTGTTTTAACCCAAGAAGCATCCTCTTCTTTCCAGATTATGCAATACAGCAAGAAATATGAGCATGTCCAGAAAAAAAGAACTGTGTTTCCTACTCATACGGACCATATATATTTGAACTATGCTTATGAAACTGTAACAAACCACAGCATGTGTTACATAGATGCTCTTTAGTTCATAGTGAAAAACGTATTGGGTTCATGAACTGTGTAAATTCACTTGAGCCGAAAAATCTCTGGGTTTTCCGGAAATGAACTCTTGCTTGTAGGAAGACACAGAGGATTTGGTTTCACATCGTTTGTGAAGGGAAATTCAGACCAGTGTTCTCATCCATGAAACAGACTCTGTTTTCACGCAAGAAACATGCTCTTCTTTCCAGCGTCTCAAATACAGCAAGAAACATGAGCATGCCCAGAAAAAAGAACTCTGTTTCCTACTCATACAGACCACATCTAGTTGAACACTGCTTATGGAACTGTAACAAACCACAGCATGTGTTACATAGATGCTCTTTAGTTAACCGTGAAAATCCTGTTGGGTTCGTGAATTGTGTAAATTCATTTGAGCCGACCAATCTCTTGGTTTACCGGAAATGAACTCTTGATTGTAGGAAGACACAGAGGCTTTGGTTTCACTCCATTTGTGAAGGGAAATTCAGACCAGTGTTCTCATCCATGAAACACCCTCTGTTTTATCGCAAGAAGCATCCTCTTCTGTCAAGAATCTGCTATACATCAAGAAATATGAGCATGCCCAGAAAAAAAGAACTGTGTTTCCTACTCATACAGACCATAGCAAGTTGAACTCTGATTATGAAACTGTAACAAACCACAGCATGTGTTACATAGATGCTCTTTAGTTAATAGTGAGAAACGTGTTGGGTTCCTTAACTGTGTAAATTCATTTTAGCCAAAAAACCCCTGGGTTTACCGGAAATGAACTCTTGCGTGTAGGAAGACGCAGTGGTTTTGGTTTCAGTCCGTTTGTGAAGGGAAATTCAGACCTGAGTTCTCATCCATGACACACACTCTGTTTTAACACAAGAAGCATACTCTTTTTTCCAGAGTCTCTAATACATCAAGAAACATGAGCATGCCCAGAAAAAAATAACTGTGTTTCCTACTCATACGGACCATATCTAGTTGAACTCTGCTTATGAAATTGTAATAAACCACAGCATTTCTTACATAGATGCTCTTTAGATAATAGTGAAACACGTGTTGGCTTCGTGAATTGTGTAAATTCATTTGAGCCGAAAAATCACTGGGTTTACCGGAAATGAAACATTGCTTTAGGAAGACTTAGAGGCTTTGGTTTCACTCCGTTTCTGAAGGAAAATTCAGACCAGTGTTCTCATCCATGAAACATACTCTGTTTTAACGCAAAACATGCTCTTCTTTCCAGCGTCTCAAATACAGCAAGAAACATGAGCACGCCCAGAAAAAAGAAATGTGTTTCCTACTCATACGGACCACATCTAGTTGAACACTGCTTATGAAACTGTAAAAAACCACAGCATGTGTTACATAGATGCTCTTTAGTTAACAGTGAAAATCGTGTTGGGTTCGTGAATTGTGTAAAATCATTTGAGCCGAAAAAAAACTGGGTTTACCGGAAATGAATTCTTGTTTTAGGAAAACTTAGAGGCTTTGGTTTCACTCCGTTTGTGATGCGAAATTCAGACCAGAGTTCTCATCCATGAAACATACTCTGTTTTAACGCAAGAAACATGCTCTTCTTTCCAGCGTCTCAAATACAGCAAGTAACATGAGCATGCTCAGAAAAAAGAACTGTGTTTCCTACTCATAGGGACCATATCTAGTTGAACTCTGCTTATGAAATTGTAATAAACCACAGCATTTCTTACATAGATGCTCTTTAGTTAATAGTGAGAAACGTGTTGGGTTCCTTAACTGTGTAAATTCATTTTAGCCAAAAAACCCCTGGGTTTACCGGAAATGAACTCTTGCGTGTAGGAAGACACAGTGGCTTTGGTTTCACTCCGCTTGTGAAGGGAAATTCAGACCTGAGTTCTCATCCATGACACCCACTCTGTTTTAACGCAAGAAGCATCCTCTATTTTCTAGCATCTCTAATACATCAAGAATCATGAGCATGCCCAGAAAAAAATATCTGTGTTTCCTACTCATACAGACCATATCTAGTTGAACTCTGCTCATTAAACTGTAACAAACCTCAGCATTTGTTACATAGATGCTCTTTAGTTAATAGTGAAAAACGTGTTGGGTTCGTGAACTGTGTAAATTCATTTGAGCCGAAAAATCACTGGGGTTACTAGAAATGAACTCTTCCTTGTAGGAAGACACAGAGACTTTGGTTTGCCTCCGTTTCTCAAGGAAAATTCAGAGCAGTGTTCTCATCCATGAAACACCCTCTGTATTAACGCAAGAAGCATCCTCTTCTTTCCAGAGTATGCAATACAGCAAGAAATATGAGCATGTCCGGAAAAAAGAACTGTGTTTCCTACTCATACGGACCATATATATTTGAACTATGCTTATGAAACTGTAACAAACCACAGCATGTGTTACATAGATGCTCTTTTTTAATAGTGAAAAACGTATTGGGTTCATGAACTGTGTAAATTCATTTGAGCCGAAAAATCTCTGGGTTTTCCGGAAATGAACTCTTGCTTGTAGGAAGACACAGAGGATTTGGTTTCACATCGTTTGTGAAGGGAAATTCAGACCAGTGTTCTCATCCATGAAACATACTCTGTTTTCACGCAAGAAACATGCTCTTCTTTCCAGCGTCTCAAATACAGCAAGAAACATGAGCATGCCCAGAAAAAAGAACTCTGTTTCCTACTCATACGGACCACATCTAGTTGAACACTGCTTAAGGAACTGTAACAAACCACAGCATGTGTTACATAGATGCTCTTTAGTTAACCGTGAAAATCCTGTTGGGTTCGTGAATTGTGTAAATTCATTTGAGCCGACCAATCTCTTGGGTTACCGGAAATGAACTCTTGATTGTAGGATGACACAGAGGGTTTGGTTTCACTCCATTTGTGAAGGGAAATTCAGACCAGTGTTCTCATCCATGAAACACCCTCTGTTTTATCGCAAGAAGCATCCTCTTCTGTCAAGAATCTGCTATACAGCAAGAAATATGAGCATGCCCAGAAAAAAAGAACTGTGTTTCCTACTCATACAGACCATAGCAAGTTGAACTCTGATTATGAAACTGTAACAAACCACAGCATGTGTTACATAGATGCTCTTTAGTTAATAGTGAGAAACGTGTTGGGTCCCTTAACTGTGTAAATTCATTTTAGCCGAAAAACCCCTGGGTTTACCGGAAATGAACTCTTGCTTGTAGGAAGACACAGTGGCTTTGGTTTCACTCAGTTTGTGAAGGGAAATTCAGACCTGAGTTCTCATCCATGACACACACTCTGTTTTAACACAAGAAGCATACTCTTTTTTCCAGCGTCTCTAATACATCAAGAAACATGAGCATGCCCAGAAAAAAATAACTGTGTTTCCTACTCATTCGGACCATATCTAGTTGAACTCTGCTTATGAAATTGTAATAAACCACAGCTTTCATACATAGATGCTCTTTAGATAATAGTGAAAAACGTGTTGGGTTCGTGAATTGTGTAAATTCATTTGAGCCGAAAAATCACTGGGTTTACCGGAAATGAAATATTGCTTTAGGAAGATTTAGAGGCTTTGGTTTCACTCCGTTTGTGAAGCGAAATTCAGACCAGAGTTCCCATCCATGAAACATACTCTGTTTTATCGCAAAAAACATGCTCTTCTTTCCAGCGTCTCAAATACAGCAAGTAACATGAGCATGCTCAGAAAAAATAACTGTGTTTCCTACTCATATGGACCATATCTAGTTGAACTCTGCTTATGAAACTATAACAATCCACAGCATATGATACATAGATGCTCTTTAGTTAATAGAGAAAAACGTATTGGGTTCATGAACTGTGTAAATTCATTTGAGCCAAAAAATCACTGGGTTTACCGGAAATGAACTCTTGCTTGTAGGAAGACATAGAGGCTTTGGTTTCACTCCGTTTGTGAAGGGAAATTCAGACCAGAGTTCACCTGCATGGAACACACTCTGTTTTAACGCAAGAAGCATGCTCTTCTTTCGAGCATCTCTAATACAGCAAGAAACATGAGCTTGCCCCGAAAAAAAGAACTGTGTTTCCTACTCATACGGACCATATCTAGTTGAACTCTGCTCATTAAACTGTAACAAACCTCAGCATTTGTTACATAGATGCTGTTTAGTTAATAGTGAAAAACGTGTTGGGTTCGTGAACTGTGTAAATTCATTTGAGCCGAAAAATCACTGGGCTTACCAGAAATGAACTCTTGCTTGTAGGAAGACACAGAGACTTTGGTTTGCCTCCGTTTCTCAAGGAAATTCAGAGCAGTGTTCTCATCCATGAAACACCCTCTGTTTTAACCCAAGAAGCATCCTCTTCTTTCCAGAGTATGCAATACAGCAAGAAATATGAGCATGTCCAGAAAAAAAGAACTGTGTTTCCTACTCATACGGACCATATATATTTGAACTATGCTTATGAAACTGTAACAAACCACAGCATGTGTTACATAGATGCTCTTTAGTTAATAGTGAAAAACGTATTGGGTTCATGAACTGTGTAAATTCACTTGAGCCGAAAAATCTCTGGGTTTTCCGGAAATGAACTCTTGCTTGTAGGAAGACACAGAGGATTTGGTTTCACATCGTTTGTGAAGGGAAATTCAGACCAGTGTTCTCATCCATGAAACATACTCTGTTTTCACGTAAGAAACATGCTCTTCTTTCCAGCGTCTCAAATACAGCAAGAAACATGAGCATGCCCAGAAAAAAGAACTCTGTTTCCTACTCATACGGACCACATCTAGTTGAACACTGCTTATGGAACTGTAACAAACCACAGCATGTGTTACATAGATGCTCTTTAGTTAACCGTGAAAATCCTGTTGGGTTCGTGAATTGTGTAAATTCATTTGAGCCGACCAATCTCTTGGTTTACCGGAAATGAACTCTTGATTGTAGGAAGACACAGAGGCTTTGGTTTCACTCCATTTGTGAAGGGAAATTCAGACCAGTGTTCTCATCAATGAAACACCCTCTGTTTTATCGCAAGAAGCATCCTCTTCTGTCAAGAATCTGCTATACAGCAAGAAATATGAGCATGCCCAGAAAAAAAGAACTGTGTTTCCTACTCATACAGACCATAGCAAGTTGAACTCTGATTATGAAACTGTAACAAACCACAGCATGTGTTACATAGATGCTCTTTAGTTAATAGTGAGAAACGTGTTGGGTCCCTTAACTGTGTAAATTCATTTTAGCCGAAAAACCCCTGGGTTTACCGGAAATGAACTCTTGCTTGTAGGAAGACACAGTGGCTTTGGTTTCACTCAGTTTGTGAAGGGAAATTCAGACCTGAGTTCTCATCCATGACACACACTCTGTTTTAACACAAGAAGCATACTCTTTTTTCCAGCATCTCTAATACATCAAGAAACATGAGCATGCCCAGAAAAAAATAACTGTGTTTCCTACTCATTCGGACCATATCTAGTTGAACTCTGCTTATGAAATTGTAATAAACCACAGCTTTCTTACATAGATGCTCTTTAGATAATAGTGAAAAACGTGTTGGGTTCGTGAATTGTGTAAATTCATTTGAGCCGAAAAATCACTGGGTTTAGCGGAAATGAAATATTGCTTTACAAAGACTTAGAGGCTTTGGTTTCACTCCGTTTGTGAAGCGAAATTCAGACCAGAGTTCTCATCCATGAAACATACTCTGTTTTATCGCAAAAAACATGCTCTTCTTTCCAGCGTCTCATATACAGCAAGTAACATGAGCATGCTGAGAAAAAATAACTGTGTTTCCTACTCATACGGACCATATCTAGTTGAACTCTGCTTATGAAACTATAACAATCCACAGCATATGATACATAGATGCTCTTTAGTTAATAGAGAAAAACGTATTGGGTTCATGAACTGTGTAAATTCATTTGAGCTGAAAAATCACTGGGATTATCGGAAATGAACTCTTGCTTGTAGGAAGACACGGAGCCTTTGGTTTAATCCGTTTGTGAAGGGAAATTCAGACCAGAGTTCACCTGCATGGAACACACTCTGTTTTAACGCAAGAAGCATGCTCTTCTTTCGAGCATCTCTAATACAGCAAGAAACATGAGCTTGCCCCGAAAAAAAGAACTGTGTTTCCTACTCATACGGACCATATCTAGTTGAACTCTGCTCATTAAACTGTAACAAACCTCAGCATTTGTTACATAGATGCTGTTTAGATAATAGTGAAAAACGTGTTGGGTTCGTGAACTGTGTAAATTCATTTGAGCCGAAAAATCACTGGGCTTACCAGAAATGAACTCTTGCTTGTAGGAAGACACAGAGACTTTGGTTTGCCTCCGTTTCTCAAGGAAAATTCAGAGTAGTGTTCTCATCCATGAAACACCCTCTGTTTTAACGCAAGAAGCATCCTCTTCTTTCCAGAGTATGCAATACAGCAAGAAATATGAGCATGTCCAGAAAAAAAGAACTGTGTTTCCTACTCATACGGACCATATATATTTGAACTATGCTTATGAAACTGTAACAAACCACAGCATGTGTTACATACATGCTCTTTAGTTAATAGTGAAAAACGTATTGGGTTCATGAACTGTGTAAATTCATTTGAGCCGAAAAATCTCTGGGTTTTCCGGAAATGAACTCTTGCTTGTAGGAAGACACAGAGGATTTGGTTTCACATCGTTTGTGAAGGGAAATTCAGACCAGTGTTCTCATCCATGAAACATACTCTGTTTTCACGCAAGAAACATGCTCTTCTTTCCAGCATCTCAAATACAGCAAGAAACATGAGCATGCCCAGAAAAAAGAACTCTGTTTCCTACTCATACGGACCACATCTAGTTGAACACTGCTTATGGAACTGTAATAAACCACAGTATGTGTTACATAGATGCTCTTTATTTAACAGTGAAAATCGTGTTGGGTTCGTGAATTGTGTAAATTCATTTGAGCCGACCAATCTCTTGGTTTACCGGAAATGAACTCTTGATTGTAGGAAGACACAGAGGCTTTGGTTTCACTCCGTTTGTGAATGGAAATTCAGACCAGTGTTCTCATCCATGATACACTCTCTGTTTTATCGCAGGAAGCATCCTCTTCTGTCCAGAATCTGCAATACAGCAAGAAATAAGAGCATGCCCAGAAAAAAAGAACTGTGTTTCCTACTCATACGGACCATAGCTAGTTGAACACTGCTTATGAAACTGTAACAAACCACAGCATGTGTTACATAGATGCTCTTTAGTTAATATTGAGAAACGTGTTGGGTTCCTTAACTGTGTAAATTGATTTTAGCCAAAAAACCCCTGGGTTTACCGGAAATGAACTCTTGCGTGTAGGAAGACACAGTGGCTTTGGTTTCACTCCGTTTGTGAAGGGAAATTCAGACCTGAGTTCTCATCCATGACACACACTCTGTTTTAACGCAAGAAGCATCCTCTATTTTCCAGCGTCTCTAATACATCAAGAAATATGAGCATGCCCAGAAAAAAATATCTGGGTTTCCTACTCCTACAGACCATATCTAGTTGAACTCTGCTTATGAAGTTGTAATAAAGCTCAGCATTTCTTACATAGATGCTCTTTAGTTTATAGTGAAAAACGTGTTGGGTTCGTGAACTGTGTAAATTCATTTGAGCTGAAAAATCACTGGGATTATCGGAAATGAACTCTTGCTTGTAGGAAGACACGGAGCCTTTGGTTTAACTCCGTTTGTGAAGGGAAATTCTGATGAGTGTTCTCATCTATGAAACACCCTCTGTTTTAACACAAGAAGCATCCTCTTCTTTCCAGAGTCTGCAATACAGCAAGAAATATGAGCATGTCCAGAAAAAAAGAACTGTGTTTCCTACTCATACGGACCATATCTAGTTGAACTCTGCTTATGAAACTGTAACAATCCACAGCATATGATACATAGATGCTCTTTAGTTAATAGGGAAAAACGTATTGGGTTCATGAACTGTGTAAATTCATTTGAGCCAAAAAATCACTGGGTTTACCGGAAATGAAATCTTGCTTGTAGGAAGACTTAGAGGCTTTGGTTTCACTCCGTTTGTGAAGGGAAATTCAGACCAGAGTTCACATGCATGGAACACACTCTGTTTTAACGCAAGAAGCATGCTCTTCTTTCGAGCATCTCTAATACAGCAAGAAACATGAGCATGCCCCGAAAAAAAGAACTGTGTTTCCTACTCATACGGACAATGTCTAGTTGAACTCTGCTCATTAAACTGTAACAAACCTCAGCAGTTGTTACATAGATGCTCTTTAGTTAATAGTGAAAAACGTGTTGGGTTCGTGAACTGTGTAAATTCATTTGAGCCGAAAAATCACTGGGCTTACCAGAAATGAACTCTTGCTTGCAGGAAGACACAGAGATTTTGGTTTGCCTCCGTTTCTCAAGGAAAATTCAGAGCAGTGTTCTCATCCATGAAACACCCTCTGTTTTAACCCAAGAAGCATCCTCTTCTTTCCAGAGTATGCAATACAGCAAGAAATATGAGCATGTCCAGAAAAAAAAGAACTGTGTTTCCTACTCATACGGACCATATATATTTGAACTGTGCTTATGAAACTGTAACAAACCACAGCATGTGTTACATAGATGCTCTTTAGTTAATAGTGAAAAACGTACTGGGTTCATGAACTGTGTAAATTCATTTGAGCCGAAAAATCTCTGGGTTTTCCGGGAATGAACTCTTGCTTGTAGGAAGACACAGAGGATTTGGTTTCACATCGTTTGTGAAGGGAAATTCAGACCAGTGTTCTCATCCATGAAACATACTCTGTTTTCACGTAAGAAACATGCTCTTCTTTCCAGCATCTCAAATACAGCAAGAAACATGAGCATGCCCAGAAAAAAGAACTCTGTTTCCTACTCATATGGACCACATCTAGTTGAACACTGCTTATGGAACTGTAACAAACCACAGCATGTGTTACATAGATGCTCTTTAGTTAACCGTGAAAATCCTGTTGGGTTCGTGAATTGTGTAAATTCATTTGAGCCGACCAATCTCTTGGTTTTCCGGAAATGAACTCTTGATTGTAAGAAGACACAGAGGCTTTGGTTTCACTCCATTTGTGAAGGGAAATTCAGACCAGTGTTCTCATCCATGAAACACCCTCTGTTTTATCACAAGAAGCATCCTCTTCTGTCAAGAATCTGCTATACAGCAAGAAATATGAGCATGCCCAGAAAAAAAGAACTGTGTTTCCTACTCATACAGACCATAGCAAGTTGAACTCTGATTATGAAACTGTAACAATCCACAGCATGTGTTACATAGATGCTCTTTAGTTAATAGTGAGAAACGTGTTGGGTGCCTTAACTGTGTAAATTCATTTTAGCCGAAAAACCAATGGGTTTACCGGAAATGAACTCTTGCTTGTAGGAAGACACAGTGGCTTTGGTTTCACTCAGTTTGTGAAGGGAAATTCAGACCTGAGTTCTCATCCATGACACACACTCTGTTTTAACACAAGAAGCATACTCTTTTTTCCAGCGTCTCTAATACATCAAGAAACATGAGCATGCCCAGAAAAAAATAACAGTGTTTCCTACTCATACGGACCATATCTAGTTGAACTCTGCTTATGAAATTGTAATAAACCACAGCATGTGTTACATAGATGCTCTTTATTTAACAGTGAAAATCGTGTTGGGTTCGTGAATTGTGTAAATTCATTTGAGCCGACCAATCTCTTGGTTTACCGGAAATGAACTCTTGATTGTAGGAAGACACAGAGGCTTTGGTTTCAATCCGTTTGTGAAGGGAAATTCAGAACAGAGTTCACATGCATGGAACACACTCTGTTTTAACGCAAGAAGCATGCTCTTCTTTCGAGCATCTCTAATACAGCAAGAAACATGAGCTTGCCCCGAAAAAAAGAACTGTGTTTCCTACTCATACGGACCATATCTAGTTGAACTCTGCTCATTAAACTGTAACAAACCTCAGCATTTGTTACATAGATGCTCTTTAGTTAATAGTGAAAAACGTGTTGGGTTCGTGAACTGTGTAAATTCATTTGAGCCGAAAAATCTCTGGGCTTACCAGAAATGAACTCTTGCTTGTAGGAAGACACAGAGACTTTGGTTTGCCTCCGTTTCTCAAGGAAAATTCAGAGCAGTGTTCTCATCCATGAAACACCCTCTGTTTTAACGCAAGAAGCATCCTCTTCTTTCCAGAGTATGCAATACAGCAAGAAATATGAGCATGTCCAGAAAAAAAGAACTGTGTTTCCTACTCATACGGACCATATATATTTGAACTATGCTTATGAAACTGTAACAAACCACAGCATGTGTTACATAGATGCTCTTTAGTTCATAGTGAAAAACGTATTGGGTTCATGAACTGTGTAAATTCATTTGAGCCGAAAAATCTCTGGGTTTTCCGGAAATGAACTCTTGCTTGTAGGAAGACACAGAGGATTTGGTTTCACATCGTTTGTGAAGGGAAATTCAGACCAGTGTTCTCATCCATGAAACACCCTCTGTTTTATCGCAAGAAGCATCCTCTTCTGTCAAGAATCTGCTATACAGCAAGAAATATGAGCATGCCCAGAAAAAACGAACTGTGTTTCCTACTCATACAGACCATAGCAAGTTGAACTCTGATTATGAAACTGTAACAAACCACAGCATGTGTTACATAGATGCTCTCTAGTTAATAGTGAGAAACGTGTTGGGTCCCTTAACTGTGTAAATTCATTTTAGCCGAAAAACCCCTGGGTTTACCGGAAATGAACTCTTGCTTGTAGGAAGACACAGTGGCTTTGGTTTCACTCAGTTTGTGAAGGGAAATTCAGACCTGAGTTCTCATCCATGACACACACTCTGTTTTAACACAAGAAGCATACTCTTTTATCCAGCGTCTCTAATACATCAAGAAACATGAGCATGCCCAGAAAAAAATAACTGTGTTTCCTACTCATACGGACCATATCTAGTTGAACTCTGCTTATGAAATTGTAATAAACCACAGCATTTCTTACATAGATGCTCTTTAGATAATAGTGAAAAACGTGTTGGGTTCGTGAATTGTGTAAATTCATTTGAGCCGAAAAATCACTGGGTTTACCGGAAATGAAATATTGCTTTAGGAAGACTTAGAGGCTTTGGTTTCACTCCGTTTGTGAAGCGAAATTCAGATCAGAGTTCTCATCCATGAAACATACTCTGTTTTATCGCAAAAAACATGCTCTTCTTTCCAGCGTCTCAAATACAGCAAGTAACATGAGCATACTCAGAAAAAATAACTGTGTTTCCTACTCATACGGACCATATCTAGTTGAACTCTGCTTATGAAATTGTAATAAACCACAGCATTTCTTACATAGATGCTCTTTAGTTAATAGTGAAAAACGTGTTGGGTTCGTGAACTGTGTGAATTCATTTGAGCCGAAAAATCACTGGGCTTACAGGAAATGAACTCTTGCTTGTAGGAAGACACAGAGACTTTGGTTTAACTCCGTTTCTGAAGGAAAATTCAGACCAGTGTTCTCATCCATGAAACATACTCTGTTTTAAGGCAAGAAACATGCTCTTCTTTCCAGCGTCTCAAATACAGCAAGAAACATGAGCACGCCCAGAAAAAAGAACTGTGTTTCCTACTCATACGGACCACATCTAGTTGAACTCTGCTTATGAAACTGGAAAATCCACAGCATATGATACATAGATGCTCTTTAGTTAATAGGGAAAAACGTATTGGGTTGTAGAACTGTGTAAATTCATTTGAGCCAAAAAATCACTGGGTTTACCGGAAATGAACTCTTGCTTGTAGGAAGACATAGAGGCTTTGGTTTCACTGCGTTTGTGAAGGGAAATTCAGACCAGAGTTCACATGCATGGAACACACTCTGTTTTAACGCAAGAAGCATGCTCTTCTTTCGAGCATCTCTAATACAGCAAGAAACATGAGCTTGCCCCGAAAAAAAGAACTGTGTTTCCTACTCATACGGACCATATCTAGTTGAACTCTGCTCATTAAACTGTAACAAACCTCAGCATTTGTTACATAGATGCTGTTTAGTTAATAGTGAAAAACGTGTTGGTTTCGTGAACTGTGTAAATTCATTTGAGCCGAAAAATCACTGGGCTTACCAGAAATGAACTCTTGCTTATAGGAAGACACAGAGACTTTGGTTTGCCTCCGTTTCTCAAGGAAAATTCAGAGCAGTGTTCTCATCCATGAAACACCCTCTGTTTTAACGCAAGAAGCATCCTCTTCTTTCCAGAGTATGCAATACAGCAAGAAATATGAGCATGTCCAGAAAAAAAGAACTGTGTTTCCTACTCATACGGACCATATATATTTGAACTATGCTTATGAAACTGTAACAAACCACAGCATGTGTTACATAGATGCTCTTTAGTTCATAGTGAAAAACGTATTGGGTTCATGAACTGTGTAAATTCATTTGAGCCGAAAAATCTCTGGGTTTTCCGGAAATGAACTCTTGCTTGTAGGAAGACACAGAGGATTTGGTTTCACATCGTTTGTGAAGGGAAATTCAGAGAAGTGTTCTCATCCATGAAACATACTCTGTTTTCATGCAAGAAACATACTCTTCTTTCCAGCGTCTCAAATACAGCAAGAAACATGAGATGCCCAGAAAAAAGAACTCAGTTTCCTACTCATACGGACCACATCTAGTTGAATACTGTTTATGGAACTGTAACAAACCACAGCATGTGTTACATAGATGCTCTTTAGTTAACCGTGAAAATCCTGTTGGGTTCGTGAATTGTGTAAATTTATTTGAGCCGACCAATCTCTTGGTTTACCGGAAATGAACTCTTGATTGTAGGAAGACACAGAGGCTTTGGTTTCACTCCATTTGTGAAGGGAAATTCAGACCAGTGTTCTCATCCATGAAACACCCTCTGTTTTATCGCAAGAAGCATCCTATTCTGTCAAGAATCTGCTATACAGCAAGAAATATGAGCATGCCCAGAAAAAAAGAACTGTGTTTCCTACACATACAGACCATAGCAAGTTGAACACTGCTTATGAAACTGTAACAAACCACAGCATGTGTTACATAGATGCTCTTTAGTTAATAGTGAAAAACGTATTGGGTTCATGAACTGTGTAAATTCATTTGAGCCGAAAAATCTCTGGGTTTTCCGGGAATGAACTCTTGCTTGTAGGAAGACACAGAGGATTTGGTTTCACATCGTTTGTGAAGGGAAATTCAGACCAGTGTTCTCATCCATGAAACATACTCTGTTTTCACGTAAGAAACATGCTCTTCTTTCCAGCGTCTCAAATACAGCAAGAAACATGAGCATGCCCAGAAAAAAGAACTCTGTTTCCTACTCATATGGACCACATCTAGTTGAACACTGCTTATGGAACTGTAACAAACCACAGCATGTGTTACATAGATGCTCTTTAGTTAACCGTGAAAATCCTGTTGGGTTCGTGAATTGTGTAAATTCATTTGAGCCGACCAATCTCTTTTTTTTCCGGAAATGAACTCTTGATTGTAAGAAGACACAGAGGCTTTGGTTTCACTCCATTTGTGAAGGGAAATTCAGACCAGTGTTCTCATCCATGAAACACCCTCTGTTTTATCACAAGAAGCATCCTCTTCTGTCAAGAATCTGCTATACAGCAAGAAATATGAGCATGCCCAGAAAAAAAGAACTGTGTTTCCTACTCATACAGACCATAGCAAGTTGAACTCTGATTATGAAACTGTAACAAACCACAGCATGTGTTACATAGATGCTCTTTAGTTAATAGTGAGAAACGTGTTGGGTGCCTTAACTGTGTAAATTCATTTTAGCCGAAAAACCAATGGGTTTACCGGAAATGAACTCTTGCTTGTAGGAAGACACAGTGGCTTTGGTTTCACTCAGTTTGTGAAGGGAAATTCAGACCTGAGTTCTCATCCATGACACACACTCTGTTTTAACACAAGAAGCATACTCTTTTTTCCAGCGTCTCTAATACATCAAGAAACATGAGCATGCCCAGAAAAAAATAACAGTGTTTCCTACTCATACGGACCATATCTAGTTGAACTCTGCTTATGAAATTGTAATAAACCACAGCATGTGTTACATAGATGCTCTTTATTTAACAGTGAAAATCGTGTTGGGTTCGTGAATTGTGTAAATTCATTTGAGCCGACCAATCTCTTGGTTTACCGGAAATGAACTCTTGATTGTAGGAAGACACAGAGGCTTTGGTTTCACTCCATTTGTGAAGGGAAATTCAGACCAGTGTTCTCATCCATGAAACACCCTCTGTTTTATCGCAAGAAGCATCCTCTTCTGTCAAGAATCTGCTATACAGCAAGAAATATGAGCATGCCCAGAAAAAACGAACTGTGTTTCCTACTCATACAGACCATAGCAAGTTGAACTCTGATTATGAAACTGTAACAAACCACAGCATGTGTTACATAGATGCTCTCTAGTTAATAGTGAGAAACGTGTTGGGTCCCTTAACTGTGTAAATTCATTTTAGCCGAAAAACCCCTGGGTTTACCGGAAATGAACTCTTGCTTGTAGGAAGACACAGTGGCTTTGGTTTCACTCAGTTTGTGAAGGGAAATTCAGACCTGAGTTCTCATCCATGACACACACTCTGTTTTAACACAAGAAGCATACTCTTTTTTCCAGCGTCTCTAATACATCAAGAAACATGAGCATGCCCAGAAAAAAATAACTGTGTTTCCTACTCATACGGACCATATCTAGTTGAACTCTGCTTATGAAATTGTAATAAACCACAGCATTTCTTACATAGATGCTCTTTAGATAATAGTGAAAAACGTGTTGGGTTCGTGAATTGTGTAAATTCATTTGAGCCGAAAAATCACTGGGTTTACCGGAAATGAAATATTGCTTTAGGAAGACTTAGAGGCTTTGGTTTCACTCCGTTTGTGAAGCGAAATTCAGATCAGAGTTCTCATCCATGAAACATACTCTGTTTTATCGCAAAAAACATGCTCTTCTTTCCAGCGTCTCAAATACAGCAAGTAACATGAGCATACTCAGAAAAAATAACTGTGTTTCCTACTCATACGGACCATATCTAGTTGAACTCTGCTTATGAAATTGTAATAAACCACAGCATTTCTTACATAGATGCTCTTTAGTTAATAGTGAAAAACGTGTTGGGTTCGTGAACTGTGTGAATTCATTTGAGCCGAAAAATCACTGGGCTTACCAGAAATGAACTCTTGCTTGCAGGAAGACACAGAGATTTTGGTTTGCCTCCGTTTCTCAAGGAAAATTCAGAGCAGTGTTCTCATCCATGAAACACCCTCTGTTTTAACCCAAGAAGCATCCTCTTCTTTCCAGAGTATGCAATACAGCAAGAAATATGAGCATGTCCAGAAAAAAAGAACTGTGTTTCCTACTCATACGGACCATATATATTTGAACTGTGCTTATGAAACTGTAACAAACCACAGCATGTGTTACATAGATGCTCTTTAGTTAATAGTGAAAAACGTATTGGGTTCATGAACTGTGTAAATTCATTTGAGCCGAAAAATCTCTGGGTTTTCCGGGAATGAACTCTTGCTTGTAGGAAGACACAGAGGATTTGGTTTCACATCGTTTGTGAAGGGAAATTCAGACCAGTGTTCTCATCCATGAAACATACTCTGTTTTCACGTAAGAAACATGCTCTTCTTTCCAGCGTCTCAAATACAGCAAGAAACATGAGCATGCCCAGAAAAAAGAACTCTGTTTCCTACTCATATGGACCACATCTAGTTGAACACTGCTTATGGAACTGTAACAAACCACAGCATGTGTTACATAGATGCTCTTTAGTTAACCGTGAAAATCCTGTTGGGTTCGTGAATTGTGTAAATTCATTTGAGCCGACCAATCTCTTGGTTTTCCGGAAATGAACTCTTGATTGTAAGAAGACACAGAGGCTTTGGTTTCACTCCATTTGTGAAGGGAAATTCAGACCAGTGTTCTCATCCATGAAACACCCTCTGTTTTATCACAAGAAGCATCCTCTTCTGTCAAGAATCTGCTATACAGCAAGAAATATGAGCATGCCCAGAAAAAAAGAACTGTGTTTCCTACTCATACAGACCATAGCAAGTTGAACTCTGATTATGAAACTGTAACAATCCACAGCATGTGTTACATAGATGCTCTTTAGTTAATAGTGAGAAACGTGTTGGGTGCCTTAACTGTGTAAATTCATTTTAGCCGAAAAACCAATGGGTTTACCGGAAATGAACTCTTGCTTGTAGCAAGACACAGTGGCTTTGGTTTCACTCAGTTTGTGAAGGGAAATTCAGACCTGAGTTCTCATCCATGACACACACTCTGTTTTAACACAAGAAGCATACTCTTTTTTCCAGCGTCTCTAATACATCAAGAAACATGAGCATGCCCAGAAAAAAATAACAGTGTTTCCTACTCATACGGACCATATCTAGTTGAACTCTGCTTATGAAATTGTAATAAACCACAGCATGTGTTACATAGATGCTCTTTATTTAACAGTGAAAATCGTGTTGGGTTCGTGAATTGTGTAAATTCATTTGAGCCGACCAATCTCTTGGTTTACCGGAAATGAACTCTTGATTGTAGGAAGACACAGAGGCTTTGGTTTCATTCCATTTGTGAAGGGAAATTCAGACCAGTGTTCTCATCCATGAAACACCCTCTGTTTTATCGCAAGAAGCATCCTCTTCTGTCAAGAATCTGCTATACAGCAAGAAATATGAGCATGCCCAGAAAAAACGAACTGTGTTTCCTACTCATACAGACCATAGCAAGTTGAACTCTGATTATGAAACTGTAACAAACCACAGCATGTGTTACATAGATGCTCTCTAGTTAATAGTGAGAAACGTGTTGGGTCCCTTAACTGTGTAAATTCATTTTAGCCGAAAAACCCCTGGGTTTACCGGAAATGAACTCTTGCTTGTAGGAAGACACAGTGGCTTTGGTTTCACTCAGTTTGTGAAGGGAAATTCAGACCTGAGTTCTCATCCATGACACACACTCTGTTTTAACACAAGAAGCATACTCTTTTATCCAGCGTCTCTAATACATCAAGAAACATGAGCATGCCCAGAAAAAAATAACTGTGTTTCCTACTCATACGGACCATATCTAGTTGAACTCTGCTTATGAAATTGTAATAAACCACAGCATTTCTTACATAGATGCTCTTTAGATAATAGTGAAAAACGTGTTGGGTTCGTGAATTGTGTAAATTCATTTGAGCCGAAAAATCACTGGGTTTACCGGAAATGAAATATTGCTTTAGGAAGACTTAGAGGCTTTGGTTTCACTCCGTTTGTGAAGCGAAATTCAGATCAGAGTTCTCATCCATGAAACATACTCTGTTTTATCGCAAAAAACATGCTCTTCTTTCCAGCGTCTCAAATACAGCAAGTAACATGAGCATACTCAGAAAAAATAACTGTGTTTCCTACTCATACGGACCATATCTAGTTGAACTCTGCTTATGAAATTGTAATAAACCACAGCATTTCTTACATAGATGCTCTTTAGTTAATAGTGAAAAACGTGTTGGGTTCGTGAACTGTGTGAATTCATTTGAGCCGAAAAATCACTGGGCTTACAGGAAATGAACTCTTGCTTGTAGGAAGACACAGAGACTTTGGTTTAACTCCGTTTCTGAAGGAAAATTCAGACCAGTGTTCTCATCCATGAAACATACTCTGTTTTAAGGCAAGAAACATGCTCTTCTTTCCAGCGTCTCAAATACAGCAAGAAACATGAGCACGCCCAGAAAAAAGAACTGTGTTTCCTACTCATACGGACCACATCTAGTTGAACTCTGCTTATGAAACTGGAAAATCCACAGCATATGATACATAGATGCTCTTTAGTTAATAGGGAAAAACGTATTGGGTTGTAGAACTGTGTAAATTCATTTGAGCCAAAAAATCACTGGGTTTACCGGAAATGAACTCTTGCTTGTAGGAAGACATAGAGGCTTTGGTTTCACTGCGTTTGTGAAGGGAAATTCAGACCAGAGTTCACATGCATGGAACACACTCTGTTTTAACGCAAGAAGCATGCTCTTCTTTCGAGCATCTCTAATACAGCAAGAAACATGAGCTTGCCCCGAAAAAAAGAACTGTGTTTCCTACTCATACGGACCATATCTAGTTGAACTCTGCTCATTAAACTGTAACAAACCTCAGCATTTGTTACATAGATGCTGTTTAGTTAATAGTGAAAAACGTGTTGGTTTCGTGAACTGTGTAAATTCATTTGAGCCGAAAAATCACTGGGCTTACCAGAAATGAACTCTTGCTTATAGGAAGACACAGAGACTTTGGTTTGCCTCCGTTTCTCAAGGAAAATTCAGAGCAGTGTTCTCATCCATGAAACACCCTCTGTTTTAACGCAAGAAGCATCCTCTTCTTTCCAGAGTATGCAATACAGCAAGAAATATGAGCATGTCCAGAAAAAAAGAACTGTGTTTCCTACTCATACGGACCATATATATTTGAACTATGCTTATGAAACTGTAACAAACCACAGCATGTGTTACATAGATGCTCTTTAGTTCATAGTGAAAAACGTATTGGGTTCATGAACTGTGTAAATTCATTTGAGCCGAAAAATCTCTGGGTTTTCCGGAAATGAACTCTTGCTTGTAGGAAGACACAGAGGATTTGGTTTCACATCGTTTGTGAAGGGAAATTCAGAGAAGTGTTCTCATCCATGAAACATACTCTGTTTTCATGCAAGAAACATGCTCTTCTTTCCAGCGTCTCAAATACAGCAAGAAACATGAGATGCCCAGAAAAAAGAACTCAGTTTCCTACTCATACGGACCACATCTAGTTGAATACTGTTTATGGAACTGTAACAAACCACAGCATGTGTTACATAGATGCTCTTTAGTTAACCGTGAAAATCCTGTTGGGTTCGTGAATTGTGTAAATTTATTTGAGCCGACCAATCTCTTGGTTTACCGGAAATGAACTCTTGATTGTAGGAAGACACAGAGGCTTTGGTTTCACTCCATTTGTGAAGGGAAATTCAGACCAGTGTTCTCATCCATGAAACACCCTCTGTTTTATCGCAAGAAGCATCCTATTCTGTCAAGAATCTGCTATACAGCAAGAAATATGAGCATGCCCAGAAAAAAAGAACTGTGTTTCCTACACATACAGACCATAGCAAGTTGAACACTGCTTATGAAACTGTAACAAACCACAGCATGTGTTACATAGATGCTCTTTAGTTAATAGTGAAAAACGTATTGGGTTCATGAACTGTGTAAATTCATTTGAGCCGAAAAATCTCTGGGTTTTCCGGGAATGAACTCTTGCTTGTAGGAAGACACAGAGGATTTGGTTTCACATCGTTTGTGAAGGGAAATTCAGACCAGTGTTCTCATCCATGAAACATACTCTGTTTTCACGTAAGAAACATGCTCTTCTTTCCAGCGTCTCAAATACAGCAAGAAACATGAGCATGCCCAGAAAAAAGAACTCTGTTTCCTACTCATATGGACCACATCTAGTTGAACACTGCTTATGGAACTGTAACAAACCACAGCATGTGTTACATAGATGCTCTTTAGTTAACCGTGAAAATCCTGTTGGGTTCGTGAATTGTGTAAATTCATTTGAGCCGACCAATCTCTTGGTTTTCCGGAAATGAACTCTTGATTGTAAGAAGACACAGAGGCTTTGGTTTCACTCCATTTGTGAAGGGAAATTCAGACCAGTGTTCTCATCCATGAAACACCCTCTGTTTTATCACAAGAAGCATCCTCTTCTGTCAAGAATCTGCTATACAGCAAGAAATATGAGCATGCCCAGAAAAAAAGAACTGTGTTTCCTACTCATACAGACCATAGCAAGTTGAACTCTGATTATGAAACTGTAACAAACCACAGCATGTGTTACATAGATGCTCTTTAGTTAATAGTGAGAAACGTGTTGGGTGCCTTAACTGTGTAAATTCATTTTAGCCGAAAAACCAATGGGTTTACCGGAAATGAACTCTTGCTTGTAGGAAGACACAGTGGCTTTGGTTTCACTCAGTTTGTGAAGGGAAATTCAGACCTGAGTTCTCATCCATGACACACACTCTGTTTTAACACAAGAAGCATACTCTTTTTTCCAGCGTCTCTAATACATCAAGAAACATGAGCATGCCCAGAAAAAAATAACAGTGTTTCCTACTCATACGGACCATATCTAGTTGAACTCTGCTTATGAAATTGTAATAAACCACAGCATGTGTTACATAGATGCTCTTTATTTAACAGTGAAAATCGTGTTGGGTTCGTGAATTGTGTAAATTCATTTGAGCCGACCAATCTCTTGGTTTACCGGAAATGAACTCTTGATTGTAGGAAGACACAGAGGCTTTGGTTTCACTCCATTTGTGAAGGGAAATTCAGACCAGTGTTCTCATCCATGAAACACCCTCTGTTTTATCGCAAGAAGCATCCTCTTCTGTCAAGAATCTGCTATACAGCAAGAAATATGAGCATGCCCAGAAAAAACGAACTGTGTTTCCTACTCATACAGACCATAGCAAGTTGAACTCTGATTATGAAACTGTAACAAACCACAGCATGTGTTACATAGATGCTCTCTAGTTAATAGTGAGAAACGTGTTGGGTCCCTTAACTGTGTAAATTCATTTTAGCCGAAAAACCCCTGGGTTTACCGGAAATGAACTCTTGCTTGTAGGAAGACACAGTGGCTTTGGTTTCACTCAGTTTGTGAAGGGAAATTCAGACCTGAGTTCTCATCCATGACACACACTCTGTTTTAACACAAGAAGCATACTCTTTTTTCCAGTGTCTCTAATACATCAAGAAACATGAGCATGCCCAGAAAAAAATAACTGTGTTTCCTACTCATACGGACCATATCTAGTTGAACTCTGCTTATGAAATTGTAATAAACCACAGCATTTCTTACATAGATGCTCTTTAGATAATAGTGAAAAACGTGTTGGGTTCGTGAATTGTGTAAATTCATTTGAGCCGAAAAATCACTGGGTTTACCGGAAATGAAATATTGCTTTAGGAAGACTTAGAGGCTTTGGTTTCACTCCGTTTGTGAAGCGAAATTCAGATCAGAGTTCTCATCCATGAAACATACTCTGTTTTATCGCAAAAAACATGCTCTTCTTTCCAGCGTCTCAAATACAGCAAGTAACATGAGCATACTCAGAAAAAATAACTGTGTTTCCTACTCATACGGACCATATCTAGTTGAACTCTGCTTATGAAATTGTAATAAACCACAGCATTTCTTACATAGATGCTCTTTAGTTAATAGTGAAAAACGTGTTGGGTTCGTGAACTGTGTGAATTCATTTGAGCCGAAAAATCACTGGGCTTACCAGAAATGAACTCTTGCTTGCAGGAAGACACAGAGATTTTGGTTTGCCTCCGTTTCTCAAGGAAAATTCAGAGCAGTGTTCTCATCCATGAAACACCCTCTGTTTTAACCCAAGAAGCATCCTCTTCTTTCCAGAGTATGCAATACAGCAAGAAATATGAGCATGTCCAGAAAAAAAGAACTGTGTTTCCTACTCATACGGACCATATATATTTGAACTGTGCTTATGAAACTGTAACAAACCACAGCATGTGTTACATAGATGCTCTTTAGTTAATAGTGAAAAACGTATTGGGTTCATGAACTGTGTAAATTCATTTGAGCCGAAAAATCTCTGGGTTTTCCGGGAATGAACTCTTGCTTGTAGGAAGACACAGAGGATTTGGTTTCACATCGTTTGTGAAGGGAAATTCAGACCAGTGTTCTCATCCATGAAACATACTCTGTTTTCACGTAAGAAACATGCTCTTCTTTCCAGCGTCTCAAATACAGCAAGAAACATGAGCATGCCCAGAAAAAAGAACTCTGTTTCCTACTCATATGGACCACATCTAGTTGAACACTGCTTATGGAACTGTAACAAACCACAGCATGTGTTACATAGATGCTCTTTAGTTAACCGTGAAAATCCTGTTGGGTTCGTGAATTGTGTAAATTCATTTGAGCCGACCAATCTCTTGGTTTTCCGGAAATGAACTCTTGATTGTAAGAAGACACAGAGGCTTTGGTTTCACTCCATTTGTGAAGGGAAATTCAGACCAGTGTTCTCATCCATGAAACACCCTCTGTTTTATCACAAGAAGCATCCTCTTCTGTCAAGAATCTGCTATACAGCAAGAAATATGAGCATGCCCAGAAAAAAAGAACTGTGTTTCCTACTCATACAGACCATAGCAAGTTGAACTCTGATTATGAAACTGTAACAATCCACAGCATGTGTTACATAGATGCTCTTTAGTTAATAGTGAGAAACGTGTTGGGTGCCTTAACTGTGTAAATTCATTTTAGCCGAAAAACCAATGGGTTTACCGGAAATGAACTCTTGCTTGTAGCAAGACACAGTGGCTTTGGTTTCACTCAGTTTGTGAAGGGAAATTCAGACCTGAGTTCTCATCCATGACACACACTCTGTTTTAACACAAGAAGCATACTCTTTTTTCCAGCGTCTCTAATACATCAAGAAACATGAGCATGCCCAGAAAAAAATAACAGTGTTTCCTACTCATACGGACCATATCTAGTTGAACTCTGCTTATGAAATTGTAATAAACCACAGCATGTGTTACATAGATGCTCTTTATTTAACAGTGAAAATCGTGTTGGGTTCGTGAATTGTGTAAATTCATTTGAGCCGACCAATCTCTTGGTTTACCGGAAATGAACTCTTGATTGTAGGAAGACACAGAGGCTTTGGTTTCATTCCATTTGTGAAGGGAAATTCAGACCAGTGTTCTCATCCATGAAACACCCTCTGTTTTATCGCAAGAAGCATCCTCTTCTGTCAAGAATCTGCTATACAGCAAGAAATATGAGCATGCCCAGAAAAAACGAACTGTGTTTCCTACTCATACAGACCATAGCAAGTTGAACTCTGATTATGAAACTGTAACAAACCACAGCATGTGTTACATAGATGCTCTCTAGTTAATAGTGAGAAACGTGTTGGGTCCCTTAACTGTGTAAATTCATTTTAGCCGAAAAACCCCTGGGTTTACCGGAAATGAACTCTTGCTTGTAGGAAGACACAGTGGCTTTGGTTTCACTCAGTTTGTGAAGGGAAATTCAGACCTGAGTTCTCATCCATGACACACACTCTGTTTTAACACAAGAAGCATACTCTTTTATCCAGCGTCTCTAATACATCAAGAAACATGAGCATGCCCAGAAAAAAATAACTGTGTTTCCTACTCATACGGACCATATCTAGTTGAACTCTGCTTATGAAATTGTAATAAACCACAGCATTTCTTACATAGATGCTCTTTAGATAATAGTGAAAAACGTGTTGGGTTCGTGAATTGTGTAAATTCATTTGAGCCGAAAAATCACTGGGTTTACCGGAAATGAAATATTGCTTTAGGAAGACTTAGAGGCTTTGGTTTCACTCCGTTTGTGAAGCGAAATTCAGATCAGAGTTCTCATCCATGAAACATACTCTGTTTTATCGCAAAAAACATGCTCTTCTTTCCAGCGTCTCAAATACAGCAAGTAACATGAGCATACTCAGAAAAAATAACTGTGTTTCCTACTCATACGGACCATATCTAGTTGAACTCTGCTTATGAAATTGTAATAAACCACAGCATTTCTTACATAGATGCTCTTTAGTTAATAGTGAAAAACGTGTTGGGTTCGTGAACTGTGTGAATTCATTTGAGCCGAAAAATCACTGGGCTTACAGGAAATGAACTCTTGCTTGTAGGAAGACACAGAGACTTTGGTTTAACTCCGTTTCTGAAGGAAAATTCAGACCAGTGTTCTCATCCATGAAACATACTCTGTTTTAAGGCAAGAAACATGCTCTTCTTTCCAGCGTCTCAAATACAGCAAGAAACATGAGCACGCCCAGAAAAAAGAACTGTGTTTCCTACTCATACGGACCACATCTAGTTGAACTCTGCTTATGAAACTGGAAAATCCACAGCATATGATACATAGATGCTCTTTAGTTAATAGGGAAAAACGTATTGGGTTGTAGAACTGTGTAAATTCATTTGAGCCAAAAAATCACTGGGTTTACCGGAAATGAACTCTTGCTTGTAGGAAGACATAGAGGCTTTGGTTTCACTGCGTTTGTGAAGGGAAATTCAGACCAGAGTTCACATGCATGGAACACACTCTGTTTTAACGCAAGAAGCATGCTCTTCTTTCGAGCATCTCTAATACAGCAAGAAACATGAGCTTGCCCCGAAAAAAAGAACTGTGTTTCCTACTCATACGGACCATATCTAGTTGAACTCTGCTCATTAAACTGTAACAAACCTCAGCATTTGTTACATAGATGCTGTTTAGTTAATAGTGAAAAACGTGTTGGTTTCGTGAACTGTGTAAATTCATTTGAGCCGAAAAATCACTGGGCTTACCAGAAATGAACTCTTGCTTATAGGAAGACACAGAGACTTTGGTTTGCCTCCGTTTCTCAAGGAAAATTCAGAGCAGTGTTCTCATCCATGAAACACCCTCTGTTTTAACGCAAGAAGCATCCTCTTCTTTCCAGAGTATGCAATACAGCAAGAAATATGAGCATGTCCAGAAAAAAAGAACTGTGTTTCCTACTCATACGGACCATATATATTTGAACTATGCTTATGAAACTGTAACAAACCACAGCATGTGTTACATAGATGCTCTTTAGTTCATAGTGAAAAACGTATTGGGTTCATGAACTGTGTAAATTCATTTGAGCCGAAAAATCTCTGGGTTTTCCGGAAATGAACTCTTGCTTGTAGGAAGACACAGAGGATTTGGTTTCACATCGTTTGTGAAGGGAAATTCAGAGAAGTGTTCTCATCCATGAAACATACTCTGTTTTCATGCAAGAAACATGCTCTTCTTTCCAGCGTCTCAAATACAGCAAGAAACATGAGATGCCCAGAAAAAAGAACTCAGTTTCCTACTCATACGGACCACATCTAGTTGAATACTGTTTATGGAACTGTAACAAACCACAGCATGTGTTACATAGATGCTCTTTAGTTAACCGTGAAAATCCTGTTGGGTTCGTGAATTGTGTAAATTTATTTGAGCCGACCAATCTCTTGGTTTACCGGAAATGAACTCTTGATTGTAGGAAGACACAGAGGCTTTGGTTTCACTCCATTTGTGAAGGGAAATTCAGACCAGTGTTCTCATCCATGAAACACCCTCTGTTTTATCGCAAGAAGCATCCTATTCTGTCAAGAATCTGCTATACAGCAAGAAATATGAGCATGCCCAGAAAAAAAGAACTGTGTTTCCTACACATACAGACCATAGCAAGTTGAACACTGCTTATGAAACTGTAACAAACCACAGCATGTGTTACATAGATGCTCTTTAGTTAATAGTGAAAAACGTATTGGGTTCATGAACTGTGTAAATTCATTTGAGCCGAAAAATCTCTGGGTTTTCCGGGAATGAACTCTTGCTTGTAGGAAGACACAGAGGATTTGGTTTCACATCGTTTGTGAAGGGAAATTCAGACCAGTGTTCTCATCCATGAAACATACTCTGTTTTCACGTAAGAAACATGCTCTTCTTTCCAGCGTCTCAAATACAGCAAGAAACATGAGCATGCCCAGAAAAAAGAACTCTGTTTCCTACTCATATGGACCACATCTAGTTGAACACTGCTTATGGAACTGTAACAAACCACAGCATGTGTTACATAGATGCTCTTTAGTTAACCGTGAAAATCCTGTTGGGTTCGTGAATTGTGTAAATTCATTTGAGCCGACCAATCTCTTGGTTTTCCGGAAATGAACTCTTGATTGTAAGAAGACACAGAGGCTTTGGTTTCACTCCATTTGTGAAGGGAAATTCAGACCAGTGTTCTCATCCATGAAACACCCTCTGTTTTATCACAAGAAGCATCCTCTTCTGTCAAGAATCTGCTATACAGCAAGAAATATGAGCATGCCCAGAAAAAAAGAACTGTGTTTCCTACTCATACAGACCATAGCAAGTTGAACTCTGATTATGAAACTGTAACAAACCACAGCATGTGTTACATAGATGCTCTTTAGTTAATAGTGAGAAACGTGTTGGGTGCCTTAACTGTGTAAATTCATTTTAGCCGAAAAACCAATGGGTTTACCGGAAATGAACTCTTGCTTGTAGGAAGACACAGTGGCTTTGGTTTCACTCAGTTTGTGAAGGGAAATTCAGACCTGAGTTCTCATCCATGACACACACTCTGTTTTAACACAAGAAGCATACTCTTTTTTCCAGCGTCTCTAATACATCAAGAAACATGAGCATGCCCAGAAAAAAATAACAGTGTTTCCTACTCATACGGACCATATCTAGTTGAACTCTGCTTATGAAATTGTAATAAACCACAGCATGTGTTACATAGATGCTCTTTATTTAACAGTGAAAATCGTGTTGGGTTCGTGAATTGTGTAAATTCATTTGAGCCGACCAATCTCTTGGTTTACCGGAAATGAACTCTTGATTGTAGGAAGACACAGAGGCTTTGGTTTCACTCCATTTGTGAAGGGAAATTCAGACCAGTGTTCTCATCCATGAAACACCCTCTGTTTTATCGCAAGAAGCATCCTCTTCTGTCAAGAATCTGCTATACAGCAAGAAATATGAGCATGCCCAGAAAAAACGAACTGTGTTTCCTACTCATACAGACCATAGCAAGTTGAACTCTGATTATGAAACTGTAACAAACCACAGCATGTGTTACATAGATGCTCTCTAGTTAATAGTGAGAAACGTGTTGGGTCCCTTAACTGTGTAAATTCATTTTAGCCGAAAAACCCCTGGGTTTACCGGAAATGAACTCTTGCTTGTAGGAAGACACAGTGGCTTTGGTTTCACTCAGTTTGTGAAGGGAAATTCAGACCTGAGTTCTCATCCATGACACACACTCTGTTTTAACACAAGAAGCATACTCTTTTTTCCAGCGTCTCTAATACATCAAGAAACATGAGCATGCCCAGAAAAAAATAACTGTGTTTCCTACTCATACGGACCATATCTAGTTGAACTCTGCTTATGAAATTGTAATAAACCACAGCATTTCTTACATAGATGCTCTTTAGATAATAGTGAAAAACGTGTTGGGTTCGTGAATTGTGTAAATTCATTTGAGCCGAAAAATCACTGGGTTTACCGGAAATGAAATATTGCTTTAGGAAGACTTAGAGGCTTTGGTTTCACTCCGTTTGTGAAGCGAAATTCAGATCAGAGTTCTCATCCATGAAACATACTCTGTTTTATCGCAAAAAACATGCTCTTCTTTCCAGCGTCTCAAATACAGCAAGTAACATGAGCATACTCAGAAAAAATAACTGTGTTTCCTACTCATACGGACCATATCTAGTTGAACTCTGCTTATGAAATTGTAATAAACCACAGCATTTCTTACATAGATGCTCTTTAGTTAATAGTGAAAAACGTGTTGGGTTCGTGAACTGTGTGAATTCATTTGAGCCGAAAAATCACTGGGCTTACCAGAAATGAACTCTTGCTTGCAGGAAGACACAGAGATTTTGGTTTGCCTCCGTTTCTCAAGGAAAATTCAGAGCAGTGTTCTCATCCATGAAACACCCTCTGTTTTAACCCAAGAAGCATCCTCTTCTTTCCAGAGTATGCAATACAGCAAGAAATATGAGCATGTCCAGAAAAAAAGAACTGTGTTTCCTACTCATACGGACCATATATATTTGAACTGTGCTTATGAAACTGTAACAAACCACAGCATGTGTTACATAGATGCTCTTTAGTTAATAGTGAAAAACGTATTGGGTTCATGAACTGTGTAAATTCATTTGAGCCGAAAAATCTCTGGGTTTTCCGGGAATGAACTCTTGCTTGTAGGAAGACACAGAGGATTTGGTTTCACATCGTTTGTGAAGGGAAATTCAGACCAGTGTTCTCATCCATGAAACATACTCTGTTTTCACGTAAGAAACATGCTCTTCTTTCCAGCGTCTCAAATACAGCAAGAAACATGAGCATGCCCAGAAAAAAGAACTCTGTTTCCTACTCATATGGACCACATCTAGTTGAACACTGCTTATGGAACTGTAACAAACCACAGCATGTGTTACATAGATGCTCTTTAGTTAACCGTGAAAATCCTGTTGGGTTCGTGAATTGTGTAAATTCATTTGAGCCGACCAATCTCTTGGTTTTCCGGAAATGAACTCTTGATTGTAAGAAGACACAGAGGCTTTGGTTTCACTCCATTTGTGAAGGGAAATTCAGACCAGTGTTCTCATCCATGAAACACCCTCTGTTTTATCACAAGAAGCATCCTCTTCTGTCAAGAATCTGCTATACAGCAAGAAATATGAGCATGCCCAGAAAAAAAGAACTGTGTTTCCTACTCATACAGACCATAGCAAGTTGAACTCTGATTATGAAACTGTAACAATCCACAGCATGTGTTACATAGATGCTCTTTAGTTAATAGTGAGAAACGTGTTGGGTGCCTTAACTGTGTAAATTCATTTTAGCCGAAAAACCAATGGGTTTACCGGAAATGAACTCTTGCTTGTAGCAAGACACAGTGGCTTTGGTTTCACTCAGTTTGTGAAGGGAAATTCAGACCTGAGTTCTCATCCATGACACACACTCTGTTTTAACACAAGAAGCATACTCTTTTTTCCAGCGTCTCTAATACATCAAGAAACATGAGCATGCCCAGAAAAAAATAACAGTGTTTCCTACTCATACGGACCATATCTAGTTGAACTCTGCTTATGAAATTGTAATAAACCACAGCATGTGTTACATAGATGCTCTTTATTTAACAGTGAAAATCGTGTTGGGTTCGTGAATTGTGTAAATTCATTTGAGCCGACCAATCTCTTGGTTTACCGGAAATGAACTCTTGATTGTAGGAAGACACAGAGGCTTTGGTTTCATTCCATTTGTGAAGGGAAATTCAGACCAGTGTTCTCATCCATGAAACACCCTCTGTTTTATCGCAAGAAGCATCCTCTTCTGTCAAGAATCTGCTATACAGCAAGAAATATGAGCATGCCCAGAAAAAACGAACTGTGTTTCCTACTCATACAGACCATAGCAAGTTGAACTCTGATTATGAAACTGTAACAAACCACAGCATGTGTTACATAGATGCTCTCTAGTTAATAGTGAGAAACGTGTTGGGTCCCTTAACTGTGTAAATTCATTTTAGCCGAAAAACCCCTGGGTTTACCGGAAATGAACTCTTGCTTGTAGGAAGACACAGTGGCTTTGGTTTCACTCAGTTTGTGAAGGGAAATTCAGACCTGAGTTCTCATCCATGACACACACTCTGTTTTAACACAAGAAGCATACTCTTTTATCCAGCGTCTCTAATACATCAAGAAACATGAGCATGCCCAGAAAAAAATAACTGTGTTTCCTACTCATACGGACCATATCTAGTTGAACTCTGCTTATGAAATTGTAATAAACCACAGCATTTCTTACATAGATGCTCTTTAGATAATAGTGAAAAACGTGTTGGGTTCGTGAATTGTGTAAATTCATTTGAGCCGAAAAATCACTGGGTTTACCGGAAATGAAATATTGCTTTAGGAAGACTTAGAGGCTTTGGTTTCACTCCGTTTGTGAAGCGAAATTCAGATCAGAGTTCTCATCCATGAAACATACTCTGTTTTATCGCAAAAAACATGCTCTTCTTTCCAGCGTCTCAAATACAGCAAGTAACATGAGCATACTCAGAAAAAATAACTGTGTTTCCTACTCATACGGACCATATCTAGTTGAACTCTGCTTATGAAATTGTAATAAACCACAGCATTTCTTACATAGATGCTCTTTAGTTAATAGTGAAAAACGTGTTGGGTTCGTGAACTGTGTGAATTCATTTGAGCCGAAAAATCACTGGGCTTACAGGAAATGAACTCTTGCTTGTAGGAAGACACAGAGACTTTGGTTTAACTCCGTTTCTGAAGGAAAATTCAGACCAGTGTTCTCATCCATGAAACATACTCTGTTTTAAGGCAAGAAACATGCTCTTCTTTCCAGCGTCTCAAATACAGCAAGAAACATGAGCACGCCCAGAAAAAAGAACTGTGTTTCCTACTCATACGGACCACATCTAGTTGAACTCTGCTTATGAAACTGGAAAATCCACAGCATATGATACATAGATGCTCTTTAGTTAATAGGGAAAAACGTATTGGGTTGTAGAACTGTGTAAATTCATTTGAGCCAAAAAATCACTGGGTTTACCGGAAATGAACTCTTGCTTGTAGGAAGACATAGAGGCTTTGGTTTCACTGCGTTTGTGAAGGGAAATTCAGACCAGAGTTCACATGCATGGAACACACTCTGTTTTAACGCAAGAAGCATGCTCTTCTTTCGAGCATCTCTAATACAGCAAGAAACATGAGCTTGCCCCGAAAAAAAGAACTGTGTTTCCTACTCATACGGACCATATCTAGTTGAACTCTGCTCATTAAACTGTAACAAACCTCAGCATTTGTTACATAGATGCTGTTTAGTTAATAGTGAAAAACGTGTTGGTTTCGTGAACTGTGTAAATTCATTTGAGCCGAAAAATCACTGGGCTTACCAGAAATGAACTCTTGCTTATAGGAAGACACAGAGACTTTGGTTTGCCTCCGTTTCTCAAGGAAAATTCAGAGCAGTGTTCTCATCCATGAAACACCCTCTGTTTTAACGCAAGAAGCATCCTCTTCTTTCCAGAGTATGCAATACAGCAAGAAATATGAGCATGTCCAGAAAAAAAGAACTGTGTTTCCTACTCATACGGACCATATATATTTGAACTATGCTTATGAAACTGTAACAAACCACAGCATGTGTTACATAGATGCTCTTTAGTTCATAGTGAAAAACGTATTGGGTTCATGAACTGTGTAAATTCATTTGAGCCGAAAAATCTCTGGGTTTTCCGGAAATGAACTCTTGCTTGTAGGAAGACACAGAGGATTTGGTTTCACATCGTTTGTGAAGGGAAATTCAGAGAAGTGTTCTCATCCATGAAACATACTCTGTTTTCATGCAAGAAACATGCTCTTCTTTCCAGCGTCTCAAATACAGCAAGAAACATGAGATGCCCAGAAAAAAGAACTCAGTTTCCTACTCATACGGACCACATCTAGTTGAATACTGTTTATGGAACTGTAACAAACCACAGCATGTGTTACATAGATGCTCTTTAGTTAACCGTGAAAATCCTGTTGGGTTCGTGAATTGTGTAAATTTATTTGAGCCGACCAATCTCTTGGTTTACCGGAAATGAACTCTTGATTGTAGGAAGACACAGAGGCTTTGGTTTCACTCCATTTGTGAAGGGAAATTCAGACCAGTGTTCTCATCCATGAAACACCCTCTGTTTTATCGCAAGAAGCATCCTATTCTGTCAAGAATCTGCTATACAGCAAGAAATATGAGCATGCCCAGAAAAAAAGAACTGTGTTTCCTACACATACAGACCATAGCAAGTTGAACACTGCTTATGAAACTGTAACAAACCACAGCATGTGTTACATAGATGCTCTTTAGTTAATAGTGAAAAACGTATTGGGTTCATGAACTGTGTAAATTCATTTGAGCCGAAAAATCTCTGGGTTTTCCGGGAATGAACTCTTGCTTGTAGGAAGACACAGAGGATTTGGTTTCACATCGTTTGTGAAGGGAAATTCAGACCAGTGTTCTCATCCATGAAACATACTCTGTTTTCACGTAAGAAACATGCTCTTCTTTCCAGCGTCTCAAATACAGCAAGAAACATGAGCATGCCCAGAAAAAAGAACTCTGTTTCCTACTCATATGGACCACATCTAGTTGAACACTGCTTATGGAACTGTAACAAACCACAGCATGTGTTACATAGATGCTCTTTAGTTAACCGTGAAAATCCTGTTGGGTTCGTGAATTGTGTAAATTCATTTGAGCCGACCAATCTCTTGGTTTTCCGGAAATGAACTCTTGATTGTAAGAAGACACAGAGGCTTTGGTTTCACTCCATTTGTGAAGGGAAATTCAGACCAGTGTTCTCATCCATGAAACACCCTCTGTTTTATCACAAGAAGCATCCTCTTCTGTCAAGAATCTGCTATACAGCAAGAAATATGAGCATGCCCAGAAAAAAAGAACTGTGTTTCCTACTCATACAGACCATAGCAAGTTGAACTCTGATTATGAAACTGTAACAAACCACAGCATGTGTTACATAGATGCTCTTTAGTTAATAGTGAGAAACGTGTTGGGTGCCTTAACTGTGTAAATTCATTTTAGCCGAAAAACCAATGGGTTTACCGGAAATGAACTCTTGCTTGTAGGAAGACACAGTGGCTTTGGTTTCACTCAGTTTGTGAAGGGAAATTCAGACCTGAGTTCTCATCCATGACACACACTCTGTTTTAACACAAGAAGCATACTCTTTTTTCCAGCGTCTCTAATACATCAAGAAACATGAGCATGCCCAGAAAAAAATAACAGTGTTTCCTACTCATACGGACCATATCTAGTTGAACTCTGCTTATGAAATTGTAATAAACCACAGCATGTGTTACATAGATGCTCTTTATTTAACAGTGAAAATCGTGTTGGGTTCGTGAATTGTGTAAATTCATTTGAGCCGACCAATCTCTTGGTTTACCGGAAATGAACTCTTGATTGTAGGAAGACACAGAGGCTTTGGTTTCACTCCATTTGTGAAGGGAAATTCAGACCAGTGTTCTCATCCATGAAACACCCTCTGTTTTATCGCAAGAAGCATCCTCTTCTGTCAAGAATCTGCTATACAGCAAGAAATATGAGCATGCCCAGAAAAAACGAACTGTGTTTCCTACTCATACAGACCATAGCAAGTTGAACTCTGATTATGAAACTGTAACAAACCACAGCATGTGTTACATAGATGCTCTCTAGTTAATAGTGAGAAACGTGTTGGGTCCCTTAACTGTGTAAATTCATTTTAGCCGAAAAACCCCTGGGTTTACCGGAAATGAACTCTTGCTTGTAGGAAGACACAGTGGCTTTGGTTTCACTCAGTTTGTGAAGGGAAATTCAGACCTGAGTTCTCATCCATGACACACACTCTGTTTTAACACAAGAAGCATACTCTTTTTTCCAGCGTCTCTAATACATCAAGAAACATGAGCATGCCCAGAAAAAAATAACTGTGTTTCCTACTCATACGGACCATATCTAGTTGAACTCTGCTTATGAAATTGTAATAAACCACAGCATTTCTTACATAGATGCTCTTTAGATAATAGTGAAAAACGTGTTGGGTTCGTGAATTGTGTAAATTCATTTGAGCCGAAAAATCACTGGGTTTACCGGAAATGAAATATTGCTTTAGGAAGACTTAGAGGCTTTGGTTTCACTCCGTTTGTGAAGCGAAATTCAGATCAGAGTTCTCATCCATGAAACATACTCTGTTTTATCGCAAAAAACATGCTCTTCTTTCCAGCGTCTCAAATACAGCAAGTAACATGAGCATACTCAGAAAAAATAACTGTGTTTCCTACTCATACGGACCATATCTAGTTGAACTCTGCTTATGAAATTGTAATAAACCACAGCATTTCTTACATAGATGCTCTTTAGTTAATAGTGAAAAACGTGTTGGGTTCGTGAACTGTGTGAATTCATTTGAGCCGAAAAATCACTGGGCTTACAGGAAATGAACTCTTGCTTGTAGGAAGACACAGAGACTTTGGTTTAACTCCGTTTCTGAAGGAAAATTCAGACCAGTGTTCTCATCCATGAAACATACTCTGTTTTAAGGCAAGAAACATGCTCTTCTTTCCAGCGTCTCAAATACAGCAAGAAACATGAGCACGCCCAAAAAAAAGAACTGTGTTTCCTACTCATACGGACCACATCTAGTTGAACTCTGCTTATGAAACTGGAAAATCCACAGCATATGATACATAGATGCTCTTTAGTTAATAGGGAAAAACCTATTGGGTTGTAGAACTGTGTAAATTCATTTGAGCCAAAAAATCACTGGGTTTACCGGAAATGAACTCTTGCTTGTAGGAAGACATAGAGGCTTTGGTTTCACTCCGTTTGTGAAGGGAAATTCAGACCAGAGTTCACATGCATGGAACACACTCTGTTTTAACGCAAGAAGCATGCTCTTCTTTCGAGCATCTCTAATACAGCAAGAAACATGAGCTTGCCCCGAAAAAAAGAACTGTGTTTCCTACTCATACGGACCATATCTAGTTGAACTCTGCTCATTAAACTGTAACAAACCTCAGCATTTGTTACATAGATGCTGTTTAGTTAATAGTGAAAAACGTGTTGGTTTCGTGAACTGTGTAAATTCATTTGAGCCGAAAAATCACTGGGCTTACCAGAAATGAACTCTTGCTTATAGGAAGACACAGAGACTTTGGTTTGCCTCCGTTTCTCAAGGAAAATTCAGAGCAGTGTTCTCATCCATGAAACACCCTCTGTTTTAACGCAAGAAGCATCCTCTTCTTTCCAGAGTATGCAATACAGCAAGAAATATGAGCATGTCCAGAAAAAAAGAACTGTGTTTCCTACTCATACGGACCATATATATTTGAACTATGCTTATGAAACTGTAACAAACCACAGCATGTGTTACATAGATGCTCTTTAGTTCATAGTGAAAAACGTATTGGGTTCATGAACTGTGTAAATTCATTTGAGCCGAAAAATCTCTGGGTTTTCCGGAAATGAACTCTTGCTTGTAGGAAGACACAGAGGATTTGGTTTCACATCGTTTGTGAAGGGAAATTCAGACCAGTGTTCTCATCCATGAAACATACTCTGTTTTCACGCAAGAAACATGCTCTTCTTTCCAGCGTCTCAAATACAGCAAGAAACATGAGATGCCCAGAAAAAAGAACTCAGTTTCCTACTCATACGGACCACATCTAGTTGAATACTGTTTATGGAACTGTAACAAACCACAGCATGTGTTACATAGATGCTCTTTAGTTAACCGTGAAAATCCTGTTGGGTTCGTGAATTGTGTAAATTTATTTGAGCCGACCAATCTCTTGGTTTACCGGAAATGAACTCTTGATTGTAGGAAGACACAGAGGCTTTGGTTTCACTCCATTTGTGAAGGGAAATTCAGACCAGTGTTCTCATCCATGAAACACCCTCTGTTTTATCGCAAGAAGCATCCTCTTCTGTCAAGAATCTGCTATACAGCAAGAAATATGAGCATGCCCAGAAAAAAAGAACTGTGTTTCCTACTCATACAGACCATAGCAAGTTGAACTCTGATTATGAAACTGTAACAAACCACAGCATGTGTTACATAGATGCTCTTTAGTTAATAGTGAGAAACGTGTTGGGTCCCTTAACTGTGTAAATTCATTTTAGCCGAAAAACCCCTGGGTTTACCGGAAATGAACTCTTGCTTGTAGGAAGACACAGTGGCTTTGGTTTCACTAAGTTTGTGAAGGGAAATTCAGACCTGAGTTCTTATCCATGACACACACTCTGTTTTAACACAAGAAGCATACTCTTTTTTCCAGCGTTCTAAAACATCAAGAAACATGAGCATGCCCAGAAAAAAATAACTGTGTTTCCTACTCATACGGACCATATCTAGTTGAACTCTGCTTTTGAAATTGTAATAAACCACAGCATATCTTACAAAGATGCTCTTTAGATAATAGTGAAAAACGTGTTGGGTTCGTGAATTGTGTAAATTCATTTGAGCCGAATAATTCCTGGGCTTACAGGAAATGAACTCTTGCTTGTAGGAAGACACAGAGACTTTGGTTTAACTCCGTTTCTGAAGGAAAATTCTGACCAGTGTTCTCATCCATGAAACATACTCTGTTTTAACGCAAGAAACATGCTCTTCTTTCCAGCGTCTCAAATACAGCAAGAAACATGAGCACGCCCAGAAAAAAGAACTGTGTTTCCTACTCATACGGACCACATCTAGTTGAACTCTGCTTATGAAACTGGAAAAATCCACAGCATATGATACATAGATGCTTTTTAGTTAATAGGGAAAAACGTATTGGGTTGTAGAACTGTGTAAATTCATTTGAGCCAAAAAATCACTGGGTTTACCGGAAATGAACTCTTGCTTGTAGGACGACACAGAGGCTTTGGTTTCACTCCGTTTGTGAAGGGAAATTCAGACCAGAGTTCACATGCACGGAACACACTCTGTTTTAACGCAAGAAGCATGCTCTTCTTTCGAGCATCTCTAATACAGCAAGAAACATGAGCTTGCCCCGAAAAAAAGAACTGTGTTTCCTACTCATACGGACCATATCTAGTTGAACTCTGCTCATTAAACTGTAACAAACCTCAGCATTTGTTACATAGATGCTCTTTAGTTAATAGTGAAAAACGTGTTGGGTTCGTGAACTGTGTAAATTCATTTGAGCCGAAAAATCACTGGGCTTACCAGAAATGAACTCTTGCTTGTAGGAAGACACAGAGACTTTGGTTTGCCTCCGTTTCTCAAGGAAAATTCAGAGCAGTGTTCTCATCCATGAAACACCCTCTGTTTTAACGCAAGAAGCATCCTCTTCTTTCCAGAGTATGCAATACAGCAAGAAATATGAGCATGTCCAGAAAAAAAGAACTGTGTTTCCTACTCATACGGACCATATATATTTGAACTATGCTTATGAAACTGTAACAAACCACAGCATGTGTTACATAGATGCTCTTTAGTTCATAGTGAAAAACGTATTGGGTTCATGAACTGTGTAAATTCATTTGAGCCGAAAAATCTCTGGGTTTTCCGGAAATGAACTCTTGCTTGTAGGAAGACACAGAGGATTTGGTTTCACATCGTTTGTGAAGGGAAATTCAGACCAGTGTTCTCATCCATGAAACATACTCTGTTTTCACGCAAGAAACATGCTCTTCTTTCCAGCGTCTCAAATACAGCAAGAAACATGAGCATGCCCAGAAAAAAGAACTCTGTTTCCTACTCATACGGACCACATCTAGTTGAATACTGTTTATGGAACTGTAACAAACCACAGCATGTGTTACATAGATGCTCTTTAGTTAACCGTGAAAATCCTGTTGGGTTCGTGAATTGTGTAAATTCATTTGAGCCGACCAATCTCTTGGTTTACCGGAAATGAACTCTTGATTGTAGGAAGACACAGAGGCTTTGCTTTCACTCCATTTGTGAAGGGAAATTCAGACCAGTGTTCTCATCCATGAAACACCCTCTGTTTTATCACAAGAAGCATCCTCTTCTGTCAAGAATCTGCTATACAGCAAGAAATATGAGCATGCCCAGAAAAAAAGAACTGTGTTTCCTACTCATACAGACCATAGCAAGTTGAACACTGCTTATGAAACTGTAACAAACTACAGCATGTGTTACATAGATGCTCTTTAGTTAACAGTGAAAATCGTGTTGGGTTCGTGAATTGTGTAAATTCATTTGAGCCAACCAATCTCTGGGTTTACCGGAAATGAACTCTTGATTGTAGGAAGACACAGAGGCTTTGGTTTCACTCCGTTTGTGAAGGGAAATTCAGACCAGAGTTATCATCCATGAAACACCCTCTGTTTTAACGCAAGAAGGATGCTCTTCTTTCCAGCATCTCTAATAGAGCAAGAAACATGAGCATGCCCAGAAGAAAAGAAATGTGTTTCCTACTCATATGGACCATCTAGTTGAATTCTTCTCATTAAATTGTAACAAACCACAGCTTCTCTTATATAAAGGCTCTTTAGTTAATAGTGAAAATCGTGTTGGGTTCATAAACTGTGTAAATTCATTTGAGCCAAAAAATCACTGGGTATACGGGAAATGAACTCTTCCTTGGAGGAAGAAACAGAGCCTTTGGTTTAACTCCGTTTGTGACTGGAAATTCAGACCAGTGTTCTCATCTATGAAACACCCTCTGTTTTAACGCAAGAAGCATCCTCTTCTTTCCAGAGTCTGCAATACAGCAAGAAATATGAGCATGTCCAGAAAAAAAGAACTGTGTTTCCTACTCATACGGACCATATATAGTTGAACTATGCTTATGAAACTGTAACAAACCACAGCATGTGTTACATAGATGCTCTTGAGTTAATAGTGAAAAACGTATTGGGTTCATGAACTGTGTAAATTCATTTGAGCCAAAAAATCTCTGGGTTTACCGGAAATGAACTCTTGCTTGTAGGAAGACACAGAGTATTTGGTTTCACATCGTTTGTGAAGGGAAATTCAGACCAGTGTTCTCATCCATGAAACATAATCTGTTTTAACGCAAGAAGCATGTTCTTCTTTCGAGCATCTCTAATACAGCAAGAAACATGAGCATGCCCAGAAAAAGAGAACTGTGTTTCCTACTCATACGGACCATATCTAGTTGAACTCTGCTCATTAAACTGCAACAAACCACAGCATCTCTTACATAGATGCTGTTTAGTTAATAGTTAAAATCGTGTTGGGTTCGTGAACTTTGTAAATTCATTTGAGCCTAACAATCTCTGAGGTTAACCGGAAATGAACTCTTGATTGTAGGAAGACAAAGAGCCTTTTGTTTAACTCCGTTTCTGAAGGGAAATTCAGACCAGTGTTCTCATCCATGAAACACCCTCTGTTTTATCGCAAGAAGCATCCTCTTCTGTCCAGAATCTGCAATACAGCAAGAAATATGAGCCTGTCCTGAAAAAATGAACTGTGTTTCCTACTCATACGGACCACATCTAGTTGAACACTGCTTATTAAACTGTAAAAAACCACAGCATGTGTTACATAGATGCTCTTTAGTTAACAGTGAAAATCGTGTTGGGTTCGTGAATTGTGTAAAATCATTTGAGCCGAAAAAAAACTGGGTTTACCGGAAATGAAATCATGCTTTAGAAAGACTTAGAGGCTTTGGTTTCACTCCATTTGTGAAGCGAAATTCAGACCAGAGTTCTCATCCATGAAACATACTCTGTTTTAACGCAAGAAACATGCTCTTCTTTCCAGCGTCTCAAATACAGCAAGTAACATGAGCATGCTCAGAAAAAATAACTGTGTTTCCTACTCATACGGACCATATCTAGTTGAACTCTGCTCATGAAATTGTAATAAACCACAGCATTTCTTACATAGATGCTCTTTAGTTAATAGTGAAAAACGTGTTGGGTTCGTGAACTGTGTAAATTCATTTGAGCAGAAAAAATCACTGGGCTTACCAGAAATGAACTCTTGCTTGTAGGAAGACACAGAGACTTTGGTTTACCTCAGTTTCTCAAGCTAAATTCAGACCAGTGTTCTCATCCATGAAACACCCTCTGTTTTAAGGCAGGAAGCATCCTCTTCTTTCCAGAGTATGCAATACAGCAAGAAATATGAGCATGTCACGAAAAAAAGAACTGTGTTTCCTACTCATACGGACCATATATAGTTGAACTATGCTTATGAAACTGTAACAAACCACAGCATGTGTTACATAGATGCTCTTGAGTTAATAGTGAAAAACGTATTGGGTTCATGAACTGTGTAAATTCATTTGAGCCAAAAAATCTCTGGGTTTTCCGGAAATGAACTCTTGCTTGTAGGAAGACACAGAGTATTTGGTTTCACATCGTTTGTGAAGGGAAATTCAGACCAGTGTTCTCATCCATGAAACATTATCAGTTTTAACGCCAGAAACATGTTCTTCTTTCCAGCATCTCAAATACAGCAAGAAACATGAGCATGCCCAGAGAAAAGAACTGTGTTTCCTACTCATACGGACCACATCTAGTTGAACACTGCTTATGGAACTGTAACAAACCACAGCATGTGTTACATAGATGCTCTTTAGTTAACAGTGAAAATCGTGTTGGGTTCGTGAATTGTGTAAATTCATTTGAGCCGACCAATCTCTTGGTTTACCGGAAATGAACTCTTGATTGTAGGAAGACACAGAGGCTTTGGTTTCACTCCGTTTGTGAAGGGAAATACAGACCAGTGTTCTCATCCATGAAACACCCTCTGTTTTATCGCAGGAAGCATCCTCTTCTGTCCAGAATCTGCAATACAGCAAGAAATAAGAGCATGCCCAGAAAAAAAGAACTGTGTTTCCTACTCATACGGACCATAGCTAGTTGAACACTGCATATGAAACTGTAACAAACCACAGCATGTGTTACATAGATGCTCTTTAGTTAATAGTGAAAAACGTTTTGGGTTCGTGAACTGTGTAAATTCATTTGAGCCGAAAAATCACTGGGATTACCGGAAATGAACTCTTGCTTTAGGAAGACTTAGAGGCTTTGGTTTCACTCCGTTTGTGAAGCGAAATTCAGACCAGAGTTCTCATCCATGGAACACAGTCTGTTTTAACGCAAGTAGCATGCTCTTCTTTCCATCATCTAATACAGCAAGAAACATGAGCATGCCCAGAAAAAAAGAACTGTGTTTCCTACTCGTACGGACCATATCTAGTTGAACTCTGCTCATTACACTGCAACAAACCACAGCTTCTCTTACATAGATGCTGTTTAGTTAATAGTGAAAATCGTGTTGGGTTCGTGAACTGTGTAAATTCATTTGAGTCGAACAATCTCTGGGTTTACCGGAAATGAACTCTTGATTGTAGGAAGACACAGAGCCTTTGGTTTAACTCCGTTTCTGAAGGAAAATTCAGACCAGTATTCTCATCCATGAATCATACTCTGTTTTAACGCAAGAAGCATGCTCTTCTTTCCAGCGTCTCTAATACATGAAGAAACAAGAGCATGCCCAGAAAAAAAGAACTGTTTCCTACTCATATGGACCACATCTAGTTGAACTCTGATTATGAAACTGTATGAAACCACAGCATCTCTTACAGAGATGCTCTTTATTCAATAGTGAAAAACGTGTTGGGTTCGTGAACTGTATAAATTCATTTGAGCTGAAAAATCACTGGGATTACCGGAAATGAACTCTTGCTTGTAGGAAGACACAGAGCCTTTGGTTTAACTCCGTTTCTGAAGGAAAATTCAGACCAGTGTTCTCATCCATGAAACATACTCTGTTTTAACGCAAGAAACATGCTCTTCTTTCCAGCGTCTCAAATACAGCTAGAAACATGAGCATGCCCAGAAAAAAGAACTCTGTTTCCTACTCATACGGAACACATCTAGTTGAACACTGCTTATGAAACTGTAACAAACCACAGCATGTGTTACATAGATGCTCTTTAGTTAACAGTGAAAATCGTGTTGGGTTCGTGAATTGTGTAAATTCATTTGAGCCTACCAATCTCTGGGTTTACCGGAAATGAACTCTTGATTGTAGGAAGACACAGAGGTTTGGTTTCACTCCGTTTGTGAAGGGAAATTCAGACCAGAGTTATCATCCATGAAACACACTCTGTTTTAACGCAAGAAGCATGCTCTTCTTCCCAGCATCTCTAATAGAGCAAGAAACATGAGCATGCCCAGAAGAAAAGAACTGTGTTTCCTACTCATGCGGACCATTTCTAGTTGAATTCTTCTCATTAAATTGCAACAAACCACCGCATCTCTTACATAAATGCTCTTTAGTTAATAGTGAAAATCGTGTTGCGTTCATAAACTGTGTAAATTCATTTGAGCCGAAAAATCACTGGGTATACCGGAAATGAACTCTTGCTTGGAGGAAGAAACAGAGCCTTTGGTTTAACTCCGTTTGTGACGGGAATTTCAGACCAGTGTTCTCATCTATGAAACACCCTCTGTTTTAACGCAAGAAGCATCCTCTTCTTTCCAGAGTCTGCAATACAGCAAGAAATATGAGCATTTCCAGAAAAAAAGAACTGTGTTTCCTACTCATACGGACCATATCTAGTTGAACTCTGCTTAAGAAACTGTAACAAACCACAGCATATGTTACATAGATGCTCTTTAGTTAATAGGGAAAAACGTATTGGGTTCATGAACTGTGTAAATTCATTTGAGCCAAAAAATCACTGGGTTTACCGGAAATGAACTCTTGCTTGTAGGAAGACATAGAGGCTTTGGTTTCACTCTGTTTGTGAAGGGAAATTCAGACCAGAGTTCTCATCCATGGAACACAATCTGTTTTAACACAAGAAGCATGCTCTTCTTTTGAGCATCTCTAATACAGCAAGAAACATGAGCATGCCCAGAAAAAAAGAACTGTGTTTCCTACTCATAAGGACCATATCTAGTTGAACTCTGCTCATTAAACTGCAACAAACCACAGCATCTCCTACATAGATGCTGTTTAGTTAATAGTGAAAATCGTGTTGGGTTCGTGAACTGTGTAAATTCATTTGAGCCGAACAATCTCTGAGGTTAACCGGAAATGAACTCTTGATTTTAGGAAGACAAAGAGCCTTTTGTTTAACTCCGTTTGTGAAGGGAAATTCAGACCAGTGTTCTCATCCATGAAACACCCTCTGTTTTATCGCAAGAAGCATACTCTTCTGTCCAGAATCTGCAATACAGCAAGAAATATGAGCATGTCCAGAAAAAATGAACTGTGTTTCCTACTCATATGGACCATATCTAGTTGAACTCTGCTTTTGAAATTGTAATAAACCACAGCATTTCTTACATAGATGCTCTTTAGTTAATAGTGAAAAACGTGTTGGGTTCGTGAACTGTGTAAATTCATTTGAGCCGAAATATCACTGGGATTACCGGGAATGAACTCTTGCTTGTAGGAAGATACAGAGACTTTAGTTTAACTCCGTTTCAGAAGGAAAATTCAGACCAGTGTTCTCATCCATGAAACATACTCTGTTTTAACGCAAGAAACATGCTCTTCTTTCCAGCGTCTCAAATACAGCAAGTAACATGAGCATGCTCAGAAAAAAGAACTGTGTTTCCTACTCATACGGACCATATCTAGTTGAACTCTGCTCATGAATTTGTAATAAACCACAGCATTTCTTACATAGATGCTCTTTAGTTAATAGTGAAAAACGTGTTGGGTTCGTGAACTGTGTAAATTCATTTGAGCAGAAAAAATCACTGGGCTTACCAGAAATGAACTCTTGCTTGTAGGAAGACACAGAGACTTTGGTTTACCTCAGTTTCTCAAGCTAAATTCAGACCAGTGTTCTCATCCATGAAACACCCTCTGTTTTAAGGCAGGAAGCATCCTCTTCTTTCCAGAGTATGCAATACAGCAAGAAATATGAGCATGTCACGAAAAAAAGAACTGTGTTTCCTACTCATACGGACCATATATAGTTGAACTATGCTTATGAAACTGTAACAAACCACAGCATGTGTTACATAGATGCTCTTGAGTTAATAGTGAAAAACGTATTGGGTTCATGAACTGTGTAAATTCATTTGAGCCAAAAAATCTCTGGGTTTTCCGGAAATGAACTCTTGCTTGTAGGAAGACACAGAGTATTTGGTTTCACATCGTTTGTGAAGGGAAATTCAGACCAGTGTTCTCATCCATGAAACATAATCAGTTTTAACGCAAGAAACATGTTCTTCTTTCCAGCATCTCAAATACAGCAAGAAACATGAGCATGCCCAGAAAAAAGAACTGTGTTTCCTACTCATACGGACCACATCTAGTTGAACACTGCTTATGGAACTGTAACAAACCACAGCATGTGTTACATAGATGCTCTTTAGTTAACAGTGAAAATCGTGTTGGGTTCGTGAATTGTGTAAATTCATTTGAGCCGACCAATCTCTTGGTTTACCGGAAATGAACTCTTGATTGTAGGAAGACACAGAGGCTTTGGTTTCACTCCGTTTGTGAAGGGAAATACAGACCAGTGTTCTCATCCATGAAACACCCTCTGTTTTATCGCAGGAAGCATCCTCTTCTGTCCAGAATCTGCAATACAGCAAGAAATAATAGCATGCCCAGAAAAAAAGAACTGTGTTTCCTACTCATACGGACCATAGCTAGTTGAACACTGCATATGAAACTGTAACAAACCACAGCATGTGTTACATAGATGCTCTTTAGTTAATAGTGAAAAACGTTTTGGGTTCGTGAACTGTGTAAATTCATTTGAGCCGAAAAATCACTGGGATTACCGGAAATGAACTCTTGCTTTAGGAAGACTTAGAGGCTTTGGTTTCACTCCGTTTGTGAAGCGAAATTCAGACCAGAGTTCTCATCCATGGAACACAGTCTGTTTTAACGCAAGTAGCATGCTCTTCTTTCCATCATCTAATACAGCAAGAAACATGAGCATGCCCAGAAAAAAAGAACTGTGTTTCCTACTCGTACGGACCATATCTAGTTGAACTCTGCTCATTACACTGCAACAAACCACAGCTTCTCTTACATAGATGCTGTTTAGTTAATAGTGAAAATCGTGTTGGGTTCGTGAACTGTGTAAATTCATTTGAGTCGAACAATCTCTGGGTTTACCGGAAATGAACTCTTGATTGTAGGAAGACACAGAGCCTTTGGTTTAACTCCGTTTCTGAAGGAAAATTCAGACCAGTATTCTCATCCATGAATCATACTCTGTTTTAACGCAAGAAGCATGCTCTTCTTTCCAGGGTCTCTAATACATGAAGAAACAAGAGCATGCCCAGAAAAAAAGAACTGTTTCCTACTCATATGGACCACATCTAGTTGAACTCTGATTATGAAACTGTATGAAACCACAGCATCTCTTACAGAGATGCTCTTTATTCAATAGTGAAAAACGTGTTGGGTTCGGGAACTGTATAAATTCATTTGAGCTGAAAAATCACTGGGATTACCGGAAATGAACTCTTGCTTGTAGGAAGACACAGAGACTTTGGTTTAACTCCGTTTCTGAAGGAAAATTCAGACCAGTGTTCTCATCCATGAAACATACTCTGTTTTAACGCAAGAAACATGCTCTTCTTTCCAGCGTCTCAAATACAGCTACAAACATGAGCATGCCCAGAAAAAAGAACTCTGTTTCCTACTCATACGGAACACATCTAGTTGAACACTGCTTATGAAACTGTAACAAACCACAGCATGTGTTACATAGATGCTCTTTAGTTAACAGTGAAAATCGTGTTGGGTTCGTGAATTGTGTAAATTCATTTGAGCCTACCAATCTCTGGGTTTACCGGAAATGAACTCTTGATTGTAGGAAGACACAGAGGTTTGGTTTCACTCCGTTTGTGAAGGGAAATTCAGACCAGAGTTATCATCCATGAAACACACTCTGTTTTAACGCAAGAAGCATGCTCTTCTTCCCAGCATCTCTAATAGAGCAAGAAACATGAGCATGCCCAGAAGAAAAGAACTGTGTTTCCTACTCATGCGGACCATTTCTAGTTGAATTCTTCTCATTAAATTGCAACAAACCACCGCATCTCTTACATAAATGCTCTTTAGTTAATAGTGAAAATCGTGTTGCGTTCATAAACTGTGTAAATTCATTTGAGCCGAAAAATCACTGGGTATACCGGAAATGAACTCTTGCTTGGAGGAAGAAACAGAGCCTTTGGTTTAACTCCGTTTGTGACGGGAATTTCAGACCAGTGTTCTCATCTATGAAACACCCTCTGTTTTAACGCAAGAAGCATCCTCTTCTTTCCAGAGTCTGCAATACAGCAAGAAATATGAGCATTTCCAGAAAAAAAGAACTGTGTTTCCTACTCATACGGACCATTTCTAGTTGAATTCTTCTCATTAAATTGCAACAAACCACCGCATCTCTTACATAGATGCTCTTTAGTTAATAGGGAAAAACGTATTGGGTTCATGAACTGTGTAAATTCATTTGAGCCAAAAAATCACTGGGTTTACCGGAAATGAACTCTTGCTTGTAGGAAGACATAGAGACTTTGGTTTCACTCTGTTTGTGAAGGGAAATTCAGACCAGAGTTCTCATCCATGGAACACAATCTGTTTTAACACAAGAAGCATGCTCTTCTTTTGAGCATCTCTAATACAGCAAGAAACATGAGCATGCCCAGAAAAAAAGAACTCTGTTTCCTACTCATAAGGACCATATCTAGTTGAACTCTGCTCATTAAACTGCAACAAACCACAGCATCTCCTACATAGATGCTGTTTAGTTAATAGTGAAAATCGTGTTGGGTTCGTGAACTGTGTAAATTCATTTGAGCCGAACAATCTCTGAGGTTAACCGGAAATGAACTCTTGATTGTAGGAAGACAAAGAGCCTTTTGTTTAACTCCGTTTGTGAAGGGAAATTCAGACCAGTGTTCTCATCCATGAAACACCCTCTGTTTTATCGCAAGAAGCATACTCTTCTGTCCAGAATCTGCAATACAGCAAGAAATATGAGCATGTCCAGAAAAAATGAACTGTGTTTCCTACTCATATGGACCATATCTAGTTGAACTCTGCTTTTGAAATTGTAATAAACCACAGCATTTCTTACATAGATGCTCTTTAGTTAATAGTGAAAAACGTGTTGGGTTCGTGAACTGTGTAAATTCATTTGAGCCGAAATATCACTGGGATTACCGGGAATGAACTCTTGCTTGTAGGAAGATACAGAGACATTAGTTTAACTCCGTTTCAGAAGGAAAATTCAGACCAGTGTTCTCATCCATGAAACATACTCTGTTTTAACGCAAGAAACATGCTCTTCTTTCCAGCGTCTCAAATGCAGCAAGTAACATGAGCATGCTCAGAAAAAAGAACTGTGTTTCCTACTGATACGGACCATATCTAGTTGAACTCTGCTTATGAAATTGTAATAAACCACAGCATTTCTTACATAGATGCTCTTTACTTAATAGTGAAAAACGTGTTGGGTTCGTGAACTGTGTAAATTCATTTGAGATGAAAAATCACTGGGATTACCGGAAATGAACTCTTGCTTGTAGGAACACACAGAGACTTTGGTTTAACTCCGTTTCTGAAGGAAAATTCAGACCAGTGTTCTCATCCATGAAACACCCTCTGTTTTAACGAAAGAAGCATCCTCTTCTTTCCAGAGTATGCAATACAGCAAGAAATATGAGCATGTCACGAAAAAAAGAACTGTGTTTCCTACTCATACGGACTATATCTAGTTGAAATCTGCTTATGAAACTGTAACAAACCACAGCATGTGTTACATAGTTGCTCTTTAGTTAACAGTGAAAATCGTGTTGGGTTCGTGAATTGTGTAAATTCATTTGAACCGACCAATCTCTGGGTTTACCGGAAATGAACTCTTGCTTGTAGCAAGACACAGAGACTTTGGTTTAACTCCGTTTCTGAAGGAAAATTCAGACCAGTGTTCTCATCCATGAAACATACTCTCTTTTAACGCAAGAAACATGCTCTTCTTTCCAGCGTCTCAAATACAGCTAGAAACATGAGCATGCCCAGAAAAAAGAACTGTGTTTCCTACTCAAACGGACCACATCTAGTTGAACACTGCTTATGAAACTGTAACAAACCACAGCATGTGTTACATAGTTGCTCTTTAGTTAACAGTGAAAATCGTGTTGGGTTCGTGAATTGTGTAAATTCATTTGAACTGACCAATCTCTGGGTTTACCGGAAATGAACTCTTGATTGTAGGAAGACACAGAGGTTTGGTTTCACTCCGTTTGTGAAGGGAAATTCAGACCAGAGTTATCATCCATGAAACACCCTCTGTTTTAACGCAGGAAGCATCCTCTTCTTTCCAGAGTCTGCAATACAGCAAGATATATGAGCATTTCCAGAAAAAAAGAACTGTGTTTCCTACTCATACGGATCATATCTAGTTGAACTCTGCTTATGAAACTGTAACAAACCACAGCATATGTAACATAGATGCTCTTTAGTTAATAGGGAAAAACGTATTGGGTTCATGAACTGTGTAAATTCATTTGAGCCAAAAAATCACTGGGTTTACCGGAAATGAACTCTTGCTTGTAGGAAGACATAGAGGCTTTTGTTTCACTCCGTTTGTGAAGGGAAATGCAGACCAGAGTTCTCATCCATGGAACACAATCTGTTTTAATGCAAGAAGCATCCTCTTCTGTCCAGAATCTGCAATACAGCAAGAAATATGAGCATGTCCAGAAAAAATGAACTGTGTTTCCTACTCGTACGGACCATATCTAGTTGAACTCTGCTTTTGAAATTGTAATAAACCACAGCATTTCTTACATACATGCTCTTTAGTTAATAGTGAAAAACGTGTTGGGTTCGTGAACTGTGTAAATTCATTTGAGCCGAAAAATCACTGGGATTACCGGAAATGAACTCTTGCTTGTAGGAAGATACAGAGACTTTGGTTTAACTCCGTTTCTGAAGGAAAATTCAGACCAGTGTTCTCATCCATGAAACACCCTCTGTTTTAACGAAAGAAGCATCCTCTTCTTTCCAGAGTATGCAATACAGCAAGAAATATGAGCATGTCAAGAAAAAAAGAACTGTGTTTCCTACTCATACGGACTATATCTAGTTGAACTCTGCTTATGAAACTGTAACAAACCACAGCATGTGTTACATAGATGCTCTTTAGTTAATAGTGAAAAACGTATTGGGTTCATGAACTGTGTAAATTCATTTGAGCCGAAAAATCACTGGGTTTACCGGAAATGAACTCTTGCTTTAGGAAGACTTAGAGGCTTTGGTTTTTCCGTTTGTGAAGCGAAATTCAGACCAGAGTTCTCATCCATGGAACACAGTCTGTTTTAACGCAAGTAGCATGCTCTTCTTTCCATCATCTAATACAGCAAGAAACATGAGCATGCCCAGAAAAAAAGAATTGTGTTTCCTATTCGTACGGACCATATCTAGTTGAACTCTGCTCATTACACTGCAACAAACCACAGCATCTCTTACATAGATGCTGTTTAGAATAGTGAAAATCGTGTTAGGTTCGTGAACTGAGTAAATTCATTTGAGTCGAACAATCTCTGGGTTTACCGGAAATGAACTCTTGATTGTAGGAAGACACAGATCCTTTGGTTTAACTCCGTTTCTGAAGGAAAATTCAGACCAGTATTCTCATCCATGAATCATACTCTGTTTTAACGCAAGAAGCATGCTCTTCTTTCCAGCGTCTCTAATACATGAAGAAACATGAGCATGCCCAGAAAAAAAGAACTGTGTTTCCTACTCATATGGACCAAATCTAGTTGAACTCTGATTATGAAACTGTATCAAACCACAGCATCTCTTACATAGATGCTCTTTAGTTAATAGTGAAAATTTGTTGGGTTCGTGAACTGTATAAATTCATTTGATCTCAAAAATCACTGGGATTACCGGAAATGAACTCTTGCTCGTAGGAAGACACAGAGACTTTAGTTTAACTCCGTTTCTGAAGGAAAATTCAGACCAGTGTTCTCATCCATGAAACATACTCTCTTTTAACGCAAGAAACATGCTCTTCTTTCCAGCGTCTCAAATACAGCTAGAAACATGAGCATGCCCAGAAAAAAGAACTGTGTTTCCTACTCATACGGACCACATCTAGTTGAACACTGCTTATGAAACTGTAACAAACCACAGCATGTGTTACATAGTTGCTCTTTAGTTAACAGTGAAAATCGTGTTGGGTTCGTGAATTGTGTAAATTCATTTGAGCCGACCAATCTCTGGGTTTACCGGAAATGAACTCTTGATTGTAGGAAGACACAGAGGTTTGGTTTCACTCCGTTTGTGAAGGGAAATTCAGACCAGAGTTATCATCCATGAAACACCCTCTGTTTTAACGCAAGAAGCATCCTCTTCTTTCCAGAGTCTGCAATACAGCAAGAAATATGAGCATTTCCAGAAAAAAAGAACTGTGTTTCCTACTCATACGGACCATATCTAGTTGAACTCTGCTTATGAAACTGTAACAAACCACAGCATATGTTACATAGATGCTCTTTAGTTAATAGGGAAAAACGTATTGGGTTCATTAACTGTGTAAATTCATTTGAGCCAAAAAATCACTGGGTTTACCGGAAATGAACTCTTGCGTGTAGGAAGACACAGTGGCTTTGGTTTCACTCCGTTTGTGAAGGGAAATTCAGACCAGAGTTCTCATCCATGAAACACCCTCTGTTTTAACCCAAGAAGCATCCTCTTCTTTCCAGAGTATGCAATACAGCAAGAAATATGAGCATGTCAAGAAAAAAAGAACTGTGTTTCCTACTCATACGGACCATATCTAGTTGAACTCTGCTTATGAAACTGTAACAAACGACAGCATGTGTTACATAGATGCTCTTTAGTTAATAGGGAAAAACGTATTGGGTTCATGAACTGTGTAAATTCATTTGAGCCAAAAAATCACTGGGTTTACCGGAAATGAACTCTTGCTTTTAGGAAGACATAGAGGCTTCGGTTTCACTCTGTTTGTGAAGGGAAATTCAGACCAGAGTTCTCATCCATGGAACACAATCTGTTTTAACACAAGAAGCATGCTCTTCTTTTGAGCATCTCTAATACAGCAAGAAACATGAGCATGCCCAGAAAAAAAGAACTGTGTTTCCTACTCATACGGACCATATCTAGTTGAACTCTGCTCATTACACTGCAACAAACCACAGCATCTCTTACATAGATGCTGTTTAGTTAATAGTGAAAATCCTGTTGGGTTCGTGAACTGTGTAAATTCATTTGAGCCGACCAATCTCTGGGTTTACCGGAAATGAACTCTTGATTGTAGGAAGACACAGAGGTTTGGTTTCACTCCGTTTGTGAAGGGAAATTCAGACCAGAGTTATCATCCATGAAACACCCTCTGTTTTAACGCAGGAAGCATCCTCTTCTTTCCAGAGTCTACAATACAGCAAGATATATGAGCATTTCCAGAAAAAAAGAACTGTGTTTCCTACTCATATGGATCATATCTAGTTGAACTCTGCTTATGAAACTGTAACAAACCACAGCATATGTAACATAGATGCTCTTTAGTTAATAGGGAAAAACGTATTGGGTTCATGAACTGTGTAAATTCATTTGAGCCAAAAAATCACTGGGTTTACCGGAAATGAACTCTTGCTTGTAGGAAGACATAGAGGCTTTTGTTTCACTCCGTTTGTGAAGGGAAATGCAGACCAGAGTTCTCATCCATGGAACACAATCTGTTTTAATGCAAGAAGCATCCTCTTCTGTCCAGAATCTGCAACACAGCAAGAAATATGAGCATGTCCAGAAAAAATGAACTGTGTTTCCTACTCGTACGGACCATATCTAGTTGAACTCTGCTTTTGAAATTGTAATAAACCACAGCATTTCTTACATACATGCTCTTTAGTTAATAGTGAAAATCTTGTTAGGTTCGTGAACTGAGTAAATTCATTTGAGTCGAACAATCTCTGGGTTTACCGGAAATGAACTCTTGATTGTAGGAAGACACAGATCCTTTGGTTTAACTCCGTTTCTGAAGGAAAATTCAGACCAGTATTCTCATCCATGAATCATACTCTGTTTTAACGCAAGAAGCATGCTCTTCTTTCCAGCGTCTCTAATACATGAAGAAACATGAGCATGCCCAGAAAAAAAGAACTGTGTTTCCTACTCATATGGACCAAATCTAGTTGAACTCTGATTATGAAACTGTATCAAACCACAGCATCTCTTACATAGATGCTCTTTAGTTAATAGTGAAAATTTGTTGGGTTCGTGAACTGTATAAATTCATTTGAGCTCAAAAATCACTGGGATTACCGGAAATGAACTCTTGCTCGTAGGAAGACACAGAGACTTTAGTTTAACTCCGTTTCTGAAGGAAAATTCAGACCAGTGTTCTCATCCATGAAACATACTCTCTTTTAACGCAAGAAACATGCTCTTCTTTCCAGCGTCTCAAATACAGCTAGAAACATGAGCATGCCCAGAAAAAAGAACTGTGTTTCCTACTCATACGGACCACATCTAGTTGAACACTGCTTATGAAACTGTAACAAACCACAGCATGTGTTACATAGTTGCTCTTTAGTTAACAGTGAAAATCGTGTTGGGTTCGTGAATTGTGTAAATTCATTTGAGCCGACCAATCTCTGGGTTTACCGGAAATGAACTCTTGATTGTAGGAAGACACAGAGGTTTGGTTTCACTCCGTTTGTGAAGGGAAATTCAGACCAGAGTTATCATCCATGAAACACCCTCTGTTTTAACGCAAGAAGCATCCTCTTCTTTCCAGAGTCTGCAATACAGCAAGAAATATGAGCATTTCCAGAAAAAAAGAACTGTGTTTCCTACTCATACGGACCATATCTAGTTGAACTCTGCTTATGAAACTGTAACAAACCACAGCATATGTTACATAGATGCTCTTTAGTTAATAGGGAAAAACGTATTGGGTTCATTAACTGTGTAAATTCATTTGAGCCAAAAAATCACTGGGTTTACCGGAAATGAACTCTTGCGTGTAGGAAGACACAGTGGCTTTGGTTTCACTCCGTTTGTGAAGGGAAATTCAGACCAGAGTTCTCATCCATGAAACACCCTCTGTTTTAACCCAAGAAGCATCCTCTTCTTTCCAGAGTATGCAATACAGCAAGAAATATGAGCATGTCAAGAAAAAAAGAACTGTGTTTCCTACTCATACGGACCATATCTAGTTGAACTCTGCTTATGAAACTGTAACAAACGACAGCATGTGTTACATAGATGCTCTTTAGTTAATAGGGAAAAACGTATTGGGTTCATGAACTGTGTAAATTCATTTGAGCCAAAAAATCACTGGGTTTACCGGAAATGAACTCTTGCTTTTAGGAAGACATAGAGGCTTCGGTTTCACTCTGTTTGTGAAGGGAAATTCAGACCAGAGTTCTCATCCATGGAACACAATCTGTTTTAACACAAGAAGCATGCTCTTCTTTTGAGCATCTCTAATACAGCAAGAAACATGAGCATGCCCAGAAAAAAAGAACTGTGTTTCCTACTCATACGGACCATATCTAGTTGAACTCTGCTCATTACACTGCAACAAACCACAGCATCTCTTACATAGATGCTGTTTAGTTAATAGTGAAAATCCTGTTGGGTTCGTGAACTGTGTAAATTCATTTGAGCCGACCAATCTCTGGGTTTACCGGAAATGAACTCTTGATTGTAGGAAGACACAGAGGTTTGGTTTCACTCCGTTTGTGAAGGGAAATTCAGACCAGAGTTATCATCCATGAAACACCCTCTGTTTTAACGCAGGAAGCATCCTCTTCTTTCCAGAGTCTGCAATACAGCAAGATATATGAGCATTTCCAGAAAAAAAGAACTGTGTTTCCTACTCATACGGATCATATCTAGTTGAACTCTGCTTATGAAACTGTAACAAACCACAGCATATGTAACATAGATGCTCTTTAGTTAATAGGGAAAAACGTATTGGGTTCATGAACTGTGTAAATTCATTTGAGCCAAAAAATCACTGGGTTTACCGGAAATGAACTCTTGCTTGTAGGAAGACATAGAGGCTTTTGTTTCACTCCGTTTGTGAAGGGAAATGCAGACCAGAGTTCTCATCCATGGAACACAATCTGTTTTAATGCAAGAAGCATCCTCTTCTGTCCAGAATCTGCAACACAGCAAGAAATATGAGCATGTCCAGAAAAAATGAACTGTGTTTCCTACTCGTACGGACCATATCTAGTTGAACTCTGCTTTTGAAATTGTAATAAACCACAGCATTTCTTACATACATGCTCTTTAGTTAATAGTGAAAAACGTGTTGGGTTCGTGAACTGTGTAAATTCATTTGAGCCGAAAAATCACTGGCATTACCGGAAATGAACTATTGCTTGTAGGAAGATACAGAGACTTTGGTTTAACTCCGTTTCTGAAGGAAAATTCAGACCAGTGTTCTCATCCATGAAACACCCTCTATTTTAACGAAAGAAGCATCCTCTTCTTTCCAGAGTATGCAATACAGCAAGAAATATGAGCATGTCAAGAAAAAAAGAACTGTGTTTCCTACTCATACGGACTATATCTAGTTGAACTCTGCTTATGAAACTGTAACAAACCACAGCATGTGTTACATAGATGCTCTTTAGTTAATAGTGAAAAACGTATTGGGTTCATGAACTGTGTAAATTCATTTGAGCCGAAAAATCACTGGGTTTACCGGAAATGAACTCTTGCTTTAGGAAGACTTAGAGGCTTTGGTTTTTCCGTTTGTGAAGCGAAATTCAGACCAGAGTTCTCATCCATGGAACACAGTCTGTTTTAACGCAAGTAGCATGCTCTTCTTTCCATCATCTAATACAGCAAGAAACATGAGCATGCCCAGAAAAAAAGAATTGTGTTTCCTATTCGTACGGACCATATCTAGTTGAACTCTGCTCATTACACTGCAACAAACCACAGCATCTCTTACATAGATGCTGTTTAGTTAATAGTGAAAATCGTGTTAGGTTCGTGAACTGAGTAAATTCATTTGAGTCGAACAATCTCTGGGTTTACCGGAAATGAACTCTTGATTGTAGGAAGACACAGATCCTTTGCTTTAACTCCGTTTCTGAAGGAAAATTCAGACCAGTATTCTCATCCATGAATCATACTCTGTTTTAACGCAAGAAGCATGCTCTTCTTTCCAGCGTCTCTAATACATGAAGAAACATGAGCATGCCCAGAAAAAAAGAACTGTGTTTCCTACTCATATGGACCAAATCTAGTTGAACTCTGATTATGAAACTGTATCAAACCACAGCATCTCTTACATAGATGCTCTTTAGTTAATAGTGAAAACTTGTTGGGTTCGTGAACTGTATAAATTCATTTGAGCTCAAAAATCACTGGGATTACCGGAAATGAACTCTTGCTTGTAGGAAGACACAGAGACTTTAGTTTAACTCCGTTTCTGAAGGAAAATTCAGACCAGTGTTCTCATCCATGAAACATACTCTCTTTTAACGCAAGAAACATGCTCTTCTTTCCAGCGTCTCAAATACAGCTAGAAACATGAGCATGCCCAGAAAAAAGAACTGTGTTTCCTACTCATACGGACCACATCTAGTTGAACACTGCTTATGAAACTGTAACAAACCACAGCATGTGTTACATAGTTGCTCTTTAGTTAACAGTGAAAATCGTGTTGGGTTCGTGAATTGTGTAAATTCATTTGAGCCGACCAATCTCTGGGTTTACCGGAAATGAACTCTTGATTGTAGGAAGACACAGAGGTTTGGTTTCACTCCGTTTGTGAAGGGAAATTCAGACCAGAGTTATCATCCATGAAACACCCTCTGTTTTAACCCAAGAAGCATCCTCTTCTTTCCAGAGTATGCAATACAGCAAGAAATATGAGCATGTCAAGAAAAAAAGAACTGTGTTTCCTACTCATACGGACCATATCTAGTTGAACTCTGCTTATGAAACTGTAACAAACGACAGCATGTGTTACATAGATGCTCTTTAGTTAATAGGGAAAAACGTATTGGGTTCATGAACTGTGTAAATTCATTTGAGCCAAAAAATCACTGGGTTTACCGGAAATGAACTCTTGCTTTTAGGAAGACATAGAGGCTTCGGTTTCACTCTGTTTGTGAAGGGAAATTCAGACCAGAGTTCTCATCCATGGAACACAATCTGTTTTAACACAAGAAGCATGCTCTTCTTTTGAGCATCTCTAATACAGCAAGAAACATGAGCATGCCCAGAAAAAAAGAACTGTGTTTCCTACTCATACGGACCATATCTAGTTGAACTCTGCTCATTACACTGCAACAAACCACAGCATCTCTTACATAGATGCTGTTTAGTTAATAGTGAAAATCCTGTTGGGTTCGTGAACTGTGTAAATTCATTTGAGTCGAACAATCTCTGGGTTTACCGGAAATGAACTCTTGATTGTAGGAAGACACAGAGCCTTTGGTTTAACTCCGTTTCTGAAGGAAAATTCAGACCAGTATTCTCATCCATGAATCATACTCTGTTTTAACGCAACAATGCTCTTCTTTCCAGCGTCTCTAATATATGAAGAAACATGAGCATGCCCAGAAAAAAAGAACTGTGTTTCCTACTCATATGGACCAAATCTAGTTGAACTCTGATTATGAAACTGTATCAAACCACAGCATCTCTTACAGAGATGCTCTTTAGTTAATAGTGAAAAACGTGTTGGGTTCGGGAACTGTATAAATTCATTTGAGCTGAAAAATCACTGGGATTACCGGAAATGAACTCTTCCTTGTAGAAAGACACAGAGACTTTGGTTTAACTCCGTTTCTGAAGGAAAATTCAGACCAGTGTTCTCATCCATGAAACATACTCTCTTTTAACGCAAGAAACATGCTCCTCTTTCCAGCGTTTCTAATACAGCTAGAAACATGAGCATGCCCAGAAAAAAGAACTGTGTTTCCTACTCATACGGACCACATCTAGTTGAACACTGCTTATGAAACTGTACCAAACCACAGCATGTGTTACATAGTTGCTCTTTAGTTAACAGTGAAAATCGTGTTGGGTTCGTGAATTGTGTAAATTCATTTGAACCGACCAATCTCTGGGTTTCCCGGAAATGAACTCTTGATTGTAGGAAGACACAGAGGTTTGGTTTCACTCTGTTTGTGAAGGGAAATTCAGACCAGAGTTATCATCCATGAAACACCCTCTGTTTTAACGCAGGAAGCATCCTCTTCTTTCCAGAGTCTGCAATACAGCAAGAAATATGAGCATTTCCAGAAAAAAAGAACTGTGTTTCCTACTCATACGGACCATATCTAGTTGAACTCTGCTTATGAAACTGTAACAAACCACAGCATATGTTACATAGATGCTCTTTAGTTAATAGGGAAAAACGTATTGGGTTCATGAACTGTGTAAATTCATTTGAGCCAAAAAATCTCTGGGTTTACCGGAAATGAACTCTTGCTTGTAGGAAGGCATAGAGGCTTTGGTTTCACACCATTTATGAAGGGAAATGCATACCAGAGTTCTCATCCATGGAACACAATCTGTTTTAATGCAAGAAGCATCCTCTTCTGTCCAGAATCTGCAATACAGCAAGAAATATGAGCATGTCCAGAAAAAATGAACTGTGTTTCCTACTCATACGGACCATATCTAGTTGAACTCTGCTTTTGAAATTGTAATAAACCACAGCATTTCTTACATACATGCTCTTTAGTTAATAGTGAAAAACGTGTTGGGTTCGTGAACTGTGTAAATTCATTTGAGCCGAAAAATCACTGGGATTACCGGAAATGAACTCTTGCTTGTAGGAAGATACAGAGACTTTGGTTTAACTCCGTTTCTGAAGGAAAATTCAGACTAGTGTTCTCATCCATGAAACACCCTCTGTTTTAACGAAAGAAGCATCCTCTTCTTTCCAGAGTATGCAATACAGCAAGAAATATGAGCATGTCAAAAAAAAAAAAAGAACTGTGTTTCCTACTCATACGGACTATATCTAGTTGAACTCTGCTTATGAAACTGTAACAAACCACAGCATGTGTTACATAGATGCTCTTTAGTTAATAGTGAAAAACGTATTGGGTTCATGAACTGTGTAAATTTATTTGAGCCGAAAAATCACTGGGTTTACCGGAAATGAACTCTTGCTTTAGGAAGACTTAGAGGCTTTGGTTTCACTCCGTTTGTGAAGCGAAATTCAGACCAGAGTTCTCATCCATGGAACACAGTCTGTTTTAACGCAAGTAGCATGCTCTTCTTTCCATCATCTCTAATACAGCAAGAAACATGAGCATGCCCAGAAAAAAAGAACTGTGTTTCCTTCTCGTACGGACCATATCTAGTTGAACTCTGCTCATTACACTGCAAGAAACCACAGCATCTCTTACATAGATGCTGTTTAGTTAATAGTGAAAATCGTGTTGGGTTCGTGAACTGAGTAAATTCAATTGAGTCGAACAATCTCTGGGTTTACCGGAAATGAACTCTTGATTGTAGGAAGACACAGAGCCTTTGGTTTAACTCCGTTTCTGAAGGAAAATTCAGACCAGTATTCTCATCCATGAATCATACTCTGTTTTAACGCAAGAAGCATGCTCTTCTTTCCAGCGTCTCTAATACATGAAGAAACATGAGCATGCCCAGAAAAAAAGAACTGTGTTTCCTACTCATATGGACCAAATCTAGTCGAACTCTGATTATGAAACTGTATCAAACCACAGCATCTCTTACATATATCCTCTTTAGTTAATAGTGAAAAACGTGTTGGGTTTGTGAACTGTATAAATTCATTTGAGCTGAAAAATCACTGGGATTACCGGAAATGAACTCTTGCTTGTAGGAAGACACAGAGCCTTTGGTTTAACTCCGTTTCTGAAGGAAAATTCAGACCAGTGTTCTCATCCATGAAACATACTCTTTTTTAACGCAAGAAACATGCTCTTCTTTCCAGCGTCTCAAATACAGCTAGAAACATGAGCATGCCCAGAAAAAAGAACTGTGTTTCCTACTCATACGGACCACATCTAGTTGAAAACTGCTTATGAAACTGTAACAAACCGCAGCATGTGTTACATAGTTGCTCTTTAGTTAACAGTGAAAATCGTGTTGGGTTCGTGAATTGTGTAAATTCATTTGAGCCGACCAATCTCTGGGTTTACCGGAAATGAACTCTTGATTGTAGGAAGACACAGAGGTTTGGTTTCACTCTGTTTGTGAAGGGAAATTCAGACCAGAGTTATCATCCATGAAACACCCTCTGTTTTAACGCAGGAAGCATCCTCTTCTTTCCAGAGTCTGCAATACAGCAAGAAATATGAGCATTTCCAGAAAAAAAGAACTGTGTTTCCTACTCATACGGACCATATCTAGTTGAACTCTGCTTATGAAACTGTAACAAACCACAGCATATGTTACATAGATGCTCTTTAGTTAATAGGGAAAAACGTATTGGGTTCATGAACTGTGTAAATTCATTTGAGCCAAAAAATCTCTGGGTTTACCGGAAATGAACTCTTGCTTGTAGGAAGGCATAGAGGCTTTGGTTTCACACCATTTATGAAGGGAAATGCATACCAGAGTTCTCATCCATGGAACACAATCTGTTTTAATGCAAGAAGCATCCTCTTCTGTCCAGAATCTGCAATACAGCAAGAAATATGAGCATGTCCAGAAAAAATGAACTGTGTTTCCTACTCATACGGACCATATCTAGTTGAACTCTGCTTTTGAAATTGTAATAAACCACAGCATTTCTTACATACATGCTCTTTAGTTAATAGTGAAAAACGTGTTGGGTTCGTGAACTGTGTAAATTCATTTGAGCCGAAAAATCACTGGGATTACCGGAAATGAACTCTTGCTTGTAGGAAGATACAGAGACTTTGGTTTAACTCCGTTTCTGAAGGAAAATTCAGACTAGTGTTCTCATCCATGAAACACCCTCTGTTTTAACGAAAGAAGCATCCTCTTCTTTCCAGAGTATGCAATACAGCAAGAAATATGAGCATGTCAAAAAAAAAAAAAGAACTGTGTTTCCTACTCATACGGACTATATCTAGTTGAACTCTGCTTATGAAACTGTAACAAACCACAGCATGTGTTACATAGATGCTCTTTAGTTAATAGTGAAAAACGTATTGGGTTCATGAACTGTGTAAATTTATTTGAGCCGAAAAATCACTGGGTTTACCGGAAATGAACTCTTGCTTTAGGAAGACTTAGAGGCTTTGGTTTCACTCCGTTTGTGAAGCGAAATTCAGACCAGAGTTCTCATCCATGGAACACAGTCTGTTTTAACGCAAGTAGCATGCTCTTCTTTCCATCATCTCTAATACAGCAAGAAACATGAGCATGCCCAGAAAAAAAGAACTGTGTTTCCTTCTTGTACGGACCATATCTAGTTGAACTCTGCTCATTACACTGCAAGAAACCACAGCATCTCTTACATAGATGCTGTTTAGTTAATAGTGAAAATCGTGTTGGGTTCGTGAACTGAGTAAATTCAATTGAGTCGAACAATCTCTGGGTTTACCGGAAATGAACTCTTGATTGTAGGAAGACACAGAGCCTTTGGTTTAACTCCGTTTCTGAAGGAAAATTCAGACCAGTATTCTCATCCATGAATCATACTCTGTTTTAACGCAAGAAGCATGCTCTTCTTTCCAGCGTCTCTAATACATGAAGAAACATGAGCATGCCCAGAAAAAAAGAACTGTGTTTCCTACTCATATGGACCAAATCTAGTCGAACTCTGATTATGAAACTGTATCAAACCACAGCATCTCTTACATATATCCTCTTTAGTTAATAGTGAAAAACGTGTTGGGTTTGTGAACTGTATAAATTCATTTGAGCTGAAAAATCACTGGGATTACCGGAAATGAACTCTTGCTTGTAGGAAGACACAGAGCCTTTGGTTTAACTCCGTTTCTGAAGGAAAATTCAGACCAGTGTTCTCATCCATGAAACATACTCTTTTTTAACGCAAGAAACATGCTCTTCTTTCCAGCGTCTCAAATACAGCTAGAAACATGAGCATGCCCAGAAAAAAGAACTGTGTTTCCTACTCATACGGACCACATCTAGTTGAAAACTGCTTATGAAACTGTAACAAACCGCAGCATGTGTTACATAGTTGCTCTTTAGTTAACAGTGAAAATCGTGTTGGGTTCGTGAATTGTGTAAATTCATTTGAGCCGACCAATCTCTGGGTTTACCGGAAATGAACTCTTGATTGTAGGAAGACACAGAGGTTTGGTTTCACTCCGTTTGTGAAGGGAAATTCAGACCAGAGTTATCATCCATGAAACACCCTCTGTTTTAACGCAAGAAGCATCCTCTTCTTTCCAGAGTCTGAAATACAGCAAGAAATATGAGCATTTCCAGAAAAAAAGAACTGTGTTCCTACTCATACGGACCATATCTATTTGAACTCTGCTTATGAAACTGTAACAAACCACAGCATATGTTACATAGATGTTCTTTAGTTAATAGGGAAAAACGTATTGGGTTCATGAACTGTGTAAATTCATTTGAGCCAAAAAATCACTGGGTTTACCAGAAATGAACTCTTGCTTGTAGGAAGATATAGAGGCTTTGGTTTCACTCCGTTTCTGAAGGGAAATATAGACTAGAGTTCTCATCCATGAAACATACTCTGTTTTAAGGCAAGAAGCTAGCTCTTCTTTCCAGCATCTCTAATATAGCAAGAAACATGAGCATGCTCAGAAGAAAAGAACTGTGTTTCCTACTCATACGGACCATATCTAGTTGAATTCTTCTCATTAAATTGTAACAAACCACAGCATCTCTTACATAAATGCTCTTTAGTAAATAGTGAAAATCGTGTTGGGTGCATAAACTGTGTAAATTCATTTGAGCCGAAAAATCACTGGTATTACCGGAAATGAACTCTTGCTTGGAGGAAGATACAGAGATTTGGTTTAACTCCGTTTCTGAAAGATTATTCAGACCAGTGTTCTCATCCATGGAACATACTCTGTTTTAACGCAAGAAGCATGATCTTCTTTCCAGCGTCTCTAGTACATGAAGAAACATAAGCATGCCCAGAAAAAAAGAACTGTGTTTCCTAGTCATATGGACCATATCTAGTTGAACTCTGATTATGAAACTGTATCAAACCACATCATCTCTTACAGAGATGCTCTTTAGTTAATAGTGAAAAACGTGTTGAGTTCATGAACTGTGAAAATTCATTTGAACCAAAAAATCACTGGGCTTACAGGAAATGAACTCTTGCTTGTAGGAAGACACAGAGCCTTTGGTTTAACTCCGTTTCTAATGGAAAATTCAGAGCAGTGTTCTCATCCATGAAACATACTCTGTTTTAACGCAAGAAACATGCTCTTCTTTCCAACGTCTCAAATACAGCAAGAAACATGAGCATGCCCATAAAAAAGAACTGTGTTTCCTACTCATACCGACCATATCTCGTTGAACTCTGCTTATGAAATTGTAATAAACCACAGCATTTCTTACATAGATGCTCTTTAGTTAATAGTGAAAACGTGTTGGGTTCGTGAACTGTGTAAATTCATTTGAGCCGAACAATCTCTGAGGTTAACCGGAAATGAACTCTTGATTGTAGGAAGACAAAGAGCCTTTTGTTTAACTCCGTTTGTGAAGGGAAATTCAGACCAGTGTTCTCATCCATGAAACACCCTCTGTTTTAACGCAAGAAGCATGCTCTTCTTTCCAGCGTCTCTAATACATGAAGAAACATGAGCATGCCAAGAAAAAAAGAACTGTGTTTCCTACTCATATGGACCATATCAAGTTGAACTCTGATTATGAAAATCTATCAAACCACAGCATATCTTACGGAGATTCTCTTTAGTTAATAGTGAAATTCGTGTTGGGTTAGTGAACTGTGTAAATTCATTTGATCCGAAAAATCACTGGGCTTACAGGAAATGAACTCTTGCTTGTAGGAAGACACAGAGCCTTTGGTTTAACTCCGTTTCTGATGGAAAATTCAGAACAATGTTCTCATCCATGAAACATACGCTGTTTTAACGCAAGAAACATGCTCTTCTTTTTCCCAGCGTCTCAAATACAGCAGGAAACATGAGCATGCCCAGAAAAAAGAACTGTGTTTCCTACTCATACGGACCACATCTAGTTGAACACTGCTTATGAAACTGTAACAAACCACAGCATGTGTTACATAGATGCTCTTTAGTTAACAGTGAAAATCGTGTTGGGTTCGTGAATTGTGTAAATTCATTTGAGCCGACCAATCTCTGGGTTTACCGGAAATGAACTCTTGATTGTAGGAAGACACAGAGGTTTGGTTTCACTCCGTTTGTGAAGGGAAATTCAGACCAGAGTTATCATCCATGAAACACCCTCTGTTTTAACGAAAGAAGCATCCTCTTCTTTCCAGAGTCTGCAATACAGCAAGAAATATGAGCATTTCCAGAAAAAAAGAACTGTGTTCCTACTCATACGGACCATATCTATTTGAACTCTGCTTATGAAACTGTAACAAACCACAGCATATGTTACATAGATGCTCTTTAGTTAATAGGGAAAAACGTATTGGGTTCATGAACTGTGTAAATTCATTTGAGCCAAAAAATCACTGGGTTTACCGGAAATGAACTCTTGCTTGTAGGAAGATATAGAGGCTTTGGTTTCACTCCGTTTGTGAAGGGAAATATAGACTATAGTTCTCATCCATGAAACATACTCTGTTTTAAGGCAAGAAGCAAGCTCTTCTTTCCAGCATCTCTAATATAGCAAGAAACATGAGCATGCTCAGAAGAAAAGAACTGTGTTTCCTACTCATACGGACCATATCTAGTTGAATTCTTCTCATTAAATTGTAACAAACCACAGCATCTCTTACATAAATGCTCTTTAGTAAATAGTGAAAATCGTGTTGGGTGCATAAACTGTGTAAATTCATTTGAGCCGAAAAATCACTGGTATTACCGGAAATGAACTCTTGCTTGGAGGAAGATACAGAGATTTGGTTTAACTCCGTTTCTGAAAGATTATTCAGACCAGTGTTCTCATCCATGGAACATACTCTGTTTTAACGCAAGAAGCATGCTCTTCTTTCCAGCGTCTCTAGTACATGAAGAAACATAAGCATGCCCAGAAAAAAAGAACTGTGTTTCCTAGTCATATGGACCATATCTAGTTGAACTCTGATTATGAAACTGTATCAAACCACATCATCTCTTACAGAGATGCTCTTTAGTTAATAGTGAAAAACGTGTTGAGTTCGTGAACTGTGAAAATTCATTTGAACCAAAAAATCACTGGGCTTACAGGAAATGAACTCTTGCTTGTAGGAAGACACAGAGCCTTTGGTTTAACTCCGTTTCTAATGGAAAATTCAGAGCAGTGTTCTCATCCATGAAACATACTCTGTTTTAACGCAAGAAACATGCTCTTCTTTCCAACGTCTCAAATACAGCAAGAAACATGAGCATGCCCATAAAAAAGAACTGTGTTTCCTACTCATACGGACCATATCTCGTTGAACTCTGCTTATGAAATTGTAATAAACCACAGCATTTCTTACATAGATGCTCTTTAGTTAATAGTGAAAACGTGTTGGGTTCGTGAACTGTGTAAATTCATTTGAGCCGAACAATCTCTGAGGTTAACCGGAAATGAACTCTTGATTGTAGGAAGACAAAGAGCCTTTTGTTTAACTCCGTTTGTGAAGGGAAATTCAGACCAGTGTTCTCATCCATGAAACACCCTCTGTTTTAACGCAAGAAGCATGCTCTTCTTTCCAGCGTCTCTAATACATGAAGAAACATGAGCATGCCAAGAAAAAAAGAACTTTGTTTCCTACTCATACGGACTATATCTAGTTGAACTCTGCTTATGAAACTGTAACAAACCACAGCATGTGTTACATAGATGCTCTTTAGTTAATAGTGAAAAACGTATTGGGTTCATGAACTGTGTAAATTCATTTGAGCCGAAAAATCACTGGGTTTACCGGAAATGAACTCTTGCTTTAGGAAGACTTAGAGGCTTTGGTTTTTCCGTTTGTGAAGCGAAATTCAGACCAGAGTTCTCATCCATGGAACACAGTCTGTTTTAACGCAAGTAGCATGCTCTTCTTTCCATCATCTAATACAGCAAGAAACATGAGCATGCCCAGAAAAAAAGAATTGTGTTTCCTATTCGTACGGACCATATCTAGTTGAACTCTGCTCATTACACTGCAACAAACCACAGCATCTCTTACATAGATGCTGTTTAGTTAATAGTGAAAATCGTGTTAGGTTCGTGAACTGAGTAAATTCATTTGAGTCGAACAATCTCTGGGTTTACCGGAAATGAACTCTTGATTGTAGGAAGACACAGATCCTTTGCTTTAACTCCGTTTCTGAAGGAAAATTCAGACCAGTATTCTCATCCATGAATCATACTCTGTTTTAACGCAAGAAGCATGCTCTTCTTTCCAGCGTCTCTAATACATGAAGAAACATGAGCATGCCCAGAAAAAAAGAACTGTGTTTCCTACTCATATGGACCAAATCTAGTTGAACTCTGATTATGAAACTGTATCAAACCACAGCATCTCTTACATAGATGCTCTTTAGTTAATAGTGAAAACTTGTTGGGTTCGTGAACTGTATAAATTCATTTGAGCTCAAAAATCACTGGGATTACCGGAAATGAACTCTTGCTTGTAGGAAGACACAGAGACTTTAGTTTAACTCCGTTTCTGAAGGAAAATTCAGACCAGTGTTCTCATCCATGAAACATACTCTCTTTTAACGCAAGAAACATGCTCTTCTTTCCAGCGTCTCAAATACAGCTAGAAACATGAGCATGCCCAGAAAAAAGAACTGTGTTTCCTACTCATACGGACCACATCTAGTTGAACACTGCTTATGAAACTGTAACAAACCACAGCATGTGTTACATAGTTGCTCTTTAGTTAACAGTGAAAATCGTGTTGGGTTCGTGAATTGTGTAAATTCATTTGAGCCGACCAATCTCTGGGTTTACCGGAAATGAACTCTTGATTGTAGGAAGACACAGAGGTTTGGTTTCACTCCGTTTGTGAAGGGAAATTCAGACCAGAGTTATCATCCATGAAACACCCTCTGTTTTAACCCAAGAAGCATCCTCTTCTTTCCAGAGTATGCAATACAGCAAGAAATATGAGCATGTCAAGAAAAAAAGAACTGTGTTTCCTACTCATACGGACCATATCTAGTTGAACTCTGCTTATGAAACTGTAACAAACGACAGCATGTGTTACATAGATGCTCTTTAGTTAATAGGGAAAAACGTATTGGGTTCATGAACTGTGTAAATTCATTTGAGCCAAAAAATCACTGGGTTTACCGGAAATGAACTCTTGCTTTTAGGAAGACATAGAGGCTTCGGTTTCACTCTGTTTGTGAAGGGAAATTCAGACCAGAGTTCTCATCCATGGAACACAATCTGTTTTAACACAAGAAGCATGCTCTTCTTTTGAGCATCTCTAATACAGCAAGAAACATGAGCATGCCCAGAAAAAAAGAACTGTGTTTCCTACTCATACGGACCATATCTAGTTGAACTCTGCTCATTACACTGCAACAAACCACAGCATCTCTTACATAGATGCTGTTTAGTTAATAGTGAAAATCCTGTTGGGTTCGTGAACTGTGTAAATTCATTTGAGTCGAACAATCTCTGGGTTTACCGGAAATGAACTCTTGATTGTAGGAAGACACAGAGCCTTTGGTTTAACTCCGTTTCTGAAGGAAAATTCAGACCAGTATTCTCATCCATGAATCATACTCTGTTTTAACGCAACAATGCTCTTCTTTCCAGCGTCTCTAATATATGAAGAAACATGAGCATGCCCAGAAAAAAAGAACTGTGTTTCCTACTCATATGGACCAAATCTAGTTGAACTCTGATTATGAAACTGTATCAAACCACAGCATCTCTTACAGAGATGCTCTTTAGTTAATAGTGAAAAACGTGTTGGGTTCGGGAACTGTATAAATTCATTTGAGCTGAAAAATCACTGGGATTACCGGAAATGAACTCTTCCTTGTAGGAAGACACAGAGACTTTGGTTTAACTCCGTTTCTGAAGGAAAATTCAGACCAGTGTTCTCATCCATGAAACATACTCTCTTTTAACGCAAGAAACATGCTCCTCTTTCCAGCGTTTCTAATACAGCTAGAAACATGAGCATGCCCAGAAAAAAGAACTGTGTTTCCTACTCATACGGACCACATCTAGTTGAACACTGCTTATGAAACTGTACCAAACCACAGCATGTGTTACATAGTTGCTCTTTAGTTAACAGTGAAAATCGTGTTGGGTTCGTGAATTGTGTAAATTCATTTGAACCGACCAATCTCTGGGTTTCCCGGAAATGAACTCTTGATTGTAGGAAGACACAGAGGTTTGGTTTCACTCTGTTTGTGAAGGGAAATTCAGACCAGAGTTATCATCCATGAAACACCCTCTGTTTTAACGCAGGAAGCATCCTCTTCTTTCCAGAGTCTGCAATACAGCAAGAAATATGAGCATTTCCAGAAAAAAAGAACTGTGTTTCCTACTCATACGGACCATATCTAGTTGAACTCTGCTTATGAAACTGTAACAAACCACAGCATATGTTACATAGATGCTCTTTAGTTAATAGGGAAAAACGTATTGGGTTCATGAACTGTGTAAATTCATTTGAGCCAAAAAATCTCTGGGTTTACCGGAAATGAACTCTTGCTTGTAGGAAGGCATAGAGGCTTTGGTTTCACACCATTTATGAAGGGAAATGCATACCAGAGTTCTCATCCATGGAACACAATCTGTTTTAATGCAAGAAGCATCCTCTTCTGTCCAGAATCTGCAATACAGCAAGAAATATGAGCATGTCCAGAAAAAATGAACTGTGTTTCCTACTCATACGGACCATATCTAGTTGAACTCTGCTTTTGAAATTGTAATAAACCACAGCATTTCTTACATACATGCTCTTTAGTTAATAGTGAAAAACGTGTTGGGTTCGTGAACTGTGTAAATTCATTTGAGCCGAAAAATCACTGGGATTACCGGAAATGAACTCTTGCTTGTAGGAAGATACAGAGACTTTGGTTTAACTCCGTTTCTGAAGGAAAATTCAGACTAGTGTTCTCATCCATGAAACACCCTCTGTTTTAACGAAAGAAGCATCCTCTTCTTTCCAGAGTATGCAATACAGCAAGAAATATGAGCATGTCAAAAAAAAAAAAAGAACTGTGTTTCCTACTCATACGGACTATATCTAGTTGAACTCTGCTTATGAAACTGTAACAAACCACAGCATGTGTTACATAGATGCTCTTTAGTTAATAGTGAAAAACGTATTGGGTTCATGAACTGTGTAAATTTATTTGAGCCGAAAAATCACTGGGTTTACCGGAAATGAACTCTTGCTTTAGGAAGACTTAGAGGCTTTGGTTTCACTCCGTTTGTGAAGCGAAATTCAGACCAGAGTTCTCATCCATGGAACACAGTCTGTTTTAACGCAAGTAGCATGCTCTTCTTTCCATCATCTCTAATACAGCAAGAAACATGAGCATGCCCAGAAAAAAAGAACTGTGTTTCCTTCTCGTACGGACCATATCTAGTTGAACTCTGCTCATTACACTGCAAGAAACCACAGCATCTCTTACATAGATGCTGTTTAGTTAATAGTGAAAATCGTGTTGGGTTCGTGAACTGAGTAAATTCAATTGAGTCGAACAATCTCTGGGTTTACCGGAAATGAACTCTTGATTGTAGGAAGACACAGAGCCTTTGGTTTAACTCCGTTTCTGAAGGAAAATTCAGACCAGTATTCTCATCCATGAATCATACTCTGTTTTAACGCAAGAAGCATGCTCTTCTTTCCAGCGTCTCTAATACATGAAGAAACATGAGCATGCCCAGAAAAAAAGAACTGTGTTTCCTACTCATATGGACCAAATCTAGTCGAACTCTGATTATGAAACTGTATCAAACCACAGCATCTCTTACATATATCCTCTTTAGTTAATAGTGAAAAACGTGTTGGGTTTGTGAACTGTATAAATTCATTTGAGCTGAAAAATCACTGGGATTACCGGAAATGAACTCTTGCTTGTAGGAAGACACAGAGCCTTTGGTTTAACTCCGTTTCTGAAGGAAAATTCAGACCAGTGTTCTCATCCATGAAACATACTCTTTTTTAACGCAAGAAACATGCTCTTCTTTCCAGCGTCTCAAATACAGCTAGAAACATGAGCATGCCCAGAAAAAAGAACTGTGTTTCCTACTCATACGGACCACATCTAGTTGAAAACTGCTTATGAAACTGTAACAAACCGCAGCATGTGTTACATAGTTGCTCTTTAGTTAACAGTGAAAATCGTGTTGGGTTCGTGAATTGTGTAAATTCATTTGAGCCGACCAATCTCTGGGTTTACCGGAAATGAACTCTTGATTGTAGGAAGACACAGAGGTTTGGTTTCACTCCGTTTGTGAAGGGAAATTCAGACCAGAGTTATCATCCATGAAACACCCTCTGTTTTAACGCAAGAAGCATCCTCTTCTTTCCAGAGTCTGAAATACAGCAAGAAATATGAGCATTTCCAGAAAAAAAGAACTGTGTTCCTACTCATACGGACCATATCTATTTGAACTCTGCTTATGAAACTGTAACAAACCACAGCATATGTTACATAGATGTTCTTTAGTTAATAGGGAAAAACGTATTGGGTTCATGAACTGTGTAAATTCATTTGAGCCAAAAAATCACTGGGTTTACCAGAAATGAACTCTTGCTTGTAGGAAGATATAGAGGCTTTGGTTTCACTCCGTTTCTGAAGGGAAATATAGACTAGAGTTCTCATCCATGAAACATACTCTGTTTTAAGGCAAGAAGCTAGCTCTTCTTTCCAGCATCTCTAATATAGCAAGAAACATGAGCATGCTCAGAAGAAAAGAACTGTGTTTCCTACTCATACGGACCATATCTAGTTGAATTCTTCTCATTAAATTGTAACAAACCACAGCATCTCTTACATAAATGCTCTTTAGTAAATAGTGAAAATCGTGTTGGGTGCATAAACTGTGTAAATTCATTTGAGCCGAAAAATCACTGGTATTACCGGAAATGAACTCTTGCTTGGAGGAAGATACAGAGATTTGGTTTAACTCCGTTTCTGAAAGATTATTCAGACCAGTGTTCTCATCCATGGAACATACTCTGTTTTAACGCAAGAAGCATGATCTTCTTTCCAGCGTCTCTAGTACATGAAGAAACATAAGCATGCCCAGAAAAAAAGAACTGTGTTTCCTAGTCATATGGACCATATCTAGTTGAACTCTGATTATGAAACTGTATCAAACCACATCATCTCTTACAGAGATGCTCTTTAGTTAATAGTGAAAAACGTGTTGAGTTCATGAACTGTGAAAATTCATTTGAACCAAAAAATCACTGGGCTTACAGGAAATGAACTCTTGCTTGTAGGAAGACACAGAGCCTTTGGTTTAACTCCGTTTCTAATGGAAAATTCAGAGCAGTGTTCTCATCCATGAAACATACTCTGTTTTAACGCAAGAAACATGCTCTTCTTTCCAACGTCTCAAATACAGCAAGAAACATGAGCATGCCCATAAAAAAGAACTGTGTTTCCTACTCATACCGACCATATCTCGTTGAACTCTGCTTATGAAATTGTAATAAACCACAGCATTTCTTACATAGATGCTCTTTAGTTAATAGTGAAAACGTGTTGGGTTCGTGAACTGTGTAAATTCATTTGAGCCGAACAATCTCTGAGGTTAACCGGAAATGAACTCTTGATTGTAGGAAGACAAAGAGCCTTTTGTTTAACTCCGTTTGTGAAGGGAAATTCAGACCAGTGTTCTCATCCATGAAACACCCTCTGTTTTAACGCAAGAAGCATGCTCTTCTTTCCAGCGTCTCTAATACATGAAGAAACATGAGCATGCCAAGAAAAAAAGAACTGTGTTTCCTACTCATATGGACCATATCAAGTTGAACTCTGATTATGAAAATCTATCAAACCACAGCATATCTTACGGAGATTCTCTTTAGTTAATAGTGAAATTCGTGTTGGGTTAGTGAACTGTGTAAATTCATTTGATCCGAAAAATCACTGGGCTTACAGGAAATGAACTCTTGCTTGTAGGAAGACACAGAGCCTTTGGTTTAACTCCGTTTCTGATGGAAAATTCAGAACAATGTTCTCATCCATGAAACATACGCTGTTTTAACGCAAGAAACATGCTCTTCTTTTTCCCAGCGTCTCAAATACAGCAGGAAACATGAGCATGCCCAGAAAAAAGAACTGTGTTTCCTACTCATACGGACCACATCTAGTTGAACACTGCTTATGAAACTGTAACAAACCACAGCATGTGTTACATAGATGCTCTTTAGTTAACAGTGAAAATCGTGTTGGGTTCGTGAATTGTGTAAATTCATTTGAACCGACCAATCTCTGGGTTTACCGGAAATGAACTCTTGATTGTAGGAAGACACAGAGGTTTGGTTTCACTCCGTTTGTGAAGGGAAATTCAGACCAGAGTTATCATCCATGAAACACCCTCTGTTTTAACGAAAGAAGCATCCTCTTCTTTCCAGAGTCTGCAATACAGCAAGAAATATGAGCATTTCCAGAAAAAAAGAACTGTGTTCCTACTCATACGGACCATATCTATTTGAACTCTGCTTATGAAACTGTAACAAACCACAGCATATGTTACATAGATGCTCTTTAGTTAATAGGGAAAAACGTATTGGGTTCATGAACTGTGTAAATTCATTTGAGCCAAAAAATCACTGGGTTTACCGGAAATGAACTCTTGCTTGTAGGAAGATATAGAGGCTTTGGTTTCACTCCGTTTGTGAAGGGAAATATAGACTAGAGTTCTCATCCATGAAACATACTCTGTTTTAAGGCAAGAAGCAAGCTCTTCTTTCCAGCATCTCTAATATAGCAAGAAACATGAGCATGCTCAGAAGAAAAGAACTGTGTTTCCTACTCATACGGACCATATCTAGTTGAATTCTTCTCATTAAATTGTAACAAACCACAGCATCTCTTACATAAATGCTCTTTAGTAAATAGTGAAAATCGTGTTGGGTGCATAAACTGTGTAAATTCATTTGAGCCGAAAAATCACTGGTATTACCGGAAATGAACTCTTGCTTGGAGGAAGATACAGAGATTTGGTTTAACTCCGTTTCTGAAAGATTATTCAGACCAGTGTTCTCATCCATGGAACATACTCTGTTTTAACGCAAGAAGCATGCTCTTCTTTCCAGCGTCTCTAGTACATGAAGAAACATAAGCATGCCCAGAAAAAAAGAACTGTGTTTCCTAGTCATATGGACCATATCTAGTTGAACTCTGATTATGAAACTGTATCAAACCACATCATCTCTTACAGAGATGCTCTTTAGTTAATAGTGAAAAACGTGTTGAGTTCGTGAACTGTGAAAATTCATTTGAACCAAAAAATCACTGGGCTTACAGGAAATGAACTCTTGCTTGTAGGAAGACACAGAGCCTTTGGTTTAACTCCGTTTCTAATGGAAAATTCAGAGCAGTGTTCTCATCCATGAAACATACTCTGTTTTAACGCAAGAAACATGCTCTTCTTTCCAACGTCTCAAATACAGCAAGAAACATGAGCATGCCCATAAAAAAGAACTGTGTTTCCTACTCATACGGACCATATCTCGTTGAACTCTGCTTATGAAATTGTAATAAACCACAGCATTTCTTACATAGATGCTCTTTAGTTAATAGTGAAAACGTGTTGGGTTCGTGAACTGTGTAAATTCATTTGAGCCGAACAATCTCTGAGGTTAACCGGAAATGAACTCTTGATTGTAGGAAGACAAAGAGCCTTTTGTTTAACTCCGTTTGTGAAGGGAAATTCAGACCAGTGTTCTCATCCATGAAACACCCTCTGTTTTAACGCAAGAAGCATGCTCTTCTTTCCAGCGTCTCTAATACATGAAGAAACATGAGCATGCCAAGAAAAAAAGAACTGTGTTTCCTACTCATATGGACCATATCAAGTTGAACTCTGATTATGAAAATCTATCAAACCACAGCATATCTTACGGAGATTCTCTTTAGTTAATAGTGAAAATCGTGTTGGGTTAGTGAACTGTGTAAATTCATTTGAGCCGAAAAATCACTGGGCTTACAGGAAATGAACTCTTGCTTGTAGGAAGACACAGAGCCTTTGGTTTAACTCCGTTTCTGATGGAAAATTCAGAACAATGTTCTCATCCATGAAACATACGCTGTTTTAACGCAAGAAACATGCTCTTCTTTTTCCCAGCGTCTCAAATACAGCAAGAAACATGAGCATGCCCAGAAAAAAGAACTGTGTTTCCTACTCATACGGACCACATCTAGTTGAACACTGCTTATGAAACTGTAACAAACCACAGCATGTGTTACATAGATGCTCTTTAGTTAACAGTGAAAATCGTGTTGGGTTCGTGAATTGTGTAAATTCATTTGAGCCGACCAATCTCTGGGTTTACCGGAAATGAACTCTTGAATGTAGGACTACACAGAGGCTTTGGTTTCACTCCGTTTGTGAAGGGAAATTCAGACCAGTGTTCTCATCCATGAAACACCCTCTGTTTTAACGAAAGAAGCATCCTCTTCTTTCCAGAGTATGCAATACAGCAAGAAATATGAGCATGTCAAGAAAAAAAGAACTGTGTTTCCTACTCATACGGACCATATCTAGTTGAACTCTGCTTATGAAACTGTAACAAACCACAGCATGTGTTACATAGATGCTCTTTAGTTAATAGGGAAAAACGTATTGGCTTCATGAACTGTGTAAATTCATTTGGGCCAAAAAATCACTGGGTTTACCGGAAATGAACTCTTGCTTTTAGGAAGACATAGAGGATTCTGTTTCACTCTGTTTGTGAAGGGAAATTCAGACCAGAGTTCTCATCCATGGAACACAATCTGTTTTAACACAAGAAGCATGCTCTTCTTTTGAGCATCTCTAATACAGCAAGAAACATGAGCATGCCCAGAAAAAAAGAACTGTGTTTCCTACTCATACGGACCATATCTAGTTGAACTCTGCTCATTACACTGCAACAAACCACAGCATCTCTTACATACATGCTCTTTAGTTAATAGTGTAAAACGTGTTGGGTTCGTGAACTGTGTAAATTCATTTGAGCCGAAAAATCACTGGGATTACCGGAAATGAACTCTTGCTTGTAGGAAGATACAGAGACTTTAGTTTAACTCCGTTTCTGAAGGAAAATTCAGACCAGTGTTCTCATCCATGAAACACCCTCTGTTTTAACGAAAGAAGCATCCTCTTCTTTCCATCATCTCTAATACAGCAAGAAACATGAGCATGCCCAGAAAAAAAGAACTGTGTTTCCTACTCATACGGACCATATCTAGTTGAACTCTGCTCATTACACTGCAACAAACCACAGCATCTCTTACATACATGCTCTTTAGTTAAAAGTGAAAATCGTGTTGGGTTCGTGAACTGAGTAAATTCATTTGAGTAAAACAATCTCTGGGTTTACCGGAAATGAACTCTTGATTGTAGGAAGACACAGAGCCTTTGGTTTAACTCCGTTTCTGAAGGAAAATTCAGACCAGTAGTCTCATCCATGAATCATACTCTGTTTTAACGCAAGAAGCATGCTCTTCTTTCCAGCGTCTCTAATACATGAAGAAACATGAGCATGCCCAGAAAAAAAGAACTGTGTTTCCTACTCATATGGACCAAATCTAGTTGAACTCTGATTATAAACTGTATCAAACCACAGCATCTCTTACATACATGCTCTTTAGTTAATAGTGAAAAACGTGTTGGGTTCGGGAACTGTATAAATTCATTTGAGCTGAAAAATCACTGGGATTACCGGAAATGAACTCTTGCTTGTAGGAAGACACAGAGACTTTGGTTTAACTCCGTTTCTAATGGAAAATTCAGAGCAGTGTTCTCATCCATGAAACATACTCTGTTTTAACGCAAGAAACATGCTCTTCTTTCCAACGTCTCAAATACAGCAAGAAACATGAGCATGCCCATAAAAAAGAACTGTGTTTCCTACTCATACCGACCATATCTCGTTGAACTCTGCTTATGAAATTGTAATAAACCACAGCATTTCTTACATAGATGCTCTTTAGTTAATAGTGAAAACGTGTTGGGTTCGTGAACTGTGTAAATTCATTTGAGCCGAACAATCTCTGAGGTTAACCGGAAATGAACTCTTGATTGTAGGAAGACAAAGAGCCTTTTGTTTAACTCCGTTTGTGAAGGGAAATTCAGACCAGTGTTCTCATCCATGAAACACCCTCTGTTTTAACGCAAGAAGCATGCTCTTCTTTCCAGCGTCTCTAATACATGAAGAAACATGAGCATGCCAAGAAAAAAAGAACTGTGTTTCCTACTCATATGGACCATATCAAGTTGAACTCTGATTATGAAAATCTATCAAACCACAGCATATCTTACGGAGATTCTCTTTAGTTAATAGTGAAAATCGTGTTGGGTTAGTGAACTGTGTAAATTCATTTGAGCCGAAAAATCACTGGGCTTACAGGAAATGAACTCTTGCTTGTAGGAAGACACAGAGCCTTTGGTTTAACTCCGTTTCTGATGGAAAATTCAGAACAATGTTCTCATCCATGAAACATACGCTGTTTTAACGCAAGAAACATGCTCTTCTTTTTCCCAGCGTCTCAAATACAGCAAGAAACATGAGCATGCCCAGAAAAAAGAACTGTGTTTCCTACTCATACGGACCACATCTAGTTGAACACTGCTTATGAAACTGTAACAAACCACAGCATGTGTTACATAGATGCTCTTTAGTTAACAGTGAAAATCGTGTTGGGTTAGTGAACTGTGTAAATTCATTTGAGCCGAAAAATCACTGGGCTTACAGGAAATGAACTCTTGCTTGTAGGAAGACACAGAGCCTTTGGTTTAACTCCGTTTCTGATGGAAAATTCAGAACAATGTTCTCATCCATGAAACATACGCTGTTTTAACGCAAGAAACATGCTCTTCTTTTTCCCAGCGTCTCAAATACAGCAAGAAACATGAGCATGCCCAGAAAAAAGAACTGTGTTTCCTACTCATACGGACCACATCTAGTTGAACACTGCTTATGAAACTGTAACAAACCACAGCATGTGTTACATAGATGCTCTTTAGTTAACAGTGAAAATCGTGTTGGGTTCGTGAATTGTGTAAATTCATTTGAGCCGACCAATCTCTGGGTTTACCGGAAATGAACTCTTGAATGTAGGACTACACAGAGGCTTTGGTTTCACTCCGTTTGTGAAGGGAAATTCAGACCAGTGTTCTCATCCATGAAACACCCTCTGTTTTAACGAAAGAAGCATCCTCTTCTTTCCAGAGTATGCAATACAGCAAGAAATATGAGCATGTCAAGAAAAAAAGAACTGTGTTTCCTACTCATACGGACCATATCTAGTTGAACTCTGCTTATGAAACTGTAACAAACCACAGCATGTGTTACATAGATGCTCTTTAGTTAATAGGGAAAAACGTATTGGCTTCATGAACTGTGTAAATTCATTTGGGCCAAAAAATCACTGGGTTTACCGGAAATGAACTCTTGCTTTTAGGAAGACATAGAGGATTCTGTTTCACTCTGTTTGTGAAGGGAAATTCAGACCAGAGTTCTCATCCATGGAACACAATCTGTTTTAACACAAGAAGCATGCTCTTCTTTTGAGCATCTCTAATACAGCAAGAAACATGAGCATGCCCAGAAAAAAAGAACTGTGTTTCCTACTCATACGGACCATATCTAGTTGAACTCTGCTCATTACACTGCAACAAACCACAGCATCTCTTACATACATGCTCTTTAGTTAATAGTGTAAAACGTGTTGGGTTCGTGAACTGTGTAAATTCATTTGAGCCGAAAAATCACTGGGATTACCGGAAATGAACTCTTGCTTGTAGGAAGATACAGAGACTTTAGTTTAACTCCGTTTCTGAAGGAAAATTCAGACCAGTGTTCTCATCCATGAAACACCCTCTGTTTTAACGAAAGAAGCATCCTCTTCTTTCCATCATCTCTAATACAGCAAGAAACATGAGCATGCCCAGAAAAAAAGAACTGTGTTTCCTACTCATACGGACCATATCTAGTTGAACTCTGCTCATTACACTGCAACAAACCACAGCATCTCTTACATACATGCTCTTTAGTTAAAAGTGAAAATCGTGTTGGGTTCGTGAACTGAGTAAATTCATTTGAGTAAAACAATCTCTGGGTTTACCGGAAATGAACTCTTGATTGTAGGAAGACACAGAGCCTTTGGTTTAACTCCGTTTCTGAAGGAAAATTCAGACCAGTAGTCTCATCCATGAATCATACTCTGTTTTAACGCAAGAAGCATGCTCTTCTTTCCAGCGTCTCTAATACATGAAGAAACATGAGCATGCCCAGAAAAAAAGAACTGTGTTTCCTACTCATATGGACCAAATCTAGTTGAACTCTGATTATAAACTGTATCAAACCACAGCATCTCTTACATACATGCTCTTTAGTTAATAGTGAAAAACGTGTTGGGTTCGGGAACTGTATAAATTCATTTGAGCTGAAAAATCACTGGGATTACCGGAAATGAACTCTTGCTTGTAGGAAGACACAGAGACTTTGGTTTAACTCCGTTTCTAATGGAAAATTCAGAGCAGTGTTCTCATCCATGAAACATACTCTGTTTTAACGCAAGAAACATGCTCTTCTTTCCAACGTCTCAAATACAGCAAGAAACATGAGCATGCCCATAAAAAAGAACTGTGTTTCCTACTCATACCGACCATATCTCGTTGAACTCTGCTTATGAAATTGTAATAAACCACAGCATTTCTTACATAGATGCTCTTTAGTTAATAGTGAAAACGTGTTGGGTTCGTGAACTGTGTAAATTCATTTGAGCCGAACAATCTCTGAGGTTAACCGGAAATGAACTCTTGATTGTAGGAAGACAAAGAGCCTTTTGTTTAACTCCGTTTGTGAAGGGAAATTCAGACCAGTGTTCTCATCCATGAAACACCCTCTGTTTTAACGCAAGAAGCATGCTCTTCTTTCCAGCGTCTCTAATACATGAAGAAACATGAGCATGCCAAGAAAAAAAGAACTGTGTTTCCTACTCATATGGACCATATCAAGTTGAACTCTGATTATGAAAATCTATCAAACCACAGCATATCTTACGGAGATTCTCTTTAGTTAATAGTGAAAATCGTGTTGGGTTAGTGAACTGTGTAAATTCATTTGAGCCGAAAAATCACTGGGCTTACAGGAAATGAACTCTTGCTTGTAGGAAGACACAGAGCCTTTGGTTTAACTCCGTTTCTGATGGAAAATTCAGAACAATGTTCTCATCCATGAAACATACGCTGTTTTAACGCAAGAAACATGCTCTTCTTTTTCCCAGCGTCTCAAATACAGCAAGAAACATGAGCATGCCCAGAAAAAAGAACTGTGTTTCCTACTCATACGGACCACATCTAGTTGAACACTGCTTATGAAACTGTAACAAACCACAGCATGTGTTACATAGATGCTCTTTAGTTAACAGTGAAAATCGTGTTGGGTTCGTGAATTGTGTAAATTCATTTGAGCCGACCAATCTCTGGGTTTACCGGAAATGAACTCTTGAATGTAGGACTACACAGAGGCTTTGGTTTCACTCCGTTTGTGAAGGGAAATTCAGACCAGTGTTCTCATCCATGAAACACCCTCTGTTTTAACGAAAGAAGCATCCTCTTCTTTCCAGAGTATGCAATACAGCAAGAAATATGAGCATGTCAAGAAAAAAAGAACTGTGTTTCCTACTCATACGGACCATATCTAGTTGAACTCTGCTTATGAAACTGTAACAAACCACAGCATGTGTTACATAGATGCTCTTTAGTTAATAGGGAAAAACGTATTGGCTTCATGAACTGTGTAAATTCATTTGGGCCAAAAAATCACTGGGTTTACCGGAAATGAACTCTTGCTTTTAGGAAGACATAGAGGATTCTGTTTCACTCTGTTTGTGAAGGGAAATTCAGACCAGAGTTCTCATCCATGGAACACAATCTGTTTTAACACAAGAAGCATGCTCTTCTTTTGAGCATCTCTAATACAGCAAGAAACATGAGCATGCCCAGAAAAAAAGAACTGTGTTTCCTACTCATACGGACCATATCTAGTTGAACTCTGCTCATTACACTGCAACAAACCACAGCATCTCTTACATACATGCTCTTTAGTTAATAGTGAAAAACGTGTTGGGTTCGTGAACTGTGTAAATTCATTTGAGCCGAAAAATCACTGGGATTACCGGAAATGAACTCTTGCTTGTAGGAAGATACAGAGACTTTAGTTTAACTCCGTTTCTGAAGGAAAATTCAGACCAGTGTTCTCATCCATGAAACACCCTCTGTTTTAACGAAAGAAGCATCCTCTTCTTTCCATCATCTCTAATACAGCAAGAAACATGAGCATGCCCAGAAAAAAAGAACTGTGTTTCCTACTCATACGGACCATATCTAGTTGAACTCTGCTCATTACACTGCAACAAACCACAGCATCTCTTACATACATGCTCTTTAGTTAAAAGTGAAAATCGTGTTGGGTTCGTGAACTGAGTAAATTCATTTGAGTAAAACAATCTCTGGGTTTACCGGAAATGAACTCTTGATTGTAGGAAGACACAGAGCCTTTGGTTTAACTCCGTTTCTGAAGGAAAATTCAGACCAGTAGTCTCATCCATGAATCATACTCTGTTTTAACGCAAGAAGCATGCTCTTCTTTCCAGCGTCTCTAATACATGAAGAAACATGAGCATGCCCAGAAAAAAAGAACTGTGTTTCCTACTCATATGGACCAAATCTAGTTGAACTCTGATTATAAACTGTATCAAACCACAGCATCTCTTACATACATGCTCTTTAGTTAATAGTGAAAAACGTGTTGGGTTCGGGAACTGTATAAATTCATTTGAGCTGAAAAATCACTGGGATTACCGGAAATGAACTCTTGCTTGTAGGAAGACACAGAGACTTTGGTTTAACTCCGTTTCTAATGGAAAATTCAGAGCAGTGTTCTCATCCATGAAACATACTCTGTTTTAACGCAAGAAACATGCTCTTCTTTCCAACGTCTCAAATACAGCAAGAAACATGAGCATGCCCATAAAAAAGAACTGTGTTTCCTACTCATACCGACCATATCTCGTTGAACTCTGCTTATGAAATTGTAATAAACCACAGCATTTCTTACATAGATGCTCTTTAGTTAATAGTGAAAACGTGTTGGGTTCGTGAACTGTGTAAATTCATTTGAGCCGAACAATCTCTGAGGTTAACCGGAAATGAACTCTTGATTGTAGGAAGACAAAGAGCCTTTTGTTTAACTCCGTTTGTGAAGGGAAATTCAGACCAGTGTTCTCATCCATGAAACACCCTCTGTTTTAACGCAAGAAGCATGCTCTTCTTTCCAGCGTCTCTAATACATGAAGAAACATGAGCATGCCAAGAAAAAAAGAACTGTGTTTCCTACTCATATGGACCATATCAAGTTGAACTCTGATTATGAAAATCTATCAAACCACAGCATATCTTACGGAGATTCTCTTTAGTTAATAGTGAAAATCGTGTTGGGTTAGTGAACTGTGTAAATTCATTTGATCCGAAAAATCACTGGGCTTACAGGAAATGAACTCTTGCTTGTAGGAAGACACAGAGCCTTTGGTTTAACTCCGTTTCTGATGGAAAATTCAGAACAATGTTCTCATCCATGAAACATACGCTGTTTTAACGCAAGAAACATGCTCTTCTTTTTCCCAGCGTCTCAAATACAGCAGGAAACATGAGCATGCCCAGAAAAAAGAACTGTGTTTCCTACTCATACGGACCACATCTAGTTGAACACTGCTTATGAAACTGTAACAAACCACAGCATGTGTTACATAGATGCTCTTTAGTTAACAGTGAAAATCGTGTTGGGTTCGTGAATTGTGTAAAATCATTTGAGCCGACCAATCTCTGGGTTTACCGGAAATGAACTCTTGATTGTAGGAAGACACAGAGGTTTGGTTTCACTCCGTTTGTGAAGGGAAATTCAGACCAGAGTTATCATCCATGAAACACCCTCTGCTTTAACGAAAGAAGCATCCTCTTCTTTCCAGAGTCTGCAATACAGCAAGAAATATGAGCATTTCCAGAAAAAAAGAACTGTGTTCCTACTCATACGGACCATATCTATTTGAACTCTGCTTATGAAACTGTAACAAACCACAGCATATGTTACATAGATGCTCTTTAGTTAATAGGGAAAAACGTATTGGGTTCATGAACTGTGTAAATTCATTTGAGCCAAAAAATCACTGGGTTTACCGGAAATGAACTCTTGCTTGTAGGAAGATATAGAGGCTTTGGTTTCACTCCGTTTGTGAAGGGAAATATAGACTAGAGTTCTCATCCATGAAACATACTCTGTTTTAAGGCAAGAAGCAAGCTCTTCTTTCCAGCATCTCTAATATAGCAAGAAACATGAGCATGCTCAGAAGAAAAGAACTGTGTTTCCTACTCATACGGACCATATCTAGTTGAATTCTTCTCATTAAATTGTAACAAACCACAGCATCTCTTACATAAATGCTCTTTAGTAAATAGTGAAAATCGTGTTGGGTGCATAAACTGTGTAAATTCATTTGAGCCGAAAAATCACTGGTATTACCGGAAATGAACTCTTGCTTGGAGGAAGATACAGAGATTTGGTTTAACTCCGTTTCTGAAAGATTATTCAGACCAGTGTTCTCATCCATGGAACATACTCTGTTTTAACGCAAGAAGCATGCTCTTCTTTCCAGCGTCTCTAGTACATGAAGAAACATAAGCATGCCCAGAAAAAAAGAACTGTGTTTCCTAGTCATATGGACCATATCTAGTTGAACTCTGATTATGAAACTGTATCAAACCACATCATCTCTTACAGAGATGCTCTTTAGTTAATAGTGAAAAACGTGTTGAGTTCGTGAACTGTGAAAATTCATTTGAACCAAAAAATCACTGGGCTTACAGGAAATGAACTCTTGCTTGTAGGAAGACACAGAGACTTTGGTTTAACTCCGTTTCTAATGGAAAATTCAGAGCAGTGTTCTCATCCATGAAACATACTCTGTTTTAACGCAAGAAACATGCTCTTCTTTCCAACGTCTCAAATACAGCAAGAAACATGAGCATGCCCATAAAAAAGAACTGTGTTTCCTACTCATACGGACCATATCTCGTTGAACTCTGCTTATGAAATTGTAATAAACCACAGCATTTCTTACATAGATGCTCTTTAGTTAATAGTGAAAACGTGTTGGGTTCGTGAACTGTGTAAATTCATTTGAGCCGAACAATCTCTGAGGTTAACCGGAAATGAACTCTTGATTGTAGGAAGACAAAGAGCCTTTTGTTTAACTCCGTTTGTGAAGGGAAATTCAGACCAGTGTTCTCATCCATGAAACACCCTCTGTTTTAACGCAAGAAGCATGCTCTTCTTTCCAGCGTCTCTAATACATGAAGAAACATGAGCATGCCAAGAAAAAAAGAACTGTGTTTCCTACTCATACGGACCATATCAAGTTGAACTCTGATTATGAAAATCTATCAAACCACAGCATATCTTACGGAGATTCTCTTTAGTTAATAGTGAAAATCGTGTTGGGTTAGTGAACTGTGTAAATTCATTTGAGCCGAAAAATCACTGGGCTTACAGGAAATGAACTCTTGCTTGTAGGAAGACACAGAGCCTTTGGTTTAACTCCGTTTCTGATGGAAAATTCAGAACAATGTTCTCATCCATGAAACATATGCTGTTTTAACGCAAGAAACATGCTCTTCTTTTTCCCAGCGTCTCAAATACAGCAAGAAACATGAGCATGCCCAGAAAAAAGAACTGTGTTTCCTACTCATACGGACCACATCTAGTTGAACACTGCTTATGAAACTGTAACAAACCACAGCATGTGTTACATAGATGCTCTTTAGTTAACAGTGAAAATCGTGTTGGGTTCGTGAATTGTGTAAATTCATTTGAGCCGACCAATCTCTGGGTTTACCGGAAATGAACTCTTGAATGTAGGACTACACAGAGGCTTTGGTTTCACTCCGTTTGTGAAGGGAAATTCAGACCAGTGTTCTCATCCATGAAACACCCTCTGTTTTAACGAAAGAAGCATCCTCTTCTTTCCAGAGTATGCAATACAGCAAGAAATATGAGCATGTCAAGAAAAAAAGAACTGTGTTTCCTACTCATACGGACCATATCTAGTTGAACTCTGCTTATGAAACTGTAACAAACCACAGCATGTGTTACATAGATGCTCTTTAGTTAATAGGGAAAAACGTATTGGCTTCATGAACTGTGTAAATTTATTTGGGCCAAAAAATCACTGGGTTTACCGGAAATGAACTCTTGCTTTTAGGAAGACATAGAGGATTCTGTTTCACTCTGTTTGTGAAGGGAAATTCAGACCAGAGTTCTCATCCATGGAACACAATCTGTTTTAACACAAGAAGCATGCTCTTCTTTTGAGCATCTCTAATACAGCAAGAAACATGAGCATGCCCAGAAAAAAAGAACTGTGTTTCCTACTCATACGGACCATATCTAGTTGAACTCTGCTCATTACACTGCAACAAACCACAGCATCTCTTACATACATGCTCTTTAGTTAATAGTGAAAAACGTGTTGGGTTCGTGAACTGTGTAAATTCATTTGAGCCGAAAAATCACTGGGATTACCGGAAATGAACTCTTGCTTGTAGGAAGATACAGAGACTTTGGTTTAACTCCGTTTCTGAAGGAAAATTCAGACCAGTGTTCTCATCCATGAAACACCCTCTGTTTTAACGAAAGAAGCATCCTCTTCTTTCCATCATCTCTAATACAGCAAGAAACATGAGCATGCCCAGAAAAAAAGAACTGTGTTTCCTACTCATACGGACCATATCTAGTTGAACTCTGCTCATTACACTGCAACAAACCACAGCATCTCTTACATAGATGCTGTTTAGTTAAAAGTGAAAATCGTGTTGGGTTCGTGAACTGAGTAAATTCATTTGAGTAAAACAATCTCTGGGTTTACCGGAAATGAACTCTTGATTGTAGGAAGACACAGAGCCTTTGGTTTAACTCCGTTTCTGAAGGAAAATTCAGACCAGTAGTCTCATCCATGAATCATACTCTGTTTTAACGCAAGAAGCATGCTCTTCTTTCCAGCGTCTCTAATGCATGAAGAAACATGAGCATGCCCAGAAAAAAAGAACTGTGTTTCCTACTCATATGGACCAAATCTAGTTGAACTCTGATTATGAAACTGTATCAAACCACAGCATCTCTTACATAGATGCTCTTTAGTTAATAGTGAAAAACGTGTTGGGTTCGGGAACTGTATAAATTCATTTGAGCTGAAAAATCACTGGGATTACCGGAAATGAACTCTTGCTTGTAGGAAGACACAGAGACTTTGGTTTAACTCCGTTTCTGAAGGAAAATTCAGACCAGTGTTCTCATCCATGAAACATACTCTGTTTTAACGCAAGAAACATGCTCTTCTTTCCAACGTCTCAAATACAGCAAGAAACATGAGCATGCCCATAAAAAAGAACTGTGTTTCCTACTCATACGGACCATATCTCGTTGAACTCTGCTTATGAAATTGTAATAAACCACAGCATTTCTTACATAGATGCTCTTTAGTTAATAGTGAAAACGTGTTGGGTTCGTGAACTGTGTAAATTCATTTGAGCCGAACAATCTCTGAGGTTAACCGGAAATGAACTCTTGATTGTAGGAAGACAAAGAGCCTTTTGTTTAACTCCGTTTGTGAAGGGAAATTCAGACCAGTGTTCTCATCCATGAAACACCCTCTGTTTTAACGCAAGAAGCATGCTCTTCTTTCCAGCGTCTCTAATACATGAAGAAACATGAGCATGCCAAGAAAAAAAGAACTGTGTTTCCTACTCATATGGACCATATCAAGTTGAACTCTGATTATGAAAATCTATCAAACCACAGCATATCTTACGGAGATTCTCTTTAGTTAATAGTGAAAATCGTGTTGGGTTAGTGAACTGTGTAAATTCATTTGAGCCGAAAAATCACTGGGCTTACAGGAAATGAACTCTTGCTTGTAGGAAGACACAGAGCCTTTGGTTTAACTCCGTTTCTGATGGAAAATTCAGAACAATGTTCTCATCCATGAAACATACGCTGTTTTAACGCAAGAAACATGCTCTTCTTTTTCCCAGCGTCTCAAATACAGCAAGAAACATGAGCATGCCCAGAAAAAAGAACTGTGTTTCCTACTCATACGGACCACATCTAGTTGAACACTGCTTATGAAACTGTAACAAACCACAGCATGTGTTACATAGATGCTCTTTAGTTAACAGTGAAAATCGTGTTGGGTTCGTGAATTGTGTAAATTCATTTGAGCCGACCAATCTCTGGGTTTACCGGAAATGAACTCTTGAATGTAGGACTACACAGAGGCTTTGGTTTCACTCCGTTTGTGAAGGGAAATTCAGACCAGTGTTCTCATCCATGAAACACCCTCTGTTTTAACGAAAGAAGCATCCTCTTCTTTCCAGAGTATGCAATACAGCAAGAAATATGAGCATGTCAAGAAAAAAAGAACTGTGTTTCCTACTCATACGGACCATATCTAGTTGAACTCTGCTTATGAAACTGTAACAAACCACAGCATGTGTTACATAGATGCTCTTTAGTTAATAGGGAAAAACGTATTGGCTTCATGAACTGTGTAAATTCATTTGGGCCAAAAAATCACTGGGTTTACCGGAAATGAACTCTTGCTTTTAGGAAGACATAGAGGATTCTGTTTCACTCTGTTTGTGAAGGGAAATTCAGACCAGAGTTCTCATCCATGGAACACAATCTGTTTTAACACAAGAAGCATGCTCTTCTTTTGAGCATCTCTAATACAGCAAGAAAAATGAGCATGCCCAGAAAAAAAGAACTGTGTTTCCTACTCATACGGACCATATCTAGTTGAACTCTGCTCATTACACTGCAACAAACCACAGCATCTCTTACATACATGCTCTTTAGTTAATAGTGAAAAACGTGTTGGGTTCGTGAACTGTGTAAATTCATTTGAGCCGAAAAATCACTGGGATTACCGGAAATGAACTCTTGCTTGTAGGAAGATACAGAGACTTTGGTTTAACTCCGTTTCTGAAGGAAAATTCAGACCAGTGTTCTCATCCATGAAACACCCTCTGTTTTAACAAAAGAAGCATCCTCTTCTTTCCATCATCTCTAATACAGCAAGAAACATGAGCATGCCCAGAAAAAAAGAACTGTGTTTCCTACTCATACGGACCATATCTAGTTGAACTCTGCTCATTACACTGCAACAAACCACAGCATCTCTTACATAGATGCTGTTTAGTTAAAAGTGAAAATCGTGTTGGGTTCGTGAACTGAGTAAATTCATTTGAGTAAAACAATCTCTGGGTTTACCGGAAATGAACTCTTGATTGTAGGAAGACACAGAGCCTTTGGTTTAACTCCGTTTCTGAAGGAAAATTCAGACCAGTAGTCTCATCCATGAATCATACTCTGTTTTAACGCAAGAAGCATGCTCTTCTTTCCAGCGTCTCTAATACATGAAGAAACATGAGCATGCCCAGAAAAAAAGAACTGTGTTTCCTACTCATATGGACCAAATCTAGTTGAACTCTGATTATGAAACTGTATCAAACCACAGCATCTCTTACATAGATGCTCTTTAGTTAATAGTGAAAAACGTGTTGGGTTCGGGAACTGTATAAATTCATTTGAGCTGAAAAATCACTGGGATTACCGGAAATGAACTCTTGCTTGTAGGAAGACACAGAGATTTTGGTTTAACTCCGTTTCTGAAGGAAAATTCAGACCAGTGTTCTCATCCATGAAACATACTGTTTTTTAACGCAAGAAACATGCTCTTCTTTCCAGCGTCTCAAATACAGCTAGAAATATGAGCATGCCCAGAAAAAAGAACTGTGTTTCCTACTCATTCGGACCACATCTAGTTGAAAACTGCTTATGAAACTGTAACAAACCGCAGCATGTGTTACATATTTGCTCTTTAGTTAACAGTGAAAATCGTGTTGGGTTCGTGAATTGTGTATATTCATTTGAGCCGACCAATCTCTGGGTTTACCGGAAATGAACTCTTGATTGTAGGAAGACACAGAGGTTTGGTTTCACTCCGTTTGTGAAGGGAAATTCAGACCAGAGTTATCATCCATGAAACACCCTCTGTTTTAACGCAAGAAGCATCCTCTTCTTTCCAGAGTCTGCAATACAGCAAGAAATATGAGCATTTCCAGAAAAAAAGAACTGTGTTCCTACTCATATGGACCATATCTATTTGAACTCTGCTTATGAAACTGTAACAAACCACAGCATATGTTACATAGATGCTCTTTAGTTAATAGGGAAAAACGTATTGGGTTCATGAACTGTGTAAATTCATTTGAGCCGAAAAATCAGTGGGTATACCGGAAATGAACTCTTGCTTGTAGGAAGAAACAGAGCCTTTGGTTTAACTCCGTTTGTGATGGGAAATTCACACCAGTGATCTCATCTATGAAACAACCTCTGTTTTAACGCAAGAAGCATCCTCTTCTTTCCAGAGTCTGCAATACAGCAAGAAATATGAGCATTTCCAGAAAAAAAGAACTGTGTTTCCTACTCATACGGACCATATCTAGTTGAACTCTGCTTATGAAATTGTAATAAACCACAGCATTTCTTACATGGAAGCTCTTTAGTTAATAGTGAAAAACGTGTTGGGTTCGTGAACTTTGTAAATTCATTTGAGCCGAAAAAATCACTGGGATTACCGGAAATGAACTCTTGCTTGTAGGAAGACACAGAGACTTTGGTTTAACTCCGTTTCTGAAGGAAAATTCAGACCAGTGTTCTCATCCATGAAACATACTCTGTTTTAACGCAAGAAACATGCTCTTCTTTCGAGCTTCTGCAATACAGCAAGAAACATGAGCATGCCCAGAAAAAAGAACTGTGTTTCCTACTCATACAGACCACATCTAGTTGAACACTGCTTATGAAACTGTAATAAACCACAGCATTTCTTACATAGATGCTCTTTAGTTAATAGTGAAAAACGTGTTGGGTTCGTGAACTGTGTAAATTCATTTGAGCGGAAAAATCACTGGGATTACCGGAAATGAACTCTTGCTTGTAGGAAGACACAGAGGATTTGGTTTCACTCCGTTTGTGAAGGGAAATTCAGACCAGAGTTATCATCCATGAAACACACTCTGTTTTAACGCAAGAAGCATGCTCTTCTTTCCAGCATCTCTAATAGAGCAAGACACATAAGCATGCCCAGAAGAAATGGACATTGTTTCCTATTCATACGGACCATATCTAGTTGAATTCTTCTCATTAAATTGTAACAAACCAAAGCATCTCTTACATAAATGCTCTTTAGTTAATAGTGAAAATTGTGTTGGGTTCATAAACTGTGTAAATTCATTTGAGCCGAAAAATCATTGGGTATACCGGAAAAGAACTCTTGCTTGTAGGAAGAAACAGAGCCTTTGGTTTAACTCCGTTTGTGATGGGAAATTCACACCAGTGTTCTTATCTATGAAACACCCTCTGTTTTAACGCAAGAAGCATCCTCTTCTTTCCAGAGTCTGCAATACAGCAAGAAATATGAGCATTTCCAGAAAAAAAGAACTGTGTTTCCTACTCATACGGACCATATCAAGTTGAACTCTGATTATGAAAATCTATCAAACCACAGCATATCTTACGGAGATTCTCTTTAGTTAATAGTGAAAATCGTGTTGGGTTAGTGAACTGTGTAAATTCATTTGAGCCGAAAAATCACTGGGCTTACAGGAAATGAACTCTTGCTTGTAGGAAGACACAGAGCCTTTGGTTTAACTCCGTTTCTGATGGAAAATTCAGAACAATGTTCTCATCCATGAAACATACGCTGTTTTAACGCAAGAAACATGCTCTTCTTTTTCCCAGCGTCTCAAATACAGCAAGAAACATGAGCATGCCCAGAAAAAAGAACTGTGTTTCCTACTCATACGGACCACATCTAGTTGAACACTGCTTATGAAACTGTAACAAACCACAGCATGTGTTACATAGATGCTCTTTAGTTAACAGTGAAAATCGTGTTGGGTTCGTGAATTGTGTAAATTCATTTGAGCCGACCAATCTCTGGGTTTACCGGAAATGAACTCTTGAATGTAGGACTACACAGAGGCTTTGGTTTCACTCCGTTTGTGAAGGGAAATTCAGACCAGTGTTCTCATCCATGAAACACCCTCTGTTTTAACGAAAGAAGCATCCTCTTCTTTCCAGAGTATGCAATACAGCAAGAAATATGAGCATGTCAAGAAAAAAAGAACTGTGTTTCCTACTCATACGGACCATATCTAGTTGAACTCTGCTTATGAAACTGTAACAAACCACAGCATGTGTTACATAGATGCTCTTTAGTTAATAGGGAAAAACGTATTGGCTTCATGAACTGTGTAAATTCATTTGGGCCAAAAAATCACTGGGTTTACCGGAAATGAACTCTTGCTTTTAGGAAGACATAGAGGATTCTGTTTCACTCTGTTTGTGAAGGGAAATTCAGACCAGAGTTCTCATCCATGGAACACAATCTGTTTTAACACAAGAAGCATGCTCTTCTTTTGAGCATCTCTAATACAGCAAGAAACATGAGCATGCCCAGAAAAAAAGAACTGTGTTTCCTACTCATACGGACCATATCTAGTTGAACTCTGCTCATTACACTGCAACAAACCACAGCATCTCTTACATACATGCTCTTTAGTTAATAGTGAAAAACGTGTTGGGTTCGTGAACTGTGTAAATTCATTTGAGCCGAAAAATCACTGGGATTACCGGAAATGAACTCTTGCTTGTAGGAAGATACAGAGACTTTAGTTTAACTCCGTTTCTGAAGGAAAATTCAGACCAGTGTTCTCATCCATGAAACACCCTCTGTTTTAACGAAAGAAGCATCCTCTTCTTTCCAGAGTCTGCAATACAGCAAGAAATATGAGCATTTCCAGAAAAAAAGAACTGTGTTTCCTACTCATACGGACCATATCTAGTTGAACTCTGCTTATGAAATTGTAATAAACCACAGCATTTCTTACATGGAAGCTCTTTAGTTAATAGTGAAAAACGTGTTGGGTTCGTGAACTTTGTAAATTCATTTGAGCCGAAAAAATCACTGGGATTACCGGAAATGAACTCTTGCTTGTAGGAAGACACAGAGACTTTGGTTTAACTCCGTTTCTGAAGGAAAATTCAGACCAGTGTTCTCATCCATGAAACATACTCTGTTTTAACGCAAGAAACATGCTCTTCTTTCGAGCTTCTGCAATACAGCAAGAAACATGAGCATGCCCAGAAAAAAGAACTGTGTTTCCTACTCATACAGACCACATCTAGTTGAACACTGCTTATGAAACTGTAATAAACCACAGCATTTCTTACATAGATGCTCTTTAGTTAATAGTGAAAAACGTGTTGGGTTCGTGAACTGTGTAAATTCATTTGAGCGGAAAAATCACTGGGATTACCGGAAATGAACTCTTGCTTGTAGGAAGACACAGAGGATTTGGTTTCACTCCGTTTGTGAAGGGAAATTCAGACCAGAGTTATCATCCATGAAACACACTCTGTTTTAACGCAAGAAGCATGCTCTTCTTTCCAGCATCTCTAATAGAGCAAGACACATAAGCATGCCCAGAAGAAATGGACTGTGTTTCCTATTCATACGGACCATATCTAGTTGAATTCTTCTCATTAAATTGTAACAAACCAAAGCATCTCTTACATAAATGCTCTTTAGTTAATAGTGAAAATTGTGTTGGGTTCATAAACTGTGTAAATTCATTTGAGCCGAAAAATCATTGGGTATACCGGAAAAGAACTCTTGCTTGTAGGAAGAAACAGAGCCTTTGGTTTAACTCCGTTTGTGATGGGAAATTCACACCAGTGTTCTTATCTATGAAACACCCTCTGTTTTAACGCAAGAAGCATCCTCTTCTTTCCAGAGTCTGCAATACAGCAAGAAATATGAGCATTTCCAGAAAAAAAGAACTGTGTTTCCTACTCATACGGACCATATCAAGTTGAACTCTGATTATGAAAATCTATCAAACCACAGCATATCTTACGGAGATTCTCTTTAGTTAATAGTGAAAATCGTGTTGGGTTAGTGAACTGTGTAAATTCATTTGAGCCGAAAAATCACTGGGCTTACAGGAAATGAACTCTTGCTTGTAGGAAGACACAGAGCCTTTGGTTTAACTCCGTTTCTGATGGAAAATTCAGAACAATGTTCTCATCCATGAAACATACGCTGTTTTAACGCAAGAAACATGCTCTTCTTTTTCCCAGCGTCTCAAATACAGCAAGAAACATGAGCATGCCCAGAAAAAAGAACTGTGTTTCCTACTCATACGGACCACATCTAGTTGAACACTGCTTATGAAACTGTAACAAACCACAGCATGTGTTACATAGATGCTCTTTAGTTAACAGTGAAAATCGTGTTGGGTTCGTGAATTGTGTAAATTCATTTGAGCCGACCAATCTCTGGGTTTACCGGAAATGAACTCTTGAATGTAGGACTACACAGAGGCTTTGGTTTCACTCCGTTTGTGAAGGGAAATTCAGACCAGTGTTCTCATCCATGAAACACCCTCTGTTTTAACGAAAGAAGCATCCTCTTCTTTCCAGAGTATGCAATACAGCAAGAAATATGAGCATGTCAAGAAAAAAAGAACTGTGTTTCCTACTCATACGGACCATATCTAGTTGAACTCTGCTTATGAAACTGTAACAAACCACAGCATGTGTTACATAGATGCTCTTTAGTTAATAGGGAAAAACGTATTGGCTTCATGAACTGTGTAAATTCATTTGGGCCAAAAAATCACTGGGTTTACCGGAAATGAACTCTTGCTTTTAGGAAGACATAGAGGCTTCGGTTTCACTCTGTTTGTGAAGGGAAATTCAGACCAGAGTTCTCATCCATGGAACACAATCTGTTTTAACACAAGAAGCATGCTCTTCTTTTGAGCATCTCTAATACAGCAAGAAACATGAGCATGCCCAGAAAAAAAGAACTGTGTTTCCTACTCATACGGACCATATCTAGTTGAACTCTGCTCATTACACTGCAACAAACCACAGCATCTCTTACATACATGCTCTTTAGTTAATAGTGAAAAACGTGTTGGGTTCGTGAACTGTGTAAATTCATTTGAGCCGAAAAATCACTGGGATTACCGGAAATGAACTCTTGCTTGTAGGAAGATACAGAGACTTTAGTTTAACTCCGTTTCTGAAGGAAAATTCAGACCAGTGTTCTCATCCATGAAACACCCTCTGTTTTAACGAAAGAAGCATCCTCTTCTTTCCATCATCTCTAATACAGCAAGAAACATGAGCATGCCCAGAAAAAAAGAACTGTGTTTCCTACTCATACGGACCATATCTAGTTGAACTCTGCTCATTACACTGCAACAAACCACAGCATCTCTTACATACATGCTCTTTAGTTAATAGTGAAAAACGTGTTGGGTTCGTGAACTGTGTAAATTCATTTGAGCCGAAAAATCACTGGGATTACCGGAAATGAACTCTTGCTTGTAGGAAGATACAGAGACTTTGGTTTAACTCCGTTTCTGAAGGAAAATTCAGACCAGTGTTCTCATCCATGAAACACCCTCTGTTTTAACGAAAGAAGCATCCTCTTCTTTCCATCATCTCTAATACAGCAAGAAACATGAGCATGCCCAGAAAAATAGAACTGTGTTTCCTACTCATACGGACCATATCTAGTTGAACTCTGCTCATTACACTGCAACAAACCACAGCATCTCTTACATAGATGCTGTTTAGTTAATAGTGAAAATCGTGTTGGGTTCGTGAACTGAGTAAATTCATTTGAGTAAAACAATCTCTGGGTTTACCGGAAATGAACTCTTGATTGTAGGAAGACACAGAGCCTTTGGTTTAACTCCGTTTCTGAAGGAAAATTCAGACCAGTAGTCTCATCCATGAATCATACTCTGTTTTAACGCAAGAAGCATGCTCTTCTTTCCAGCGTCTCTAATACATGAAGAAACATGAGCATGCCCAGAAAAAAAGAACTGTGTTTCCTACTCATATGGACCAAATCTAGTTGAACTCTGATTATGAAACTGTATGAAACCACAGCATCTCTTACATAGATGCTCTTTAGTTAATAGTGAAAAACGTGTTGGGTTCGGGAACTGTATAAATTCATTTGAGCTGAAAAATCACTGGGATTACCGGAAATGAACTCTTGCTTGTAGGAAGACACAGAGACTTTGGTTTAACTCCGTTTCTGAAGGAAAATTCAGACCAGTGTTCTCATCCATGAAACATACTGTTTTTTAACGCAAGAAACATGCTCTTCTTTCCAGCGTCTCAAATACAGCTAGAAATATGAGCATGCCCAGAAAAAAGAACTGTGTTTCCTACTCATTCGGACCACATCTAGTTGAAAACTGCTTATGAAACTGTAACAAACCGCAGCATGTGTTACATAGTTGCTCTTTAGTTAACAGTGAAAATCGTGTTGGGTTCGTGAATTGTGTAAATTCATTTGAGCCAACCAATCTCTGGGTTTACCGGAAATGAACTCTTGATTGTAGGAAGACACAGAGGTTTGGTTTCACTCCGTTTGTGAAGGGAAATTCAGACCAGAGTTATCATCCATGAAACACCCTCTGTTTTAACGCAAGAAGCATCCTCTTCTTTCCAGAGTCTGCAATACAGCAAGAAATATGAGCATTTCCAGAAAAAAAGAACTGTGTTCCTACTCATATGGACCATATCTATTTGAACTCTGCTTATGAAACTGTAACAAACCACAGCATATGTTACATAGATGCTCTTTAGTTAATAGGGAAAAACGTATTGGGTTCATGAACTGTGTAAATTCATTTGAGCCGAAAAATCAGTGGGTATACCGGAAATGAACTCTTGCTTGTAGGAAGAAACAGAGCCTTTGGTTTAACTCCGTTTGTGATGGGAAATTCACACCAGTGATCTCATCTATGAAACAACCTCTGTTTTAACGCAAGAAGCATCCTCTTCTTTCCAGAGTCTGCAATACAGCAAGAAATATGAGCATTTCCAGAAAAAAAGAACTGTGTTTCCTACTCATACGGACCATATCTAGTTGAACTCTGCTTATGAAATTGTAATAAACCACAGCATTTCTTACATAGAAGCTCTTTAGTTAATAGTGAAAAACGTGTTGGGTTCGTGAACTTTGTAAATTCATTTGAGCCGAAAAAATCACTGGGATTACCGGAAATGAACTCTTGCTTGTAGGAAGACACAGAGACTTTGGTTTAACTCCGTTTCTGAAGGAAAATTCAGACCAGTGTTCTCATCCATGAAACATACTCTGTTTTAACGCAAGAAACATGCTCTTCTTTCGAGCTTCTGCAATACAGCAAGAAACATGAGCATGCCCAGAAAAAAGAACTGTGTTTCCTACTCATACAGACCACATCTAGTTGAACACTGCTTATGAAACTGTAATAAACCACAGCATTTCTTACATAGATGCTCTTTAGTTAATAGTGAAAAACGTGTTGGGTTCGTGAACTGTGCAAATTCATTTGAGCTGAAAAATCACTGGGATTACCGGAAATGAACTCTTGCTTGTAGGAAGACACAGAGGATTTGGTTTCACTCCGTTTGTGAAGGGAAATTCAGACCAGAGTTATCATCCATGAAACACACTCTGTTTTAACGCAAGAAGCATGCTCTTCTTTCCAGCATCTCTAATAGAGCAAGACACATAAGCATGCCCAGAAGAAATGGACTGTGTTTCCTATTCATACGGACCATATCTAGTTGAATTCTTCTCATTAAATTGTAACAAACCAAAGCATCTCTTACATAAATGCTCTTTAGTTAATAGTGAAAATTGTGTTGGGTTCATAAACTGTGTAAATTCATTTGAGCCGAAAAATCATTGGGTATACCGGAAAAGAACTCTTGCTTGTAGGAAGAAACAGAGCCTTTGGTTTAACTCCGTTTGTGATGGGAAATTCACACCAGTGTTCTTATCTATGAAACACCCTCTGTTTTAACGCAAGAAGCATCCTCTTCTTTCCAGAGTCTGCAATACAGCAAGAAATATGAGCATTTCCAGAAAAAAAGAACTGTGTTTCCTACTCATACGGACCATATCTAGTTGAACTCTGATTATGAAACTGTATCAAACCACATCATCTCTAACAGAGATGCTCTTTAGTTAATAGTGAAAAACGTGTTGAGTTCGTGAACTGTGAAAATTCATTTGAACCGAAAAATCACTGGGCTTACAGGAAATGAACTCTTGCTTGTAGGAAGACACAGAGCCTTTGGTTTAACTCCGTTTATAATGGAAAATTCAGAACAGTGTTCTCATCCATGAAACATACTCTGTTTTAACGCAAGAAACATGCTCTTCTTTCCAACGTCTCAAATACAGCAAGAAACATGAGCATGCCCATAAAAAAGAACTGTGTTTCCTACTCATACGGACCATATCTCGTTGAACTCTGCTTATGAAATTGTAATAAACCACAGCATTTCTTACATAGATGCTCTTTAGTTAATAGTGAAAACGTGTTGGGTTCGTGAACTGTGTAAATTCATTTGAGCCGAACAATCTCTGAGGTTAACCGGAAATGAACTCTTGATTGTAGGAAGACAAAGAGCCTTTTGTTTAATTCCGTTTGTGAAGGGAAATTCACACCAGTGTTCTCATCTATGAAACACCCTCTGTTTTAACGCAAGAAGCATCCTCTTCTTTCCAGAGTCTGCAATACAGCAAGAAATATGAGCATTTCCAGAAAAAAAGAACTGTGTTTCCTACTCATACGGACCATATCTAGTTGACTCTGCTTATGAAACTGTAACAAACCACAGCATATGTTACATAGATGCTCTTTAGTTTATAGGGAAAATCGTATTGGGTTCATGAACTGTGTAAATTCATTTGAGCCGAAAAATCACTGGGATTACCGGAAATGAACCCTTGCTTGTAGGAAGACATAGAGGCTTTGGTTTCACTCCGTTTGTGAAGGAAAATTCAGACCAGTGTTCTCATCCATGAAACACCCTCTGTTTTAACGAAGGAAGCATCCTCTTCTTTCCAGCATCTCTAATACAGCAAGGAACATGAGCATGCCCAGAAAAAAAGAACTGTGTTTCCTACTCATACGGACCATATCTAGTTGAACTCTGCTCATTAAACTGCAACAAACCACAGCATCTCTTACATAGATGCTGTTTAGTTAATAGTGAAAATCGTGATGGGTTCGTGAACTGTGTAAATTCATTTGAGCCGACAAATCACAGGGCTTACAGAAAATGAACACTTGCTTGTAGGAAGACACAGAGCCTTTGGTTTAACTCCTTTTGTGAAGGGAATTTCAGACCAGTGTTCTCATCCATGAAACACACTCTGATTTAACGCAAAGAGCAGGCTCTTCTTTACTGTGTCTCTAATACAGCAAGAAACATGAGCATGCCCAGAAAAAAGAACTGTGTTACCTACTCATACAGACCACATCTAGTTGAACACTACTTATGAAACTGTAACAAACCACAGCATGTGTTACATAGATGCTCTTTAGTTAACAGTGAAAATCGTGTTGGGTTCGTGAATTGTGTAAATTCATTTGAGCCAACCAATCTCTGGGTTTACCGGAAATGAACTTTGATTGTAGGAAGACACAGAGGCTTTCCTTTCACTCCGTTTGTGATGGGAAATTCAGACCAGTGTTCTCATCTATGAAGCACCCTCTGTTTTAACGCAAGAAGCATCCTCTTCTTTCCAGAGTCTGCAATACAGCAAGAAACATGAGCATGCCCAGAAAAAAAGAACTGTGTTTCCTTCTCATACGGACCATATCTAGTTGAACTCTGCTTATGAAATTGTAATAAAATACAGCATTTCGTACATAGAAGCTCTTTAGTTAATAGTGAAAAACGTGTTGGGTTCGTGAACTTTGTAAATTCATTTGAGCCGAAAAAAATCACTGGGATTACCGGAAATGAACTCTTGCTTGTAGGAAGACACAGAGACTTTGGTTTAACTCCGTTTCTGAACGAAAATTCAGACCAGTGTTCTCATCCATGAAACATACTCTGTTTTAACGCAAGAAACATGCTCTTCTTTCGAGCTTCTGCAATACAGCAAGAAACATGAGCATGCCCAGAAAAAAGAACTGTGTTTCCTACTCATACAGACCACATCTAGTTGAACACTGCTTATGAAACTGTAATAAACCACAGCATTTCTTACATAGATGCTCTTTAGTTAATAGTGAAAAACGTGTTGGGTTCGTGAACTGTGTAAATTCATTTGAGCTGAAAAATCACTGGGATTACCGGAAATGAACTCTTGCTTGTAGGAGGACACAGAGGATTTGGTTTCACTCCGTTTGTGAAGGGAAATTCAGACCAGAGTTATCATCCATGAAACACACTCTGTTTTAACGCAAGAAGCATGCTCTTCTTTCCAGCATCTCTAATAGAGCAAGACACATAAGCATGCCCAGAAGAAATGGACTGTGTTTCCTATTCATACGGACCATATCTAGTTGAATTCTTCTCATTAAATTGTAACAAACCAAAGCATCTCTTACATAAATGCTCTTTAGTTAATAGTGAAAATTGTGTTGGGTTCATAAACTGTGTAAATTCATTTGAGCCGAAAAATCATTGGGTATACCGGAAAAGAACTCTTGCTTGTAGGAAGAAACAGAGCCTTTGGTTTAACTCCGTTTGTGATGGGAAATTCACACCAGTGTTCTTATCTATGAAACACCCTCTGTTTTAACGCAAGAAGCATCCTCTTCTTTCCAGAGTCTGCAATACAGCAAGAAATATGAGCATTTCCAGAAAAAAAGAACTGTGTTTCCTACTCATACGGACCATATCTAGTTGAACTCTGATTATGAAACTGTATCAAACCACATCATCTCTAACAGAGATGCTCTTTAGTTAATAGTGAAAATCGTGTTGGGTTAGTGAACTGTGTAAATTCATTTGAGCCGAAAAATCACTGGGCTTACAGGAAATGAACTCTTGCTTGTAGGAAGACACAGAGCCTTTGGTTTAACTCCGTTTCTGATGGAAAATTCAGAACAATGTTCTCATCCATGAAACATATGCTGTTTTAACGCAAGAAACATGCTCTTTTTTTTCCCAGCGTCTCAAATACATCAAGAAACATGAGCATGCCCAGAAAAAAGAACTGTGTTTCCTACTCATACGGACCACATCTAGTTGAACACTGCTTATGAAACTGTAACAAACCACAGCATGTGTTACATAGATGCTCTTTAGTTAACAGTGAAAATCGTGTTGGGTTCGTGAATTGTGTAAATTCATTTGAGCCGACCAATCTCTGGGTTTACCGGAAATGAACTCTTGAATGTAGGACTACACAGAGGCTTTGGTTTCACTCCGTTTGTGAAGGGAAATTCAGACCAGTGTTCTCATCCATGAAACACCCTCTGTTTTAACGAAAGAAGCATCCTCTTCTTTCCAGAGTATGCAATACAGCAAGAAATATGAGCATGTCAAGAAAAAAAGAACTGTGTTTCCTACTCATACGGACCATATCTAGTTGAACTCTGCTTATGAAACTGTAACAAACCACAGCATGTGTTACATAGATGCTCTTTAGTTAATAGGGAAAAACGTATTGGCTTCATGAACTGTGCAAATTCATTTGGGCCAAAAAATCACTGGGTTTACCGGAAATGAACTCTTGCTTTTAGGAAGACGTAGAGGATTCTGTTTCACTCTGTTTGTGAAGGGAAATTCAGACCAGAGTTCTCATCCATGGAACACAATCTGTTTTAACACAAGAAGCATGCTCTTCTTTTGAGCATCTCTAATACAGCAAGAAACATGAGCATGCCCAGGAAAAAGAACTGTGTTTCCTACTCATACGGACCATATCTAGTTGAACTCTGCTCATTACACTGCAACAAACCACAGCATCTCTTACATACATGCTCTTTAGTTAATAGTGAAAAACGTGTTGGGTTCGTGAACTGTGTAAATTCATTTGAGCCGAAAAATCACTGGGATTACCGGAAATGAACTCTTGCTTGTAGGAAGATACAGAGACTTTGGTTTAACTCCGTTTCTGAAGGAAAATTCAGACCAGTGTTCTCATCCATGAAACACCCTCTGTTTTAACGAAAGAAGCATCCTCTTCTTTCCATCATCTCTAATACAGCAAGAAACATGAGCATGCCCAGAAAAATAGAACTGTGTTTCCTACTCATACGGACCATATCTAGTTGAACTCTGCTCATTACACTGCAACAAACCACAGCATCTCTTACATAGATGCTGTTTAGTTAATAGTGAAAATCGTGTTGGGTTCGTGAACTGAGTAAATTCATTTGAATAAAACAATCTCTGGGTTTACCGGAAATGAACTCTTGATTGTAGGAAGACACAGAGCCTTTGGTTTAACTCCGTTTCTGAAGGAAAATTCAGACCAGTAGTCTCATCCATGAATCATACTCTGTTTTAACGCAAGAAGCATGCTCTTCTTTCCAGCGTCTCTAATACATGAAGAAACATGAGCATGCCCAGAAAAAAAGAACTGTGTTTCCTACTCATATGGACCAAATCTAGTTGAACTCTGATTATGAAACTGTATGAAACCACAGCATCTCTTACATAGATGCTCTTTAGTTAATAGTGAAAAACGTGTTGGGTTCGGGAACTGTATAAATTCATTTGAGCTGAAAAATCACTGGGATTACCGGAAATGAACTCTTGCTTGTAGGAAGACACAGAGACTTTGGTTTAACTCCGTTTCTTAAGGAAAATTCAGACCAGTGTTCTCATCCATGAAACATACTGTTTTTTAACGCAAGAAACATGCTCTTCTTTCCAGCGTCTCAAATACAGCTAGAAATATGAGCATGCCCAGAAAAAAGAACTGTGTTTCCTACTCATTCGGACCACATCTAGTTGAAAACTGCTTATGAAACTGTAACAAACCGCAGCATGTGTTACATAGTTGCTCTTTAGTTAACAGTGAAAATCGTGTTGGGTTCGTGAATTGTGTAAATTCATTTGAGCCAACCAATCTCTGGGTTTACCGGAAATGAACTCTTGATTGTAGGAAGACACAGAGGTTTGGTTTCACTCCGTTTGTGAAGGGAAATTCAGACCAGAGTTATCATCCATGAAACACCCTCTGTTTTAACGCAAGAAGCATCCTCTTCTTTCCAGAGTCTGCAATACAGCAAGAAATATGAGCATTTCCAGAAAAAAAGAACTGTGTTTCCTACTCATACAGACCATATCTAGTTGAACTCTGCTCATTACACTGCAACAAACCACAGCATCTCTTACATACATGCTCTTTAGTTAATAGTGAAAAACGTGTTGGGTTCGTGAACTGTGTAAATTCATTTGAGCCGAAAAATCACTGGGATTACCGGAAATGAACTCTTGCTTGTAGGAAGATACAGAGACTTTGGTTTAACTTCGTTTCTGAAGGAAAATTCAGACCAGTGTTCTCATCCATGAAACACCCTCTGTTTTAACGAAAGAAGCATCCTCTTCTTTCCATCATCTCTAATACAGCAAGAAACATGAGCATGCCCAGAAAAATAGAACTGTGTTTCCTACTCATACGGACCATATCTAGTTGAACTCTGCTCATTACACTGCAACAAACCACAGCATCTCTTACATAGATGCTGTTTAGTTAATAGTGAAAATCGTGTTGGGTTCGTGAACTGAGTAAATTCATTTGAGTAAAACAATCTCTGGGTTTACCGGAAATGAACTCTTGATTGTAGGAAGACACAGAGCCTTTGGTTTAACTCCGTTTCTGAAGGAAAATTCAGACCAGTAGTCTCATCCATGAATCATACTCTGTTTTAACGCAAGAAGCATCCTCTTCTTTCCAGAGTCTGCAATACAGCAAGAAATATGAGCATTTCCAGAAAAAAAGAACTGTGTTTCCTACTCATACGGACCATATCTAGTTGAACTCTGCTTATGAAATTGTAATAAACCACAGCATTTCTTACATAGAAGCTCTTTAGTTAATAGTGAAAAACGTGTTGGGTTCGTGAACTTTGTAAATTCATTTGAGCCGAAAAAATCACTGGGATTACCGGAAATGAACTCTTGCTTGTAGGAAGACACAGAGACTTTGGTTTAACTCCGTTTCTGAAGGAAAATTCAGACCAGTGTTCTCATCCATGAAACATACTCTGTTTTAACGCAAGAAACATGCTCTTCTTTCGAGCTTCTGCAATACAGCAAGAAACATGAGCATGCCCAGAAAAAAGAACTGTGTTTCCTACTCATACAGACCACATCTAGTTGAACACTGCTTATGAAACTGTAATAAACCACAGCATTTCTTACATAGATGCTCTTTAGTTAATAGTGAAAAACGTGTTGGGTTCGTGAACTGTGCAAATTCATTTGAGCTGAAAAATCACTGGGATTACCGGAAATGAACTCTTGCTTGTAGGAAGACACAGAGGATTTGGTTTCACTCCGTTTGTGAAGGGAAATTCAGACCAGAGTTATCATCCATGAAACACACTCTGTTTTAACGCAAGAAGCATGCTCTTCTTTCCAGCATCTCTAATAGAGCAAGACACATAAGCATGCCCAGAAGAAATGGACTGTGTTTCCTATTCATACGGACCATATCTAGTTGAATTCTTCTCATTAAATTGTAACAAACCAAAGCATCTCTTACATAAATGCTCTTTAGTTAATAGTGAAAATTGTGTTGGGTTCATAAACTGTGTAAATTCATTTGAGCCGAAAAATCATTGGGTATACCGGAAAAGAACTCTTGCTTGTAGGAAGAAACAGAGCCTTTGGTTTAACTCCGTTTGTGATGGGAAATTCACACCAGTGTTCTTATCTATGAAACACCCTCTGTTTTAACGCAAGAAGCATCCTCTTCTTTCCAGAGTCTGCAATACAGCAAGAAATATGAGCATTTCCAGAAAAAAAGAACTGTGTTTCCTACTCATACGGACCATATCTAGTTGAACTCTGATTATGAAACTGTATCAAACCACATCATCTCTAACAGAGATGCTCTTTAGTTAATAGTGAAAAACGTGTTGAGTTCGTGAACTGTGAAAATTCATTTGAACCGAAAAATCACTGGGCTTACAGGAAATGAACTCTTGCTTGTAGGAAGACACAGAGCCTTTGGTTTAACTCCGTTTATAATGGAAAATTCAGAACAGTGTTCTCATCCATGAAACATACTCTGTTTTAACGCAAGAAACATGCTCTTCTTTCCAACGTCTCAAATACAGCAAGAAACATGAGCATGCCCATAAAAAAGAACTGTGTTTCCTACTCATACGGACCATATCTCGTTGAACTCTGCTTATGAAATTGTAATAAACCACAGCATTTCTTACATAGATGCTCTTTAGTTAATAGTGAAAACGTGTTGGGTTCGTGAACTGTGTAAATTCATTTGAGCCGAACAATCTCTGAGGTTAACCGGAAATGAACTCTTGATTGTAGGAAGACAAAGAGCCTTTTGTTTAATTCCGTTTGTGAAGGGAAATTCAGACCAGTGTTCTCATCCATGAAACACCCTCTGTTTTAACGCAAGAAGCATGCTCTTCTTTCCAGCGTCTCTAATACATGAAGAAACATGAGCATGCCAAGAAAAAAAGAACTGTGTTTCCTACTCATATGGACCATATCAAGTTGAACTCTGATAATGAAAATCTATCAAACCACAGCATATCTTACGGAGATTCTCTTTAGTTAATAGTGAAAATCGTGTTGGGTTAGTGAACTGTGTAAATTCATTTGAGCCGAAAATTCACTGGACTTACAGGAAATGAACTCTTGCTTGTAGGAAGACACAGAGCCTTTGGTTTAACTCCGTTTCTGATGGAAAATTCAGAACAATGTTCTCATCCATGAAACATACGCTGTTTTAACGCAAGAAACATGCTCTTCTTTTTCCCAGCGTCTCAAATACAGCAAGAAACATGAGCATGCCCAGAAAAAAGAACTGTGTTTCCTACTCATACGGACCACATCTAGTTGAACACTGCTTATGAAACTGTAACAAACCACAGCATGTGTTACATAGATGCTCTTTAGTTAACAGTGAAAATCGTGTTGGGTTCGTGAATTGTGTAAAATCATTTGAGCCGACCAATCTCTGGGTTTACCGTAAATAAACTCTTGAATGTAGGACTACACAGAGGCTTTTGTTTAACTCCGTTTGTGAAGGGAAATTCAGACCAGAGTTATCATCCATGAAACACACTCTGTTTTAACGCAAGAAACATGCTCTTCTTTCCAGCATCTCTAATAGAGCAAGACACATGAGCATGCCCAGAATAAAAGAACTGTGTTTCCTACTCATACGGACCATATCTAGTTGAATTCTTCTCATTAAATTGTAACAAAACACAGCATCTCTTACATAAATGCTCTTTAGTTATTAGTGAAAATCGTGTTGGGTTCATAAACTGTGTAAATTCATTTGAGCCGAAAAATCAGTGGGTATACCGGAAATGAACTCTTGCTTGTAGGAAGAATCAGAGCCTTTGGTTTAACTCCGTTTGTGATGGGAAATTCACACCAGTGTTCTCATCTATGAAACACCCTCTGTTTTAACGCAAGAAGCATCCTCTTCTTTCCAGAGTCTGCAATACAGCAAGAAACATGAGCATGCCCAGAAAAAAAGAACTGTGTTTCCTACTCATACGGACCATATCTAGTTGACTCTGCTTATGAAACTGTAACAAACCACAGCATATGTTACATAGATGCTCTTTAGTTTATAGGGAAAATCGTATTGGGTTCATGAACTGTGTAAATTCATTTGAGCCGAAAAATCACTGGGATTACCGGAAATGAACCCTTGCTTGTAGGAAGACATAGAGGCTTTGGTTTCACTCCGTTTGTGAAGGAAAATTCAGACCAGTGTTCTCATCCATGAAACACCCTCTGTTTTAACGAAGGAAGCATCCTCTTCTTTCCAGCATCTCTAATACAGCAAGGAACATGAGCATGCCCAGAAAAAAAGAACTGTGTTTCCTACTCATACGGACCATATCTAGTTGAACTCTGCTCATTAAACTGCAACAAACCACAGCATGTCTTACATAGATGCTGTTTAGTTAATAGTGAAAATCGTGATGGGTTCGTGAACTGTGTAAATTCATTTGAGCCGACAAATCACAGGGCTTACAGAAAATGAACTCTTGCTTGTAGGAAGACACAGAGCCTTTGGTTTAACTCCTTTTGTGAAGGGAATTTCAGACCAGTGTTCTCATCCATGAAACACACTCTGATTTAACGCAAAGAGCAGGCTCTTCTTTACTGTGTCTCTAATACAGCAAGAAACATGAGCATGCCCAGAAAAAAGAACTGTGTTACCTACTCATACAGACCACATCTAGTTGAACACTACTTATGAAACTGTAACAAACCACAGCATGTGTTACATAGATGCTCTTTAGTTAACAGTGAAAATCGTGTTGGGTTCGTGAATTGTGTAAATTCATTTGAGCCAACCAATCTCTGGGTTTACCGGAAATGAACTTTGATTGTAGGAAGACACAGAGGCTTTCCTTTCACTCCGTTTGTGATGGGAAATTCAGACCAGTGTTCTCATCTATGAAGCACCCTCTGTTTTAACGCAAGAAGCATCCTCTTCTTTCCAGAGTCTGCAATACAGCAAGAAACATGAGCATGCCCAGAAAAAAAGAACTGTGTTTCCTTCTCATACGGACCATATCTAGTTGAACTCTGCTCATTAAACTGTAACAAACCACAGCATTTGTTACATAGATGCTCTTTAGTTAATAGTGAAAAACGTGTTGGGTTCGTGAACTATGTAAATTCATTTCAGCCGAAAAATCACTGGGCCACCGGTAATGAACTCTTGCTTGTAGGAAGACACAGAAACTTTGGTTTCACTCCGTTTGTGAAGGAAAATTCAGACCAGTGTTCTCATCCATGAAACACCCTCTGTTTTAACGCAAGAAGAATCCTCTTCTTTCCAGAGTATGCAATACAGCAAGAAATATGAGCATGTCAAGAAAAAAAGAACTGTGTTTCCTACTCATACGGACCGTATCTAGTTGAACTCTGCTTATGAAACTTTAACAAACCACAGCATGTGTTACATAGATGCTCTTTAGTTAATAGTGAAAAACGTATTGGGTTCATTAACTGTGTAAATTCATTTGAGCCGAAAAATCACTGGGTTTACCGGAAATGAACTCTTGCTTTAGGAAGACTTAGAGGCTTTGGTTTCACTCCGTTTGTGAAGCAAATTCAGACCAGAGTTCTCATCCATGGAACACAGTCTGTTTTAACGCAAGTAGCATGCTCTTCTTTCTATCATCTCTAATACAGCAAGAAACATGAGCATGCCCAGAAAAAAGAACTGTGTTTCCTACTCTTACGGACCATATCTAGTTGAACTCTGATTATGAAACTGCAACAAACCACAGCATCTCTTACATAGATGCTCTTTAGTTAATAGTGAAAATCGTGTTGGGTTCGTGAACTGTGTAAATTCATTTGAGCCGAAAAATCTCTGGGTTTACCGGAAATGAACTCTTGATTGTAGGAAGACAACGAGACTTTTGTTTAACTCCGTTTGTGAAGGGAAATTCAGAGCAGTGTTCTCATCCATGAAACACCCTTTGTTTTATCGCAAGAAGCATCCTCTTCTGTCCAGAATCTGCAATACAGCAAGAAATATGAGCATGTCCAGAAAAAATGAACTGTGTTTCCTACTTATACGGACCATATCTAGTTGAACTCTGCCTTTGAAATTGTAATAAACCACAGCATTTCTTACATAGATGCTCTTTAGTTAATAGTGAAAAACGTGTTGGGTTCGTGAACTGTGTAAATTCATTTGAGCCGAAAAATCACTGTGCTTACAGGAAATTAACTATTGCTTGTAGGAAGACACAGGCCTTAGGTTTAACTCCGTTTCTGATGGAAAATTAAGAACAGTGTTCTCATCCATTAAACATACTCTGTTTTAACGCAAGAAACATGCTCTTCTTTCAAGTGTCTCAAATACAGCAAGAAACATGAGCATGCCCAGAAAAAAATACTGTGTTTCCTACTCATACGGACCATATCTAGTTGAACTCTGCTTATGAAATTGTAATAAACCACAGCATTTCTTACATAGATGCTCTTTAGTTAATAGTGAAAAACGTGTTGGGTTCGTGAACTGTGTAAATTCATTTGAGTCGAACAATCTCTGGGATTACCGGAAATGAACTCTTGCTTGTAGGAAGACACAGAGGATTTGGTTTCACTCCATTTCTGAAGGGAAATTCAGACCAGAGTTATCATCCATGAAACACACTCTGCTTTAACGCAAGAAGCATGCTCTTCTTTCCAGCATCTCTAATACAGCAAGAAACATGAGCATGCCCAGAAGAAAATAACTGTGTTTCCTACTCATACGGACCATATCTAGTGGAACTCTGCTTATGAAACTGTAACAAACCACAGCATATGTTACATAGATGCTTTTTAGTTAATAGGGAAAAACGTATTGGGTTCATGAACTGTGTAAATTCATTTGAGCCAAAAAATCACTGGGTTTACCGGAAATGAACTCTTGCTTGTAGGAAGACATAGAGGCTTTGGTTTTACTCCGTTTGTGAAGGGAAATTCAGACCAGTATTCTCATCCATGAAACACCCTCTGTTCTAACGCAAGAAGCATCCTCTTCTTTCCAGAGTATGCAATACAGGAAGAAATATGAACATGTCCAGAAAAAATGAACTGTGTTTCCTTCTCATACAGACCATATCTAGTTGTACTCTGATTATGAAACTGTAATAAACGACAGCATCTCTGACATAGATGCTCTTTAGTTAATAGTGAAAAACGTGTTGGGTTCGTGAACTGTGTAAATTCATTAGCGCCAAAAAATCACTGGGATTACCGGATACGAACTCTTGCTTTTAGGAAGACACAGAGATTTTGGTTTAACTCCGTTTCTGAAGGAAAATTCAGACCAGTGCTCTCATCCATGAAACACACTCTGTTTTAACCAAGAAGCATGCTCTTCTTTCCAGCGTCTCTAATACAGCAAGAAAAATGAGCATGTCCAGAAAAAAAGAACTGTGTTTCATACTCATACGGACCATATCAGGTTGAACTATGCTTATGAAACTGTAACATACCACGGCATGTGTTAAATAGATGCTATTTAGTTAATAGTGAAAAACGTATTGGGTTCATGAATTGTGTAAATTCATTTGAACCGAAAAATCACTGGGATTACTGGAAATGAACTCTTGCTTGTAGGAATACACAGAGGCTTTGGTTTCACTCCGTTTGTGAAGGGAAATTCAGACTAGAGTTCTCATCCATGAAACATACTCTGTTTTAAGGCAAGAAGCAAGCTCTTCTTTCCAGCATCTCTAATAGAGCAAGAAACATGAGCATGCCCAGAAGAAAAGAACTGTGTTTCCTACTCATACGGACCATATCTAGTTGAATTCTTCTCATTAAATTGTAACAAACCACAGCATCTCTTACATAAATGCTCTTTAGTAAATAGAGAAAATCGTGTTGGGGTCATAAACTGTGTAAATTCATTTGAGCCGAAAAATCACTGGGATTACTGGAAATGAACTCTTGCTTGGAGGAAGATACAGAGATTTGGTTTAACTCCGTTTCTGAAGGAAAATTCAGACCAGTGTTCTCATCCATGAAACATACTCTGTTTTAACGCAAGAAGCAAGCTCTTCTTTCCAGCCTCTCTAATAGAGCAAGAAACATGAGCATGCCCAGAAAAAAAGAACTGTGTTTCCTACTCATATGGACCATATCTAGTTGAACTCTGATTATGAAACTGTATCAAAGCACATCATCTCTTACAGAGATGCTCTTTAGTTAATAGTGAAATACGTGTTGAGTTCGTGAACTGTGAAAATTCATTTGAACTGAAAAATCACTGGGCTTACAGGAAATGAACTCTTGCTTGTAGGAAGACACAGAGCCTTTGGTTTAACTCCTTTTCTAATGGAAAATTCAGAACAGGGTTCTCATCCATGAAACATACTCTGTTTTAACGCAAGAAACATGCTCTTCTTTCCAACGTCTCATATACAGCAAGAAACATGAGCATGCCCATAAAAAATAACTGTGTTTCCTACTCATACGGACCATATCTCGTTGAACTCTGCTTATGAAATTGTAATAAACCACAGCATTTCTTACATAGATGCTCTTTAGTTAATAGTGAACACGTGTTGGGCTCCTGAACTGTGTAAATTCATTTGAGCCGAACAATCTCTGAGGTTAACCGGAAATGAACTCTTGATTGTAGGAAGACAAAGAGCCTTTTGTTTAACTCCGTTTCTGAAGGAAAATTCAGACCAGTGTTCTCATCCATGAAACATACTCTGTTTTAACGCAAGAAGCAAGCTCTTCTCCCCAGCCTCTCTAATAGAGCAAGAAACATGAGCATGCCCAGAAAAAAAGAACTGTGTTTCCTACTCATATGGACCATATCTAGTTGAACTCTGATTATGAAACTGTATCAAACCACATCATCTCTTACAGAGATGCTCTTTAGTTAATAGTGAAAAACGTGTTTAGTTCGTGAACTGTGAAAATTCATTTGAACTGAAAAATCACTGGGCTTACAGGAAATGAACTCTTGCTTGTAGGAAGACACAGAGCCTTTGGTTTAACTCCGTTTCTAATGGAAAATGCTGAACAGTGTTCTCATCCATGAAACATACTCTGTTTTAACGCAAGAAACATGCTCTTCTTTCCAACGTCTCATATACAGCAAGAAACATGAGCATGCCCATAAAAAATAACTGTGTTTCCTACTCATACGGACCATATCTCGTTGAACTCTGCTTATGAAATTGTAATAAACCACAGCATTTCTTACATAGATGCTCTTTAGTTAATAGTGAACACGTGTTGGGCTTGTGAACTGTGTAAATTCATTTGAGCCGAACAATCTCTGAGGTTAACCGGAAATGAACTCTTGATTGTAGGAAGACAAAGAGCCTTTTGTTTAACTCCGTTTGTGAAGGGAAATTCAGACCAGTGTTCTCATCCATGAAACACCCTCTGTTTTATCGCAAGAAGCATCCTCTTCTGTCCAGAATCTGCAATACAGCAAGAAACATGAGCATGCCCAGAAAAAAAGAACTGTGTTTCCTACTCATACGGACCATATCTAGTTGAACTCTGCTCATTAAACTGTAACAAACCACAGCATGTGTTACATAGATGCTCTTTAGTTAATAGTGAAAAACGTGTTGGGTTCGTGAACTGTGTAAATTCATTTGAGCCGAAAAATCACTGGGCTTACAGGAAATGAACTCTTGCTTGTAGGAAGACACAGAGACTTTGGTTTGCCTCCGTTTCTCAAGGAAAATTCAGAACAATGTAATCATCCATGAAACATACGCTGTTTTAACGCAAGAAACATGCTCTTCTTTCGAGCTTCTGCAATACAGCAAGAAACATGAGCATGCCCAGAAAAAAGAACTGTGTTTCCTACTCATACGGACCACATCTAGTTGAACACTGCTTATGAAACTGTAACAAACCACAGCATGTGTTACATAGATGCTCTTTAGTTAACAGTGAAAATCGTGTTGGGTTCGTGAATTGTGTAAATTCATTTGAGTCGACCAATCTCTGGGTTTACCGGAAATGAACTCTTGAATGTAGGACTACACAGAGGCTTTGGTTTCACTCCGTTTGTGAAGGGAAATTCAGACCAGAGTTATCATCCATGAAAGACACTCTGTTTTAACACAAGAAGCATGCTCTTCTTTCAAGCATCTCTAATAGAGCAAGACACATAAGCATGCCCAGAAGAAATGAACTGTGTTTCCTACTCATACGGACCATATCTAGTTGAATTCATCTCATTAAATTGTAACAAACCAAAGCATCTCTTACATAAATGCTCTTTAGTTAATAGTGAAAATCGTGTTGGGTTCATAAACTGTGTAAATTCATTTGAGCCGAAAAATCAGTGGGTATACCGGAAATGAACTCTTGCTTGTAGGAAGAAACAGAGCCTTTTGTTTAACTCCGTTTGTGATGGGAAATTCAGACCAGTGTTCTCATCCATGAAACATACTCTGTTTTAACGCAAGAAACATGCTCTTCTTTCGAGCTTCTGCAATACAGCAAGAAACATGAGCATGCCCAGAAAAAAGAACTGTGGTTCCTACTCATACAGACCACATCTAGTTGAACACTGCTTATGAAACTGTAACAAACCACAGCATGTGTTACATAGATGCTCTTTAGTTAACAGTGAAAATCGTGTTGGGTTCGTGAATTGTGTAAATTCATTTGAGCCAACCAATCTCTGGGTTTACTGGAAATGAACTCTTGATTGTAGGAAGACACAGAGGCTTTGGTTTCACTCCGTTTGTGATGGGAAATTCAGACCAGTGTTCTCATCTATGAAGCACCCTCTGTTTTAACGCAAGAAGCATCCTCTTCTTTCCAGAGTCTGCAATACAGCAAGAAACATGAGCATGCCCAGAAAAAAAGAACTGTGTTTCCTACTCATACGGACCATATCTAGTTGAACTCTGCTCATTAAACTGTAACAAACCACAGCATTTGTTACATAGATGCTCTTTAGTTAATAGTGAAAAACGTGTTGGGTTCGTGAACTATGTAAATTCATTTCAGCCGAAAAATCACTGGGCCACCGGTAATGAACTCTTGCTTGTAGGAAGACACAGAAACTTTGGTTTCACTCCGTTTGTGAAGAAAAATTCAGACCAGTGTTCTCATCCATGAAACACCCTCTGTTTTAACGCAAGAAGAATCCTCTTCTTTCCAGAGTATGCAATACAGCAAGAAATATGAGCATGTCAAGAAAAAAAGAACTGTGTTTCCTACTCATACGGACCATATCTAGTTGAACTCTGCTTATGAAACTTTAACAAACCACAGCATGTGTTACATAGATGCTCTTTAGTTAATAGTGAAAAACGTATTGGGTTCATTAACTGTGTAAATTCATTTGAGCCGAAAAATCACTGGGTTTACCGGAAATGAACTCTTGCTTTAGGAAGACTTAGAGGCTTTGGTTTCACTCCGTTTGTGAAGCGAAATTCAGACCAGAGTTCTCATCCATGGAACACAGTCTGTTTTAACGCAAGTAGCATGCTCTTCTTTCTATCATCTCTAATACAGCAAGAAACATGAGCATACCCAGAAAAAAGAACTGTGTTTCCTACTCTTACGGACCATATCTAGTTGAACTCTGATTATGAAACTGCAACAAACCACAGCATCTCTTACATAGATGCTGTATAGTTAATAGTGAAAATCGTGTTGGGTTCATGAACTGTGTAAATTCATTTGAGCCGAACAATCTCTGGGTTTACCGGAAATGAACTCTTGATTGTAGGAAGACAAAGAGCCTTTTGTTTAACTCCGTTTGTGAAGGGAAATTCAGATCAGTGTTCTCATCCATGAAACACCCTTTGTTTTATCGCAAGAAGCATCCTCTTCTGTCCAGAATCTGCAATACAGCAAGAAATATGAGCATGTCCAGAAAAAATGAACTGTGTTTCCTACTTATACGGACCATATCTAGTTGAACTCTGCCTTTGAAATTGTAATAAACCACAGCATTTCTTACATAGATGCTCTTTAGTTAATAGTGAAAAACGTGTTGGTTTCGTGAACTGTGTAAATTCATTTGAGCCGAAAAATCACTGGGCTTACAGGAAATGAACTCTTGCTTGTAGGAAGACACAGAGCCTTAGGTTTAACTCCGTTTCTGATGGAAAATTCAGAACAGTGTTCTCATCCATGAAACATACTCTGTTTTAACGCAAGAAACATGCTCTTCTTTCAAGCGTCTCAAATACAGCAAGAAACATGAGCATGCTCAGAAAAAAAAAAACTGTGTTTCTTACTCATACGGACCATATCTAGTTGAACTCTGCTTATGAAATTGTAATAAACCACAGCATTTCTTACATAGATGCTCTTTAGTTAATAGTGAAAAACGTGTTGGGTTCGTGAACTGTGTAAATTCATTTGAGCTGAAAAATCACTGGGATTACCGGAAATGAACTCTTGCTTGTAGGAAGACACAGAGGATTTGGTTTCACTCCGTTTGTGAAGGGAAATTCAGACCAGAGTTATCATCCATGAAACACACTCTGTTTTAACGCAAGAAGCATGCTCTTCTTTCCAGCATCTCTAATAGAGCAAGACACATAAGCATGCCCAGAAGAAATGAACTGTGTTTCCTACTCATACGGACCATATCTAGTTGAATTCTTCTCATTAAATTGTAACAAACCAAAGCATCTCTTACATAAATGCTCTTTAGTTAATAGTGAAAATCGTTTTGGGTTCATAAACTGTGTAAATTCATTTGAGCCGAAAAATCAGTGGGTATACCGGAACTGAACTCTTGCTTGTAGGAAGAAACAGAGCCTTTGGTTTAACTCCGTTTGTGAAGGGAAATTCAGACCAGTGTTCTCATCTATGAAACACCCTCTGTTTTAACGCAAGAAGCATCCTCTTCTTTCCAGAGTCTGCAATACAGCAAGAAATATGAGCATTTCCAGAAATAAAGAACTGTGTTTCCTACTCATACGGACCATATCTAGTTGAACTCTGCTTATGAAATTGTAATAAACCACAGCATTTCTTACATAGAAGCTCTTTAGTTAATAGTGAAAAACGTGTTGGGTTCGTGAACTTTGTAAATTCATTTGAGCTGAAAAAATCACTGGGATTACCCGAAATGAACTCTTGCTTGTAGGAAGACACAGAGACTTTGGTTTAACTCCGTTTCTGAAGGAAAATTCAGACCAGTGTTCTCATCCATGAAACATACTCTGTTTTAACGCAAGAAACATGCTCTTCTTTCGAGCTTCTGCAATACAGCAAGAAACATGAGCATGCCCAGAAAAAAGAACTGTGTTTCCTACTCATACAGACCACATCTAGTTGAACACTACTTATGAAACTCTAACAAACCACAGCCTGTGTTACATAGATGCTCTTTAGTTAATAGTGAAAAACGTGTTGGGTTCGTGAACTGTGTAAATTCATTTGCGCCGAAAAATCACTGTGATTACCGGATACAAACTCTTGCTTTTAGGAAGACACAGAGACTTTGGTTTAACTCCGTTTCTGAAGGAAAATTCAGACCAGTGTTCTCATCCATGAAACACACTCTGTTTTAACCAAGAAGCATGCTCTTCTTTCCAGCGTCTCTAATACAGCAAGAAAAATGAGCATGTCCAGAAAAAAAGAACTGTGTTTCCTACTCATATGGACCATATCTAGTTGAACTATGCTTATGAAACTGTAACATACCACGGCATGTGTTACATAGATGCTATTTAGTTAATAGTGAAAAACGTATTTGGTTCATGAATTGTGTAAATTCATTTGAGCCGAAAAATCACTGGGTTTACCGGAAATGAACTCTTGCTTGTAGGAAGACAGAGAGGATTTGGTTTCACTCCGTTTGTGAAGAGAAATTCAGACCAGAGTTATCATCCATGAAACACACGCTGCTTTAATGCAAGAAGCATGCTCTTCTTTCCAGCATCTCTAATACAGCAAGAAACATGAGCATGCCAAGAAGAAAATAACTGTGTTTCCTACTCATACGGACCATATCTAGTTGAACTCTGCTTATGAAACTTTAACAAACCACAGCATATGTTACATAGATGCTCTTTAGTTAACAGGGAAAAACGTATTGGGTTCATGAACTGTGTAAATTCATTTGAGCCAAAAATCACTGGGTTTACCGGAAATGAACTCTTGCTTGTAGGAAGACATAGAGGCTTTGGTTTTACCCCGTTTGTGAAGGAAAATTCAGACCAGTGTTCTCATCCATGAAACATACTCTGTTTTAACGCAAGAAACATGCTCTTCTTTCGAACTTCTGCAATACAGCAAGAAACATGAGCATGCCCAGAAAAAACAACTGTGTTTCCTACTCATACAGACCACATCTAGTTGAACACTACTTATGAAACTGTAACAAACCACAGCATGTGTTACATAGATGCTCTTTAGTTAATAGTGAAAAACGTGTTGGGTTCGTGAACACTGTAAATTCATTTGCGCCGAAAAATCACTGGGATTACAGGATACAAACTCTTGCTTTTAGGAAGACACAGAGACTTTGGTTTAACTCCGTTTCTGAAGGAAAATTCAGACCAGTGTTCTCATCCATGAAACACACTCTGTTCTAACGCAAGAAGCATCCTCTTCTTTCCAGAGTATGCAATACAGAAAGAAATATGAGCATGTCCAGAAAAAAAGAACTGTGTTTCCTACTCATACGGACCATATCTAGTTGTACTCTTCTTATGAAACTGTAATAAACCACAGCATCTCTGACATAGATGCTCTTTAGTTAATAGTGAAAAACGTGTTGGGTTCGTGATCTGTGTAAATTCATTTGAGCCGAAAAATCACTGGGTTTACCGGAAATGAACTCTTGCTTGTAGGAAGACACAGAGGCTTTGGTTTCACTCCGTTTGTGAAGAGAAATTAAGACCAGAGTTTTCATCCATGAAACACACTCTGTTTTAACGCAAGAAGCATGCTCTTCATTCTAGCATTTCTAATAAAGCATTAAAAATGAGCATTCCCAGAAAAAAAAGAACTGTGTTTCCTACTCATACAGACCATATCTAGTTGAACTCTGCTTATAAAACTGTAACAAACCACAGCATGTGTTACATAGATGCTCTTTAGTTAATAGTGAAAAACGTGTTGTGTTTGTGAACTGTGTAAATTCATTTGAGCCAAAAAATCACTGGGTATACCAGGTATGAACTCTTGCTTGTAGGAAGGCACAGAGGCTTAGGTTTAACTCCGTTTCTGAAGAAAAATTCAGACCAGAGTTCTCATCCATGAAACACACTCTGTTTTAACGCCAGAAGCATGCAGTTCTTTCCAGCATCTCCAATACAGCAAGAAGCATGAGCATGCCCAGAAAAAAGAACTGTGTTTCCTACTCATACGGACCATATCTAGTTGAACACTGCTTATGAAACTGTAACAAACCACAGCATGTGTTACATAGATGCTCTTTAGTTAATAGTGAGAAACGTGTTGGGTTCATTAACTGTGTAAAGTCATTTGAGCCGCAAAACCCCGTGGTTTACCGAAAATGAACTCTTGCTTGTAGGAAGACACAGAGGCTTTAGTTTCACTCCGTTTGTGAAGGGAAATTCACACCAGAGTTCTCATCCATGAAACACACTCAGTTTTAACACAAAGAGCATGCTCTTCTTTCCAGCGTCTCTAATACAGCAAGAAATATGAGCATTCCCCGAAAAAAAGAACTGTGTTTCTTACTCATACGGACCATATGCAGTTGAAATCTGCTTATGAAACTGTAACAAACCACAGCATCTCTTACATAGATGCTCTTTAGTTAATAGTGAAAAACATGTTGGGTTCGTGAACTGTGTAAATTCATTTGAGCCGAAAAATCACTGGGTTCACCTGATATGAACTCTTGCTTGTAGGAAGACACAGAGACATTGGTTTAACTCCGTTTCTGAAGGAAAATTCAAACCAGTGTTGTCTTCCATGAAACACCCTCTGTTTTAACGCAAGAAGCATCCTCTTCTGTCCAGAGTCTGCAATACAGCAAGAAATATGAGCATGTCCAGAAAAAAAGAACTGTGTTTCCTACTCATACGGACCATATCTAGTTGAACTCTGCTTATGAAACGTTAACAAACCACAGCATGTGTTACATAGATGCTCTTTAGTTAATAGTGAAAAACGTATTGGGTTCATTAACTGTGTAAATTCATTTGAGCCGAAAAATCACTGGGTTTCCCGGAAATGAACTCTTGCTTTAGGAAGACTTAGAGGCTTTGGTTTCACTCCGTTTGTGAAGCGAAATTCAGACCAGAGTTCTCATCCATGGAACACAGTCTGTTTTAACGCAAGTAGCATGCTCTTCTTTCTATCATCTCTAATACAGCAAGAAACATGAGCATGCCCAGAAAAAAGAACTGTGTTTCCTACTCTTACGGACCATATCTAGTTGAACTCTGATTATGAAACTGCAACAAACCACAGCATCTCTTACATAGATGCTGTTTAGTTAATAGTGAAAATCGTGTTGGGTTCGTGAACTGTGTAAATTCATTTGAGCCGAACAATCTCTGGGTTTACCGGAAATGAATTCTTGATTGTAGGAAGACAAAGAGCCTTTTGTTTAACTCCGTTTGTGAAGGGAAATTCAGAGCAGTGTTCTCATCCATGAAACACCCTTTGTTTTATTGCAAGAAGCATCCTCTTCTGTCCAGAATCTGCAATACAGCAAGAATTATGAGCATGTCCAGAAAAAATGAACTGTGTTTCCTACTTATAGGGACCATATCTAGTTGACCTCTGCCTTTGAAATTGTAATAAACCACAGCATTTCTTACATAGATGCTCTTTAGTTAATAGTGAAAAACGTGTTGGGTTCGTGAACTGTGTAAATTCATTTGAGCTGAAAAATCACTGGGATTACCGGAAATGAACTCTTGCTTGTAGGAAGACACAGAGGATTTGTTTCACTCCGTTTCTGAAGGAAAATTCAGACCAGTGTTCTCATCCATGAAACATACTCTGTTTTAACGCAAGAAACATGCTCTTCTTTCGAGCTTCTGCAATACAGCAAGAAACATGAGCATGCCCAGAAAAAAGAACTGTGTTTCCTACTCATACAGACCACACCTAGTTGAACACTACTTATGAAACTGTAACAAACCACAGCATGTGTTACATAGATGCTCTTTAGTTAACAGTGAAAATCGTGTTGGATTCGTGAATTGTGTCAATTCATTTGAGCCAACCAATCTCTGGCTTTACCGGAAATGAACTCTTGATTGTAGGAAGACACAGAGGCTTTGGTTTCACTCCGTTTGTGATGGGAAATTCAGACCAGTGTTCTCATCTATGAAGCACCCTCTGTTTTAACGCAAGAAGCATCCTCTTCTTTCCAGAGTCTGCAATACAGCAAGAAACATGAGCATGCCCAGAAAAAAAGAACTGTGTTTTCTACTCATACGGACCATATCTAGTTGAACTCTGCTCATTAACCTGTAACAAACCACAGCATTTGTTACATAGATGCTCTTTAGTTAATAGTGAAAAACGTGTTGGGTTCGTGAACTATGTAAATTCATTTCAGCCGAAAAATCACTGGGCCACCGGTAATGAACTCTTGCTTGTAGGAAGACACAGAAACTTTGGTTTCACTCCGTTTGTGAAGGAAAATTCAGACCAGTGTTCTCATCCATGAAACACACTCTGTTTTAACGCAAGAAGCATCCTCTTCTTTCCAGAGTATGCAATACAGGAAGAAATATGAGCATGTCCAGAAAAAAAGAACTGTGTTTCCTACTCATACAGACCATATCTAGTTGTACTCTGATTATGAAACTGTAATAAACCACAGCATCTCTGACATAGATGCTCTTTATTTAATAGTGAAAAACGTGTTGGGTTCGTGAACTGTGTAAATTCATTTGCGCCGAAAAATCACTGGGATTACCGGATACAAACTCTTGCTTTTAGGAAGACACAGAGACTTTGGTTTAACTCCGTTTCTGAAGGAAAATTCAGACCAGTGTTCTCATCCATGAAACACACTCTGTTCTAACGCAAGAAGCATCCTCTTCTTTCCAGAGTATGCAATACAGAAAGAAATATGAGCATGTCCAGAAAAAAAGAACTGTGTTTCCTACTCATACGGACCATATCTAGTTGTACTCTTCTTATGAAACTGTAATAAACCACAGCATCTCGGACATAGATGCTCTTTAGTTAATAGTGAAAAACGTGTTGGGTTCATGATCTGTGTAATTTCATTTGAGCCGAAAAATCACTGGGTTTACCGGAAATGAACTCTTGCTTGTAGGAAGACACAGAGGCTTTGGTTTCACTCCGTTTGTGAAGAGAAATTAAGACCAGAGTTTTCATCCATGAAACACACTCTGTTTTAACGCAAGAAGCATGCTCTTCATTCTAGCATTTCTAATAAAGCATTAAAAATGAGCATTCCCAGAAAAAAAAGAACTGTGTTTCCTACTCATACAGACCATATCTAGTTGAACTCTGCTTATAAAACTGTAACAAACCACAGAATCTCTTACATAGATGCTGTTTAGTTAATAGTGAAAATCGTGTTGGGATCATGAACTGTGTAAATTCATTTGAGCCGAACAATCACTGGCTTTACTGGAAATGAACTCTTGATTGTAGGAAACAAAGAGCCTTTTGTTTAACTCTGTTTGTGAAGGGAAATTCAGACCAGAGTTCTCATCCAAGAAACACCCTATGTTTTAACGCTAGAAGCATCCTCTTCTTTCCAGAATCTGCAATACAGTAAGAAATATGAGCATGCCCAGAAAAAAAGAACTGTGTTTCCTACTCATACGGACCATATCTAGTTGAACACTGCTTATGAAACTGTAATAAACCACAGCATGTGTTACATAGATGCTCTTTAGTTAATAGTGAAAAACGTGTTGTGTTTGTGAACTGTGTAAATTCATTTGAGCCAAAAAATCACTGGGTATACCAGGTATGAACTCTTGCTTGTAGGAAGGCACAGAGGCTTAGGTTTAACTCCGTTTCTGAAGAAAAATTCAGACCAGAGTTCTCATCCATGAAACACACTCTGTTTTAACGCCAGAAGCATGCAGTTCTTTCCAGCATCTCCAATACAGCAAGAAACATGAGCATGCCCAGAAAAAAGAACTGTGTTTCCTACTCATACGGACCATATCTAGTTGAACACTGCTTATGAAACTGTAACAAACCACAGCTTGTGTTACATAGATGCTCTTTAGTTAATAGTGAGAAACCTGTTGGGTTCATTAACTGTGTAAAGTCATTTGAGCCGCAAAACCCCGTGGTTTACCGAAAATGAACTCTTGCTTGTAGGAAGACACAGAGGCTTTAGTTTCACTCCGTTTGTGAAGGGAAATTCACACCAGAGTTCTCATCCATGAAACACACTCAGTTTTAACGCAAAGAGCATGCTCTTCTTTCCAGCGTCTCTAATACAGCAAGAAATATGAGCATTCCCCGAAAAAAAGAACTGTGTTTCTTACTCATACGGACCATATACAGTTGAAATCTGCTTATGAAACTGTAACAAACCACAGCATCTCTTACATAGATGCTCTTTAGTTAATAGTGAAAAACATGTTGGGTTCGTGAACTGTGTAAATTCATTTGAGCCGAAAAGTCACTGGGTTCACCGGATATGAACTCTTGCTTGTAGGAAGACACAGAGACATTGGTTTAACTCCGTTTCTGAAGGAAAATTCAAACCAGTGTTCTCTTCCATGAAACACCCTATGTTTTAACGCAAGAAGCATCCTCTTCTGTCCAGAGTCTGCAATACAGCAAGAAATATGAGCATGTCCAGAAAAAAAGAACTGTGTTTCCTACTCATACGGACCATATCTAGTTGAACTCTGCTTATGAAACTTTAACAAACCACAGCATGTGTTACATAGATGCTCTTTAGTTAATAGTGAAAAACGTATTGGGTTCATTAACTGTGTAAATTCATTTGAGCCGAGAAATCACAGGGTTTACCGGAAATGAACTCTTGCTTGTAGGAAAACACAGAAGCTTTGGTTTAATTCCGTTTGTGAAGGGAGATTCCGACCATTGTTCTCATCCATGAAACACACTCTGTTTTAACGCAAAGAGCATGCTCTTCTTTCCAGCGTTCAAATACAGCAAGAAACATGAGCATGCCCAGAAAAAAAGAACTGTGGTTCTTACTCATACGGACCATATCTAGTTAAACTGTGCTTATGAAACTGTAACCAACCACAGCATCTCTTACATAGATGCTCTTTAGTTTATAGTGAAAAACGTGTTGTGTTAGTGATTTGTGTAAATTCATCTGAGCCGAGAAATCACTGGGTTTACCGGAAATGAAGTCTTGCTTGTAGGAAGACACAGAGCCATTGGTTTATCTCTGTTTGTGAAGGGAAATTCAGACCAGAGTTCTCATCCATGAAACACACTCTGTTTTAACGCAAAGACCATGCTCTTCTTTCCAGCATCTCTAATACAGCAAGAAATATGAGCATGCCCAGAAAAAAAGAACGGTGTTTCCTACTCATACAGATCATATCTAGTTGAACTCTTCTTATGAAACTGTAACAAACCACAGCATGTCTTACATAGATGCTCTTTAGTTTATTGTGAAAAACGTGTTGGGTTGATGAACTGTGTAAATTCATTTGAGCAGAAAAACCCCTTATTTTACCGGAAAAGAACTCTTGCTTGTAGGAAGACACAGAGGCTTTGGTTTAACTGCGTTTCTGAAGGAAAATTCAGACCAGTGTTCTCATCCATGAAACATACTCTGTTTTAACGCAATAAGCATGCCTTCTTTCCAGCGTCTCCAATACAGCAAGAAATATGAGCATGTCCAGAAAAAAAGACCTGTGTTTCCTATTCATACGGACCATATCTAGTTGAATTCAGCTCATGAAACTGTAACAAACCACAGCATCTCTTACATAGATTCTCTTTAGTTAATAGTGAAAAACGTGTTGGGTTCATGAACTGTGTAAATTCATTTGTGCAGAAAAACCCCTTGGTTTACCGGAAATGAACTCTTGCTTGTAGGAAGACACAGAGGCTTTGGTTTCACTCGGTTTGTGAAGTGAAATTCACACCAGAGTTCTCATCCATGAAACACACTCAGTTTTAACGCAAAGAGCATGCTCTTCTTTCCAGCGTCTCTAAAACAGCAAGAAAAATGAGCATTCCCCGAAAAAAAGAACTGTGTTTCTTACTCATACAGACCATATATAGTTGAACTCTGCTTATGAAAGTGTAACAAACTACAGCATCTCTTACATAGATTCTCTTTACTTAATAGTGAAAATCGTGTTGGGATCGTAAACTGTGTAAATTCATTAGAGGCCGAAAAAAATCACTGGGGTTACCGGAAATGAACTCTTGCTTGTAGGAAAACACAGAGGCTTTGGTTTAATTCCGTTTGTGAAGGGAAATTCAGACCAGTGTTCTCATCCATGAAACACCCTCTATTTTAACGCAAGAAGCCTCCTCTTCTGTCCACAGTCTGCAATACAGCAAGAAACCTGAGCATGCCCAGAAAAAAAGAACTGTGTTTCCTACTCATACGGACCATATCTAGTTGAACTCAGCTTATGAAACTGTAACAAACCACAGCATCTCTTACATAGATGCTCTTTAGTTAATAGTGAAAGACGTGTTGGGTTCATGAACTGTGTAAATTCATTTGAGCAGAAAAACCCCTTATTTTACCGGAAATGAACTCTTGCTTGTAGGAAGACACAGAGGCTTTGGTTTCACTGCGTTTCTGAAGGAAAATTCAGACCAGTGTTCTCATCCATGAAACATACTCTGTTTTAACGCAAGAAGCATGCCTTCTTTCCAGCGTCTCCAACACAGCAAGAAATATGAGCATGTCCAGAAAAAAAGACCTGTGTTTCCTATTCATACGGACCATATCTAGTTGAATTCAGCTCATGAAACTGTAACAAACCACAGCATCTCTTACATAGATGCTCTTTAGTTAATAGTGAAAAACGTGTTGGGTTCATGAACTGTGTAAATTCATTTGAGCAGAAAAACCCCTGGGTTTACTGGAAATGAACTCTTGCTTGTAGGAAGGCACAGAGGTTTGATTTCACTCCGTTTGTGAAGGGAAATTCACACCAGAGTTCTCATCCATGAAACACACTCTGTTTTAACGCAAAGAGCATGCTCTTCTTTCCAGCGTCTCTAATACAGCAAGAAACATGAGCATGCCCAGAAAAAAAGAACTGTGTTTACTACTCATACGGACCATATCTAGTTGAACACTGCTTATGAAACTGTAACAAACCACAGCATCTCTTACATAGGTGCTCTTTGTTAATAGTGAAAAACAAGTTTGGTTCGTGATCTGTGTAAATTCATTTGAGCCAAAAAATCACTGGGTTTACCGGATATGAAATGTTGCTTGTAGGAAGACACAGAGACTTTGGTTTAACTCCGTTTCTGAAGGAAATTTCAGACCAGTGTTCTCATCCAAGAAACATACTCTGTTTTAATGCAAGAAGCATGCTCTTCTTTCTAGCGTCTCCAATACAGCAAGAAACATGAGCATGCCCAGAAAAAAAGAACTGTGTTTCTTACTCATATGGAACATATCTAGTTGAATCTGCTTATGAAACTGTAACAAACCACAGCATCTCTTACATAGATGCTCTTTAGTTAATAGTGAAAATCGTGTTGGGATCGTGAACTGTGTAAATTCATTAGAGACCGAAAAAAATCACTGGGGTTACCGGAAATGAACTCTTGCTTGTAGGAAAACACAGAGGCTTTGGTTTAATTCCGTTTGTGAAGGGAAATTCAGACCAGTGTTCTCATCCATGAAACACCCTCTATTTTAACGCAAGAAGCCTCCTCTTCTGTCCACAGTCTGCAATACAGCAAGAAACCTGAGCATGCCCAGAAAAAAAGAACTGTGTTTCCTACTCATACGGACCATATCTAGTTGAACTCAGCTTATGAAACTGTAACAAACCACAGCATCTCTTACATAGATGCTCTTTAGTTAATAGTGAAAGACGTGTTGGGTTCATGAACTGTGTAAATTCATTTGAGCAGAAAAACCCCTTATTTTACCGGAAATGAACTCTTGCTTGTAGGAAGACACAGAGGCTTTGGTTTCACTGCGTTTCTGAAGGAAAATTCAGACCAGTGTTCTCATCCATGAAACATACTCTGTTTTAACGCAAGAAGCATGCCTTCTTTCCAGAGTCTCCAACACAGCAAGAAATATGAGCATGTCCAGAAAAAAAGACCTGTGTTTCCTATTCATACGGACCATATCTAGTTGAATTCAGCTCATGAAACTGTAACAAACCACAGCATCTCTTACATAGATGCTCTTTAGTTAATAGTGAAAAACGTGTTGGGTTCACGAACTGTGTAAATTCATTTGAGCAGAAAAACCCCTGGGTTTACTGGAAATGAACTCTTGCTTGTAGGAAGGCACAGAGGTTTGATTTCACTCCGTTTGTGAAGGGAAATTCACACCAGAGTTCTCATCCATGAAACACACTCTGTTTAAACGCAAAGAGCATGCTCTTCTTTCCAGCGTCTCTAATACAGCAAGAAACATGAGCATGCCCAGAAAAAAAGAACTGTGTTTACTACTCATACGGACCATATCTAGTTGAACACTGCTTATGAAACTGTAACAAACCACAGCATCTCTTACATAGGTGCTCTTTGTTAATAGTGAAAAACAAGTTTGGTTCGTGATCTGTGTAAATTCATTTGAGCCAAAAAATCACTGGGTTTACCGGATATGAAATGTTGCTTGTAGGAAGACACAGAGACTTTGGTTTAACTCCGTTTCTGAAGGAAATTTCAGACCAGTGTTCTCATCCAAGAAACATACTCTGTTTTAATGCAAGAAGCATGCTCTTCTTTCTAGCGTCTCCAATACAGCAAGAAACATGAGCATGCCCAGAAAAAAAGAACTGTGTTTCTTACTCATATGGAACATATCTAGTTGAATCTGCTTATGAAACTGTAACAAACCACAGCATCTCTTACATAGATGCTCTTTAGTTAATAGTGAAAATCGTGTTGGGATCGTGAACTGTGTAAATTCATTAGAGACCGAAAAAAATCACTGGGGTTACCGGAAATGAACTCTTGCTTGTAGGAAAACACAGAGGCTTTGGTTTAATTCCGTTTGTGAAGGGAAATTCAGACCAGTGTTCTCATCCATGAAACACCCTCTATTTTAACGCAAGAAGCCTCCTCTTCTGTCCACAGTCTGCAATACAGCAAGAAACCTGAGCATGCCCAGAAAAAAAGAACTGTGTTTCCTACTCATACGGACCATATCTAGTTGAACTCAGCTTATGAAACTGTAACAAACCACAGCATCTCTTACATAGATGCTCTTTAGTTAATAGTGAAAGACGTGTTGGGTTCATGAACTGTGTAAATTCATTTGAGCAGAAAAACCCCTTATTTTACCGGAAATGAACTCTTGCTTGTAGGAAGACACAGAGGCTTTGGTTTCACTGCGTTTCTGAAGGAAAATTCAGACCAGTGTTCTCATCCATGAAACATACTCTGTTTTAACGCAAGAAGCATGCCTTCTTTCCAGAGTCTCCAACACAGCAAGAAATATGAGCATGTCCAGAAAAAAAGACCTGTGTTTCCTATTCATACGGACCATATCTAGTTGAATTCAGCTCATGAAACTGTAACAAACCACAGCATCTCTTACATAGATGCTCTTTAGTTAATAGTGAAAAACGTGTTGGGTTCACGAACTGTGTAAATTCATTTGAGCAGAAAAACCCCTGGGTTTACTGGAAATGAACTCTTGCTTGTAGGAAGGCACAGAGGTTTGATTTCACTCCGTTTGTGAAGGGAAATTCACACCAGAGTTCTCATCCATGAAACACACTCTGTTTAAACGCAAAGAGCATGCTCTTCTTTCCAGCGTCTCTAATACAGCAAGAAACATGAGCATGCCCAGAAAAAAAGAACTGTGTTTACTACTCATACGGACCATATCTAGTTGAACACTGCTTATGAAACTGTAACAAACCACAGCATCTCTTACATAGGTGCTCTTTGTTAATAGTGAAAAACAAGTTTGGTTCGTGATCTGTGTAAATTCATTTGAGCCAAAAAATCACTGGGTTTACCGGATATGAAATGTTGCTTGTAGGAAGACACAGAGACTTTGGTTTAACTCCGTTTCTGAAGGAAATTTCAGACCAGTGTTCTCATCCAAGAAACATACTCTGTTTTAATGCAAGAAGCATGCTCTTCTTTCTAGCGTCTCCAATACAGCAAGAAACATGAGCATGCCCAGAAAAAAAGAACTGTGTTTACTACTCATACGGACCATATCTAGTTGAACTCTGCTTATGAAACTGTAACAAACCACAACATCTCTTACATAGATGCTCTTTAGTTAATAGTGAAAATCGTGTTGGGATCGTGAACTGTGTAAATTCATTAGAGCCGAAAAAAATCACTGGGGTTACCGGAAATGAACTCTTGCTTATAGGAAAACACAGAGGCTTTGGTTTAATTCCGTTTGTGAAGGGAAATTCAGACCAGTGTTCTCATCCATGAAACACCCTCTGTTTTAAAGCAAGAAGCATGCCTTCTTTCCAGCGTCTCCAATACAGCAAGAAATATGAGCATGCCCAGAAAAAAAGAACTGTGTTTCCTACTCATACGGACCATATCTACTTGAACTCAGCTTATGAAACTGTAACAAACCACAGCATCTCTTACATAGATGCTCTTTAGTTAATAGTGAAAGACGTGTTGGGTTCATGAACTGTGTAAATTCATTTGAGCAGAAAAACCCCTTATTTTACCGGAAATGAACTCTTGCTTGTAGGAAGACACAGAAGCTTTGGTTTAACTGCGTTTCTGAAGGAAAATTCAGACCAGTGTTCTCATCCATGAAACATACTCTGTTTTAATGCAAGAAGCATGCCTTCTTTCCAGCGTCTCCAATACAGCAAGAAATATGAGCATGTCCAGAAAAAAAGACCTGTGTTTCCTATTCATACGGACCATATCTAGTTGAATTCAGCTCATGAAACTGTAACAAACCACAGCATCTCTTACATAGATTCTCTTTAGTTAATAGTGAAAAACGTGTTGGGTTCATGAACTGTGTAAATTCATTTGTGCAGAAAAACCCCTTGGTTTACCGGAAATGAACTCTTGCTTGTAGGAAGACACAGAGGCTTTGGTTTCACTCGGTTTGTGAAGTGAAATTCACACCAGAGTTCTCATCCATGAAACACACTCAGTTTTAACGCAAAGAGCATGCTCTTCTTTCCAGCGTCTCTAAAACAGCAAGAAAAATGAGCATTCCCCGAAAAAAAGAACTGTGTTTCTTACTCATACAGACCATATATAGTTGAACTCTGCTTATGAAAGTGTAACAAACTACAGCATCTCTTACATAGATTCTCTTTAGTTAATAGTGAAAATCGTGTTGGGATCGTAAACTGTGTAAATTCATTAGAGGCCGAAAAAAATCACTGGGGTTACCGGAAATGAACTCTTGCTTGTAGGAAAACACAGAGGCTTTGGTTTAATTCCGTTTGTGAAGGGAAATTCAGACCAGTGTTCTCATCCATGAAACATACTCTGTTTTAACGCAAGAAGCATGCCTTCTTTCCAGCGTCTCCAACACAGCAAGAAATATGAGCATGTCCAGAAAAAAAGACCTGTGTTTCCTATTCATACGGACCATATCTAGTTGAATTCAGCTCATGAAACTGTAACAAACCACAGCATCTCTTACATAGATGCTCTTTAGTTAATAGTGAAAAACGTGTTGGGTTCATGAACTGTGTAAATTCATTTGAGCAGAAAAACCCCTGGGTTTACTGGAAATGAACTCTTGCTTGTAGGAAGGCACAGAGGTTTGATTTCACTCCGTTTGTGAAGGGAAATTCACACCAGAGTTCTCATCCATGAAACACACTCTGTTTTAACGCAAAGAGCATGCTCTTCTTTCCAGCGTCTCTAATACAGCAAGAAACATGAGCATGCCCAGAAAAAAAGAACTGTGTTTACTACTCATACGGACCATATCTAGTTGAACACTGCTTATGAAACTGTAACAAACCACAGCATCTCTTACATAGGTGCTCTTTGTTAATAGTGAAAAACAAGTTTGGTTCGTGATCTGTGTAAATTCATTTGAGCCAAAAAATCACTGGGTTTACCGGATATGAAATGTTGCTTGTAGGAAGACACAGAGACTTTGGTTTAACTCCGTTTCTGAAGGAAATTTCAGACCAGTGTTCTCATCCAAGAAACATACTCTGTTTTAATGCAAGAAGCATGCTCTTCTTTCTAGCGTCTCCAATACAGCAAGAAACATGAGCATGCCCAGAAAAAAAGAACTGTGTTTCTTACTCATATGGAACATATCTAGTTGAATCTGCTTATGAAACTGTAACAAACCACAGCATCTCTTACATAGATGCTCTTTAGTTAATAGTGAAAATCGTGTTGGGATCGTGAACTGTGTAAATTCATTAGAGACCGAAAAAAATCACTGGGGTTACCGGAAATGAACTCTTGCTTGTAGGAAAACACAGAGGCTTTGGTTTAATTCCGTTTGTGAAGGGAAATTCAGACCAGTGTTCTCATCCATGAAACACCCTCTATTTTAACGCAAGAAGCCTCCTCTTCTGTCCACAGTCTGCAATACAGCAAGAAACCTGAGCATGCCCAGAAAAAAAGAACTGTGTTTCCTACTCATACGGACCATATCTAGTTGAACTCAGCTTATGAAACTGTAACAAACCACAGCATCTCTTACATAGATGCTCTTTAGTTAATAGTGAAAGACGTGTTGGGTTCATGAACTGTGTAAATTCATTTGAGCAGAAAAACCCCTTATTTTACCGGAAATGAACTCTTGCTTGTAGGAAGACACAGAGGCTTTGGTTTCACTGCGTTTCTGAAGGAAAATTCAGACCAGTGTTCTCATCCATGAAACATACTCTGTTTTAACGCAAGAAGCATGCCTTCTTTCCAGAGTCTCCAACACAGCAAGAAATATGAGCATGTCCAGAAAAAAAGACCTGTGTTTCCTATTCATACGGACCATATCTAGTTGAATTCAGCTCATGAAACTGTAACAAACCACAGCATCTCTTACATAGATGCTCTTTAGTTAATAGTGAAAAACGTGTTGGGTTCACGAACTGTGTAAATTCATTTGAGCAGAAAAACCCCTGGGTTTACTGGAAATGAACTCTTGCTTGTAGGAAGGCACAGAGGTTTGATTTCACTCCGTTTGTGAAGGGAAATTCACACCAGAGTTCTCATCCATGAAACACACTCTGTTTAAACGCAAAGAGCATGCTCTTCTTTCCAGCGTCTCTAATACAGCAAGAAACATGAGCATGCCCAGAAAAAAAGAACTGTGTTTACTACTCATACGGACCATATCTAGTTGAACACTGCTTATGAAACTGTAACAAACCACAGCATCTCTTACATAGGTGCTCTTTGTTAATAGTGAAAAACAAGTTTGGTTCGTGATCTGTGTAAATTCATTTGAGCCAAAAAATCACTGGGTTTACCGGATATGAAATGTTGCTTGTAGGAAGACACAGAGACTTTGGTTTAACTCCGTTTCTGAAGGAAATTTCAGACCAGTGTTCTCATCCAAGAAACATACTCTGTTTTAATGCAAGAAGCATGCTCTTCTTTCTAGCGTCTCCAATACAGCAAGAAACATGAGCATGCCCAGAAAAAAAGAACTGTGTTTCTTACTCATATGGAACATATCTAGTTGAATCTGCTTATGAAACTGTAACAAACCACAGCATCTCTTACATAGATGCTCTTTAGTTAATAGTGAAAATCGTGTTGGGATCGTGAACTGTGTAAATTCATTAGAGACCGAAAAAAATCACTGGGGTTACCGGAAATGAACTCTTGCTTGTAGGAAAACACAGAGGCTTTGGTTTAATTCCGTTTGTGAAGGGAAATTCAGACCAGTGTTCTCATCCATGAAACACCCTCTATTTTAACGCAAGAAGCCTCCTCTTCTGTCCACAGTCTGCAATACAGCAAGAAACCTGAGCATGCCCAGAAAAAAAGAACTGTGTTTCCTACTCATACGGACCATATCTAGTTGAACTCAGCTTATGAAACTGTAACAAACCACAGCATCTCTTACATAGATGCTCTTTAGTTAATAGTGAAAGACGTGTTGGGTTCATGAACTGTGTAAATTCATTTGAGCAGAAAAACCCCTTATTTTACCGGAAATGAACTCTTGCTTGTAGGAAGACACAGAGGCTTTGGTTTCACTGCGTTTCTGAAGGAAAATTCAGACCAGTGTTCTCATCCATGAAACATACTCTGTTTTAACGCAAGAAGCATGCCTTCTTTCCAGAGTCTCCAACACAGCAAGAAATATGAGCATGTCCAGAAAAAAAGACCTGTGTTTCCTATTCATACGGACCATATCTAGTTGAATTCAGCTCATGAAACTGTAACAAACCACAGCATCTCTTACATAGATGCTCTTTAGTTAATAGTGAAAAACGTGTTGGGTTCACGAACTGTGTAAATTCATTTGAGCAGAAAAACCCCTGGGTTTACTGGAAATGAACTCTTGCTTGTAGGAAGGCACAGAGGTTTGATTTCACTCCGTTTGTGAAGGGAAATTCACACCAGAGTTCTCATCCATGAAACACACTCTGTTTAAACGCAAAGAGCATGCTCTTCTTTCCAGCGTCTCTAATACAGCAAGAAACATGAGCATGCCCAGAAAAAAAGAACTGTGTTTACTACTCATACGGACCATATCTAGTTGAACACTGCTTATGAAACTGTAACAAACCACAGCATCTCTTACATAGGTGCTCTTTGTTAATAGTGAAAAACAAGTTTGGTTCGTGATCTGTGTAAATTCATTTGAGCCAAAAAATCACTGGGTTTACCGGATATGAAATGTTGCTTGTAGGAAGACACAGAGACTTTGGTTTAACTCCGTTTCTGAAGGAAATTTCAGACCAGTGTTCTCATCCAAGAAACATACTCTGTTTTAATGCAAGAAGCATGCTCTTCTTTCTAGCGTCTCCAATACAGCAAGAAACATGAGCATGCCCAGAAAAAAAGAACTGTGTTTCTTACTCATATGGAACATATCTAGTTGAATCTGCTTATGAAACTGTAACAAACCACAGCATCTCTTACATAGATGCTCTTTAGTTAATAGTGAAAATCGTGTTGGGATCGTGAACTGTGTAAATTCATTAGAGACCGAAAAAAATCACTGGGGTTACCGGAAATGAACTCTTGCTTGTAGGAAAACACAGAGGCTTTGGTTTAATTCCGTTTGTGAAGGGAAATTCAGACCAGTGTTCTCATCCATGAAACACCCTCTATTTTAACGCAAGAAGCCTCCTCTTCTGTCCACAGTCTGCAATACAGCAAGAAACCTGAGCATGCCCAGAAAAAAAGAACTGTGTTTCCTACTCATACGGACCATATCTAGTTGAACTCAGCTTATGAAACTGTAACAAACCACAGCATCTCTTACATAGATGCTCTTTAGTTAATAGTGAAAGACGTGTTGGGTTCATGAACTGTGTAAATTCATTTGAGCAGAAAAACCCCTTATTTTACCGGAAATGAACTCTTGCTTGTAGGAAGACACAGAGGCTTTGGTTTCACTGCGTTTCTGAAGGAAAATTCAGACCAGTGTTCTCATCCATGAAACATACTCTGTTTTAACGCAAGAAGCATGCCTTCTTTCCAGAGTCTCCAACACAGCAAGAAATATGAGCATGTCCAGAAAAAAAGACCTGTGTTTCCTATTCATACGGACCATATCTAGTTGAATTCAGCTCATGAAACTGTAACAAACCACAGCATCTCTTACATAGATGCTCTTTAGTTAATAGTGAAAAACGTGTTGGGTTCACGAACTGTGTAAATTCATTTGAGCAGAAAAACCCCTGGGTTTACTGGAAATGAACTCTTGCTTGTAGGAAGGCACAGAGGTTTGATTTCACTCCGTTTGTGAAGGGAAATTCACACCAGAGTTCTCATCCATGAAACACACTCTGTTTAAACGCAAAGAGCATGCTCTTCTTTCCAGCGTCTCTAATACAGCAAGAAACATGAGCATGCCCAGAAAAAAAGAACTGTGTTTACTACTCATACGGACCATATCTAGTTGAACACTGCTTATGAAACTGTAACAAACCACAGCATCTCTTACATAGGTGCTCTTTGTTAATAGTGAAAAACAAGTTTGGTTCGTGATCTGTGTAAATTCATTTGAGCCAAAAAATCACTGGGTTTACCGGATATGAAATGTTGCTTGTAGGAAGACACAGAGACTTTGGTTTAACTCCGTTTCTGAAGGAAATTTCAGACCAGTGTTCTCATCCAAGAAACATACTCTGTTTTAATGCAAGAAGCATGCTCTTCTTTCTAGCGTCTCCAATACAGCAAGAAACATGAGCATGCCCAGAAAAAAAGAACTGTGTTTACTACTCATACGGACCATATCTAGTTGAACTCTGCTTATGAAACTGTAACAAACCACAACATCTCTTACATAGATGCTCTTTAGTTAATAGTGAAAATCGTGTTGGGATCGTGAACTGTGTAAATTCATTAGAGCCGAAAAAAATCACTGGGGTTACCGGAAATGAACTCTTGCTTATAGGAAAACACAGAGGCTTTGGTTTAATTCCGTTTGTGAAGGGAAATTCAGACCAGTGTTCTCATCCATGAAACACCCTCTGTTTTAAAGCAAGAAGCATGCCTTCTTTCCAGCGTCTCCAATACAGCAAGAAATATGAGCATGCCCAGAAAAAAAGAACTGTGTTTCCTACTCATACGGACCATATCTACTTGAACTCAGCTTATGAAACTGTAACAAACCACAGCATCTCTTACATAGATGCTCTTTAGTTAATAGTGAAAGACGTGTTGGGTTCATGAACTGTGTAAATTCATTTGAGCAGAAAAACCCCTTATTTTACCGGAAATGAACTCTTGCTTGTAGGAAGACACAGAAGCTTTGGTTTAACTGCGTTTCTGAAGGAAAATTCAGACCAGTGTTCTCATCCATGAAACATACTCTGTTTTAATGCAAGAAGCATGCCTTCTTTCCAGCGTCTCCAATACAGCAAGAAATATGAGCATGTCCAGAAAAAAAGACCTGTGTTTCCTATTCATACGGACCATATCTAGTTGAATTCAGCTCATGAAACTGTAACAAACCACAGCATCTCTTACATAGATTCTCTTTAGTTAATAGTGAAAAACGTGTTGGGTTCATGAACTGTGTAAATTCATTTGTGCAGAAAAACCCCTTGGTTTACCGGAAATGAACTCTTGCTTGTAGGAAGACACAGAGGCTTTGGTTTCACTCGGTTTGTGAAGTGAAATTCACACCAGAGTTCTCATCCATGAAACACACTCAGTTTTAACGCAAAGAGCATGCTCTTCTTTCCAGCGTCTCTAAAACAGCAAGAAAAATGAGCATTCCCCGAAAAAAAGAACTGTGTTTCTTACTCATACAGACCATATATAGTTGAACTCTGCTTATGAAAGTGTAACAAACTACAGCATCTCTTACATAGATTCTCTTTAGTTAATAGTGAAAATCGTGTTGGGATCGTAAACTGTGTAAATTCATTAGAGGCCGAAAAAAATCACTGGGGTTACCGGAAATGAACTCTTGCTTGTAGGAAAACACAGAGGCTTTGGTTTAATTCCGTTTGTGAAGGGAAATTCAGACCAGTGTTCTCATCCATGAAACATACTCTGTTTTAACGCAAGAAGCATGCCTTCTTTCCAGCGTCTCCAACACAGCAAGAAATATGAGCATGTCCAGAAAAAAAGACCTGTGTTTCCTATTCATACGGACCATATCTAGTTGAATTCAGCTCATGAAACTGTAACAAACCACAGCATCTCTTACATAGATGCTCTTTAGTTAATAGTGAAAAACGTGTTGGGTTCATGAACTGTGTAAATTCATTTGAGCAGAAAAACCCCTGGGTTTACTGGAAATGAACTCTTGCTTGTAGGAAGGCACAGAGGTTTGATTTCACTCCGTTTGTGAAGGGAAATTCACACCAGAGTTCTCATCCATGAAACACACTCTGTTTTAACGCAAAGAGCATGCTCTTCTTTCCAGCGTCTCTAATACAGCAAGAAACATGAGCATGCCCAGAAAAAAAGAACTGTGTTTACTACTCATACGGACCATATCTAGTTGAACACTGCTTATGAAACTGTAACAAACCACAGCATCTCTTACATAGGTGCTCTTTGTTAATAGTGAAAAACAAGTTTGGTTCGTGATCTGTGTAAATTCATTTGAGCCAAAAAATCACTGGGTTTACCGGATATGAAATGTTGCTTGTAGGAAGACACAGAGACTTTGGTTTAACTCCGTTTCTGAAGGAAATTTCAGACCAGTGTTCTCATCCAAGAAACATACTCTGTTTTAATGCAAGAAGCATGCTCTTCTTTCTAGCGTCTCCAATACAGCAAGAAACATGAGCATGCCCAGAAAAAAAGAACTGTGTTTCTTACTCATATGGAACATATCTAGTTGAATCTGCTTATGAAACTGTAACAAACCACAGCATCTCTTACATAGATGCTCTTTAGTTAATAGTGAAAATCGTGTTGGGATCGTGAACTGTGTAAATTCATTAGAGACCGAAAAAAATCACTGGGGTTACCGGAAATGAACTCTTGCTTGTAGGAAAACACAGAGGCTTTGGTTTAATTCCGTTTGTGAAGGGAAATTCAGACCAGTGTTCTCATCCATGAAACACCCTCTATTTTAACGCAAGAAGCCTCCTCTTCTGTCCACAGTCTGCAATACAGCAAGAAACCTGAGCATGCCCAGAAAAAAAGAACTGTGTTTCCTACTCATACGGACCATATCTAGTTGAACTCAGCTTATGAAACTGTAACAAACCACAGCATCTCTTACATAGATGCTCTTTAGTTAATAGTGAAAGACGTGTTGGGTTCATGAACTGTGTAAATTCATTTGAGCAGAAAAACCCCTTATTTTACCGGAAATGAACTCTTGCTTGTAGGAAGACACAGAGGCTTTGGTTTCACTGCGTTTCTGAAGGAAAATTCAGACCAGTGTTCTCATCCATGAAACATACTCTGTTTTAACGCAAGAAGCATGCCTTCTTTCCAGAGTCTCCAACACAGCAAGAAATATGAGCATGTCCAGAAAAAAAGACCTGTGTTTCCTATTCATACGGACCATATCTAGTTGAATTCAGCTCATGAAACTGTAACAAACCACAGCATCTCTTACATAGATGCTCTTTAGTTAATAGTGAAAAACGTGTTGGGTTCACGAACTGTGTAAATTCATTTGAGCAGAAAAACCCCTGGGTTTACTGGAAATGAACTCTTGCTTGTAGGAAGGCACAGAGGTTTGATTTCACTCCGTTTGTGAAGGGAAATTCACACCAGAGTTCTCATCCATGAAACACACTCAGTTTTAACGCAAAGAGCATGCTCTTCTTTCCAGCGTCTCTAAAACAGCAAGAAAAATGAGCATTCCCCGAAAAAAAGAACTGTGTTTCTTACTCATACAGACCATATATAGTTGAACTCTGCTTATGAAAGTGTAACAAACTACAGCATCTCTTACATAGATTCTCTTTAGTTAATAGTGAAAATCGTGTTGGGATCGTAAACTGTGTAAATTCATTAGAGGCCGAAAAAAATCACTGGGGTTACCGGAAATGAACTCTTGCTTGTAGGAAAACACAGAGGCTTTGGTTTAATTCCGTTTGTGAAGGGAAATTCAGACCAGTGTTCTCATCCATGAAACATACTCTGTTTTAACGCAAGAAGCATGCCTTCTTTCCAGCGTCTCCAACACAGCAAGAAATATGAGCATGTCCAGAAAAAAAGACCTGTGTTTCCTATTCATACGGACCATATCTAGTTGAATTCAGCTCATGAAACTGTAACAAACCACAGCATCTCTTACATAGATGCTCTTTAGTTAATAGTGAAAAACGTGTTGGGTTCATGAACTGTGTAAATTCATTTGAGCAGAAAAACCCCTGGGTTTACTGGAAATGAACTCTTGCTTGTAGGAAGGCACAGAGGTTTGATTTCACTCCGTTTGTGAAGGGAAATTCACACCAGAGTTCTCATCCATGAAACACACTCTGTTTTAACGCAAAGAGCATGCTCTTCTTTCCAGCGTCTCTAATACAGCAAGAAACATGAGCATGCCCAGAAAAAAAGAACTGTGTTTACTACTCATACGGACCATATCTAGTTGAACACTGCTTATGAAACTGTAACAAACCACAGCATCTCTTACATAGGTGCTCTTTGTTAATAGTGAAAAACAAGTTTGGTTCGTGATCTGTGTAAATTCATTTGAGCCAAAAAATCACTGGGTTTACCGGATATGAAATGTTGCTTGTAGGAAGACACAGAGACTTTGGTTTAACTCCGTTTCTGAAGGAAATTTCAGACCAGTGTTCTCATCCAAGAAACATACTCTGTTTTAATGCAAGAAGCATGCTCTTCTTTCTAGCGTCTCCAATACAGCAAGAAACATGAGCATGCCCAGAAAAAAAGAACTGTGTTTCTTACTCATATGGAACATATCTAGTTGAATCTGCTTATGAAACTGTAACAAACCACAGCATCTCTTACATAGATGCTCTTTAGTTAATAGTGAAAATCGTGTTGGGATCGTGAACTGTGTAAATTCATTAGAGACCGAAAAAAATCACTGGGGTTACCGGAAATGAACTCTTGCTTGTAGGAAAACACAGAGGCTTTGGTTTAATTCCGTTTGTGAAGGGAAATTCAGACCAGTGTTCTCATCCATGAAACACCCTCTATTTTAACGCAAGAAGCCTCCTCTTCTGTCCACAGTCTGCAATACAGCAAGAAACCTGAGCATGCCCAGAAAAAAAGAACTGTGTTTCCTACTCATACGGACCATATCTAGTTGAACTCAGCTTATGAAACTGTAACAAACCACAGCATCTCTTACATAGATGCTCTTTAGTTAATAGTGAAAGACGTGTTGGGTTCATGAACTGTGTAAATTCATTTGAGCAGAAAAACCCCTTATTTTACCGGAAATGAACTCTTGCTTGTAGGAAGACACAGAGGCTTTGGTTTCACTGCGTTTCTGAAGGAAAATTCAGACCAGTGTTCTCATCCATGAAACATACTCTGTTTTAACGCAAGAAGCATGCCTTCTTTCCAGAGTCTCCAACACAGCAAGAAATATGAGCATGTCCAGAAAAAAAGACCTGTGTTTCCTATTCATACGGACCATATCTAGTTGAATTCAGCTCATGAAACTGTAACAAACCACAGCATCTCTTACATAGATGCTCTTTAGTTAATAGTGAAAAACGTGTTGGGTTCACGAACTGTGTAAATTCATTTGAGCAGAAAAACCCCTGGGTTTACTGGAAATGAACTCTTGCTTGTAGGAAGGCACAGAGGTTTGATTTCACTCCGTTTGTGAAGGGAAATTCACACCAGAGTTCTCATCCATGAAACACACTCTGTTTAAACGCAAAGAGCATGCTCTTCTTTCCAGCGTCTCTAATACAGCAAGAAACATGAGCATGCCCAGAAAAAAAGAACTGTGTTTACTACTCATACGGACCATATCTAGTTGAACCCTTCTTATGAAACTGTAACAAACCACAGCATCTCTTACATAGGTGCTCTTTGTTAATAGTGAAAAACAAGTTTGGTTCGTGATCTGTGTAAATTCATTTGAGCCAAAAAATCACTGGGTTTACCGGATATGAAATGTTGCTTGTAGGAAGACACAGAGACTTTGGTTTAACTCCGTTTCTGAAGGAAATTTCAGACCAGTGTTCTCATCCAAGAAACATACTCTGTTTTAATGCAAGAAGCATGCTCTTCTTTCTAGTGTCTCCAATACAGCAAGAAACATGAGCATGCCCAGAAAAAAAGAACTGTGTTTCTTACTCATATGGAACATATCTAGTTGAATCTGCTTATGAAACTGTAACAAACCACAGCATCTCTTACATAGATGCTCTTTAGTTAATAGTGAAAATCGTGTTGGGATCGTGAACTGTGTAAATTCATTAGAGACCGAAAAAAATCACTGGGGTTACCGGAAATGAACTCTTGCTTGTAGGAAAACACAGAGGCTTTGGTTTAATTCCGTTTGTGAAGGGAAATTCAGACCAGTGTTCTCATCCATGAAACACCCTCTATTTTAACGCAAGAAGCCTCCTCTTCTGTCCACAGTCTGCAATACAGCAAGAAACCTGAGCATGCCCAGAAAAAAAGAACTGTGTTTCCTACTCATACGGACCATATCTAGTTGAACTCAGCTTATGAAACTGTAACAAACCACAGCATCTCTTACATAGATGCTCTTTAGTTAATAGTGAAAGACGTGTTGGGTTCATGAACTGTGTAAATTCATTTGAGCAGAAAAACCCCTTATTTTACCGGAAATGAACTCTTGCTTGTAGGAAGACACAGAGGCTTTGGTTTCACTGCGTTTCTGAAGGAAAATTCAGACCAGTGTTCTCATCCATGAAACATACTCTGTTTTAACGCAAGAAGCATGCCTTCTTTCCAGAGTCTCCAACACAGCAAGAAATATGAGCATGTCCAGAAAAAAAGACCTGTGTTTCCTATTCATACGGACCATATCTAGTTGAATTCAGCTCATGAAACTGTAACAAACCACAGCATCTCTTACATAGATGCTCTTTAGTTAATAGTGAAAAACGTGTTGGGTTCACGAACTGTGTAAATTCATTTGAGCAGAAAAACCCCTGGGTTTACTGGAAATGAACTCTTGCTTGTAGGAAGGCACAGAGGTTTGATTTCACTCCGTTTGTGAAGGGAAATTCACACCAGAGTTCTCATCCATGAAACACACTCTGTTTAAACGCAAAGAGCATGCTCTTCTTTCCAGCGTCTCTAATACAGCAAGAAACATGAGCATGCCCAGAAAAAAAGAACTGTGTTTACTACTCATACGGACCATATCTAGTTGAACCCTTCTTATGAAACTGTAACAAACCACAGCATCTCTTACATAGGTGCTCTTTGTTAATAGTGAAAAACAAGTTTGGTTCGTGATCTGTGTAAATTCATTTGAGCCAAAAAATCACTGGGTTTACCGGATATGAAATGTTGCTTGTAGGAAGACACAGAGACTTTGGTTTAACTCCGTTTCTGAAGGAAATTTCAGACCAGTGTTCTCATCCAAGAAACATACTCTGTTTTAATGCAAGAAGCATGCTCTTCTTTCTAGCGTCTCCAATACAGCAAGAAACATGAGCATGCCCAGAAAAAAAGAACTGTGTTTACTACTCATACGGACCATATCTAGTTGAACTCTGCTTATGAAACTGTAACAAACCACAACATCTCTTACATAGATGCTCTTTAGTTAATAGTGAAAATCGTGTTGGGATCGTGAACTGTGTAAATTCATTAGAGCCGAAAAAAATCACTGGGGTTACCGGAAATGAACTCTTGCTTATAGGAAAACACAGAGGCTTTGGTTTAATTCCGTTTGTGAAGGGAAATTCAGACCAGTGTTCTCATCCATGAAACACCCTCTGTTTTAAAGCAAGAAGCATGCCTTCTTTCCAGCGTCTCCAATACAGCAAGAAATATGAGCATGCCCAGAAAAAAAGAACTGTGTTTCCTACTCATACGGACCATATCTACTTGAACTCAGCTTATGAAACTGTAACAAACCACAGCATCTCTTACATAGATGCTCTTTAGTTAATAGTGAAAGACGTGTTGGGTTCATGAACTGTGTAAATTCATTTGAGCAGAAAAACCCCTTATTTTACCGGAAATGAACTCTTGCTTGTAGGAAGACACAGAAGCTTTGGTTTAACTGCGTTTCTGAAGGAAAATTCAGACCAGTGTTCTCATCCATGAAACATACTCTGTTTTAATGCAAGAAGCATGCCTTCTTTCCAGCGTCTCCAATACAGCAAGAAATATGAGCATGTCCAGAAAAAAAGACCTGTGTTTCCTATTCATACGGACCATATCTAGTTGAATTCAGCTCATGAAACTGTAACAAACCACAGCATCTCTTACATAGATTCTCTTTAGTTAATAGTGAAAAACGTGTTGGGTTCATGAACTGTGTAAATTCATTTGTGCAGAAAAACCCCTTGGTTTACCGGAAATGAACTCTTGCTTGTAGGAAGACACAGAGGCTTTGGTTTCACTCGGTTTGTGAAGTGAAATTCACACCAGAGTTCTCATCCATGAAACACACTCAGTTTTAACGCAAAGAGCATGCTCTTCTTTCCAGCGTCTCTAAAACAGCAAGAAAAATGAGCATTCCCCGAAAAAAAGAACTGTGTTTCTTACTCATACAGACCATATATAGTTGAACTCTGCTTATGAAAGTGTAACAAACTACAGCATCTCTTACATAGATTCTCTTTAGTTAATAGTGAAAATCGTGTTGGGATCGTGAACTGTGTAAATTCATTAGAGGCCGAAAAAAATCACTGGGGTTACCGGAAATGAACTCTTGCTTGTAGGAAAACACAGAGGCTTTGGTTTAATTCCGTTTGTGAAGGGAAATTCAGACCAGTGTTCTCATCCATGAAACACCCTCTATTTTAACGCAAGAAGCCTCCTCTTCTGTCCACAGTCTGCAATACAGCAAGAAACCTGAGCATGCCCAGAAAAAAAGAACTGTGTTTCCTACTCATACGGACCATATCTAGTTGAACTCAGCTTATGAAACTGTAACAAACCACAGCATCTCTTACATAGATGCTCTTTAGTTAATAGTGAAAGACGTGTTGGGTTCATGAACTGTGTAAATTCATTTGAGCAGAAAAACCCCTTATTTTACCGGAAATGAACTCTTGCTTGTAGGAAGACACAGAGGCTTTGGTTTCACTGCGTTTCTGAAGGAAAATTCAGACCAGTGTTCTCATCCATGAAACATACTCTGTTTTAACGCAAGAAGCATGCCTTCTTTCCAGAGTCTCCAACACAGCAAGAAATATGAGCATGTCCAGAAAAAAAGACCTGTGTTTCCTATTCATACGGACCATATCTAGTTGAATTCAGCTCATGAAACTGTAACAAACCACAGCATCTCTTACATAGATGCTCTTTAGTTAATAGTGAAAAACGTGTTGGGTTCATGAACTGTGTAAATTCATTTGAGCAGAAAAACCCCTGGGTTTACTGGAAATGAACTCTTGCTTGTAGGAAGGCACAGAGGTTTGATTTCACTCCGTTTGTGAAGGGAAATTCACACCAGAGTTCTCATCCATGAAACACACTCTGTTTTAACGCAAAGAGCATGCTCTTCTTTCCAGCGTCTCTAATAGAGCAAGAAACATGAGCATGCCCAGAAAAAAAGAACTGTGTTTACTACTCATACGGACCATATCTAGTTGAACACTGCTTATGAAACTGTAACAAACCACAGCATCTCTTACATAGGTGCTCTTTGTTAATAGTGAAAAACAAGTTTGGTTCGTGATCTGTGTAAATTCATTTGAGCCAAAAAATCACTGGGTTTACCGGATATGAAATGTTGCTTGTAGGAAGACACAGAGACTTTGGTTTAACTCCGTTTCTGAAGGAAATTTCAGACCAGTGTTCTCATCCAAGAAACATACTCTGTTTTAATGCAAGAAGCATGCTCTTCTTTCTAGCGTCTCCAATACAGCAAGAAACATGAGCATGCCCAGAAAAAAAGAACTATGTTTCTTACTCATATGGAACATATCTAGTTGAATCTGCTTATGAAACTGTAACAAACCACAGCATCTCTTACATAGATGCTCTTTAGTTAATAGTGAAAATCGTGTTGGGATCGTGAACTGTGTAAATTCATTAGAGACCGAAAAAAATCACTGGGGTTACCGGAAATGAACTCTTGCTTGTAGGAAAACACAGAGGCTTTGGTTTAATTCCGTTTGTGAAGGGAAATTCAGACCAGTGTTCTCATCCATGAAACACCCTCTGTTTTAAAGCAAGAAGCATGCCTTCTTTCCAGCGTCTCCAATACAGCAAGAAATATGAGCATGCCCAGAAAAAAAGAACTGTGTTTCCTACTCATACGGACCATATCTACTTGAACTCAGCTTATGAAACTGTAACAAACCACAGCATCTCTTACATAGATGCTCTTTAGTTAATAGTGAAAGACATGTTGGGTTCATGAACTGTGTAAATTCATTTGAGCAGAAAAACCCCTTATTTTACCGGAAATGAACTCTTGCTTGTAGGAAGACACAGAGGCTTTGGTTTAACTGCGTTTCTGAAGGAAAATTCAGACCAGTGTTCTCATCCATGAAACATACTCTGTTTTAACGCAATAAGCATGCCTTCTTTCCAGCGTCTCCAATACAGCAAGAAATATGAGCATGTCCAGAAAAAAAGAGCTGTGTTTCCTATTCATACGGACCATATCTAGTTGAATTCAGCTCATGAAACTGTAACAAACCACAGCATCTCTTACATAGATTCTCTTTAGTTAATAGTGAAAAACGTGTTGGGTTCATGAACTGTGTAAATTCATTTGAGCAGAAAAACCCCTTGGTTTACCGGAAATGAACTCTTGCTTGTAGGAAGACACAGAGGCTTTGGTTTCACTCGGTTTGTGAAGTGAAATTCACACCAGAGTTCTCATCCATGAAACACACTCAGTTTTAACGCAAAGAGCATGCTCTTCTTTCCAGCGCCTCTAAAAAAGCAAGAAAAATGAGCATTCCCCGAAAAAAAGAACTGTGTTTCTTACTCATACAGACCATATATAGTTGAACTCTGCTTATGAAACTGTGACAAACCACAGCATCTCTTACATAGATGCTCTTTAGTTAATAGTGAAAAACGTGTTGGGTTCATGAACTGTGTAAATTCATTTGAGCAGAAAAACCCCTGGGTTTACTGGAAATGAACTCTTGCTTGTAGGAAGACACAGAGGCTTTGGTTTAACTGCGTTTCTGAAGGAAAATTCAGACCAGTGTTCTCATCCATGAAACATACTCTGTTTTAACGCAATAAGCATGCCTTCTTTCCAGCGTCTCCAATACAGCAAGAAATATGAGCATGTCCAGAAAAAAAGACCTGTGTTTCCTATTCATACGGACCATATCTAGTTGAATTCAGCTCATGAAACTGTAACAAACCACAGCATCTCTTACATAGATTCTCTTTAGTTAATAGTGAAAAACGTGTTGGGTTCATGAACTGTGTAAATTCATTTGTGCAGAAAAACCCCTTGGTTTACCGGAAATGAACTCTTGCTTGTAGGAAGACACAGAGGCTTTGGTTTCACTCGGTTTGTGAAGTGAAATTCACACCAGAGTTCTCATCCATGAAACACACTCAGTTTTAACGCAAAGAGCATGCTCTTCTTTCCAGCGTCTCTAAAACAGCAAGAAAAATGAGCATTCCCCGAAAAAAAGAACTGTGTTTCTTACTCATACAGACCATATATAGTTGAACTCTGCTTATGAAACTGTAACAAACCACAGCATCTCTTACATAGATGCTCTTTAGTTAATAGTGAAAAACATGTTGGATTTGTGAACTGTGTAAATTCATTTGAGCCGAAAAATCACTGGGTTTACCGGAAATGAACTCTTGCTTGTAGGAAGACACAGAGGCTTTGGTTTCACTCCGTTTGTGAAGAGAAATGAAGACCAGAGTTTTCATCCATGAAACACACTCTGTTTTAACGCAAAAGCATGCTCTTAATTTCCAGCATCTCTAATACAGCATTAAACCTGAGCATGCCCAGAAAAAAGAACTGTGTTTCCTACTCATACGGACCATATCTAGTTGAACTCAGCTTATGAAACTGTAACAAACCACAGCATCTCTTACATAGATGCTCTTTAGTTAATAGTGAAAGACGTGTTGGGTTCATGAACTGTGTAAATTCATTTGAGAAGAAAAACCACTTATTTTACCGGAAAAGAACTCTTGCTTGTAGGAAGACACAGAGGCTTTGGTTTCACAGCGTTTCTGAAGGAAAATTCAGACCAGTGTTCTCATCCATGAAACATACTCTGTTTTAACGCAAGAAGCATGCCTTCTTTCCAGCGTCTCCAATACAGCAAGAAATATGAGCATGTCCAGAAAAAAAGACCTGTGTTTCCTATTCATACGGACCATATCTAGTTGAATTCAGCTCATGAAACTGTAACAAACCACAGCATCTCTTACATAGATTCTCTTTAGTTAATAGTGAAAAACGTGTTGGGTTCATGAACTGTGTAAATTCATTTGAGCAGAAAAACCCCTTGGTTTACCGGAAATGAACTCTTGCTTGTAGGAAGACACAGAATCTTTGGTTTCACTCGGTTTGTGACGTGAAATTCACACCAGAGTTCTCATCCATGAAACACACTCAGTTTTAACGCAAAGAGCATGCTCTTCTTTCCAGCGTCTCTAAAACAGCAAGAAAAATGAGCATTCCCCGAAAAAAAGAACTGTGTTTCTTACTCATACAGACCATATATAGTTGAACTCTGCTTATGAAACTGTAACAAATCACAGCATCTCTTACATAGATGCTCTTTAGTTAATAGTGAAAAACATGTTGGATTCGTGAACTGTGTAAATTCATTTGAGCTGAAAAATCACTGGGTTTACCGGAAATGAACTCTTGCTTGTAGGAAGACACAGAGGCTTTGGTTTCACTCCATTTGTGAAGAGAAATTAAGACCAGAGTTTTCATCCATGAAACACACTCTGTTTTAACGCAAGAAGCATGCTCTTAATTTCCAGCATCTCTAATACAGCATTAAACCTGAGCATGCCCAGAAAAAAGAACTGTGTTTCCTACTCATACGGACCATATCTAGTTGAACTCAGCTTATGAAACTGTAACAAACCACAGCATCTCTTACATAGATGCTCTTTAGTTAATAGTGAAAGACGTGTTGGGTTCATCAACTGTGTAAATTCATTTGAGCAGAAAAACCCCTTATTTTACCGGAAAAGAACTCTTGCTTGTAGGAAGACACAGAGGCTTTGGTTTCACTGCGTTTCTGAAGGAAAATTCAGACCAGTGTTCTCATCCATGAAACATACTCTGTTTTAACGCAAGAAGCATGCCTTCTTTCCAGCGTCTCCAATACAGCAAGAAATATGAGCATGTCCAGAAAAAAAGACCTGTGTTTCCTATTCATACGGACCATATCTAGTTGAATTCAGCTCATGAAACTATAACAAACCACAGCATCTCTTACACAGATGCTCTTTAGTTAATAGTGAAAAACGTGTTGGGTTCATGAACTGTGTAAATTCATTTAAGCAGAAAAACCCCTGGGTTTACTGGAAATGAACTCTTGCTTGTAGGAAGACACAGAGGTTTGATTTCACTCCGTTTGTGAAGGGAAATTCACACCAGAGTTCTCATCCATGAAACACACTCTGTTTTAACGCAAAGAGCATGCTCTTCTTTCCAGCGTCTCTAATACAGCAAGAAACATGAGCATGCCCAGAAAAAAAGAACTGTGTTTACTACTCATACGGACCATATCTAGTTGAACTCTGCTTATGAAACTGTAACAAACCACAACATCTCTTACATAGATGCTCTTTAGTTAATAGTGAAAATCGTGTTGGGATCGTGAACTGTGTAAATTCATTGGAGCCGAAAAAAATCACTGGGGTTACCGGAAATGAACTCTTGCTTGTAGGAAAACACAGAGGCTTTGGTTTAACTCCGTTTGTGAAGGGAAATTCAGACCAGTGTTCTCATCCATGAAACACCCTCTGTTTTAACGCAAGAAGCATGCCTTCTTTCCAGCGTCTCCAATACAGCAAGAAATATGAGCATGCCCAGAAAAAAAGAACTGTGTTTCCTACTCATACGGACCATATCTAGTTGAACTCAGCTTATGAAACTGTAACAAACCACAGCATCTCTTACATAGATGCTCTTTAGTTAATAGTGAAAGACGTGTTGGGTTCATGAACTGTGTAAATTCATTTGAGCAGAAAAACCCCTTATTTTACCGGAAATGAACTCTTGCTTGTAGGAAGACACAGAGGCTTTGGTTTAACTGCGTTTCTGAAGGAAAATTCAGACCAGTGTTCTCATCCATGAAACATACTCTGTTTTAACGGAATAAGCATGCCTTCTTTCCAGCGTCTCCAATACAGCAAGAAATATTAGCATGTCCAGAAAAAAAGACCTGTGTTTCCTATTCATACGGACCATATCTAGTTGAATTCAGCTCATGAAACTGTAACAAACCACAGCATCTCTTACATAGATTCTCTTTAGTTAATAGTGAAAAACGTGTTGGGTTCATGAACTGTGTAAATTCATTTGAGCAGAAAAACCCCTTGGTTTACCGGAAATGAACTCTTGCTTGTAGGAAGACACAGAGGCTTTGGTTTCACTCGGTTTGTGAAGTGAAATTCACACCAGAGTTCTCATCCATGAAACACACTCAGTTTTAACGCAAAGAGCAGGCTCTTCTTTCCAGCGTCTCTAATACAGCAAGAAAAATGAGCATTCCCCGAAAAAAAGAACTGTGTTTCTTACTCATACAGACCATATATATTTGAACTCTGCTTATGAAACTGTAACAAAGCACAGCATCTCTTTCATAGATGCTCTTTAGTTAATAGTGAAAAACATGTTGGATTCGTGAACTGTGTAAATTCATTTGAGCCGAAAAATCACTGGGTTTACCGGAAATGAACTCTTGCTTGTAGGAAGACACAGAGGCTTTGGTTTCACTCCGTTTGTGAAGAGAAATTAAGACCAGAGTTTTCATCCATGAAACACACTCTGTTTTAACGCAAGAAGCATGCTCTTAATTTCCAGCATCTCTAATACAGCATTAAACATGAGCATGCCCAGAAAAAAAGAACTGTGTTTCCTACTCATACGGACCATATCTAGTTGAACTCTGCTCATGAAACTGTAACAAACCACAGCATCACTTACATAGATGCTCTTTAGTTAATAGTGAAAAACGTGTTGGGTTCTTGAACTCTGTAAATTCATTTGAGCCGAAAAATCACTGGGTTTACCGGAAATGAACTCTTGCTTGTAGGAAGACACAGAGACTTTGGTTTAAGTCCGTTTCTGAAGGAAAATTCAGTTCAGTGTTCTCTTCCATGAAACACCCTCTGTTTTAATGCAAGAAGCATGCTCTTCTTTACAGCGTCTCCAATAGAGCAAGAAACATGAGCATGCCCAGAAAAAAAGAACTGTGTTTCCTACTCATCAGGACCATATCTAGTTGAATCTGCTTGTGAAACTGTAACAAACCACAGCATCTCTTACATAGCTGCTCTTTAGTTAACAGTGAAAATGGTGTTTGGTTCGTGAACTGTGTAAATTCATTTGAGCCGAAAAATCACTGGGTTTACCGGATATGAACTCTTGCTTGTAGGAAGACACAGAGACTTTGGTTTAACCTCGTTTCTGAAGGAAAATTCAGACCAGTGTTCTCATCCATGAAACACCCTCTGTTTTAACGCAAGGAGCATCCTCTTCTGTCCAGAGTCTGCAATACAGCAAGAAATATGAGCATGTCCAGAAAAAATGAACTGTGTTTCCTACTCATACGGACCATATCTACTTGAACTCTGATTATGAAACTGTAACAAACCACAGCATCTCTTACATAGATGCTCTTTAGTTAATAGTGAAAAACATGTTGGTTTTGTGAACTGTGTAAATTCATTTGAGCAGAAAAACCCCTTATTTTACCGGAAATGAACTCTTGCTTGTAGGAAGACACAGAGGCTTTGGTTTAACAGCGTTTCTGAAGGAAAATTCAGACCAGTGTTCTCATCCATGAAACATACTCTGTTTTAACGCAATAAGCATGCCTTCTTTCCAGCGTCTCCAATACAGCAAGAAATATGAGCATGTCCAGAAAAAAAGACCTGTGTTTCCTATTCATACGGACCATATCTAGTTGAATTCAGCTCATGAAACTGTAACAAACCACAGCATCTCTTACATAGATTCTCTTTAGTTAATAGTGAAAAACGTGTTGGGTTCATGAACTGTGTAAATTCATTTGAGCAGAAAAACCCCTTGGTTTACCGGAAATGAACTCTTGCTTGTAGGAAGACACAGAGGCTTTGGTTTCACTCGGTTTGTGAAGTGAAATTCACACCAGAGTTCTCATCCATGAAACACACTCAGTTTTAATGCAAAGAGCAGGCTCTTCTTTCCAGCGTCTCTAATACAGCAAGAAAAATGAGCATTCCCCGAAAAAAAGAACTGTGTTTCTTACTCATACAGACCATATATAGTTGAACTCTGCTTATGAAACTGTAACAAACCACAGCATCTCTTACATAGATGCTCTTTAGTTAATAGTGAAAAACATGTTGGATTCGTGAACTGTGTAAATTCATTTGAGCCGAAAAATCACTGGGTTTACCGGAAATGAACTCTTGCTTGTAGGAAGACACAGAGGCTTTGGTTTCACTCCGTTTGTGAAGAGAAATTAAGACCAGAGTTTTCATCCATGAAACATACTCTGTTTTAACGCAAGAAGCATGCTCTTAATTTCCAGCATCTCTAATACAGCATTAAACCTGAGCATGCCCAGAAAAAAGAACTGTGTTTCCTACTCATACGGACCATATCTAGTTGAACTCAGCTTATGAAACTGTAACAAACCACAGCATCTCTTACATAGATGCTCTTTAGTTAATAGGGAAAGACGTGTTGGGTTCATGAACTGTGTAAATTCATTTGAGAAGAAAAACCCCTTATTTTACCGGAAAAGAACTCTTGCTTGTAGGAAGACACAGAGGCTTTGGTTTCACTGCATTTCTGAAGGAAAATTCAGACCAGTGTTCTCATCCATGAAACATACTCTGTTTTAACGCAAGAAGCATGCCTTCTTTCCAGCGTCTCCAATACAGCAAGAAATATGAGCATGTCCAGAAAAAAAGACCTGTGTTTCCTATTCATACGAACCATATCTAGTTGAATTCAGCTCATGAAAATATAACAAACCACAGCATCTCTTACACAGATGCTCTTTAGTTAATAGTGAAAAACGTGTTGGGTTCATGAATTGTGTAAATTCATTTAAGCAGAAAAACCCCTGGGTTTACTGGAAATGAACTCTTGCTTGTAGGAAGACACAGAGGTTTGATTTCACTCCGTTTGTGAAGGGAAATTCACACCAGAGTTCTCATCCATGAAACACACTCTGTTTTAACGCAAAGAGCATGCTCTTCTTTCCAGCGTCTCTAATACAGCAAGAAACATGAGCATGCCCAGAAAAAAAGAACTGTGTTTACTACTCATACGGACCATATCTAGTTGAACTCTGCTTATGAAACTGTAACAAACCACAACATCTCTTACATAGATGCTCTTTAGTTAATAGTGAAAATCGTGTTGGGATCGTGAACTGTGTAAATTCATTGGAGCCGAAAAAAATCACTGGGGTTACCGGAAATGAACTCTTGCTTGTAGGAAAACACAGAGGCTTTGGTTTAATTCCGTTTGTGAAGGGAAATTCAGACCAGTGTTCTCATCCATGAAACACCCTCTGTTTTAACGCAAGAAGCATGCCTTCTTTCCAGCGTCTCCAATACAGCAAGAAATATGAGCATGCCCAGAAAAAAAGAACTGTGTTTCCTACTCATACCGACCATATCTACTTGAACTCAGCTTATGAAACTGTAACAAACCACAGCATCTCTTACATAGATGCTCTTTAGTTAATAGTGAAAGACGTGTTGGGTTCATGAACTGTGTAAATTCATTTGAGCAGAAAAACCCCTTATTTTACCGGAAATGAACTCTTGCTTGTAGGAAGACACAGAGGCTTTGGTTTAACTGCGTTTCTGAAGGAAAATTCAGACCAGTGTTCTCATCCATGAAACATACTCTGTTTTAACGCAATAAGCATGCCTTCTTTCCAGCGTCTCCAATACAGCAAGAAATATGAGCATGTCCAGAAAAAAAGACCTGTGTTTCCTATTCATACGGACCATATCTAGTTGAATTCAGCTCATGAAACTGTAACAAACCACAGCATCTCTTACATAGATTCTCTTTAGTTAATAGTGAAAAACGTGTTGGGTTCATGAACTGTGTAAATTCATTTGAGCAGAAAAACCCCTTGGTTTACCGGAAATGAACTCTTGCTTGTAGGAAGACACAGAGGCTTTGGTTTCACTCGGTTTGTGAAGTGAAATTCACACCAGAGTTCTCATCCATGAAACACACTCAGTTTTAACGCAAAGAGCATGCTCTTCTTTCCAGCGTCTCTAATACAGCAAGAAAAATGAGCATTCCCCGAAAAAAAGAACTGTGTTTCTTACTCATACAGACCATATATAGTTGAACTCTGCTTATGAAACTGTAACAAACCACAGCATCTCTTACATACATGCTCTTTAGTTAATAGTGAAAAACATGTTGGATTCGTGAACTGTGTAAATTCATTTGAGCCGAAAAATCACTGGGTTTACCAGAAATGAACTCTTGCTTGTAGGAAGACACAGAGGCTTTGGTTTCACTCCCTTTGTGAAGAGAAATTAAGACCAGAGTTTTCATCCATGAAACACACTCTGTTTTAACGCAAGAAGCATTCTCTTAATTTCCAGCATCTCTAATACAGCATTAAACATGAGCATGCCCAGAAAAAAAGAACTGTGTTTCCTACTCATACGGACCATATCTAGTTGAACTCTGCTCAGGAAACTGTAACAAAACACAGCATCTCTTACATAGATGCTCTTTAGTGAATAGTGAAAAACGTGTTGGGTTCGTGAACTCTGTAAATTCATTTGAGCCAAAAAATCACTGGGTTTACCGGAAATGAACTCTTGCTTGTAGGAAGACACAGAGACTTTGGTTTAACTCCGTTTCTGAAGGAAAATTCAGTCCAGTGTTCTCTTCCATGAAACACCCTCTGTTTTAACGCAAGAAGCATGCTCTTCTTTCCAGCGTCTCCAATACAGCAAGAAACATGAGCATGCCCAGAAAAAAAGAACTGTGTTTCCTACTCATCAGGACCATATCTAGTTGAATCTGCTTGTGAAACTGTAACAAACCACAGCATCTCTTACATAGCTGCTCTTTAGTTAACAGTGAAAATGGTTTTTGGTTCGTGAACTGTGTAAATTCATTTGAGCCGAAAAATCACTGGGTTTACCGGATATGAACTCTTGCTTGTAGGAAGACACAGAGACTTTGGTTTAACCTCGTTTCTGAAGGAAAATTCAGACTAGTGTTCTCATCCATGAAACACCCTCTGTTTTAACGCAAGGAGCATCCTCTTCTGTCCAGAGTCTGCAATACAGCAAGAAATATGAGCATGTCCAGAAAAAATGAACTGTGTTTCCTACTCATACGGACCATCTCTACTTGAACTCTGATTATGAAACTGTAACAAACCACAGGATCTCTTACATAGATGCTCTTTAGTTAATAGTGAAAAACATGTTGGATTTGTGAACTGTGTAAATTCATTTGAGCCGAAAAGCACCTTATTTTACCAGAAATGAACTCTTGCTTGTAGGAAGACACAGAGATTTTTGTTTAACTCCGATTCTGAAGGAAAATTCAGACCACAGTTCTCATCCATGAAACACACTCTGTTTTAATGCAAGAAGCATCCTCTTCTTTACAGCGTCTCCAATACAGCAAGAAACATGAGCATGCCCAGAAAAAAAGAACTGTGTTTCCTACTCATAAGGACCATATCTAGTTGAATCTGCTTATGAAACTGTCACAAACCACAGCATCTCTTACATAGATGCTCTTCAGTTATCAGTGAAAATCATGTTGGGTTCGTGAACTGTGTAAATTCATTTGAGCCGAAAAAATCACTGGGTTTACCGGAAATGAACTCTTGATTGTAAGAAGACACAGAGGCTTGGTTTAACTCCGTTTGAGAAGGGAAATTCAGACCAGTGTTCTCATCCATGAAACACCCTCTGTTTTAACGCAAGATGCATCCTCTTCTGTGCAGAGTCTGCAATACAGCAAGAAATATGAGCATGTCCTGAAAAAAATAACTGTGTTTCCTACTCATACAGACCATATCTAGTTGAACTCAGCTCATGAAACTGTAACAATCCACTGCATCTCTTTCATAGATGCTTTTTAGTTAATAGTGAAACACGTGTTGGGTTCATGAACTGTGTAAATTCATTTGAGCAGAAAAACCCCTTGGTTTACCGGAAATGAACTCTTGCTTGTAGGAAGACACAGAATCTTTGGTTTCACTCGGTTTGTGACGTGAAATTCACACCAGAGTTCTCATCCATGAAACACACTCAGTTTTAACGCAAAGAGCATGCTCTTCTTTCCAGCGTCTCTAAAACAGCAAGAAAAATGAGCATTCCCCGAAAAAAAGAACTGTGTTTCTTACTCATACAGACCATATATAGTTGAACTCTGCTTATGAAACTGTAACAAATCACAGCATCTCTTACATAGATGCTCTTTAGTTAATAGTGAAAAACATGTTGGATTCGTGAACTTTGTAAATTCATTTGAGCTGAAAAATCACTGGGTTTACCGGAAATGAACTCTTGCTTGTAGGAAGACACAGAGGCTTTGGTTTCACTCCATTTGTGAAGAGAAATTAAGACCAGAGTTTTCATCCATGAAACACACTCTGTTTTAACGCAAGAAGCATGCTCTTAATTTCCAGCATCTCTAATACAGCATTAAACCTGAGCATGCCCAGAAAAAAGAACTGTGTTTCCTACTCATACGGACCATATCTAGTTGAACTCAGCTTATGAAACTGTAACAAACCACAGCATCTCTTACATAGATGCTCTTTAGTTAATAGTGAAAGACGTGTTGGGTTCATCAACTGTGTAAATTCATTTGAGCAGAAAAACCCCTTATTTTACCGGAAAAGAACTCTTGCTTGTAGGAAGACACAGAGGCTTTGGTTTCACTGCGTTTCTGAAGGAAAATTCAGACCAGTGTTCTCATCCATGAAACATACTCTGTTTTAACGCAAGAAGCATGCCTTCTTTCCAGCGTCTCCAATACAGCAAGAAATATGAGCATGTCCAGAAAAAAAGACCTGTGTTTCCTATTCATACGGACCATATCTTGTTGAATTCAGCTCATGAAACTATAACAAACCACAGCATCTCTTACACAGATGCTCTTTAGTTAATAGTGAAAAACGTGTTGGGTTCATGAACTGTGTAAATTCATTTAAGCAGAAAAACCCCTGGGTTTACTGGAAATGAACTCTTGCTTGTAGGAAGACACAGAGGTTTGATTTCACTCCGTTTGTGAAGGGAAATTCACACCAGAGTTCTCATCCATGAAACACACTCTGTTTTAACGCAAAGAGCATGCTCTTCTTTCCAGCGTCTCTAATACAGCAAGAAACATGAGCATGCCCAGAAAAAAAGAACTGTGTTTACTACTCATACGGACCATATCTAGTTGAACTCTGCTTATGAAACTGTAACAAACCACAACATCTCTTACATAGATGCTCTTTAGTTAATAGTGAAAATCGTGTTGGGATCGTGAACTGTGTAAATTCATTGGAGCCGAAAAAAATCACTGGGGTTACCGGAAATGAACTCTTGCTTGTAGGAAAACACAGAGGCTTTGGTTTAATTCCGTTTGTGAAGGGAAATTCAGACCAGTGTTCTCATCCATGAAACACCCTCTGTTTTAACGCAAGAAGCATGCCTTCTTTCCAGCGTCTCCAATACAGCAAGAAATATGAGCATGCCCAGAAAAAAAGAACTGTGTTTCCTACTCATACGGACCATATCTAGTTGAACTCAGCTTATGAAACTGTAACAAACCACAGCATCTCTTACATAGATGCTCTTTAGTTAATAGTGAAAGACGTGTTGGGTTCATGAACTGTGTAAATTCATTTGAGCAGAAAAACCCCTTATTTTACCGGAAATGAACTCTTGCTTGTAGGAAGACACAGAGGCTTTGGTTTCACTGCGTTTCTGAAGGAAAATTCAGACCAGTGTTCTCATCCATGAAACATACTCTGTTTTAACGCAAGAAGCATGCCTTCTTTCCAGCGTCTCCAATACAGCAAGAAATATGAGCATGTCCAGAAAAAAAGACCTGTGTTTCCTATTCATACGGACCATATCTAGTTGAATGCAGCTCATGAAACTGTAACAAACCACAGCATCTCTTACATAGATTCTCTTTAGTTAATAGTAAAAAATGTGTTGGGTTCATGAACTGTGTAAATTCATTTGAGCAGAAAAACCCCTTGGTTTACCGGAAATGAACTCTTGCTTGTAGGAAGACACAGAGGCTTTGGTTTCACTCGGTTTGTGAAGTGAAATTCACACCAGAGTTCTCATCCATGAAACACACTCAGTTTTAACGCAAAGAGCAGGCTCTTCTTTCCAGCGTCTCTAATACAGCAAGAAAAATGAGCATTCCCCGAAAAAAAGAACTGTGTTTCTTACTCATACAGACCATATATATTTGAACTCTGCTTATCAAACTGTAACAAAGCACAGCATCTCTTTCATAGATGCTCTTTAGTTAATAGTGAAAAACATGTTGGATTCGTGAACTGTGTAAATTCATTTGAGCCGAAAAATCACTGGGTTTACCGGAAATGAACTCTTGCTTGTAGGAAGACACAGAGGCTTTGGTTTCACTCCGTTTGTGAAGAGAAATTAAGACCAGAGTTTTCATCCATGAAACACACTCTGTTTTAACGCAAGAAGCATGCTCTTAATTTCCAGCATCTCTAATACAGCATTAAACATGAGCATGCCCAGAAAAAAAGAACTGTGTTTCCTACTCATACGGACCATATCTAGTTGAACTCTGCTCATGAAACTGTAACAAACCACAGCATCACTTACATAGATGCTCTTTAGTTAATAGTGAAAAACGTGTTGGGTTCTTGAACTCTGTAAATTCATTTGAGCCGAAAAATCACTGGGTTTACCGGAAATGAACTCTTGCTTGTAGGAAGACACAGAGACTTTGGTTTAAGTCCGTTTCTGAAGGAAAATTCAGTTCAGTGTTCTCTTCCATGAAACACCCTCTGTTTTAATGCAAGAAGCATGCTCTTCTTTATAGCGTCTCCAATACAGCAAGAAACATGAGCATGCCCAGAAAAAAAGAACTGTGTTTCCTACTCATCAGGACCATATCTAGTTGAATCTGCTTATGAAACTGTAACAAACCACAGCATCTCTTACATAGCTGCTCTTTAGTTAACAGTGAAAATGGTGTTTGGTTCGTGAACTGTGTAAATTCATTTGAGCCGAAAAATCACTGGGTTTACCGGATATGAACTCTTGCTTGTAGGAAGACACAGAGACTTTGGTTTAACCTCGTTTCTGAAGGAAAATTCAGACCAGTGTTCTCATCCATGAAACACCCTCTGTTTTAACGCAAGGAGCATCCTCTTCTGTCCAGAGTCTGCAATACAGCAAGAAATATGAGCATGTCCAGAAAAAATGAACTGTGTTTCCTACTCATACGGACCATATCTACTTGAACTCTGATTATGAAACTGTAACAAACCACAGCATCTCTTACATAGATGCTCTTTAGTTAATAGTGAAAAACATGTTGGATTTGTGAACTGTGTAAATTCATTTGAGCAGAAAAACCCCTTATTTTACCGGAAATGAACTCTTGCTTGTAGGAAGACACAGAGGCTTTGGTTTAACAGCGTTTCTGAAGGAAAATTCAGACCAGTGTTCTCATCAATGAAACATACTCTGTTTTAACGCAAGAAGCATGCCTTCTTTCCAGCGTCTCCAATACAGCAAGAAATATGAGCATGTCCAGAAAAAAAGACCTGTGTTTCCTATTCATACGGACCATATCTAGTTGAATTCAGCTCATGAAACTGTAACAAACCACAGCATCACTTACATATATGCTCTTTCATTTATAGTGAAAACTGTGTTGGGCTCATGAACTGTGTAAATTAATTTGAGCCGAAAAACCCCTGCATTTACCGGAAATGAACTCTTGCTTTTATTAAGACATAGAGGCGTTGGTTTCACTCCGTCTGTGAATGAAAATTCACACCAGAGGTCTCATCCATGAAACACACTCTGTTTTAACGCAAATAGCATGCTCTTCCTTCCAGCGTCTCCAATACAGCAAGAAACATGAGCTTGCCCAGAAAAAAAGAACTGTGTTTCCTACTCATACGGACCATATCTAGTTGAATCTGCTCATGAAAGTGTAACAAACCACAGCATCTCTTACATAGATGCTCTTTAGTTAATAGTGAAAATCGTGTTGTGTTCGTTAACTGAGTAAATTCATTTGAGCTGAAAAAAATCACTGGAGTTACCGGAAATGAACTCTTGCTTGTAGGAAGACACAGAGGCTTTGGTTTATTTCCGTTCGTGAAGGGAAATTCAGACCAGTGTTCTCATCCATGAAACACCCTCTGTTTTAACACAAGAAGCATCCTCTTCTGTCCAGAGTCTGCAATACAGCAAGAAATATGAATATGTCCAGAAAAAAAGAACTGTGTTTCCTACTCATACAGACCATATCTAGTTGAACTCTGCTCATGAAACTGTAACAAACCACAGCATCTCTTACATAGATGCTCTTTAGTTAATAGTGAAACACGTGTTGGGTTCGTGAACTGTGTATATTCATTTGAGCCGAGAAAAGACTGGGTTTACCGGAAATGAACTCTTGCTTGTAGGAAGACACAGAGAATTTGGTTTAACTCTGTTTCTGAAGAAAAATTCAGACCAGCGTTCTCATTCATGACACACACCATGTTTTAACCTAAAGAGCATGCTCTTCTTTCGAGCTTCTGCAATAAAGCAAGAAACATGAGCATGCCCAGAAAAAAAAGAAATGTATTTCCTACTCAAATGGACTGTGGTAGTTCAACTATGCTTATGAAACTCATACAAACCACAGCATTTCTTCACACATGCTCTTTAGTTAATACTGAAAATCGTGTTGTGTCCGTGAATTGTGTAAATTCATTTGAGCCAAAAAATCACTGGGTTTACCGGAAATGAACTCTTGCTTGTAGGAAGACACAGAGCCTCTGGTTTAACCCCGTTTGTGAAGGGAAATTCAGACCAGTGTTCTCATCCATGAAACACACTCTGTTTTAACACAAGAAACATGCACTTCTATCCAGCGTCATCAATACAGCAAGAAACATAAGCATGCCCAGAAAAAAGAACTGTGTTTCCTACTCATACGGACCATATCTAGTTGAACTCTGCTTATGAAACTGTAACAAACCACAGTATCTCTTACATAGATGCTCTTTAGTTTATAGTGAAAATCGTGTTGAGTTCCTGAACTGTGTAAATTCATTTGAGGCGAAAAATCACTGGGTTTACTGGAAATGAACTCTAGCTTGTAGGAAGACACAGAGCCATTGGTTTAATTCCGTTTATGAATGAAAATTCTGAACAGTGTTCTCATCCATGAAACATACTCTGTTTTAACGCAAGAAGCATGCTCACCTTTCCAGCGTCTCCAATACTGCAAGAAACATGAGCATGCCCAGAAAAAATGAACTGTGTTTCCTACTCATACCGACCATTGTTAGTTGAACTCTCCTTATGAAATTGTAACAAACCACATCATGTCTTACATAGATGCTCTTTAGTTAATAGTGAAAAACGTGTTGGGTTCATGACCTGTGTAAATTCATTCTAGCCGAAAAAACACTGGGTTTACCGGAAATGAACTCTTGCTTGTAGGAAAACACAGAAATTTTGGTTTAATTCCATTTGTGAAGGGAGATTCCGACCAGTGTTCTCATCCATGAAACACACTCTGTTTTAACGCAAAGAGCATGCTCTTCTTTCCAGCGTCTCTAATACAGCAAGAAACATGGGCATGCCCAGAAAAAAAAGAACTGTGTTTCCTACTCATATGGACGATATCTAGTTGAACTCTGCTTATGAAACTGTAAGAAACCACAGCATCTCTTTCATATATTCTCTTTTGTTAATCGTGAAAAACGTGTTGGATTCTTGAACTGTGCAAATTCACTTGAGCCGAGAAAACACTGGTTTTACCGGAAATGAACTCTTGCTTATAGGAAGACACAGAGGCTTTGGTTTAACTCCGTTTCTGAAGGAAAATTCAGACCAGTTTTCTCATCCATGACACACACTCTGTTTTATCCCAAAGAGCATGCTCTTCTTTCGAGCTTCTGCAATATAGCAAGAAACATGATCATGCACAGAAAAAAAGAACTGTATTTCATACTCAAATGGACTGTGTTAGTTCAACTCTGCTTATGAATCTCATACAAACCACAGCATCTCTTCATACATGCTCTTTAATTAATACTGAAAATCGTGTTGGGTCCGTGAACTGTGTAAATTCATTTGAGCCGAAAAATCAATGGGTTTACCGGAATGAACTCTTGCTTGTAGGAAGACACAGAGACTCTGGTTTAACTCCGTTTGTGAAGGGAAATTCAGACTAGTGTTCTCATCCATGAAACACACTCTGTTTTAACGCAAGAAGCATGCACTTCCTTCCAGCGTCTCCAATAAAGCAAGAAACATGAGCATGCCCAGAAAAAAGAACTGTGTTTCCTACTCATAGAGACCATATATAGTTGAACTCTGCTTATGAAACTGTAACAAACCACAGCATCTCTTACATAGATGCTCTTTAGTTAATAGCGAAAAACGTGTTGGGTTCATGAACTTTGTAAATTCATTCGAGCCGAAAAATCACTGTGTTTACCGGAAATGAACTCTTGCTTGTAGGAAGACACAGAGCCAATGGTTTATCTCCGTTTTCCAAGGGAAATTCCGACCAGTGTTCTCATCCATGAAACACACTCTGTTTTAAAGCAAAGAGCATGCTCTTCTTTCCAGCGTTCCAATACAGCAAGAAACATGAGCATGCCCAGAAAAAAAAGAACTGTGTTTCTTACTAATACGAACCATATCTAGTTAAACTGTGCTCATGAAACTGTAACCAACCACAGCATCTCTTACATAGATGCTCTTTAGTTTATAGTGAAAAACGTGTTGTGTTAGTGATTTGTGTAAATTCATCTGAGCCGAGAAATCACTGGGTTTACCGGAAATGAAGTCTTGCTTGTAGGAAGACACAGAGCCATTGGTTTATCTCTGTTTGTGAAGGGAAATTCAGACCAGAGTTCTCATCCATGAAACACACTCTGTTTTAACGCAAAGACCATGCTCTTCTTTCCAGCATCTCTAATACAGCAAGAAATATGAGCATGCCCAGAAAAAAAGAACGGTGTTTCCTACTCATACAGATCATATCTAGTTGAACTCTTCTTATGAAACTGTAACAAACCACAGCATGTCTTACATAGATGCTCTTTAGTTTATTGTGAAAAACGTGTTGGGTTGATGAACTGTGTAAATTCATTTGAGCAGAAAAACCCCTTGGTTTACCGGAAATGAACTCTTGCTTGTAGGAAGACTCAGAGGCTTTGGTTTCACTCCGTTTCTGAAGGAAAATTCAGACCAGTGTTCTCATCCATGAAACACCCTCTGTTTTAACGCAAGAAGCATCCTCTTCTGTCCAGAGTCTACAATATTGCAAGAAATATGAGCATGTCCAGAAAAAATGAACTGTGTTTCCTACTCATACAGACCATATCTACTTGAACTCTGATTATGAAACTGTAACAAACCACAGCATCTCTTACATAGATGCTCTTAAGTTATCAGTGAAAATCATGTTGGGTTCGTGAACTGTGTAAATTCATTTGAGCCGAAAAAATCACTGGGTTTACCGGAAATGAACTCTTGATTGTAAGAAGACACAGAGGCTTGGTTTAACTCCGTTTGAGAAGGGAAATTCAGACCAGTGTTCTCATCCATGAAACACCCTCTGTTTTAACGCAAGATGCATCCTCTTCTGTGCAGAGTCTGCAATACAGCAAGAAATATGAGCATGTCCTGAAAAAAATAACTGTGTTTCCTACTCATACGGACCATATCTAGTTGATCTCAGCTCATGAAACTGTAACAATCCACAGCATCTCTTTCATAGATGCTTTTTAGTTAATAGTGAAACACATGTTGGGTTCATGAACTTTGTAAATTCATTTGAGCAGAAAAACCCCTTATTTTACCGGAAATGAACTCTTGCTTGTAGGAAGACACAGAGGCTTTGGTTTAACTGCGTTTCTGAAGGAAAATTCAGACCAGTGTTCTCATCCATGAAACATACTCTGTTTTAACGCAATAAGCATGCCTTCTTTCCAGCGTCTCCAATACAGCAAGAAATGTGAGCATGCCCAGAAAAAAAGAAGTGTGTTTCTTACTCATACAGACCATATCTAGTTAAACTCTGCATATGATACTGTAACAAACCACAGCATCACTTACATATATGCTCTTTCGTTTATAGTGAAAACTGTGTTGGGCTCATGAACTGTGTAAATTAATTTGAGCCGAAAAACCCCTGCATTTACCGGAAATGAACTCTTGCTTTTATTAAGACACAGAGGCGTTGGTTTCACTCCGTCTGTGAATGAAAATTCACACCAGAGATCTCATCCATGAAACACACTCTGTTTTAACGCAAAGAGCATGCTCTTCCTTCCAGCGTCTCCAATACAGCAAGAAACATGAGCATGCCCAGAAAAAAAGAACTGTGTTTCCTACTCATACGGACCATATCTAGTTGAATCTGCTCATGAAAGTGTAACAAACCACAGCATCTCTTACATAGATGCTCTTTAGTTAATAGTGAAAATCGTGTTGTGTTCGTGAACTGAGTAAATTCATTTGAGCCGAAAAAAATCACTGGGGTTACCGGAAATGAACTCTTGCTTGTAGGAAGACACAGAGGCTTTGGTTTAATTCCGTTCGTGAAGGGAAATTCAGACCAGTGTTCTCATCCATGAAACACCCTCTGTTTTAACACAAGAAGCATCCTCTTCTGTCCAGAGTCTGCAATACAGCAAGAAATATGAATATGTCCAGAAAAAAAGAACTGTGTTTCCTACTCATACAGACCATATCTAGTTGAACTCTGCTCATGAAACTGTAACAAACCACAGCATCTCTTACATAGATGCTCTTTAGTTAATAGTGAAACACGTGTTGGGTTCGTGAACTGTGTATATTCATTTGAGCCAAGAAATCACTGGGTTTACCGGAAATGAAGTCTTGCTTGTAGGAAGACACAGAGCCATTGGTTTATCTCTGTTTGTGAAGGGAAATTCAGACCAGAGTTCTCATCCATGAAACACACTCTGTTTTAACGCAAAGACCATGCTCTTCTTTCCAGCATCTCTAATACAGCAAGAAATATGAGCATGCCCAGAAAAAAAGAACGGTGTTTCCTACTCATACAGATCATATCTAGTTGAACTCTTCTTATGAAACTGTAACAAACCACAGCATGTCTTACATAGATGCTCTTTAGTTTATTGTGAAAAACGTGTTGGGTTGATGAACTGTGTAAATTCATTTGAGCAGAAAAACCCCTTGGTTTACCGGAAATGAACTCTTGCTTGTAGGAAGACACAGAGGCTTTGGTTTCACTCCGTTTCTGAAGGAAAATTCAGACCAGTGTTCTCATCCATGAAACACCCTCTGTTTTAACGCAAGAAGCATCCTCTTCTGTCCAGAGTCTACAATATTGCAAGAAATATGAGCATGTCCAGAAAAAATGAACTGTGTTTCCTACTCATACAGACCATATCTACTTGAACTCTGATTATGAAACTGTAACAAACCACAGCATCTCTTACATAGATGCTCTTAAGTTATCAGTGAAAATCATGTTGGGTTCGTGAACTGTGTAAATTCATTTGAGCCGAAAAAATCACTGGGTTTACCGGAAATGAACTCTTGATTGTAAGAAGACACAGAGGCTTGGTTTAACTCCGTTTGAGAAGGGAAATTCAGACCAGTGTTCTCATCCATGAAACACCCTCTGTTTTAACGCAAGATGCATCCTCTTCTGTGCAGAGTCTGCAATACAGCAAGAAATATGAGCATGTCCTGAAAAAAATAACTGTGTTTCCTACTCATATGGACCATATCTAGTTGATCTCAGCTCATGAAACTGTAACAATCCACAGCATCTCTTTCATAGATGCTTTTTAGTTAATAGTGAAACACGTGTTGGGTTCATGAACTTTGTAAATTCATTTGAGCAGAAAAACCCCTTATTTTACCGGAAATGAACTCTTGCTTGTAGGAAGACACAGAGGCTTTGGTTTAACTGCGTTTCTGAAGGAAAATTCAGACCAGTGTTCTCATCCATGAAACATACTCTGTTTTAACGCAATAAGCATGCCTTCTTTCCAGCGTCTCCAATACAGCAAGAAATGTGAGCATGCCCAGAAAAAAAGACGTGTGTTTCTTACTCATACAGACCATATCTAGTTAAACTCTGCATATGAAACTGTAACAAACCACAGCATCACTTACATATATGCTCTTTCGTTTATAGTGAAAACTGTGTTGGGCTCATGAACTGTGTAAATTAATTTGAGCCGAAAAACCCCTGCATTTACCGGAAATGAACTCTTGCTTTTATTAAGACACAGAGGCGTTGGTTTCACTCCGTCTGTGAATGAAAATTCACACCAGAGATCTCATCCATGAAACACACTCTGTTTTAACGCAAAGAGCATGCTCTTCCTTCCAGCGTCTCCAATACAGCAAGAAACATGAGCATGCCCAGAAAAAAAGAACTGTGTTTCCTACTCATACGGACCATATCTAGTTGAATCTGCTCATGAAAGTGTAACAAACCACAGCATCTCTTACATAGATGCTCTTTAGTTAATAGTGAAAATCGTGTTGTGTTCGTGAACTGAGTAAATTCATTTGAGCCGAAAAAAATCACTGGGGTTACCGGAAATGAACTCTTGCTTGTAGGAAGACACAGAGGCTTTGGTTTAATTCCGTTCGTGAAGGGAAATTCAGACCAGTGTTCTCATCCATGAAACACCCTCTGTTTTAACACAAGAAGCATCCTCTTCTGTCCAGAGTCTGCAATACAGCAAGAAATATGAATATGTCCAGAAAAAAAGAACTGTGTTTCCTACTCATACAGACCATATCTAGTTGAACTCTGCTCATGAAACTGTAACAAACCACAGCATCTCTTACATAGATGCTCTTTAGTTAATAGTGAAACACGTGTTGGGTTCGTGAACTGTGTATATTCATTTGAGCCGAGAAAAGACTGGGTTTACCGGAAATGAACTCTTGCTTGTAGGAAGACACAGAGAATTTGGTTTAACTCTGTTTCTGAAGAAAAATTCAGACCAGCGTTCTCATTCATGACACACACCATGTTTTAACCTAAAGAGCATGCTCTTCTTTCGAGCTTCTGCAATAAAGCAATAAACATGAGCATGCCCAGAAAAAAAAGAACTGTATTTCCTACTCAAATGGACTGTGGTAGTTCAACTATGCTTATGAAACTCATACAAACCACAGCATTTCTTCATACATGCTCTTTGGTTAATACTCTAAATCGTGTTGTGTCCGTGAATTGTGTAAATTCATTTGAGCCAAAAAATCACTGGGTTTACCGGAAATGAACTCTTGCTTGTAGGAAGACACGGAGCCTCTGGTTTAACTCCGTTTGTGAAGGGAAATTCAGACCAGTGTTCTCATCCATGAAACACACTCTGTTTTAACACAAGAAACATGCACTTCTATCCAGCGTCATCAATACAGCAAGAAACATAAGCATGCCCAGAAAAAAGAACTGTGTTTCCTACTCATACGGACCATATCTAGTTGAACTCTGCTTATGAAACTGTAACAAACCACAGTATCTCTTACATAGATGCTCTTTAGTTTATAGTGAAAAACGTGTTGGGTTCGTGAACTGTGTATATTCATTTGAGCCGAGAAATCACTGCGTTTACCGGAAATGAACTCTTGCTTGTAGGAAAACACAGAAGCTTTGGTTTAATTCCGTTTGTGAAGGGAGATTCCGACCATTGTTCTCATCCATGAAACACACTCTGTTTTAAAGCAAGAAGCATGCACTTCTTTCCAGCGTCATCAATACAGCAAGAAACATAAGCATGCCCAGAAAAAAAGAACTGTGTTTCCTACTCATACAAACCATATCTAGTTGAACTCTGCTTATGAAACTGTAACAAACCACAGCATCTCTTACATAGATGCTCTTTAGATAATAGTGAAAATCGTGTTGAGTTCGTGAACTGTGTAAATTCATTTGAGGCGAAAAATCACTGGGTTTACCGGAAATGAACTCTAGCTTGTAGGAAGACACAGAGCCGTTGGTTTAATTCCGTTTATGAATGAAAATTCTGAACAGTGTTCTCATCCATGAAACATACTCTGTTTTAACGCAAGAAGCATGCTCTTCTTTCCAGCGTCTCCAATACTGCAAGAAACATGAGCATGCCCAGAAAAAATGAACTGTGTTTCCTACTCATACCGACCATTTTTAGTTGAACTCTCCTTATGAAATTGTAACAAACCACATCATGTCTTACATAGATGCTCTTTAGTTAATAGTGAAAAACGTGTTGGGTTCATGACCTGTGTAAATTCATTCTAGCCGAAAAAACACTGGGTTTACCGGAAATGAACTCTTGCTTGTAGGAAAACACAGAAATTTTGGTTTAATTCCATTTGTGAACGGAGATTCCGACCAGTGTTCTCATCCATGAAACACACTCTGTTTTAACGCAAAGAGCATGCTCTTCTTTCCAGCGTCTCTAATACAGCAAGAAACATGGGCATGCCCAGAAAAAAAAGAACTGTGTTTCCTACTCATACGGACGATATCTAGTTGAACTCTGCTTATGAAACTGTAAGAAACCACAGCATCTCTTACATATATTCTCTTTTGTTAATAGTGAAAAACGTGTTGGATTCTTGAACTGTGTAAATTCACTTGAGCCGAGAAAACACTGGTTTTACCGGAAATGAACTCTTGCTTATAGGAAGACACAGAGGCTTTGGTTTAACTCCGTTTCTGAAGGAAAATCCAGACCAGTTTTCTCATCCATGACACACACTCTGTTTTATCGCAAAGAGCATGCTCTTCTTTCGAGCTTCTGCAATATAGCAAGAAACATGATCATGCACAGAAAAAAAAGAACTGTATTTCATACTCAAATGGACTGTGTTAGTTCAACTCTGCTTATGAATCTCATACAAACCACAGCATCTCTTCATACATGCTCTTTAATTAATACTGAAAATCGTGTTGGGTCCGTGAACTGTGTAAATTCATTTGAGCCGAAAAATCAATGGGTTTACCGGAATGAACTCTTGCTTGTAGGAAGACACAGAGACTCTGGTTTAACTCCGTTTGTGAAGGGAAATTCAGACCAGTGTTCTCATCCATGAAACACACTCTGTTTTAACGCAAGAAGCATGCACTTCCTTCCAGCGTCTCCAATAAAGCAAGAAACATGAGCATGCCCAGAAAAAAAGAACTGTGTTTCCTACTCATACGGACCATATCTAGTTGAACTCTGCTTATGAAACTGTAACAAACCACAGTATCTCTTACATAGATGCTCTTTAGTTTATAGTGAAAAACGTGTTGGGTTCGTGAACTGTGTATATTCATTTGAGCCGAGAAATCACTGGGTTTACCGGAAATGAACTCTTGCTTGTAGGAAAACACAGAAGCTTTGGTTTAATTCCGTTTGTGAAGGGAGATTCCGACCATTGTTCTCATCCATGAAACACATTCTGTTTTAACGCAAAGAGCATGCTCTTCTTTCCAGCGTTCAAATACAGCAAGAAACATGAGCATGCCCAGAAAAAAAGAACTGTGGTTCTTACTCATACGGACCATATCTAGTTAAACTGTGCTTATGAAACTGTAACCAACCACAGCATCTCTTACATAGATGCTCTTTAGTTTATAGCGAAAAACGTGTTGTGTTAGTGATTTGTGTAAATTCTTTTGAGCCGAGAAATCACTGGGTTTACCGGAAATGAAGTTTGCTTGTAGGAAGACACAGAGCCATTGGTTTATCTCTGTTTGTTTAGGGAAATTCAGACCAGAGTTCTCATCCATGAAACACACTCTGTTTTAACGCAAAGACCATGCTCTTCTTTCCAGCGTCTCTAATACAGCAAGAAATATGAGCATGCCCAGAAAAAAAGAACGGTGTTTCCTACTCATACAGATCATATCTAGTTGAACTCTTCTTATGAAACTGTAACAAACCACAGCATGTCTTACATAGATGCTCTTTAGTTTATTGTGAAAAACGTGTTGGGTTCATGAACTGTGTAAATTCATTTGAGCAGAAAAACCCCTTAGTTTACCGGAAATGAACTCTTGCTTGTAGGAAGACACAGAGGCTTTGGTTTCACTCCGTTTCTGAAGGAAAATTCAGACCAGTGTTCTCATCCATGAAACACCCTCTGTTTTAACGCAAGAAGCATCCTCTTCTGTCCAGAGTCTAAAATACAGGAAGAAATATGAGCATGTCCAGAAAAAATGAACTGTGTTTCCTACTCATACGGACCATATCTACATGAACTCTGATTATGAAACTGTAACAAACCACAGCATCTCTTACATAGATGCTCTTTAGTTAATAGTGAAAAACATGTTGGATTCGTGAACTGTGTAAATTCATTTGAGCCAAAAAATCACTGGGTTTACCGGAAATGAACTCTTGCTTGTAGGAAGACACAGAGACTTTTGTTTAACTCCATTTCTGAAGGAAAATTCAGACCACAGTTCTCATCCATGAGACACACTCTGTTTTAACGCAAGAAGCATCCTCTTCTTTCCAACGTCTCCAATACAGCAAGTAACATGAGCATTCACAGAAACAAAGAACTGTGTTTCCTACTCATAAGGACCATATCTAGTTGAATCTGCTTATGAAACTGTAACAAACCACAACATCTCTTACATAGATGCTCTTTAGTTAATTGTGAAAATCGTGTTGGGTTCGTGAACTGTGTAATTTCATTTGAGCCGAAAAAATCACTGGGTTTACCGGAAATGAACTCTTGCTTGTAGGAAGACACAAGGCTTTGGTTTAACTCCGTTTGTGAAGGGAAATTCAGACCAGTGTTCTCAGCCATGAAACACCCTCTGTTTTAACGCAAGATGCATGCTCTAGTGTCCAGAGTCTGCAATACAGCAAGAAAAATTAGCATGTCCAGAAAAAAAGAACTGTGTTTCCTACTCATACGGACCATATCTAGTTGAAATCTGATTATGAAACTGTAACAAACCACAGCATCTCTTACATAAATTCTCTTACTTAATAGTGAAAAACGTGTTGGGTTCGTGAACTGGGCAAATTCATTTGAGCTGAAAAAACACTGGAGTTACTGGAAATGAACTCTTGCTTGTAGGAAGACACAGAGACTTTGGTTTAACTCTGTTTCTGAAGAAAAATTCAGACCAGTGTTCTCATCCATGACACACACTCTGTTTTACCTAAAGAGCATGCTCTTCTTTCGAGCTTCTGCAATACAGCAAGAAACATGAGCATGCCCAGAAAAAAAGAACTGTATTTCCTACTCAAATGGACCGTGGTAGTTCAACTATGATTATGAAACTCATAAAAACCACAGCATCTCTTCATACATGCTCTTTAGTTAATACTGAAAATCGTGTTGTGTCCGTGAACTGTGTAAATTCATTTGAGCCAAAAAATCACTGGGTTTACCGGAAATGAACTCTTGCTTGTAGGAAGACACAGAGCCTCTGGTTTAACTCCGTTTGTGAAGGGAAATTCAGACCAGTGTTCTCATCCATGAAACACACTCTGTTTTAACGCAAGAAACATGCACTTCTATCCAGCGTCATCAATACAGCAAGAAACATAAGCATGCCCAGAAAAAAGAACTGTGTTTCCTACTCATACGGACCATATCTAGTTGAACTCTGCTTATGAAACTGTAACAAACCACAGTATCTCTTACATAGATGCTCTTTAGTTTATAGTGAAAAACGTGTTGGGTTCGTGAACTGTGTATATTCATTTGAGCCGAGAAATCACAGGGTTTACCGGAAATGAACTCTTGCTTGTAGGAAAACACAGAAGCTTTGGTTTAATTCCGTTTGTGAAGGGAGATTCCGACCATTGTTCTCATCCATGAAACACACTCTGTTTTAACGCAAAGAGCATGCTCTTCTTTCCAGCGTTCAAATACAGCAAGAAACATGAGCATGCCCAGAAAAAAAGAACTGTGGTTCTTACTCATACGGACCATATCTAGTTAAACTGTGCTTATGAAACTGTAACCAACCACAGCATCTCTTACATAGATGCTCTTTAGTTTATAGTGAAAAACGTGTTGTGTTAGTGATTTGTGTAAATTCATCTGAGCCGAGAAATCACTGGGTTTACCGGAAATGAAGTCTTGCTTGTAGGAAGACACAGAGCCATTGGTTTATCTCTGTTTGTGAAGGGAAATTCAGACCAGAGTTCTCATCCATGAAACACACTCTGTTTTAACGCAAAGACCATGCTCTTCTTTCCAGCATCTCTAATACAGCAAGAAATATGAGCATGCCCAGAAAAAAAGAACCGTGTTTCCTACTCATACAGATCATATCTAGTTGAACTCTTCTTATGAAACTGTAACAAACCACAGCATGTCTTACATAGATGCTCTTTAGTTTATTGTGAAAAACGTGTTGGGTTGATGAACTGTGTAAATTCATTTGAGCAGAAAAACCCCTTGGTTTACCGGAAATGAACTCTTGCTTGTAGGAAGACACAGAGGCTTTGGTTTCACTCCGTTTCTGAAGGAAAATTCAGACCAGTGTTCTCATCCATGAAACACCCTCTGTTTTAACGCAAGAAGCATCCTCTTCTGTCCAGAGTCTACAATATTGCAAGAAATATGAGCATGTCCAGAAAAAATGAACTGTGTTTCCTACTCATACGGACCATATCTAGTTGAACTCTGCTTATGAAACTGTAACAAACCACAGCATTTCTTACATACATTCTCTTTTGTTAATAGTGAAAAACGTGTTGGGTTCGTGAACTGTCCAAATTCACTTGAGCCGAGAAAAGACTGGGTTTACCGGAAATGAACTCTTGCTTGTACGAAGACACAGAGGCTTTGGTTTAACTGCGATTCTGAAGGAAAATTCAGACCAGTGTTCTCATCCATGAAACATACTCTGTTTTAACGCAATAAGCATGCCTTCTTTCCAGCGTCTCCAATACAGCAAGAAATGTGAGCATGCCCAGAAAAAAAGAAGTGTGTTTCTTACTCATACAGACCATATCTAGTTAAACTCTGCATATGAAACTGTAACAAACCACAGCATCACTTACATATATGCTCTTTCGTTTATAGTGAAAACTGTGTTGGGCTCATGAACTGTGTAAATTAATTTGAGCCGAAAAACCCCTGCATTTACCGGAAATGAACTCTTGCTTTTATTAAGACACAGAGGCGTTGGTTTCACTCCGTCTGTGAATGAAAATTCACACCAGAGGTCTCATCCATGAAACACACTCTGTTTTAACGCAAAGAGCATGCTCTTCCTTCCAGCGTCTCCAATACAGCAAGAAACATGAGCATGCCCAGAAAAAAAGAACTGTGTTTCCTACTCATACGGACCATATCTAGTTGAATCTGCTCATGAAAGTGTAACAAACCACAGCATCTCTTACATAGATGCTCTTTAGTTAATAGTGAAAATCGTGTTGTGTTCGTGAACTGAGTAAATTCATTTGAGCCGAAAAAAATCACTGGGGTTACCGGAAATGAACTCTTGCTTGTAGGAAGACACAGAGGCTTTGGTTAAATTCCGTTCGTGAAGGGAAATTCAGACCAGTGTTCTCATCCATGAAACACCCTCTGTTTTAACACAAGAAGCATCCTCTTCTGTCCAGAGTCTGCAATACAGCAAGAAATATGAATATGTCCAGAAAAAAAGAACTGTGTTTCCTACTCATACAGACCATATCTAGTTGAACTCTGCTCATGAAACTGTAACAAACCACAGCATCTCTTACATAGATGCTCTTTAGTTAATAGTGAAACACGTGTTGGGTTCGTGAACTGTGTATATTCATTTGAGCCAAGAAATCACTGGGTTTACCGGAAATGAAGTCTTGCTTGTAGGAAGACACAGAGCCATTGGTTTATCTCTGTTTGTGAAGGGAAATTCAGACCAGAGTTCTCATCCATGAAACACACTCTGTTTTAACGCAAAGACCATGCTCTTCTTTCCAGCATCTCTAATACAGCAAGAAATATGAGCATGCCCAGAAAAAAAGAACGGTGTTTCCTACTCATACAGATCATATCTAGTTGAACTCTTCTTATGAAACTGTAACAAACCACAGCATGTCTTACATAGATGCTCTTTAGTTTATTGTGAAAAACGTGTTGGGTTGATGAACTGTGTAAATTCATTTGAGCAGAAAAACCCCTTGGTTTACCGGAAATGAACTCTTGCTTGTAGGAAGACACAGAGGCTTTGGTTTCACTCCGTTTCTGAAGGAAAATTCAGACCAGTGTTCTCATCCATGAAACACCCTCTGTTTTAACGCAAGAAGCATCCTCTTCTGTCCAGAGTCTACAATATTGCAAGAAATATGAGCATGTCCAGAAAAAATGAACTGTGTTTCCTACTCATACAGACCATATCTACTTGAACTCTGATTATGAAACTGTAACAAACCACAGCATCTCTTACATAGATGCTCTTAAGTTATCAGTGAAAATCATGTTGGGTTCGTGAACTGTGTAAATTCATTTGAGCCGAAAAAATCACTGGGTTTACCGGAAATGAACTCTTGATTGTAAGAAGACACAGAGGCTTGGTTTAACTCCGTTTGAGAAGGGAAATTCAGACCAGTGTTCTCATCCATGAAACACCCTCTGTTTTAACGCAAGATGCATCCTCTTCTGTGCAGAGTCTGCAATACAGCAAGAAATATGAGCATGTCCTGAAAAAAATAACTGTGTTTCCTACTCATACAGACCATATCTAGTTGATCTCAGCTCATGAAACTGTAACAATCCACAGCATCTCTTTCATAGATGCTTTTTAGTTAATAGTGAAACACGTGTTGGGTTCATGAACTTTGTAAATTCATTTGAGCAGAAAAACCCCTTATTTTACCGGAAATGAACTCTTGCTTGTAGGAAGACACAGAGGCTTTGGTTTAACTGCGTTTCTGAAGGAAAATTCAGACCAGTGTTCTCATCCATGAAACATACTCTGTTTTAACGCAATAAGCATGCCTTCTTTCCAGCGTCTCCAATACAGCAAGAAATGTGAGCATGCCCAGAAAAAAAGACGTGTGTTTCTTACTCATACAGACCATATCTAGTTAAACTCTGCATATGAAACTGTAACAAACCACAGCATCACTTACATATATGCTCTTTCGTTTATAGTGAAAACTGTGTTGGGCTCATGAACTGTGTAAATTAATTTGAGCCGAAAAACCCCTGCATTTACCGGAAATGAACTCTTGCTTTTATTAAGACACAGAGGCGTTGGTTTCACTCCGTCTGTGAATGAAAATTCACACCAGAGATCTCATCCATGAAACACACTCTGTTTTAACGCAAAGAGCATGCTCTTCCTTCCAGCGTCTCCAATACAGCAAGAAACATGAGCATGCCCAGAAAAAAAGAACTGTGTTTCCTACTCATACGGACCATATCTAGTTGAATCTGCTCATGAAAGTGTAACAAACCACAGCATCTCTTACATAGATGCTCTTTAGTTAATAGTGAAAATCGTGTTGTGTTCGTGAACTGAGTAAATTCATTTGAGCCGAAAAAAATCACTGGGGTTACCGGAAATGAACTCTTGCTTGTAGGAAGACACAGAGGCTTTGGTTTAATTCCGTTCGTGAAAGGAAATTCAGACCAGTGTTCTCATCCATGAAACACCCTCTGTTTTAACACAAGAAGCATCCTCTTCTGTCCAGAGTCTGCAATACAGCAAGAAATATGAATATGTCCAGAAAAAAAGAACTGTGTTTCCTACTCATACAGACCATATCTAGTTGAACTCTGCTCATGAAACTGTAACAAACCACAGCATCTCTTACATAGATGCTCTTTAGTTAATAGTGAAACACGTGTTGGGTTCGTGAACTGTGTATATTCATTTGAGCCGAGAAAAGACTGGGTTTACCGGAAATGTACTCTTGCTTGTAGGAAGACACAGAGAATTTGGTTTAACTCTGTTTCTGAAGAAAAATTCAGACCAGCGTTCTCATTCATGACACACACCATGTTTTAACCTAAAGAGCATGCTCTTCTTTCGAGCTTCTGCAATAAAGCAAGAAACATGAGCATGCCCAGAAAAAAAAGAACTGTATTTCCTACTCAAATGGACTGTGGTAGTTCAACTATGCTTATGAAACTCATACAAACCACAGCATTTCTTCATACATGCTCTTTGGTTAATACTCTAAATCGTGTTGTGTCCGTGAATTGTGTAAATTCATTTGAGCCAAAAAATCACTGGGTTTACCGGAAATGAACTCTTGCTTGTAGGAAGACACGGAGCCTCTGGTTTAACTCCGTTTGTGAAGGGAAATTCAGACCAGTGTTCTCATCCATGAAACACACTCTGTTTTAACACAAGAAACATGCACTTCTATCCAGCGTCATCAATACAGCAAGAAACATAAGCATGCCCAGAAAAAAGAACTGTGTTTCCTACTCATACGGACCATATCTAGTTGAACTCTGCTTATGAAACTGTAACAAACCACAGTATCTCTTACATAGATGCTCTTTAGTTTATAGTGAAAAACGTGTTGGGTTCGTGAACTGTGTATATTCATTTGGGCCGAGAAATCACTGCGTTTACCGGAAATGAACTCTTGCTTGTAGGAAAACACAGAAGCTTTGGTTTAATTCCGTTTGTGAAGGGAGATTCCGACCATTGTTCTCATCCATGAAACACACTCTGTTTTAAAGCAAGAAGCATGCACTTCTTTCCAGCGTCATCAATACAGCAAGAAACATAAGCATGCCCAGAAAAAAAGAACTGTGTTTCCTACTCATACAAACCATATCTAGTTGAACTCTGCTTATGAAACTGTAACAAACCACAGCATCTCTTACATAGATGCTCTTTAGATAATAGTGAAAATCGTGTTGAGTTCGTGAACTGTGTAAATTCATTTGAGGCGAAAAATCACTGGGTTTACCGGAAATGAACTCTAGCTTGTAGGAAGACACAGAGCCGTTGGTTTAATTCCGTTTATGAATGAAAATTCTGAACAGTGTTCTCATCCATGAAACATACTCTGTTTTAACGCAAGAAGCATGCTCTTCTTTCCAGCGTCTCCAATACAGCAAGAAACATGAGCATGCCCAGAAAAAATGAACTGTGTTTCCTACTCATACCGACCATTTTTAGTTGAACTCTCCTTATGAAATTGTAACAAACCACATCATGTCTTACATAGATGCTCTTAAGTTAATAGTGAAAAACGTGTTGGGTTCATGACCTGTGTAAATTCATTCTAGCCGAAAAAACACTGGGTTTACCGGAAATGAACTCTTGCTTGTAGGAAAACACAGAAATTTTGGTTTAATTCCATTTGTGAAGGGAGATTCCGACCAGTGTTCTCATCCATGAAACACACTCTGTTTTAACGCAAAGAGCATGCTCTTCTTTCCAGCGTCTCTAATACAGCAAGAAACATGGGCATGCCCAGAAAAAAAAGAACTGTGTTTCCTACTCATACGGACGATATCTAGTTGAACTCTGCTTATGAAACTGTAAGAAACCACAGCATCTCTTACATATATTCTCTTTTGTTAATAGTGAAAAACGTGTTGGATTCTTGAACTGTGCAAATTCACTTGAGCCGAGAAAACACTGGTTTTACCGGAAATGAACTCTTGCTTATAGGAAGACACAGAGGCTTTGGTTTAACTCCGTTTCTGAAGGAAAATCCAGACCAGTTTTCTCATCCATGACACACACTCTGTTTTATCGCAAAGAGCATGCTCTTCTTTCGAGCTTCTGCAATATAGCAAGAAACATGATCATGCACAGAAAAAAAAGAACTGTATTTCATACTCAAATGGACTGTGTTAGTTCAACTCTGCTTATGAATCTCATACAAACCACAGCATCTCTTCATACATGCTCTTTAATTAATACTGAAAATCGTGTTGGGTCCGTGAACTGTGTAAATTCATTTGAGCCGAAAAATCAATGGGTTTACCGGAATGAACTCTTGCTTGTAGGAAGACACAGAGACTCTGGTTTAACTCCGTTTGTGAAGGGAAATTCAGACCAGTGTTCTCATCCATGAAACACACTCTGTTTTAACGCAAGAAGCATGCACTTCCTTCCAGCGTCTCCAATAAAGCAAGAAACATGAGCATGCCCAGAAAAAAAGAACTGTGTTTCCTACTCATACGGACCATATCTAGTTGAACTCTGCTTATGAAACTGTAACAAACCACAGTATCTCTTACATAGATGCTCTTTAGTTTATAGTGAAAAACGTGTTGGGTTCGTGAACTGTGTATATTCATTTGAGCCGAGAAATCACTGGGTTTACCGGAAATGAACTCTTGCTTGTAGGAAAACACAGAAGCTTTGGTTTAATTCCGTTTGTGAAGGGAGATTCCGACCATTGTTCTCATCCATGAAACACATTCTGTTTTAACGCAAAGAGCATGCTCTTCTTTCCAGCGTTCAAATACAGCAAGAAACATGAGCATGCCCAGAAAAAAAGAACTGTGGTTCTTACTCATACGGACCATATCTAGTTAAACTGTGCTTATGAAACTGTAACCAACCACAGCATCTCTTACATAGATGCTCTTTAGTTTATAGCGAAAAACGTGTTGTGTTAGTGATTTGTGTAAATTCTTTTGAGCCGAGAAATCACTGGGTTTACCGGAAATGAAGTTTGCTTGTAGGAAGACACAGAGCCATTGGTTTATCTCTGTTTGTTTAGGGAAATTCAGACCAGAGTTCTCATCCATGAAACACACTCTGTTTTAACGCAAAGACCATGCTCTTCTTTCCAGCGTCTCTAATACAGCAAGAAATATGAGCATGCCCAGAAAAAAAGAACGGTGTTTCCTACTCATACAGATCATATCTAGTTGAACTCTTCTTATGAAACTGTAACAAACCACAGCATGTCTTACATAGATGCTCTTTAGTTTATTGTGAAAAACGTGTTGGGTTCATGAACTGTGTAAATTCATTTGAGCAGAAAAACCCCTTAGTTTACCGGAAATGAACTCTTGCTTGTAGGAAGACACAGAGGCTTTGGTTTCACTCCGTTTCTGAAGGAAAATTCAGACCAGTGTTCTCATCCATGAAACACCCTCTGTTTTAACGCAAGAAGCATCCTCTTCTGTCCAGAGTCTAAAATACAGGAAGAAATATGAGCATGTCCAGAAAAAATGAACTGTGTTTCCTACTCATACGGACCATATCTACATGAACTCTGATTATGAAACTGTAACAAACCACAGCATCTCTTACATAGATGCTCTTTAGTTAATAGTGAAAAACATGTTGGATTCGTGAACTGTGTAAATTCATTTGAGCCAAAAAATCACTGGGTTTACCGGAAATGAACTCTTGCTTGTAGGAAGACACAGAGACTTTTGTTTAACTCCATTTCTGAAGGAAAATTCAGACCACAGTTCTCATCCATGAGACACACTCTGTTTTAACGCAAGAAGCATCCTCTTCTTTCCAACGTCTCCAATACAGCAAGTAACATGAGCATTCACAGAAACAAAGAACTGTGTTTCCTACTCATAAGGACCATATCTAGTTGAATCTGCTTATGAAACTGTAACAAACCACAACATCTCTTACATAGATGCTCTTTAGTTAATTGTGAAAATCGTGTTGGGTTCGTGAACTGTGTAATTTCATTTGAGCCGAAAAAATCACTGGGTTTACCGGAAATGAACTCTTGCTTGTAGGAAGACACAAGGCTTTGGTTTAACTCCGTTTGTGAAGGGAAATTCAGACCAGTGTTCTCAGCCATGAAACACCCTCTGTTTTAACGCAAGATGCATGCTCTAGTGTCCAGAGTCTGCAATACAGCAAGAAAAATGAGCATGTCCAGAAAAAAAGAACTGTGTTTCCTACTCATACGGACCATATCTAGTTGAAATCTGATTATGAAACTGTAACAAACCACAGCATCTCTTACATAAATTCTCTTACTTAATAGTGAAAAACGTGTTGGGTTCGTGAACTGGGCAAATTCATTTGAGCTGAAAAAACACTGGAGTTACTGGAAATGAACTCTTGCTTGTAGGAAGACACAGAGACTTTGGTTTAACTCTGTTTCTGAAGAAAAATTCAGACCAGTGTTCTCATCCATGACACACACTCTGTTTTACCTAAAGAGCATGCTCTTCTTTCGAGCTTCTGCAATACAGCAAGAAACATGAGCATGCCCAGAAAAAAAGAACTGTATTTCCTACTCAAATGGACCGTGGTAGTTCAACTATGATTATGAAACTCATAAAAACCACAGCATCTCTTCATACATGCTCTTTAGTTAATACTGAAAATCGTGTTGTGTCCGTGAACTGTGTAAATTCATTTGAGCCAAAAAATCACTGGGTTTACCGGAAATGAACTCTTGCTTGTAGGAAGACACAGAGCCTCTGGTTTAACTCCGTTTGTGAAGGGAAATTCAGACCAGTGCTCTCATCCATGAAACACACTCTGTTTTAACACAAGAAACATGCACTTCTATCCAGCGTCATCAATACAGCAAGAAACATAAGCATGCCCAGAAAAAAGAACTGTGTTTCCTACTCATACGGACCATATCTAGTTGAACTCTGCTTATGAAACTGTAACAAACCACAGTATCTCTTACATAGATGCTCTTTAGTTTATAGTGAAAAACGTGTTGGGTTCGTGAACTGTGCATATTCATTTGAGCCGAGAAATCACAGGGTTTACCGGAAATGAACTCTTGCTTGTAGGAAAACACAGAAGCTTTGGTTTAATTCCGTTTGTGAAGGGAGATTCCGACCATTGTTCTCATCCATGAAACACACTCTGTTTTAACGCAAAGAGCATGCTCTTCTTTCCAGCGTTCAAATACAGCAAGAAACATGAGCATGCCCAGAAAAAAAGAACTGTGGTTCTTACTCATACGGACCATATCTAGTTAAACTGTGCTTATGAAACTGTAACCAACCACAGCATCTCTTACATAGATGCTCTTTAGTTTATAGTGAAAAACGTGTTGTGTTAGTGATTTGTGTAAATTCATCTGAGCCGAGAAATCACTGGGTTTACCGGAAATGAAGTCTTGCTTGTAGGAAGACACAGAGCCATTGGTTTATCTCTGTTTGTGAAGGGAAATTCAGACCAGAGTTCTCATCCATGAAACACACTCTGTTTTAACGCAAAGACAATGCTCTTCTTTCCAGCATCTCTAATACAGCAAGAAATATGAGCATGCCCAGAAAAAAAGAACGGTGTTTCCTACTCATACAGATCATATCTAGTTGAACTCTTCTTATGAAACTGTAACAAACCACAGCATGTCTTACATAGATGCTCTTTAGTTTATTGTGAAAAACGTGTTGGGTTGATGAACTGTGTAAATTCATTTGAGCAGAAAAACCCCTTGGTTTACCGGAAATGAACTCTTGCTTGTAGGAAGACACAGAGGCTTTGGTTTCACTCCGTTTCTGAAGGAAAATTCAGACCAGTGTTCTCATCCATGAAACACCCTCTGTTTTAACGCAAGAAGCATCCTCTTCTGTCCAGAGTCTACAATATTGCAAGAAATATGAGCATGTCCAGAAAAAATGAACTGTGTTTCCTACTCATACGGACCATATCTAGTTGAACTCTGCTTATGAAACTGTAACAAACCACAGCATTTCTTACATACATTCTCTTTTGTTAATAGTGAAAAACGTGTTGGGTTCGTGAACTGTCCAAATTCACTTGAGCCGAGAAAAGACTGGGTTTACCGGAAATGAACTCTTGCTTGTACGAAGACACAGAGGCTTTGGTTTAACTGCGTTTCTGAAGGAAAATTCAGACCAGTGTTCTCATCCATGAAACATACTCTGTTTTAACGCAATAAGCATGCCTTCTTTCCAGCGTCTCCAATACAGCAAGAAATGTGAGCATGCCCAGAAAAAAAGAAGTGTGTTTCTTACTCATACAGACCATATCTAGTTAAACTCTGCATATGAAACTGTAACAAACCACAGCATCACTTACATATATGCTCTTTCGTTTATAGTGAAAACTGTGTTGGGCTCATGAACTGTGTAAATTAATTTGAGCCGAAAAACCCCTGCATTTACCGGAAATGAACTCTTGCTTTTATTAAGACACAGAGGCGTTGGTTTCACTCCGTCTGTGAATGAAAATTCACACCAGAGATCTCATCCATGAAACACACTCTGTTTTAACGCAAAGAGCATGCTCTTCCTTCCAGTGTCTCCAATACAGCAAGAAACATGAGCATGCCCAGAAAAAAAGAACTGTGTTTCCTACTCATACGGACCATATCTAGTTGAATATGCTCATGAAAGTGTAACAAACCACAGCATCTCTTACATAGATGCTCTTTAGTTAATAGTGAAAATCGTGTTGTGTTCGTGAACTGAGTAAATTCATTTGAGCCGAAAAAAATCACTGGGGTTACCGGAAATGAACTCTTGCTTGTAGGAAGACACAGAGGCTTTGGTTTAATTCCGTTCGTGAAGGGAAATTCAGACCAGTGTTCTCATCCATGAAACACCCTCTGTTTTAACACAAGAAGCATCCTCTTCTGTCCAGAGTCTGCAATACAGCAAGAAATATGAATATGTCCAGAAAAAAAGAACTGTGTTTCCTACTCATACAGACCATATCTAGTTGAACTCTGCTCATGAAACTGTAACAAACCACAGCATCTCTTACATAGATGCTCTTTAGTTAATAGTGAAACACGTGTTGGGTTCGTGAACTGTGTATATTCATTTGAGCCGAGAAAAGACTGGGTTTACCGGAAATGAACTCTTGCTTGTAGGAAGACACAGAGAATTTGGTTTAACTCTGTTTCTGAAGAAAAATTCAGACCAGCGTTCTCATTCATGACACACGCCATGTTTTAACCTAAAGAGCATGCTCTTCTTTCGAGCTTCTGCAATAAAGCAAGAAACATGAGCATGCCCAGAAAAAAAAGAACTGTATTTCCTACTCAAATGGACTGTGGTAGTTCAACTATGCTTATGAAACTCATACAAACCACAGCATTTCTTCATACATGCTCTTTGGTTAATACTCTAAATCGTGTTGTGTCCGTGAATTGTGTAAATTCATTTGAGCCAAAAAATCACTGGGTTTACCGGAAATGAACTCTTGCTTGTAGGAAGACACGGAGCCTCTGGTTTAACTCCGTTTGTGAAGGGAAATTCAGACCAGTGTTCTCATCCATGAAACACACTCTGTTTTAACACAAGAAACATGCACTTCTATCGAGCGTCATCAATACAGCAAGAAACATAAGCATGCCCAGAAAAAAGAACTGTGTTTCCTACTCATACGGACCATATCTAGTTGAACTCTGCTTATGAAACTGTAACAAACCACAGTATCTCTTACATAGATGCTCTTTAGTTTATAGTGAAAAACGTGTTGGGTTCGTGAACTGTGTATATTCATTTGAGCCGAGAAATCACTGCGTTTACCGGAAATGAACTCTTGCTTGTAGGAAAACACAGAAGCTTTGGTTTAATTCCGTTTGTGAAGGGAGATTCCGACCATTGTTCTCATCCATGAAACACACTCTGTTTTAAAGCAAGAAGCATGCACTTCTTTCCAGCGTCATCAATACAGCAAGAAACATAAGCATGCCCAGAAAAAAAGAACTGTGTTTCCTACTCATACAAACCATATCTAGTTGAACTCTGCTTATGAAACTGTAACAAACCACAGCATCTCTTACATAGATGCTCTTTAGATAATAGTGAAAATCGTGTTGAGTTCGTGAACTGTGTAAATTCATTTGAGGCGAAAAATCACTGGGTTTACCGGAAATGAACTCTAGCTTGTAGGAAGACACAGAGCCGTTGGTTTAATTCCGTTTATGAATGAAAATTCTGAACAGTGTTCTCATCCATGAAACATACTCTGTTTTAACGCAAGAACCATGCTCTTCTTTCCAGCGTCTCCAATACTGCAAGAAACATGAGCATGCCCAGAAAAAATGAACTGTGTTTCCTACTCATACCGACCATTTTTAGTTGAACTCTCCTTATGAAATTGTAACAAACCACATCATGTCTTACATAGATGCTCTTTAGTTAATAGTGAAAAACGTGTTGGGTTCATGACCTGTGTAAATTCATTCTAGCCGAAAAACCACTGGGTTTACCGGAAATGAACTCTTGCTTGTAGGAAAACACAGAAATTTTGGTTTAATTCCATTTGTGAAGGGAGATTCCGACCAGTGTTCTCATCCATGAAACACACTCTGTTTTAACGCAAAGAGCATGCTCTTCTTTCCAGCGTCTCTAATACAGCAAGAAACATGGGCATGCCCAGAAAAAAAAGAACTGTGTTTCCTACTCATACGGACGATATCTAGTTGAACTCTGCTTATGAAACTGTAAGAAACCACAGCATCTCTTTCATATATTCTCTTTTGTTAATAGTGAAAAACGTGTTGGATTCTTGAACTGTGCAAATTCACTTGAGCCGAGAAAACACTGGTTTTACCGGAAATGAACTCTTGCTTATAGGAAGACACAGAGGCTTTGGTTTAACTCCGTTTCTGAAGGAAAATCCAGACCAGTTTTCTCATCCATGACACACACTCTGTTTTATCGCAAAGAGCATGCTCTTCTTTCGAGCTTCTGCAATATAGCAAGAAACATGATCATGCACAGAAAAAAAAGAACTGTATTTCATACTCAAATGGACTGTGTTAGTTCAACTCTGCTTATGAATCTCATACAAACCACAGCATCTCTTCATACATGCTCTTTAATTAATACTGAAAATCGTGTTGGGTCCGTGAACTGTGTAAATTCATTTGAGCCGAAAAATCAATGGGTTTACCGGAATGAACTCTTGCTTGTAGGAAGACACAGAGACTCTGGTTTAACTCCGTTTGTGAAGGGAAATTCAGACCAGTGTTCTCATCCATGAAACACACTCTGTTTTAACGCAAGAAGCATGCACTTCCTTCCAGCGTCTCCAATAAAGCAAGAAACATGAGCATGCCCAGAAAAAAAGAACTGTGTTTCCTACTCATACGGACCATATCTAGTTGAACTCTGCTTATGAAACTGTAACAAACCACAGTATCTCTTACATAGATGCTCTTTAGTTTATAGTGAAAAACGTGTTGGGTTCGTGAACTGTGTATATTCATTTGAGCCGAGAAATCACTGGGTTTACCGGAAATGAACTCTTGCTTGTACGAAAACACAGAAGCTTTGGTTTAATTCCGTTTGTGAAGGGAGATTCCGACCATTGTTCTCATCCATGAAACACATTCTGTTTTAACGCAAAGAGCATGCTCTTCTTTCCAGCGTTCAAATACAGCAAGAAACATGAGCATGCCCAGAAAAAAAGAACTGTGGTTCTTACTCATACGGACCATATCTAGTTAAACTGTGCTTATGAAACTGTAACCAACCACAGCATCTCTTACATAGATGCTCTTTAGTTTATAGCGAAAAACGTGTTGTGTTAGTGATTTGTGTAAATTCATTTGAGCCGAGAAATCACTGGGTTTACCGGAAATGAAGTTTGCTTGTAGGAAGACACAGAGCCATTGGTTTATCTCTGTTTGTTTAGGGAAATTCAGACCAGAGTTCTCATCCATGGAACACACTCTGTTTTAACGCAAAGACCATGCTCTTCTTTCCAGCGTCTCTAATACAGCAAGAAATATGAGCATGCCCAGAAAAAAAGAACGGTGTTTCCTACTCATACAGATCATATCTAGTTGAACTCTTCTTATGAAACTGTAACAAACCACAGCATGTCTTACATAGATGCTCTTTAGTTTATTGTGAAAAACGTGTTGGGTTCATGAACTGTGTAAATTCATTTGAGCAGAAAAACCCCTTAGTTTACCGGAAATGAACTCTTGCTTGTAGGAAGACACAGAGGCTTTGGTTTCACTCCGTTTCTGAAGGAAAATTCAGACCAGTGTTCTCATCCATGAAACACCCTCTGTTTTAACGCAAGAAGCATCCTCTTCTGTCCAGAGTCTAAAATACAGGAAGAAATATGAGCATGTCCAGAAAAAATGAACTGTGTTTCCTACTCATACGGACCATATCTACATGAACTCTGATTATGAAACTGTAACAAACCACAGCATCTCTTACATAGATGCTCTTTAGTTAATAGTGAAAAACATGTTGGATTCGTGAACTGTGTAAATTCATTTGAGCCAAAAAATCACTGGGTTTACCGGAAATGAACTCTTGCTTGTAGGAAGACACAGAGACTTTTGTTTAACTCCATTTCTGAAGGAAAATTCAGACCACAGTTCTCATCCATGAGACACACTCTGTTTTAACGCAAGAAGCATCCTCTTCCTTCCAATGCCTCCAATACAGCAAGTAACATGAGCATTCACAGAAACAAAGAACTGTGTTTCCTACTCATAAGGACCATATCTAGTTGAATCTGCTTATGAAACTGTAACAAACCACAACATCTCTTACATAGATGCTCTTTAGTTAATTGTGAAAATCGTGTTGGGTTCGTGAACTGTGTAATTTCATTTGAGCCGAAAAAATCACTGGGTTTACCGGAAATGAACTCTTGCTTGTAGGAAGACACAAGGCTTTGGTTTAACTCCGTTTGTGAAGGGAAATTCAGACCAGTGTTCTCAGCCATGAAACACCCTCTGTTTTAACGCAAGATGCATGCTCTAGTGTCCAGAGTCTGCAATACAGCAAGAAAAATGAGCATGTCCAGAAAAAAAGAACTGTGTTTCCTACTCATACGGACCATATCTAGTTGAAATCTGATTATGAAACTGTAACAAACCACAGCATCTCTTACATAAATTCTCTTACTTAATAGTGAAAAACGTGTTGGGTTCGTGAACTGGGCAAATTCATTTGAGCTGAAAAAACACTGGAGTTACTGGAAATGAACTCTTGCTTGTAGGAAGACACAGAGACTTTGGTTTAACTCTGTTTCTGAAGAAAAATTCAGACCAGTGTTCTCATCCATGACACACACTCTGTTTTACCTAAAGAGCATGCTCTTCTTTCGAGCTTCTGCAATACAGCAAGAAACATGAGCATGCCCAGAAAAAAAGAACTGTATTTCCTACTCAAATGGACCGTGGTAGTTCAACTATGATTATGAAACTCATAAAAACCACAGCATCTCTTCATACATGCTCTTTAGTTAATACTGAAAATCGTGTTGTGTCCGTGAACTGTGTAAATTCATTTGAGCCAAAAAATCACTGGGTTTACCGGAAATGAACTCTTGCTTGTAGGAAGACACAGAGCCTCTGGTTTAACTCCGTTTGTGAAGGGAAATTCAGACCAGTGTTCTCATCCATGAAACACACTCTGTTTTAACACAAGAAACATGCACTTCTATCCAGCGTCATCAATACAGCAAGAAACATAAGCATGCCCAGAAAAAAGAACTGTGTTTCCTACTCATACGGACCATATCTAGTTGAACTCTGCTTATGAAACTGTAACAAACCACAGTATCTCTTACATAGATGCTCTTTAGTTTATAGTGAAAAACGTGTTGGGTTCGTGAACTGTGTATATTCATTTGAGCCGAGAAATCACAGGGTTTACCGGAAATGAACTCTTGCTTGTAGGAAAACACAGAAGCTTTGGTTTAATTCCGTTTGTGAAGGGAGATTCCGACCATTGTTCTCATCCATGAAACACACTCTGTTTTAACGCAAAGAGCATGCTCTTCTTTCCAGCGTTCAAATACAGCAAGAAACATGAGCATGCCCAGAAAAAAAGAACTGTGGTTCTTACTCATACGGACCATATCTAGTTAAACTGTGCTTATGAAACTGTAACCAACCACAGCATCTCTTACATAGATGCTCTTTAGTTTTTAGCGAAAAACGTGTTGTGTTAGTGATTTGTGTAAATTCATTTGAGCCGAGAAATCACTGGGTTTACCAGAAATGAAGTCTTGCTTGTAGGAAGACACAGAGCCATTGGTTTATCTCTGTTTGTTTAGGGAAATTCAGACCAGAGTTCTCATCCATGAAACACACTCTGTTTTAACGCAAAGACCATGCTCTTCTTTCCAGCGTCTCTAATACAGCAAGAAATATGAGCATGCCCAGAAAAAAAGAACGGTGTTTCCTACTCATACAGATCATATCTAGTTGAACTCTTCTTATGAAACTGTAACAAACCACAGCATGTCTTACATAGATGCTCTTTAGTTTATTGTGAAAAACGTGTTGGGTTCATGAACTGTGTAAATTCATTTGAACAGAAAAACCCCTTAGTTTACCGGAAATGAACTCTTGCTTGTAGGAAGACACAGAGGCTTTGGTTTCACTCCGTTTCTGAAGGAAAATTCAGACCAGTGTTCTCATCCATGAAACACCCTCTGTTTTAACGCAAGAAGCATCCTCTTCTGTCCAGAGTCTACAATACAGCAAGAAATATGAGCATGTCCAGAAAAAATGAACTGTGTTTCCTACTCATACGGACCATATCTACATGAACTCTGATTATGAAACTGTAACAAACCACAGCATCTCTTACATAGATGCTCTTTAGTTAATAGTGAAAAACATGTTGGATTCGTGAACTGTGTAAATTCATTTGAGCCAAAAAATCACTGGGATTACCGGAAATGCACTCTTGCTTGTAGGAAGACACAGAGACTTTTGTTTAACTCCGTTTCTGAAGGAAAATTCAGACCACAGTTCTCATCCATGAAACACACTCGGTTTTAACGCAGGAAGCATCCTCTTCTTTCCAACGTCTCCAATACAGCAAGTAACATGAGCATTCACAGAAACAAAGAACTGTGTTTCCTACTCATAAGGACCATATCCAGTTGAATCTGCTTATTAAACTGTAACAATCCACAACATCTCTTACATAGATGCTCTTTAGTTAATTGTGAAAATCGTGTTGGGTTCGTGAACTGTGTAATTTCATTTGAGCCGAAAAAATCACTGGGTTTACCGGAAATGAACTCTTGCTTGTAGGAAGACACAAGGCTTTGGTTGAACTCCGTTTGTGAAGGGAAATTCAGACCAGTGTTCTCAGCCATGAAACACCCTCTGTTTTAATTCAAGATGCATGCTCTAGTGTCCAGAGTCTGCAATACAGCAAGAAAAATGAACATGTCCAGAAAAAAAGAACTGTGTTTCCTACTCATACGGACCATATCTAGTTGAAATCTGATTATGAAACTGTAACAAACCACAGCATCTCTTACATAAATTCTCTTACTTAACAGTGAAAAACGTGTTGGGTTCGTGAACTGGGCAAATTCATTTGAGCTGAAAAAACACTGGAGTTACCGGAAATGAACTCTTGCTTGTAGGAAGACACAGAGACTTTGGTTTAACTCTGTTTCTGAAGAAAAATTCAGACCAGTGTTCTCATCCATGACACACACTCTGTTTTAACCTAAAGAGCATGCTCTTCTTTCGAGCTTCTGCAATACAGCAAGAAACATGAGCATGCCCAGAAAAAAGGAACTGTATTTCCTTCTCAAATGGACCGTGGTAGTTCAACTATGATTATGAAACTCATAAAAACCACAGCATCTCTTCATACATGCTCTTTAGTTAATACTGAAAATCGTGTTGTGTCTGTGAACTGTGTAAACTCATTTGAGCCAAAAAATCACTGCGTTTACCGGAAATGAACTCTTGCTTGTAGGAAAACACAGAAATTTTGGTTTAATTCCATTTGTGAAGGGAGATTCCGACCAGTGTTCTCATCCATGAAACACACTCTGTTTTAACGCAAAGAGCATGCTCTTCTTTCCAGCGTCTCTAATACAGCAAGAAACATGGGCATGCCCAGAAAAAAAAGAACTGTGTTTCCTACTCATACGGACGATATCTAGTTGAACTCTGCTTATGAAACTGTAAGAAACCACAGCATCTCTTTCATATATTCTCTTTTGTTAATAGTGAAAAACGTGTTGGATTCTTGAACTGTGCAAATTCACTTGAGCCGAGAAAACACTGGTTTTACCGGAAATGAACTCTTGCTTATAGGAAGACACAGAGGCTTTGGTTTAACTCCGTTTCTGAAGGAAAATCCAGACCAGTTTTCTCATCCATGACACACACTCTGTTTTATCGCAAAGAGCATGCTCTTCTTTCGAGCTTCTGCAATATAGCAAGAAACATGATCATGCACAGAAAAAAAAGAACTGTATTTCATACTCAAATGGACTGTGTTAGTTCAACTCTGCTTATGAATCTCATACAAACCACAGCATCTCTTCATACATGCTCTTTAATTAATACTGAAAATCGTGTTGGGTCCGTGAACTGTGTAAATTCATTTGAGCCGAAAAATCAATGGGTTTACCGGAATGAACTCTTGCTTGTAGGAAGACACAGAGACTCTGGTTTAACTCCGTTTGTGAAGGGAAATTCAGACCAGTGTTCTCATCCATGAAACACACTCTGTTTTAACGCAAGAAGCATGCACTTCCTTCCAGCGTCTCCAATAAAGCAAGAAACATGAGCATGCCCAGAAAAAAAGAACTGTGTTTCCTACTCATACGGACCATATCTAGTTGAACTCTGCTTATGAAACTGTAACAAACCACAGTATCTCTTACATAGATGCTCTTTAGTTTATAGTGAAAAACGTGTTGGGTTCGTGAACTGTGTATATTCATTTGAGCCGAGAAATCACTGGGTTTACCGGAAATGAACTCTTGCTTGTACGAAAACACAGAAGCTTTGGTTTAATTCCGTTTGTGAAGGGAGATTCCGACCATTGTTCTCATCCATGAAACACATTCTGTTTTAACGCAAAGAGCATGCTCTTCTTTCCAGCGTTCAAATACAGCAAGAAACATGAGCATGCCCAGAAAAAAAGAACTGTGGTTCTTACTCATACGGACCATATCTAGTTAAACTGTGCTTATGAAACTGTAACCAACCACAGCATCTCTTACATAGATGCTCTTTAGTTTATAGCGAAAAACGTGTTGTGTTAGTGATTTGTGTAAATTCATTTGAGCCGAGAAATCACTGGGTTTACCGGAAATGAAGTTTGCTTGTAGGAAGACACAGAGCCATTGGTTTATCTCTGTTTGTTTAGGGAAATTCAGACCAGAGTTCTCATCCATGGAACACACTCTGTTTTAACGCAAAGACCATGCTCTTCTTTCCAGCGTCTCTAATACAGCAAGAAATATGAGCATGCCCAGAAAAAAAGAACGGTGTTTCCTACTCATACAGATCATATCTAGTTGAACTCTTCTTATGAAACTGTAACAAACCACAGCATGTCTTACATAGATGCTCTTTAGTTTATTGTGAAAAACGTGTTGGGTTCATGAACTGTGTAAATTCATTTGAGCAGAAAAACCCCTTAGTTTACCGGAAATGAACTCTTGCTTGTAGGAAGACACAGAGGCTTTGGTTTCACTCCGTTTCTGAAGGAAAATTCAGACCAGTGTTCTCATCCATGAAACACCCTCTGTTTTAACGCAAGAAGCATCCTCTTCTGTCCAGAGTCTAAAATACAGGAAGAAATATGAGCATGTCCAGAAAAAATGAACTGTGTTTCCTACTCATACGGACCATATCTACATGAACTCTGATTATGAAACTGTAACAAACCACAGCATCTCTTACATAGATGCTCTTTAGTTAATAGTGAAAAACATGTTGGATTCGTGAACTGTGTAAATTCATTTGAGCCAAAAAATCACTGGGTTTACCGGAAATGAACTCTTGCTTGTAGGAAGACACAGAGACTTTTGTTTAACTCCATTTCTGAAGGAAAATTCAGACCACAGTTCTCATCCATGAGACACACTCTGTTTTAACGCAAGAAGCATCCTCTTCCTTCCAACGCCTCCAATACAGCAAGTAACATGAGCATTCACAGAAACAAAGAACTGTGTTTCCTACTCATAAGGACCATATCTAGTTGAATCTGCTTATGAAACTGTAACAAACCACAACATCTCTTACATAGATGCTCTTTAGTTAATTGTGAAAATCGTGTTGGGTTCGTGAACTGTGTAATTTCATTTGAGCCGAAAAAATCACTGGGTTTACCGGAAATGAACTCTTGCTTGTAGGAAGACACAAGGCTTTGGTTTAACTCCGTTTGTGAAGGGAAATTCAGACCAGTGTTCTCAGCCATGAAACACCCTCTGTTTTAACGCAAGATGCATGCTCTAGTGTCCAGAGTCTGCAATACAGCAAGAAAAATGAGCATGTCCAGAAAAAAAGAACTGTGTTTCCTACTCATACGGACCATATCTAGTTGAAATCTGATTATGAAACTGTAACAAACCACAGCATCTCTTACATAAATTCTCTTACTTAATAGTGAAAAACGTGTTGGGTTCGTGAACTGGGCAAATTCATTTGAGCTGAAAAAACACTGGAGTTACTGGAAATGAACTCTTGCTTGTAGGAAGACACAGAGACTTTGGTTTAACTCTGTTTCTGAAGAAAAATTCAGACCAGTGTTCTCATCCATGACACACACTCTGTTTTACCTAAAGAGCATGCTCTTCTTTCGAGCTTCTGCAATACAGCAAGAAACATGAGCATGCCCAGAAAAAAAGAACTGTATTTCCTACTCAAATGGACCGTGGTAGTTCAACTATGATTATGAAACTCATAAAAACCACAGCATCTCTTCATACATGCTCTTTAGTTAATACTGAAAATCGTGTTGTGTCCGTGAACTGTGTAAATTCATTTGAGCCAAAAAATCACTGGGTTTACCGGAAATGAACTCTTGCTTGTAGGAAGACACAGAGCCTCTGGTTTAACTCCGTTTGTGAAGGGAAATTCAGACCAGTGTTCTCATCCATGAAACACACTCTGTTTTAACACAAGAAACATGCACTTCTATCCAGCGTCATCAATACAGCAAGAAACATAAGCATGCCCAGAAAAAAGAACTGTGTTTCCTACTCATACGGACCATATCTAGTTGAACTCTGCTTATGAAACTGTAACAAACCACAGTATCTCTTACATAGATGCTCTTTAGTTTATAGTGAAAAACGTGTTGGGTTCGTGAACTGTGTATATTCATTTGAGCCGAGAAATCACAGGGTTTACCGGAAATGAACTCTTGCTTGTAGGAAAACACAGAAGCTTTGGTTTAATTCCGTTTGTGAAGGGAGATTCCGACCATTGTTCTCATCCATGAAACACACTCTGTTTTAACGCAAAGAGCATGCTCTTCTTTCCAGCGTTCAAATACAGCAAGAAACATGAGCATGCCCAGAAAAAAAGAACTGTGGTTCTTACTCATACGGACCATATCTAGTTAAACTGTGCTTATGAAACTGTAACCAACCACAGCATCTCTTACATAGATGCTCTTTAGTTTTTAGCGAAAAACGTGTTGTGTTAGTGATTTGTGTAAATTCATTTGAGCCGAGAAATCACTGGGTTTACCAGAAATGAAGTCTTGCTTGTAGGAAGACACAGAGCCATTGGTTTATCTCTGTTTGTTTAGGGAAATTCAGACCAGAGTTCTCATCCATGAAACACACTCTGTTTTAACGCAAAGACCATGCTCTTCTTTCCAGCGTCTCTAATACAGCAAGAAATATGAGCATGCCCAGAAAAAAAGAACGGTGTTTCCTACTCATACAGATCATATCTAGTTGAACTCTTCTTATGAAACTGTAACAAACCACAGCATGTCTTACATAGATGCTCTTTAGTTTATTGTGAAAAACGTGTTGGGTTCATGAACTGTGTAAATTCATTTGAACAGAAAAACCCCTTAGTTTACCGGAAATGAACTCTTGCTTGTAGGAAGACACAGAGGCTTTGGTTTCACTCCGTTTCTGAAGGAAAATTCAGACCAGTGTTCTCATCCATGAAACACCCTCTGTTTTAACGCAAGAAGCATCCTCTTCTGTCCAGAGTCTACAATACAGCAAGAAATATGAGCATGTCCAGAAAAAATGAACTGTGTTTCCTACTCATACGGACCATATCTACATGAACTCTGATTATGAAACTGTAACAAACCACAGCATCTCTTACATAGATGCTCTTTAGTTAATAGTGAAAAACATGTTGGATTCGTGAACTGTGTAAATTCATTTGAGCCAAAAAATCACTGGGATTACCGGAAATGCACTCTTGCTTGTAGGAAGACACAGAGACTTTTGTTTAACTCCGTTTCTGAAGGAAAATTCAGACCACAGTTCTCATCCATGAAACACACTCGGTTTTAACGCAGGAAGCATCCTCTTCTTTCCAACGTCTCCAATACAGCAAGTAACATGAGCATTCACAGAAACAAAGAACTGTGTTTCCTACTCATAAGGACCATATCCAGTTGAATCTGCTTATTAAACTGTAACAATCCACAACATCTCTTACATAGATGCTCTTTAGTTAATTGTGAAAATCGTGTTGGGTTCGTGAACTGTGTAATTTCATTTGAGCCGAAAAAATCACTGGGTTTACCGGAAATGAACTCTTGCTTGTAGGAAGACACAAGGCTTTGGTTGAACTCCGTTTGTGAAGGGAAATTCAGACCAGTGTTCTCAGCCATGAAACACCCTCTGTTTTAATTCAAGATGCATGCTCTAGTGTCCAGAGTCTGCAATACAGCAAGAAAAATGAACATGTCCAGAAAAAAAGAACTGTGTTTCCTACTCATACGGACCATATCTAGTTGAAATCTGATTATGAAACTGTAACAAACCACAGCATCTCTTACATAAATTCTCTTACTTAACAGTGAAAAACGTGTTGGGTTCGTGAACTGGGCAAATTCATTTGAGCTGAAAAAACACTGGAGTTACCGGAAATGAACTCTTGCTTGTAGGAAGACACAGAGACTTTGGTTTAACTCTGTTTCTGAAGAAAAATTCAGACCAGTGTTCTCATCCATGACACACACTCTGTTTTAACCTAAAGAGCATGCTCTTCTTTCGAGCTTCTGCAATACAGCAAGAAACATGAGCATGCCCAGAAAAAAGGAACTGTATTTCCTTCTCAAATGGACCGTGGTAGTTCAACTATGATTATGAAACTCATAAAAACCACAGCATCTCTTCATACATGCTCTTTAGTTAATACTGAAAATCGTGTTGTGTCTGTGAACTGTGTAAACTCATTTGAGCCAAAAAATCACTGCGTTTACCGGAAATGAACTCTTGCTTGTAGGAAGACACAGAGCCTCTGGTTTAACTCCATTTGTGAAGGGAAATTCAGACCAGTGTTCTCAACCATGAAACACACTCTGTTTTAACACAAGAAGCATGCACTTCTATCCAGCGTCATCAATACAGCAAGAAACATAAGCATGCCCAGAAAAAAAGAACTGTGTTTCCTACTCATACGGACCATATCTAGTTGAACTCTGCTTATGAAACTGTAACAAACCACAGTAACTCTTACATAGATGCTCTTTAGTTTATAGTGAAAAACGTATTGGGTTAGTGATTTGTGTAAATTCATTTGAGCCGAAAAATCAATGGGTTTACCGGAAATGAACTATTGCTTGTAGGTAGACAAAGAGCCTTTGGTTTAACTCCGTTTGTAAAGGGAAATTCAGACTAGTGTTCTCATCTATGAATCACACTCTGTTTTAACGCAAAGAGCATGGTCTTCTTTCCAGCGTCTCTAATACAGCAAGAAACATGAGTATGCCCAGAAAAATAGAACTGTGTTTCTTACTCATACGGACCATATCTAGTAAATCTCTGCTTATGAAATTGTAAGAAACCACAGCATCTCTTACATAGATGCTCTTTAGTTTATAACTGTGTATATTCATTTCAGCCTCAAAATCACTGGGTTTACCGGAAATGAACTCTTGCTTGTAGGAAGAACAGAGCCTCTGGTTTACCTCTGTTTGTGAAGGGAAATTCAGGCCAGTGTTCTCATCCATGAAACACACTCTGTTTTAACGCAAAGAGCATGCTCTTCTTTCCAGCGTTCAAATATAGCAAGAAACATGAGCATGCCCAGAAAAAAGAACTGTGGTTCTTACTCATACGGACCATATCTAGTTAAACTCTGCTTATGAAACTGAAAGAAACCACAGCATCTCTTACATAGATGCTCTTTAGTTTATAGTGAAAAACGTGTTGGGTTCCTGAACTGTGTATATTCATTTGAGGCGAAAAATCACTGGGTTTACCGGAAATGAACTCTTGCTTGTAGGAAGACACAGAGACTTTGGTTTAACTCGTTTTTGATGGAAAATTCAGACCGGTGTTCTCATCCATGAAACATACTCTGATTTAACGCGAGAAGCATGCTCTTCATTTCAGCGTCTCCAATACAGCAAGAAACATGAGCATGTCCAGAGAAAATGAACTGTGTTTCCTACTCATACGGACCATATCTAGTTGAACTCTGATTATGAAACTGTAACAAACCGCAGCATCTCTTACATAGATGCTCTTTAGATAATAGTGAAAATCGTGTTGGGTTCGTGAACTGTGTAAATTCATTTGAGGCGAAAAATCACTGGGTTTACTGGAAATGAACTCTAGCTTGTAGGAAGACACAGAGCCGTTGGTTTAATTCCGTTTATGAATGAATATTCAGAACAGTGTTCTCATCCATGAAACATACTCTGTATTAACACAAGAAGCATGCTCTTCGTTCCAGCGTCTCAAATACAGCAGGAAACATGAGCATGCCCAGAAAGAATGAACTGTGTTTCCTACACATACCAACCATTTTTAGTTGAACTCTCCTTATGAAACTGTAACAAAACACATCATGTCTTACATAGATGCTCTTTAGTTAATAGTGAAAAACGTGTTGGGTTCATGAACTGTGTAAATTCATTCGAGCCGAAAAAACACTGGGATTACCGGAAATGAACTCTTGCTTGTAGGAAAACACAGAAGTTTTGGTTTAATTCCATTTGTGAAGGGTGATTCTGACCAGGGTTCTCATCCATGAAACACACTCTGTTTTAACGCAAAGAGCATGCTCTTCTTTCCAGCGTCTCTAATACAGCAAGAAACATGGGCATGCCCAGAAAAAAAGAACTGTGTTTCGTACTCATACGGACGATATCTAGTTGAACTCTGTTTATGAAACTGTAAGAAACCACAGCATCTCTTACATACATTCTCTTTTGTTAATAGTGAAAAACGTGTTGGGTTCGTTAACTGTCCAAATTCACTTGAGCCGAGAAAAAACTGGGTTTACCGGAAATGAACTCTTGCTTGTAGGAAGACACAGAGGCTTTGGTTTAACTCCATTTCTGAAGAAAAATTCAGACCAGTGTTCTCATCCATGACACACACTCTGTTTTAACCTAAAGAGCATGCTCTTCTTTCGAGCTTCTGCAATACAGCAAGAAACATGAGCATGCCCAGAAAAGAAAGAACTGTATTTCCTACTCAAATGGACCGTGGTAGTTCAAATATGCTTATGAAACTCATACAAACCACAGCATCTCTTCATACATGCTCTTTAGTTAATAATGAAAATCGTGTTGGGTCCGTGAACTGTGTAAATTCATTTGAGCCAAAAAATCACTGGGTTTACCGGAAATGAACTCTTGCTTGTAGGAAGACACAGAGCATCTGGTTTAACTCCGTTTATGAAGGGAAATTCAGACCAGTGTTCTCATCCATGAAACACACTCTGTTTTAACACAAGAAACATGCACTTCTATCCAGCGTCATCAATACAGCAAGAAACATAAGCATGCCCAGAAAAAAGAACTGTGTTTCCTACTCATACGGACCATATCTAGTTGAACTCTGCTTATGAAACTGTAACAAACCACAGTATCTCTTACATAGATGCTCTTTAGTTTATAGTGAAAAACGTGTTGGGTTCGTGAACTGTGTATATTCATTTGAGCCGAGAAATCACTGCGTTTACCGGAAATGAACTCTTGCTTGTAGGAAAACACAGAAGCTTTGGTTTAATTCCGTTTGTGAAGGGAGATTCCGACCATTGTTCTCATCCATGAAACACACTCTGTTTTAAAGCAAGAAGCATGCACTTCTTTCCAGCGTCATCAATACAGCAAGAAACATAAGCATGCCCAGAAAAAAAGAACTGTGTTTCCTACTCATACAAACCATATCTAGTTGAACTCTGCTTATGAAACTGTAACAAACCACAGCATCTCTTACATAGATGCTCTTTAGATAATAGTGAAAATTGTGTTGAGTTCGTGAACTGTGTAAATTCATTTGAGGCGAAAAATCACTGGGTTTACCGGAAATGAACTCTAGCTTGTAGGAAGACACAGAGCCGTTGGTTTAATTCCGTTTATGAATGAAAATTCTGAACAGTGTTCTCATCCATTAAACATACTCTGTTTTAACGCAAGAACCATGCTCTTCTTTCCAGCGTCTCCAATACTGCAAGAAACATGAGCATGCCCAGAAAAAATGAACTGTGTTTCCTACTCATACCGACCATTTTTAGTTGAACTCTCCTTATGAAATTGTAACAAACCACATCATGTCTTACATAGATGCTCTTTAGTTAATAGTGAAAAACGTGTTGGGTTGATGACCTGTGTAAATTCATTCTAGCCGAAAAAACACTGGGTTTACCGGAAATGAACTCTTGCTTGTAGGAAAACACAGAAATTTTGGTTTAATTCCATTTGTGAAGGGAGATTCCGACCAGTGTTCTCATCCATGAAACACACTCTGTTTTAACGCAAAGAGCATGCTCTTCTTTCCAGCGTCTCTAATACAGCAAGAAACATGGGATGCCCAGAAAAAAAAGAACTGTGTTTCCTACTCATACGGACGATATCTAGTTGAACTCTGCTTATGAAACTGTAAGAAACCACAGCATCTCTTTCATATATTCTCTTTTGTTAATAGTGAAAAACGTGTTGGATTCTTGAACTGTGCAAATTCACTTGAGCCGAGAAAACACTGGTTTTACCGGAAATGAACTCTTGCTTATAGGAAGACACAGAGGATTTGGTTTAACTCCGTTTCTGAAGGAAAATCCAGACCAGTTTTCTCATCCATGACACACACTCTGTTTTATCGCAAAGAGCATGCTCTTCTTTCGAGCTTCTGCAATATAGCAAGAAACATGATCATGCACAGAAAAAAAAGAACTGTATTTCATACTCAAATGGACTGTGTTAGTTCAACTCTGCTTATGAATCTCATACAAACCACAGCATCTCTTCATACATGCTCTTTAATTAATACTGAAAATCGTGTTGGGTCCGTGAACTGTGTAAATTCATTTGAGCCGAAAAATCAATGGGTTTACCGGAATGAACTCTTGCTTGTAGGAAGACACAGAGCCTCTGGTTTAACTCCGTTTGTGAAGGGAAATTCAGACCAGTGTTCTCATCCATGAAACACACTCTGTTTTAACACAAGAAACATGCACTTCTATCCAGCGTCATCAATACAGCAAGAAACATAAGCATGCCCAGAAAAAAGAACTGTGTTTCCTACTCATACGGACCATATCTAGTTGAACTCTGCTTATGAAACTGTAACAAACCACAGTATCTCTTACATAGATGCTCTTTAGTTTATAGTGAAAAACGTGTTGGGTTCGTGAACTGTGTATATTCATTTGAGCCGAGAAATCACAGGGTTTACCGGAAATGAACTCTTGCTTGTAGGAAAACACAGAAGCTTTGGTTTAAATCCGTTTGTGAAGGGAGATTCCGACCATTGTTCTCATCCATGAAACACACTCTGTTTTAACGCAAAGAGCATGCTCTTCTTTCCAGCGTTCAAATACAGCAAGAAATATGAGCATGCCCAGAAAAAAAGAACTGTGGTTCTTACTCATACGGACCATATCTAGTTAAACTGTGCTTATGAAACTGTAACCAACCACAGCATCTCTTACATAGATGCTCTTTAGTTTATAGCGAAAAACGTGTTGTGTTAGTGATTTGTGTAAATTCATTTGAGCCGAGAAATCACTGGGTTTACCAGAAATGAAGTCTTGCTTGTAGGAAGACACAGAGCCATTGGTTTATCTCTGTTTGTTTAGGGAAATTCAGACCAGAGTTCTCATCCATGAAACACACTCTGTTTTAACGCAAAGACCATGCTCTTCTTTCCAGCGTCTCTAATACAGCAAGAAATATGAGCATGCCCAGAAAAAAAGAACGGTGTTTCCTACTCATACAGATCATATCTAGTTGAACTCTTCTTATGAAACTGTAACAAACCACAGCATGTCTTACATAGATGCTCTTTAGTTTATTGTGAAAAACGTGTTGGGTTCATGAACTGTGTAAATTCATTTGAACAGAAAAACCCCTTAGTTTACCGGAAATGAACTCTTGCTTGTAGGACGACACAGAGGCTTTGGTTTCACTCCGTTTCTGAAGGAAAATTCAGACCAGTGTTCTCATCCATGAAACACCCTCTGTTTTAACGCAAGAAGCATCCTCTTCTGTCCAGAGTCTACAATACAGCAAGAAATATGAGCATGTCCAGAAAAAATGAACTGTGTTTCTTACTCATACGGACCATATCTACATGAACTCTGATTATGAAACTGTAACAAACCACAGCATCTCTTACATAGATGCTCTTTAGTTAATAGTGAAAAACATGTTGGATTCGTGAACTGTGTAAATTCATTTGAGCCAAAAAATCACTGGGATCACCGGAAATGCACTCTTGCTTGTAGGAAGACACAGAGACTTTTGTTTAACTCCGTTTCTGAAGGAAAATTCAGACCACAGTTCTCATCCATGAAACACACTCGGTTTTAACGCAGGAAGCATCCTCTTCTTTCCAACGTCTCCAATACAGCAAGTAACATGAGCATTCACAGAAACAAAGAACTGTGTTTCCTACTCATAAGGACCATATCCAGTTGAATCTGCTTATTAAACTGTAACAATCCACAACATCTCTTACATAGATGCTCTTTAGTTAATTGTGAAAATCGTGTTGGGTTCGTGAACTGTGTAATTTCATTTGAGCCGAAAAAATCACTGGGTTTACCGGAAATGAACTCTTGCTTGTAGGAAGACACAAGGCTTTGGTTGAACTCCGTTTGTGAAGGGAAATTCAGACCAGTGTTCTCAGCCATGAAACACCCTCTGTTTTAATTCAAGATGCATGCTCTAGTGTCCAGAGTCTGCAATACAGCAAGAAAAATGAACATGTCCAGAAAAAAAGAACTGTGTTTCCTACTCATACGGACCATATCTAGTTGAAATCTGATTATGAAACTGTAACAAACCACAGCATCTCTTACATAAATTCTCTTACTTAACAGTGAAAAACGTGTTGGGTTCGTGAACTGGGCAAATTCATTTGAGCTGAAAAAACACTGGAGTTACCGGAAATGAACTCTTGCTTGTAGGAAGACACAGAGACTTTGGTTTAACTCTGTTTCTGAAGAAAAATTCAGACCAGTGTTCTCATCCATGACACACACTCTGTTTTAACCTAAAGAGCATGCTCTTCTTTCGAGCTTCTGCAATACAGCAAGAAACATGAGCATACCCAGAAAAAAGGAACTGTATTTCCTTCTCAAATGGACCGTGGTAGTTCAACTATGATTATGAAACTCATAAAAACCACAGCATCTCTTCATACATGCTCTTTAGTTAATACTGAAAATCGTGTTGTGTCTGTGAACTGTGTAAACTCATTTGAGCCAAAAAATCACTGCGTTTACCGGAAATGAACTCTTGCTTGTAGGAAGACACAGAGCCTCTGGTTTAACACCATTTGTGAAGGGAAATTCAGACCAGTGTTCTCAACCATGAAACACACTCTGTTTTAACACAAGAAGCATGCACTTCTATCCAGCGTCATCAATACAGCAAGAAACATAAGCATGCCCAGAAAAAAGAACTGTGTTTCCTACTCATACGGACCATATCTAGTTGAACTCTGCTTATGAAACTGTAACAAACCACAGTAACTCTTACATAGATGCTCTTTAGTTTATAGTGAAAAACGTATTGGGTTAGTGATTTGTGTAAATTCATTTGAGCCGAAAAATCAATGGGTTTTCCGGAAATGAACTATTGCTTGTAGGTAGACAAAGAGCCTTTGGTTTAACTCCGTTTGTAAAGGGAAATTCAGACTAGTGTTCTCATCTATGAATCACACTCTGTTTTAACGCAAAGAGCATGGTCTTCTTTCCAGCGTCTCTAATACAGCAAGAAACATGAGTATGCCCAGAAAAATAGAACTGTGTTTCTTACTCATACGGACCATATCTAGTAAATCTCTGCTTATGAAATTGTAAGAAACCACAGCATCTCTTACATAGATGCTCTTTAGTTTATAACTGTGTATATTCATTTCAGCCTCAAAATCACTGGGTTTACCGGAAATGAACTCTTGCTTGTAGGAAGAACAGAGCCTCTGGTTTACCTCTGTTTGTGAAGGGAAATTCAGGCCAGTGTTCTCATCCATGAAACACACTCTGTTTTAACGCAAAGAGCATGCTCTTCTTTCCAGCGTTCAAATATAGCAAGAAACATGAGCATGCCCAGAAAAAAGAACTGTGGTTCTTACTCATACGGACCATATCTAGTTAAACTCTGCTTATGAAACTGTAAGAAACCACAGCTTCTCTTACATAGATGCTCTTTAGTTTATAGTGAAAAACGTGTTGGGTTCCTGAACTGTGTATATTCATTTGAGGCGAAAAATCACTGGGTTTACCGGAAATGAACTCTTGCTTGTAGGAAGACACAGAGACTTTGGTTTAACTCGTTTTTGATGGAAAATTCAGACCGGTGTTCTCATCCATGAAACATACTCTGATTTAACGCGAGAAGCATGCTCTTCTTTTCAGCGTCTCCAATACAGCAAGAAACATGAGCATGTCCAGAGAAAATGAACTGTGTTTCCTACTCATACGGACCATATCTAGTTGAACTCTGATTATGAAACTGTAACAAACCGCAGCATCTCTTACATAGATGCTCTTTAGATAATAGTGAAAATCGTGTTGGGTTCGTGAACTGTGTAAATTCATTTGAGGCGAAAAATCACTGGGTTTACTGGAAATGAACTCTAGCTTGTAGGAAGACACAGAGCCGTTGGTTTAATTCCGTTTATGAATGAATATTCAGAACAGTGTTCTCATCCATGAAACATACTCTGTATTAACACAAGAGGCATGCTCTTCGTTCCAGCGTCTCAAATACAGCAGGAAACATGAGCATGCCCAGAAAGAATGAACTGTGTTTCCTACACATACCAACCATTTTTAGTTGAACTCTCCTTATGAAACTGTAACAAAACACATCATGTCTTACATAGATGCTCTTTAGTTAATAGTGAAAAACGTGTTGGGTTCATGAACTGTGTAAATTCATTCGAGCCGAAAAAACACTGGGATTACCGGAAATGAACACTTGCTTGTAGGAAAACACAGAAGTTTTGGTTTAATTCCATTTGTGAAGGGTGATTCTGACCAGGGTTCTCATCCATGAAACACACTCTGTTTTAACGCAAAGAGCATGCTCTTCTTTCCAGCGTCTCTAATACAGCAAGAAACATGGGCATGCCCAGAAAAAAAGAACTGTGTTTCGTACTCATACGGACGATATCTAGTTGAACTCTGTTTATGAAACTGTAAGAAACCACAGCATCTCTTACATACATTCTCTTTTGTTAATAGTGAAAAACGTGTTGGGTTCGTTAACTGTCCAAATTCACTTGAGCCGAGAAAAAACTGGGTTTACCGGAAATGAACTCTTGCTTGTAGGAAGACACAGAGGCTTTGGTTTAACTCCATTTCTGAAGAAAAATTCAGACCAGTGTTCTCATCCATGACACACACTCTGTTTTAACCTAAAGAGCATGCTCTTCTTTCGAGCTTCTGCAATACAGCAAGAAACATGAGCATGCCCAGAAAAGAAAGAACTGTATTTCCTACTCAAATGGACCGTGGTAGTTCAAATATGCTTATGAAACTCATACAAACCACAGCATCTCTTCATACATGCTCTTTAGTTAATAATGAAAATCGTGTTGGGTCCGTGAACTGTGTAAATTCATTTGAGCCAAAAAAATCACTGGGTTTACCGGAAATGAACTCTTGCTTGTAGGAAGACACAGAGCATCTGGTTTAACTCCGTTTATGAAGGGAAATTCAGACCAGTGTTCTCATCCATGAAACACACTCTGTTTTAACGCAAGAAGCATGCACTTCTATCCAGCGTCATCAATACAGCAAGAAACATAAGCATGCCCAGAAAAAAAGAATTGTGTTTCCTACTCATACGGACCATGTCCAGTTGAACTCTGCTTATAAAACTGTAACAAACCACAGCATCTCTTACATAGATGCTCTTTAGATAATTGTGAAAATCGTGTTGGGTTCGTGAACTGTGTAAATTCATTTGAGGCAAAAAATCACTGGGTTTACCGGAAATGAACTCTAGCTTGTAGGAAGACACATAGCCGTTGGTTTAATTCCGTTTATGAATGAAAATTCAGAACAGTGTTCTCATCCATGAATCATACTCTGTTTTAACACAAGAAGCATGCTATTCTTTCCAGCGTCTCCAATACAGCAAGAAATATGAGCATACCCAGAAAAAAAGAACTGTGTTTCCTACTCATAGGGACTATATCTAGTTGAACTCTGCTTATGAAACTGTAACAAACCACAGCATCTCTTACATAGATGCTCTTTAGTTAATAGCGAAAAACGTGTTGGGTTCATGAACTGTGTAAATTCATTCGAGCTGAAAAATCACTGGGTTTACCGGAAATGAACTTTGCTTGTAGGAAAATACATAAGCTTTGGTTTAATTCCGGTTGTGAAGGGAAATTCCGACCAGTGTTCTCATCCATGAAACACACTCTGTTTTAATGCAAAGACCATGCTCTTCTTTCCAGCGTCTCTAATAGAGCAAGAAATATGAGCATGCCCAGAAAAAAAGAACGGTGTTTCCTACTCATACAGATCATATCTAGTTGAACTCTGCTTATGAAACTGTAACAAACCACAGCATTTCTTACATAGATGCTCTTTAGTTTATTGTGAAAAACGTGTTGGGTTTGTGACCTGTGTAAATTCATTTGAGCCGAAAAATCAATGGGTTTTCCGGAAATGAACTATTGCTTGTAGGTAGACACAGAGCCTTTGGTTTAACTCCGTTTGTGAAGGGAAATTCAGACCAGAGTTCTCATCCATGAAACACACTCTGTTTTAACGCAAAGAGCATGATCTTCTTTCCAAACTCTCTAATACATCAAGAAACATGAGCATGCCCCAAAAAAATGAACTGTGTTTCTTACTCTTACGGACGATATCTAGTTGAACTCTGCTTATGAAACTGTAAGAAACCACAGCATCTCTTACATAGATGTTCTTTAGTTTATAGTGAAAAACTTGTTGGGTTCGTGAACTGTGTATATTCATTTGAGCCGAAAAATCACTGGGTTTACCAGAAATGAACTCTTGCTTGTAGGAAGACACAGAGCCTTTGGTTTAACTCGATTGTGATGGGAAATTCAGACCAGAGTTCTCATCCATGAAACACACTCTGTTTTAACGCAAGAAGCATCCTCTTCTTTCCAGCGTCTCTAATAGAGCAAGAAACATGGGCATGCCCAGAAAAATAACTGTGTTTCCTACTCATACGGACCATATCTAGTTGAACTCTGCTTATGAAACTGTAACAAACCACAGCATTTCTTACATACATTCTCTTTTGTTAATAGTGAAAAACGTGTTGGGTTCGTGATCTGTCCAAATTCACTTGATCCGAGAAAAGACTGGGTTTACCGGAAATGAACTCTTGCTTGTAGGAAGACACAGAGACTTTGGTTTAACTCCATTTATGAAGAAAAATTCAGACCGGTGTTCTCATCCATGACACACACTCTGTTTTAACCTAAAGAGCATGCTCTTCTTTCGAGCTTCTGCAATACAGCAAGAAACATGAGCATGCCCAGAAAAAAAGAACTGTATTTCCTACTCAAATGGACTGTGTTAGTTCAACTCTGCTTATGAAGCTCATACAAACCACAGCATCTCTTCATACATGCTCTTTAGTTAATACTGAAAATCGTGTTGGGTCCGTGAACTGTGTAAATCCATTTGAGCCGAAAAATCAATGGGTTTACCGGAATGAACTCTTGCTTGTAGGAAGACACAGAGACTCTGGTTTAACTCCGTTTGTGAGGGGAAATTCAGACCAGAGTTCGCATCCATGAAACACACTCTGTTTTAACGCAAACAGCATGATCTTCTTTCCAAACTCTCTAATACATCAAGAAACATGAGCATGCCCCAAAAAAATGAACTGTGTTTCTTACTCATACGGACGTTATCTAGTTGAACTCTGCTTATGAAACTGTAAGAAACCACAGCATCTCTTACATAGATGCTCTTTAGTTTATAGTGAAAAACTTGTTGGGTTCGTGAACTGTGTATATTCATTTGAGCCGAAAAATCACTGGGTTTACCAGAAATGAACTATTGCTTGTAGGAAGACACAGAGCCTTTGGTTTAACTCGATTGTGAAGGGAAATTCAGACCAGAGTTCTCATCCATGAAACACACTCTGTTTTAACGCAAGAAGCATGCACTTCTATCCAGCATCATCAATACAGCATGAAACATAAGCATGCCCAGAAAAAAAGAACTGTGTTTCCTACTCATACGGACCATATCTAGTTGTACTCTGCTTATGAAACTGTAACAAACCACAGCATCTCTTACATAGATGCTCTTTAGATAATAGTGAAAATCGTGTTGGGTTCGTGAACTGTGTAAATTCATTTGAGGCGAAAAATCACTGGGTTTACTGGAAATGAACTCTAGCTTGTAGGAAGACACATAGCCGTTGGTTTAATTCCGTTTATGAATGAAAATTCAGAACAGTGTTCTCATTCATAAATCATACTCTGTTTTAACACAAGAAGCATGCTATTCTTTCCAGCGTCTCCAATACAGCAAGAAACATGAGCATGCCCAGAAAAAATGAACTGTGTTTCCTACTCATACCGACCATTTTTAGTTGAACTCTCCTTATGAAACTGTAACAAACCACATCATGTCTTACATAGATGCTCTTTAGTTACTAGTGAAAAACGTGTTAGGTTCATGAACTGTGTCAATTCATTCGAGCCGAAAAAACACTGGGTTTACCGGAAATGAACTCTTGCTTGTAGGAAAACACAGAAGTTTTGGTTTAATTCCATTTGTGAAGGGAGATTCCGACCAGTGTTCTCATCCATGAAACACACTCTGTTTTAACGCAAGAAGCATCCTCTTCTTTCCAGCGTATCTAATACAGCAAGAAACATGGGCATGCCCAGAAAAAAATAACTGTGTTTCCTACTCATACGGACCATATCTAGTTGAACTCTGCTTATGAAACTGTAACAAACCACAGCATTTCTTACATACATTCTCTTTTGTTAATAGTGAAAAACGTGTTGGGTTCGTGAACTGTCCAAATTCACTTGAGCCGAGAAAAGACTGGGTTTACCGGAAATGAACTCTTGCTTGTACGAAGACACAGAGACTTTGGTTTAACTCCATCTATGAAGAAAAATTCAGACCGGTGTTCTCATCCATGACACACACTCTGTTTTAACCTAAAGAGCATGCTCTTCTTTCGAGCTTCCGCAATACAGCAAGAAACATGAGCATGCCCAGAAAAAAAGAACTGTATTTCCTACTCAAATGGACTGTGTTAGTTCAACTCTGCTTATGAAGCTCATACAAACCACAGCATCTCTTCATACATGCTCTTTAGTTAATACTGAAAATCGTGTTGGGTCCGTGAACTGTGTAAATCCATTTGAGCCGAAAAATCAATGGGTTTACCGGAATGAACTCTTGCTTGTAGGAAGACACAGAGACTCTGGTTTAACTCCATTTGTGAAGGGAAATTCAGACCAGTGTTCTCATCCATGAAACACACTCTGTTTTAACGCAAGAAGCATGCACTTCCTTCCAGCGTCTCCAATACAGCAAGAAACATGAGCATACCCAGAAAAAAAGAACTGCGCTTCCTACTCATAGGGACTATATCTAGTTGAACTCTGCTTATGACACTGTAACAAACCACAGCATCTCTTACATAGATGCTCTTTAGTTAATAGCGAAAAACGTGTTGGGTTCATGAACTGTGTAAATTCTTTCGAGCAGAAAAATCACTGGGTTTAGCGGAAATGAACTTTGCTTGTAGGAAAACACATAAGCTTTGGTTTAATTCCGCTTGTGAAGGGAAATTCCGACCAGTGTTCTCATCCATGAAACACACTCTGTTTTAATGCAAAGACCATGCTCTTCTTTCCAGCGTCTCTAATAGAGCAAGAAATATGAGCATGCCCAGAAAAAAAGAACGGTGTTTCCTACTCATACAGATCATATCTAGTTGAACTCTGCTTATGAAACTGTAACAAACCACAGCATTTCTTACATAGATGCTCTTTAGTTTATTGTGAAAAACATGTTGGGTTTGTGACCTGTGTAAATTCATTTGAGCCGAAAAATCACTGGGTTTACCGGAAATGAACTCTAGCTTGTAGGAAGACACATAGACGTTGGTTTAATTCCGTTTATGAATGAAAATTCAGAACAGTGTTCTCATCCATGAATCATACTCTGTTTTAACACAAGAAGCATGCTATTCTTTCCAGCGTCTCCAATACAGCAAGAAACATGAGCATGCCCAGAAAAAATGAACTGTGTTTCCTACTCATACCGACTATTTTTAGTTGAACTCTCCTTATGAAACTGTAACAAACCACATTATGTCTTACATAGATGGTCTTTAGTTACTAGTGAAAAACGTGTTAGGTTCATGAACAGTGTAAATTCATTCGAGCCGAAAAAACACTGGGTTTACCTGAACTGAACTCTTGCTTGTAGGAAAACACAGAAGTTTTGGTTTAATTCCATTTGAGAAGGGAGATTCCGACCAGTGTTCTCATCCATGAAACACACTCTGTTTTAACGCAAGAAGCATCCTCTTCTTTCCAGCGTCTCTAATACAGCAAGAAACATGGGCATGCCCAGAAAAAATGAACTGTGCTTCCTACTCATAGGGACTATATCTAGTTGAACTCTGTTTATGACACTGTAACAAACCACAGCATCTCTTACATAGATGCTCTTTAGTTAATAGCGAAAAACGTGTTGGGTTCATGAACTGTGTAAATTCATTCGAGCAGAAAAATCACTGGGTTTACCGGAAATGAACTTTGCTTTAGGAAAACACATAAGCTTTGGTTTAATTCCGGTTGTGAAGGGAAATTCCGACCAGTGTTCTCATCCATGAAACACACTCTGTTTTAATGCAAAGACCATGCTCTTCTTTCCATCGTCTCTAATAGAGCAAGAAATATGAGCATGCCCAGAAAAAAAGAACGGTGTTTCCTACTCATACAGATCATATCTAGTTGAACTCTGCTTATGAAACTGTAACAAACCACAGCATTTCTTACATAGATGCTCTTTAGTTTATTGTGAAAAACGTGTTGGGTTTGTGACCTGTGTAAATTCATTTGAGCCGAAAAATCAATGGGTTTTCCGGAAATGAACTATTGCTCGTAGGTAGACACAGAGCCTTTGGTTTAACTCGTTTGTGAAGGGAAATTCAGACCAGAGTTCTCATCCATGAAACACCCTATGTTTTAATGCAAGAAACATCCTCTTCTGTCCAGAGTCTGCAATACAGCAAGAAATATGAGCATGCCCAGAAAAAAAAGAACTGTGTTTCCTACTCATACGGACGATATCTAGTTGAACTCTGCTTATTAAACTGTAAGAAACCACAGCATCTCTTTCATATATTATCTTTTGTTAATAGTGAAAAACGTGTTGGGTTCTTGAACTGTGCAAATTCACTTGAGCCGAGAAAACACTGGATTTACCGGAAATGAACTCTTGCTTGTAGGAAGACACAGAGGCTTTGGTTTAACTCCGTTTCTGAAGGAAAATTCAGACCAGTTTTCTCATCCATGACACACACTCTGTTTTATCGCAAAGAGCATGCTCTTCTTTCGAGCTTCTGCAATATAGCAATAAACATGATCATGCCCAGAAAAAAAGAACTGTATTTCATACTCAAATTGACTGTGTTAGTTCAACTCTGCTTATGAATCTCATACAAACCATAGCATCTCTTCATACATGCTCTTTAGTTAATACTTAAAATCGTGTTGGGTCCGTGAACTGTGTAAATTCATTTGAGCCGAAAAATCAATGAGTTTACCGGAATGAAGTCTTGCTTGTAGGAAGACACAGAGACTCTGGTTTAACTCTGTTTGTGAAGGGAAATTCAGACCAGTGTTCTCATCCATGAAACACACTCTGCTTTAACGCAAGAAGCATTCACTTCCTTCCAGCGTCTCCAATAAAGCAAGAAACATGAGCATGCCCAGAAAAAAAGAACTGTGTTTCCTACTCATATAGACCATATATGGTTGAACTCTGCTTATGAAACTGTAACAAACCACAGCATCTCTTACATAGATGCTCTTTAGTTAATAGCGAAAAACGTGTTGGATTCATGAACTTTGTAAATTCATTCGAGCCGAAAAATCACTGTGTTTACCGGAAATGAACTCTTGCTTGTAGGAAGACACAGAGCCAATGGTTTATCTCCGTTTTCCAAGGGAAATTCCGACCAGTGTTCTCATCCATGAAACACACTCTGTTTTAACGCAAAGAGCATGCTCTTCTTTTCAGCGTTCCAATAGAGCAAGAAACATGAGCATGCCCAGAAACAAAGAACTGTGTTTCTTACTCATATGGACCATATCTAGTTAAATTGTGCTTATGAAACTGTAACAAACCACAGCATCTCTTACATGTATGCTCTTTAGTTTATAGTGAAAAACGTGTTGGGTTCGTGAACTGTGTATATTCATTTGAGCCGAGAAATCACTGGGTTTACCGGAAATGAAGTCTTGCTTGTAGGAAGACACAGAGCCATTGGTTTATCTACGTTTGTGAAGGGAAATTCAGACCAGAGTTCTCATCCATGAAACAAACTCTGTTTTAACGCAAAGAGCATGATCTTCTTTCCAAACTCTCTAATACATCAAGAAACATGAGCATGCCCAAAAAAATGAACTGTGTTTCTTACTCATACGGACAATATCTAGTTGAACTCTGCTTATGAAACTGTAAGAAACCACAGCATCTCTTACATAGATGCTCTTTAGTTTATACTAAAAAACTTGTTGGGTTCGTGAACTGTGTATATTCTTTTGAGCCGAAAAATCACTGGGTTTACCGGAAATGAACTCTTGCTTGTAGGAAGACACAGAGCCTTTGGTTTAACTCGTTTGTGAAGGGAAATTCAGACCATAGTTCTCATCCATGAAACACCCTCTGTTTTAATGCAAGAAACATCCTCTTCTGTCCAGAGTCTGCAATACAGCAAGAAATATGAGCATGCCCAGAAAAAAAAGAACTGTGTTTCCTACTCATACGGACGATATCTAGTTGAACTCTGCTTATGAAACTGTAAGAAACCACAGCATCTCTTTCATATATTCTCTTTTGTTAATAGTGAAAAACGTGTTGGGTTCTTGAACTGTGCAAATTCACTTGAGCCGAGAAAATACTGGTTTTACCGGAAATGAACTCTTGCTTGTAGGAAGACACAGAGGCTTTGGTTTAACTCCGTTTCTGAAGGAAAATTCAGACCAGTTTTCTCATCCATGACACACACTCTGTTTTATCGCAAAGAGCATGCTCTTCTTTCGAGCTTCTGCAATATAGCAAGAAACATGATCATGCCCAGAAAAAAGAACTGTTTTTCCTATTAATACGGACCATATCTAGTTGAACTCTGCTTATGAAATTGTAACAAACCACAGCATCTCTTACATAGATGCTCTTTAGTTAATAGTGAAAATCGTGTTGGGTTCGTGAACTGTGTAAATTCAATTGAGCCGAAAAATCACAGGGTTTACCGGAAATGAACTCTTGCTTGTAGGAAGACACAGAGACTTTGGTTTAACTCCATTTCTGAAGGAAAATTCAGACCAGTGTTCACATCCATGACACACACTCTGTTTTAACGCAAAGAGCATGCTCTTCTTTTGAGCTTCTGCAATACAGCAAGAAACATGAGCATGCCCAGAAAAAAAGAACTGTATTTCCTACTCAAATGGACCGTGTTCATTCAACTCTGCTTATGAAACTCATACAAACCACAGCATCTCTTCATACATGCTCTTTAGTTAATACTGAAAATAGTGTTGGGGCCGTGAACTGTGTAAATTCACTTGAGCCAAAAAAAGACTGGGTTTACCTGAAATGAACTCTTGATTGTAGGAGGACACAGAGACTCTGGTTTAACTCTGTTTGTGAAGGGAAATTCAGGCCAGTGTTCTCATCCATGCAACACACTCTGTTTTAACGCAAGAAGCATGCAGTTCTTTCTAGTGTCTCCAATATAGCAAGAAACATGAGCTTGCACAGAAAAAAAGAACTGTGTTTCCTACTCATACGGACCATACCTAGTTGAACTCTGCTTATGAAACTGTAACAAACCACAGCATCTCTTACATAGATGCTCTTTAGTTAATAGTGAAAATCGTGTTGGGTTCGTGAAATGTGTAAATTCATTTGAGCCGATAAATCACAGGGTTTACCGGAAATGAACTCTTGCTTGTAGGAAAACACAGAAGCTTTGGTTTAATTCCGTTTGTGAAGGGAGATTCCGACCAGTGTTCTCATCCATGAAACACACTCTGTTTTAACGCAAAGAGCATGCTCTTCTTTCCAGCGTTCAAATACAGCAAGAAACATGAGCATGCACAGAAAAAAAGAAATGTGGTTCTTACTCATACGGACCATATCTAGTTAAACTCTGCTTATGAAACTGTAACAAACCACAGCATGTCCTAAACAGATGCTCATTAGTTTCTAGTGAAAAACTTGTTGGGTTAGTGAACGGTGTAAATTCATTTGAGCCGAGAAATCACTGGGTTTACCGGAAATGAAGTCTTTCTTGTAGGAAGACACAGAGCCAATGGTTTATCTCCGTTTGTGAAGGGAAATTCAGACCAGAGTTCTCAACCTTGAAACACACTCTGTTTTAACGCAAAGAGCATGCTCTTCTTTCCAAAGTCTCTAATACAGCAAGAAACATGAGCATGCCCAGAGAAAAATAACTATGTTTCCTACTCATAAGGATCATATCTAGTTGAACTCTGCTTATGAAACTGTAACAAACCACAGCATGTCTTACATAGATGCTCTTTAGTTTATTGTGAAATACGTGTTGGGTTTGTGAACTGTGAAAATTCATTTGAGCCGAAAAATCAATGGATTTTCCGGAAATGAACTATTGCTTTTAGGAAGACACAGAGCCTTTGGTTTAACTCGTTTGTGATGGAAAATTCAGACCGGTGTTCCCATCCATGAAACATACTCTAATTTAACGCGAGGAGCATGCTCTTCTTTTCAGCGTCTCCAATACAGCAAGAAACATGAGCATGTCCAGAAAAAATGAACTGTGTTACCTACTCATATGGACCATATGTAGTTGAACTCTGATTATGAAACTGTAACAAACCACAGCATCTCTTATATACATTCTCTTACTTAATAGTGAGAAACGTGTTGGGTTCGTGAACTGTGCAAATTCATTTGAGCCGAAAAAACACTGGTGTTACCGGAAATGAACTCTTGCTTGTAGGAAGACACAGAGACTTTGGTTTAACTCCGTTCCAGAAGAAAAATTCAGACCAGTGTTCTCATCCATGACACACACTCTGTTTTAACCTAAAGAGCATGCTCTTCTTTCGAGCTTCTGCAATACAGCAAGAAACATGAGCATGCCCAGAAAAAAAGAACTGTATTTCCTACTCAAATGGACCGTGTTCATTCAACTCTGCTTATGAAACTCATACAAACCACAGCATCTCTTCATACATGCTCTTTAGTTAATACTGAAAATAGTGTTGGGGCCGTGAACTGTGTAAATTCACTTGAGCCAAAAAAAGACTGGGTTTACCTGAAATGAACTCTTGATTGTAGGAGGACACAGAGACTCTGGTTTAACTCTGTTTGTGAAGGGAAATTCAGGCCAGTGTTCTCATCCATGCAACACACTCTGTTTTAACGCAAGAAGCATGCAGTTCTTTCTAGTGTCTCCAATATAGCAAGAAACATGAGCTTGCACAGAAAAAAAGAACTGTGTTTCCTACTCATACGGACCATACCTAGTTGAACTCTGCTTATGAAACTGTAACAAACCACAGCATCTCTTACATAGATGCTCTTTAGTTAATAGTGAAAATCGTGTTGGGTTCGTGAAATGTGTAAATTCATTTGAGCCGATAAATCACAGGGTTTACCGGAAATGAACTCTTGCTTGTAGGAAAACACAGAAGCTTTGGTTTAATTCCGTTTGTGAAGGGAGATTCCGACCAGTGTTCTCATCCATGAAACACACTCTGTTTTAACGCAAAGAGCATGCTCTTCTTTCCAGCGTTCAAATACAGCAAGAAACATGAGCATGCACAGAAAAAAAGAAATGTGGTTCTTACTCATACGGACCATATCTAGTTAAACTCTGCTTATGAAACTGTAACAAACCACAGCATGTCCTAAACAGATGCTCATTAGTTTCTAGTGAAAAACTTGTTGGGTTAGTGAACGGTGTAAATTCATTTGAGCCGAGAAATCACTGGGTTTACCGGAAATGAAGTCTTTCTTGTAGGAAGACACAGAGCCAATGGTTTATCTCCGTTTGTGAAGGGAAATTCAGACCAGAGTTCTCAACCTTGAAACACACTCTGTTTTAACGCAAAGAGCATGCTCTTCTTTCCAAAGTCTCTAATACAGCAAGAAACATGAGCATGCCCAGAGAAAAATAACTATGTTTCCTACTCATAAGGATCATATCTAGTTGAACTCTGCTTATGAAACTGTAACAAACCACAGCATGTCTTACATAGATGCTCTTTAGTTTATTGTGAAATACGTGTTGGGTTTGTGAACTGTGAAAATTCATTTGAGCCGAAAAATCAATGGATTTTCCGGAAATGAACTATTGCTTTTAGGAAGACACAGAGCCTTTGGTTTAACTCGTTTGTGATGGAAAATTCAGACCGGTGTTCCCATCCATGAAACATACTCTAATTTAACGCGAGGAGCATGCTCTTCTTTTCAGCGTCTCCAATACAGCAAGAAACATGAGCATGTCCAGAAAAAATGAACTGTGTTACCTACTCATATGGACCATATGTAGTTGAACTCTGATTATGAAACTGTAACAAACCACAGCATCTCTTATATACATTCTCTTACTTAATAGTGAGAAACGTGTTGGGTTCGTGAACTGTGCAAATTCATTTGAGCCGAAAAAACACTGGTGTTACCGGAAATGAACTCTTGCTTGTAGGAAGACACAGAGACTTTGGTTTAACTCCGTTCCAGAAGAAAAATTCAGACCAGTGTTCTCATCCATGACACACACTCTGTTTTAACCTAAAGAGCATGCTCTTCTTTCGAGCTTCTGCAATACAGCAAGAAACATGAGCATGCCCAGAAAAAATGAACTGTGTTTCCTTCTCATGCGGACCATATCTACATGAACTCTGCTTATGAATCTGGAACAAACCACAGCATCTCTTACATAGATGCTCTTTAGTTAATAGCGAAATACGTGTTTGGTTCATGTACTGTGTAAATTCATTCGAGCTGAAAAATCACTGAGTTTACCGGAAATGAACTCTTGCTTGTAGGAAAACATATAAGCTTTGGTTTAATTCCGGTTGTGAAGGGAAATTCAGACCAGTGTTCTCATCCATGAAACACACTCTGTTTTAACGCAAAGAGCATGCTTTTCTTTTCTGCGTTCCAATAAAGCAAGAAACATGAGCATGCCCAGAAAAAAAGAACTGTGTTTCTTACTCATATGGACCATATCTAGTTAAATTGTGCTTATGAAACTGTAACAAAACACAGCATCTCTTACATAGATGCTCTTTAGTTTATAGTGAAAAACATGTTGGGTTAGTGATTTGTGTAAATTCATTTGAGCCGAGAAATCACTGGGTTTACAGGAAATGAAGTCTTGCTTGTAGGAAGACACAGAGCCATTGGTTTATCTCCGTTTGTGAAGGGAAATTCAGACCAGAGTTCTCATCCATGAAACACACTCTGTTTTAACGCAAAGAGCATGCTCTTCTTTTGAGCTTCTGCAATACAGCAAGAAACATGAGCATGCCCAGAAAAAAAGAACTGTATTTCCTACTCAAATGGACCGTGTTCGTTCAACTCTGCTTATGAAACTCATACAAACCACAGCATCTCTTCATACATGCTCTTTAGTTAATACTGAAAATAGTGTTGGGGCCGTGAACTGTGTGAATTCACTTGAGCCGAAAAATGTCTGGGTTTACCTGAAATGAACTCTTGATTGTAGGAAGACACAGAGACTCTGGTTTAACTCCGTTTGTGAAGGGAAATTCTGATCAGTGTTCTCATCCATGAAACATACTCTGTTTTATAGCAAGAAGCATGCTCTTCTTTCCAGCGTCTCGAATAAAGCAAGAAACATGAGCATGCCCAGAAAAAATGAACTGTGTTTCCTACTCATACCGACTATTTTTAGTTGAACTCACCTTATGAAACTGTAACAAACCACATAATGTCTTACATAGATGCTCTTTAGTTAATAGTGAAAATCGTATTGTGTTCGTGAACTGTGTACATCATTTGAGCCGAAAACTCACTGGGTTTACCGGAAATGAACTCTTGCTTGTAGGAAGACACAGAGCATTTGGTTTAACTCCGTTTGTGAAGGGAAATTCAGACCAGTGTTCGCATCCATGAAACACACTCAGTTTTAATGCAGAGAGCATGGTCTTCTTTCCAGCGTCTCTAATACAGCAAGAAACATGAGCATGCCCAGAAAAAAGAACTGTGTTTCCTACTCATATGGGCCATATCTAGTTGAACTCTGCTCATGAAACTGTAAGAAACCACAGCATGTCTTACATAGATGCTCTTTAGTTAATAGGGAAAAACGTATTGGGTTCATGAACTGTGTAAATTCATTTGAGCCAAAAAATCACTGGGTTTACCGGAAATGAACTCTTGCTTGTAGGAAGACATAGAGGCTTTGGTTTCACTCCGTTTGTGAAGGGAAATTCAGACCAGAGTTCTCATCCTTGGAATACAATCTGTTTTAACGCAAGAAGCATGCTCTTCTTTCCAGCGTCTTCAATACAGCAGGAAACATGAGCATGCCCATAAAAAATGAACTGTGTTTCCTACTCATACCGACTATTTTTAGTTGAACTCTCCTTATGAAACTCTAACAAACCACATTATGTCTTACATAGATGCTCTTTAGTTAATAGTGAAAAACGTGTTGGGTTCATGAACTGTGTAAATTCATTCGAGGCGAAAAAACACTGGGTATACCGGAAATGAACTCTTGCTTGGAGGAAAACACAGAAGCTTTGGTTTAATTCCATTTTTGAAGGGAGATTCTGAACAGAGTTTTCATCCATGAAACACAATCTGTTTTAACGCAAAGAGCATGCTCTTCTTTCCAGCGTTCAAATACAGCAAGAAAAATGAGCATGCCCAGAAAAAAAGAACTGTGGTTCTTACTCATACGGACCATATCTAGTTAAACTCTGCTTATGAAACTGTAACAAACCACAGCATGTCCTACACAGATGCTCATTAGTTTATAGTGAAAATCTTGTTGGGTTAGTGAACGGTGTAAATTCATTTGAGCCAAGAAATCACTAGGTTTACCGGAAATGAAGTCTTTCTTGTAGGAAGACACAGAGCCAATGGTTTATCTCCGTTTGTGAAGGGAAATTCAGACCAGAGTTCTCAACCTTGAAGCACACTCTGTTTTAACGCAAAGAGCATGCTCTTCTTTCCAGCGTCTCTAATACAGCAAGAAACAAGAGCATGCCAAGAGACAAAGAACTATGTGTCCTACTCATACGGATCTTATCTAGTTGAACTCTACTTATGAAACTGTAACAAACCACAGCATGTCTTACATAGATGCTCTTTAGTTTATTGTGAATAACGTGTTGGGTTTGAGAACTGTGAAAATTCATTTGACCGGAAAAATCAATGGGTTTTCCGGAAATGAACTCTTGCTTGTAGGAAGACACAGAGCCTTTGGTTTAACTGCGTTTGTGAAGGGAAATTCAGACCGGTGTTTTCATCCATGAAACATACTCTGATTTAATGCGAGAAGCATGCTCTTCTTTTCAGCGTCTACAATACAGCAAGAAACATGAGCATGTCCGGAAAAAATGAACTGTGTTTCCTACTCATACGGACCATATCTAGTTGAACTCTGATTATGAAACTGTAACAAACCATAGCATCTCTTACATACATTCTCTTACTTAATAGTGAGAAAAGTGTTGGGTTCGTGAACTGTGCAAATTCATTTGAGCCGAAAAAACACTGGAGTTACCGGAAATGAACTCTTGCTTGTAGGAAGACACAGAGACTTTGGTTTAACTCCGTTTCTGAAGAAAAATTCAGACCAGTGTTCTCATCCATGAACACACTCTGTTTTAACCTAAAGAGCATGCTCTTCTTTCGAGCTTCTGCAATACAGCAAGAAACATGAGGATGCCAAGAAAAAAAAGAACAGTATTTCCTACTCAAATGGACCGTGGTAGTTCAACTATGCTTATGAAACTCATACAAACCACAGCATCTCTTTATACATGCTCTTTAGTTAATACTGAAAATCTTGTTGGGTTCGTGAAATGTGTAAATTCATTTGAGCCAAAAAATCACTGGGTTTACCTGAAATGAACTCTTGCTTGTAGGAAGACACAGAGCTTCTGGTTTAACTCCGTTTGTGAAGGGAAATTCAGACCAGTGTTCTCATCCATGAAACACACTCTGTTTTAACACAATAAGCATGCACTTCTTTCCAGCGTCATCAATACACCAAGAAATATAAGCATGCCCAGAAAAAAAGAACTGTGTTTCCTACTCATACGGACCATATCTAGTTGAACTCTGCTTATGAAACTGTAACAAACCACAGCATCTCTTACATAGATGCTCTTTAGATAATAGTGAAAATCGTGTTGGGTTCGTGAACTGTGTAAATTCATTTGAGGCGAAAAATCACTGGGTTTACCGGAAATGAACTCTAGCTTGTAGGAAGACACAGAGCCGTTGGTTTAATTCCGTTTATGAATGAAAATACAGAACAGTGTTCATATCCATGAAACATACTCTGTTTTAACACAAGAAGCATGCTCTTCTTTCCAGCGTCTCCAATACAGCAAGAAATTGAGCATGCCCATAAAAAATGAACTGTGTTTCCTACTCATACCGACTATTTTTAGTTGAACTCTCCTTATGAAACTGTAACAAACCACATCATGTCTTACATAGATGCTCTTTAGTTAACAGTGAAAAACGTGTTGGGTTCATGAACTGTGTAAATTCATTCGAGCCAAAAAAACACTGGGTTTACCGGAAATGAACTCTTGCTTGTAGGAAAACAGAGAAGTTTTGGTTTAATTCCATTTGTGAAGGGGGATTCCGACCAGTGTTCTCATCCATGAAAAAACTCTGTTTTAACGCAAAGAGCATGCTCTTCTTTCCAGCGTCTCTAATACAGCAGAAATATGGGCATGCCCAGAAAAAAAGAACAGTGTTTCCTACTCATACGGATAATATCTAGTTGAACTCTGCTTATGAAACTGTAACAAACCACAGCATCTCTTACATAGATGCTCTTTAGTTAATAGTGATAATCGTGTTGGGTTCGTGAAATGTGTAAATTCATTTGAGCGGAAAAATCACAGGGTTTACCGGAAATGAACTCTTGCCTGTAGGAAGACACGGAGCCGTTGGTTTAACTCCGTTTCTGAATGAAAATTCAGACCAGTATTCTCATCCATAAAACATACTCTGTTTTAACGCAAGAAGCATGCTCTTCTTTCCAGCGTCTCCAATACAGCAAGAAACATGATCATGCCAGAAAAAATGAACTGAGTTTCCTACTCATACCGACTATTTTTAGTTGAACTCACCTTATGAAACTGTAACAAACCACATAATGTCTTACATAGATGCTCTTTAGTTAATAGTGAAAATCGTATTGTGTTCGTGAACTGTGTACATCATTTGAGTCGAAAACTCACTGCGTTTACCGGAAATGAACTCTTGCTTGTAGGAAGACACAGAGCCTTCGGTTTAACTCCGTTTGTGAAGGGAAATTCAGACCAGTGTTCGCATCCCTGAAACACACTCAGTTTGAACGCAAAGAGCATGGTCTTCTATCCAGCGTCTCTAATACAGCAAGAAACATGAGCATGCCCAGAAAAAAAGAACTGTGGTTCTTACTCATACGGACCATATCTAGTTAAACTCTGCTTATGAAACTGTAACAAACCACAACTGTCTTACATAGATGCTCTTTAGTTTATTGTGAAAAACGTGTTGGGTTTGTGAACTGTGTAAATTCTTTTGAGCCGAAAAATCAATGGGTTTTCCGGAATTGAACTCTTGCTTGTAGGAAGACACAGAGCCTTTGGTTTAACTCCGTTTCTGAAGGAAAATTCAGACCTGTGTTCTCATCCATGACACACACTCCGTTTTAACGCAAAGAGCATGCTCTTCTTTCGAGCTTCTGCAATACAGCAAGAAACATGAGCATGCCCAGAAAAAAAGAACTGTATTTCCTGCTCAAATGGACTGTGTTAGTTCAACTCTGCTTATGAAACTCATACAAACCACAGCATCTCTTCATACATGCTCTTTACTTAATACTGAAAATCGTGTTGTGTCCGTGAACTGTGTAAATTCATTTGAGCCGAAAAATCAATGGGTTTACCGGAATGAACTCTTGCTTGTAGGAAGACACAGAGACTCTGGTTTAACTCCATTTGTGAAGGGAAATTCAGACCAGTGTTCTCTTCCATGAAACACACTCTGTTTTAACGCAAGAAGCATGCACGTCCTTCCAGCGTCTCCAATACAGCAAGAAACATGAGCATTCCCAGAAACAAAGAATTCTGTTTCCTAGTCATAGGGACCATATCTAGTTGAACTCTGCTTATGAAACTGTAAGAAACCAGAGCATCTCTTACATAGATGCACTTTAGTCAATAGCGAAAAACGTGGTGGGTTCATGAACTGTGCAAATTCATTTGAGCCGAAAAATCACTGGGTTTACCGAAAATGACCTCTTGCTTGTAGGAAAACACATAAGCTTGAGTTTAATTCCGGTTTTGAAGGGAAATTCCGACCAGTGTTCTCATCCATGAAACACACTCTGTTTTAACACAAAGAGCATGCTCTTCTTTTCAGCGTTCCAATACAACAAGAATCATGAGCATGCCCAGAAAAAAAGAACTGTGTTTCTTACTCATACGGACCATATCTAGTTAAACTGTGCTTATGAAACTGTAACAAACCACAACATCTCTTACATAGATGCTCTTTAGTTTATAGTGAAAAACATGTTGGGTTAGTCATTTGTGTAAATTCATTTGAGCCGAGAAATCACTGGGTTTACCGGAAATGAAGTCTTGCTTGTAGGAAGACACGGAGCCATTGGTTTATCTCCGTTTGTGAAGGGAAATTCAGACTAGAGTTCGCATCCATGAAACAGACTCTGTTTTTACGCAAAGACCATGCTCTTCTTTCCAGCGTCTCTAATACAGCAAGAAATATAAGCATGCCCAGAAAAAAAGAACGGTGTTTCCTACTCATACAGATCATATCTAGTTGAACTCTGCTTATGAAACTATAACAAACCACAGCATGTCTTACATAGTTGCTCTTTAGTTTATTGTGAAAAACGTGTTGGGTTTGTGACCTGTGTAAATTCATTTGAGCCGAAATATCAATGGGTTTTCCGGAAATGAACTAATGCTTGTAGGTAGAACCAGAGCCTTTGGTTTAACTCTGTTTATAAAGGGAAATTCAGACCAGTGTTCTCATCCATGAATCACACTCTGTTTTAACGCAAAGAGCATGATCTTCTTTCCAAACTCTCTAATACAGCAAGAAACATGAGCATGCCCAGAAAAAATGAACTGTGTTTCTTAGTCATAGGGACGATATCTAGTTGAACTATGCTTATGAAACTGTAAGAAACCACAGCATCTCTTACATAGATGCTTTTAGTTTATAGTGAAAAACGTGTTGGGTTTGTGAACTGTGTATACTCATTTGAGCCAAAAAATCACTGGGTTTACCGGAAATGAACTCTTGCTTGTAGGAAGACACAGAGCCTTTGGTTTAACTCGTTTTTGAAGTGAAATTCAGACCAGTGTTCTCATCCATGAAACACCCTCTGTTTTAATGCAAGAAGCATCCTCTTGTGTCCAGAGTCTGCAACACAGCAAGAAATATGAGCATGTCAGCAAAAAAAGAACTGTGTTTCCTACTCATACGGACCATATCTAGTTGAACTCTGATTATGAAACTGTAACAAACCACAGCATCTTTTACATACATTCTCTTTAGTTAATAGTGGAAAACGTGTTGGGTTCGTGAACTGTGTATATTCATTTGAGCCGAAAAATCACTGGGTTTACCGGAAATGAACTCTTGCTTGTAGGAAGACACAGAGCCTTTGGTTTAACTCGTTTTTGAAGCGAAATTCAGACCAGTGTTCTCATCCATGAAACACCCTCTGTTTTAATGCAAGAAGCATCCTCTTCTGTCCAGAGTCTGCAATACAGCAAGAAATATGAGCATGTCAGCAAAAAAAGAACTGTGTTTCCTACTCATACGGACCATATCTAGTTGAACTCTGATTATGAAACTGTAACAAACCACAGCATCTTTTACATACATTCTCTTTAGTTAATAGTGGAAAATGTGTTGGGTTCGTGAACTGTGCAAATTCATTTGAGCCGAAAAAACCCTGGGTATACTGGAATTGAACTCTTGCTTGTAGGAAGACACAGAGCCTTTGGTTTAATTCCGTTTGTGAAGGGAAATTCAGACCAGTGTTCTCATACATGAAACATCCTATGTTTTAACGCAAGAAGCATCCTCTTCTTTCCAGAGTCTGCATTACAACAAGAAATATGAGCATGTCCAGAAAAAAAGAACCGTGTTTCCTACTCATACGGACCATATCTAGTTAAACTCTGCTTATGAAACTGTAACAAACCACAGCATGTATTACATAGATGCTCTTTAGTTTATAATGCAAAACGTGTTGGGTTAGTGAACTGTGTAAATTCATTTGAGCCGAGAAATCACTGGGTTTACCGGAAATGAAGTCTTGCTTGTAGGAAGACACAGAGCCAATTGTTTATCTCCAATTGTGAAGGGAAATTCAGACAGGAGTTCTCATCCATGAAACACACTCTGTTTTAACGCAAAGAGCATGCTCTTCTTTCCAGCTTCTCTAATACAGCAAGAAATATGAGCATGCCCAGAAAAAAAGAACTGTGTTTCCTACTCATACGGATCCTATCTAGTTGAACTCTGCTCTTGAAACTGTAACAAACCACAGCATGTCTTTCATAGATGCTCTTTAGTTTATTGTGAAAAACGTGTTGGGTTTGTGAACTGTGTAAATTCATTGAGCCGAAAAATCAATGGGTTTTCCGGAAATGAACTCTTGCTTGTAGGAAGACACAGAGACTGGTTTAACTCCGTTTCTGAAGGAAAATTCAGACCAGAGTTCTCATCCATGAAACATATTCTGTTTTAACCAAGAAGCATGCTCTTCTTTCCAGCGTCTCAAATACAGCAAGAAACATGAGCATGCCCAGAAAAAAAGAACTGTGTTTCCTACTCATACGTACCATATCTAGTTGAACACTGCTTATGAAACTGTAACAAACCACAGCATGTGTTACATAGATGCTCTTTAGTTAACAGTGAAAATTGTGTTGGGTTCTTGAACTGTGTAAATTCATTTGAGCCGAAAAAACACTGGGTTTACCGGAAATGAACTCTTGCTTGTAGGAAGACACAGAGCCTTTGTTTTAACTCCGTTTGTGAAGGGAAATTCAGACCAGTGTTCTCCTCCATGAAACACCCTCTGTTTTAACACAATAAGCATCCTCTTCTTTCCAGAGTCTGCAATACATCAAGAAATATGAGCATGCCCAGAAAAAAAGAACCGTGTTTCCTACCCATACGGTCCATATCTAGTTGAACTCTGCTTTTGAAACTGTAACAAAGCACAGTATCTCTTACATAGATGCTGTTTAGTTAATAGTGAAAATCGTGTTGGGTTCGTGAACAGTGTAAATTCATTTGAGCCGAAAAAACACTGGTTTCACCGGAAATGAACTCTTGCTTGTAGGAAAACACAGAAGCTTTGGTTTAATTCCATTTGTAAAGGGAGATTCTGACCAGAGTTCTCATCCATGAAACACACTCTGTTTTAACGCAAAGAGCATGCTCTTCTTTCCAGCGTTCCAATACAGCAAGAAACATGAGCATGCCCAGAATAATACAACTGTGTTTCTTACTCATACGGACCATATCTAGTTAAACTCTGCTTATGAAACTGTAACAAACCACAGCATCTCTTACATAGATGCTCTTTAGTTTATAGTGAAAAACGTGTTGGGTTGGTGTACTGTGTAAATTCATTTGAGCCTTGAAATCACTGAGTTTACCGGAAATGAAGTCTTGCTTCTAGGAAGACACAGAGCCAATGGTTTATCTCCGTTTTCGAAGGGAAATTCAGACCAGAGTTCTCATCCATGAAACACACTCTGTTTTAACGCAAAGAGCATGCTCTTCTTTCCAGCGTCTCTAATACAGCAAGAAATATGGGCATGCCCAGAAAAAAGGAACTCTGATTCCTCCTCATACGGATCATATCTAGTTGAACTCTGCTTATGAAACTGTAAAAAACCACAGCATGTCTTACATAGATGCTCTTTAGTTTATTGTGAAAAACGTGTTGGGTTTGTGAACTGTGTAAATTCATTTGAGCTGAAAAATCAATGGGTTTTCCGGAAATGATCTCTTGCTTGTAGGAAGACACAGAGCATTTGGTTTAACTCCGTTTGTGAAGGGAAATTCAGACCAGTGTTCTCATCCATGAATCATACACAGTTTTAATGCAAAGAGCATGCTCTTCTTTCCAAAGTCTCTAATACAGCATATAACATGAGCATGCCCAGAGAAAAAGAACTATGCTTCCTACTCATAAGGACGATATCTAGTTGCACTCTGCTTATGAAACTGTAAGAAACCACAGCATCTCTTACATAGATGCTCTTTAGTTTATAGTGAAAAACGTGTTGGGTTCGTGAACTGTGTATATTCATTTGAGCCGAGAAATCACAGGGTTTACCGGAAATGAACTCTTGCTTGTAGGAAAACACAGAAGCTTTGGTTTAATTCCGTTTGTGAAGGGAGATTCTGACGAGAGTTCTCATCCATGAAACACACTCTGATTTAACGCAAAGAGCATGCTCTTCTTTCCAGCGTTCCAATACAGCAAGAAACATGAGCACGCCCAGAAAAATGAACTGTGTTTCTTACTCATACGGACCATATCTAATTAAACTCTGCTTATGAAACTGTAACAAACCACAGCATGTATTACATAGATGATCTTTAGTTTATAGTGAAAAACGTGTTGTGTTAGTGAACTGTGTAAATTCATTTGAGCCGAGAAATCACTGGGTTTACCGGAAATGAAGTCTTGCTTGTAGGAAGACACAGAGCCAATGGTTTATCTCTGTTTGTGAAGGGAAATTCAGACAGGAGTTCTCATCCATGAAACACACTCTGTTTTAACGCAAAGAGCATGCTCTTCTTTCCAGCTTCTCCAATAGAGCAAGAAATATGAGCATGCTCAGAAAAAAAGAACTGTGTTTCCTACTCATACGGATCATATCTAGTTGAACTCTGCTCTTGAAACTGTAACAAACCACAGCATGTCTTACATAGATGCTCTTTAGTTTATTGTGAAAAACGTGTTGTGTTTGTGAACTGTGTAAATTCATTTGAGCCGAAAAATCAATGGGTTTTCCGGAAATGAACTCTTGCTTGTAGGAAGACACAGAGACTGGTTTAACTCCATTTCTGAAGGAAAATTCAGACCAGAGTTCTCATCCATTAAACATACTCTGTTTTAACCAAGAAGCATGCTCTTCTTTCCAGCGTCTCATATACAGCAAGAAACATGAGCATGCCCAGAAAAAAAGAACTGTGTTTCCTACTCATACGTACCATATCTAGTTGAACACTGCTTATGAAACTGTAACAAACCACAGCATGTGTTACATAGATGCTCTTTAGTTAACAGTGAAAAACGTGTTGGGTTCATGAACTGTGTAAATTCATTTGAGCCGAAAAACCCCTGCCTTTACCGGAATTGAACTCTTGCTTGTAGGAAGACACAGAGGTTTGGTTTCACTCCGTTTATGAAGGGAAATTAGGATCAGAGTTCTCATCCATGAAACATACTCTGTTTTTATGCAAGAAGCATCCTCTTCTTTCCAGCGTCTCTAATACATCAAGAAATATGAGCATGCCCAGAAAAAAAGAACTGTGTTTCCTACTCATATGGACAATATCTAGTTGAACTCTGCTTATGAACCTGTAACAAACCCCAGCATCTCTTACATAGATGCTCTTTGGTTAATAGTGAAAATTGTGTTGGGTTCTTGAACTGTGTAAATTCATTTGAGCCGAAAAAACACTGGGTTTACCGGAAATGAACTCTTGCTTGTAGGAAGACACAGAGCCTTTGTTTTAACTCCGTTTGTGAAGGGAAATTCAGACCAGTGTTCTCCTCCATGAAACACCCTCTGTTTTAACGCAAGAAGCATCCTCTTCTTTCCAGAGTCTGCAATACATCAAGAAATATGAGCATGCCCAGAAAAAAAGAACCGTGTTTCCTACCCATACGGTCCATATCTAGTTGAACTCTGCTTTTGAAACTGTAACAAAGCACAGTATCTCTTACATAGATGCTGTTTAGTTAATAGTGAAAATCGTGTTGGGTTCGTGAACAGTGTAAATTCATTTGAGCCGAAAAAACACTGGTTTCACCGGAAATGAACTCTTGCTTGTAGGAAAACACAGAAGCTTTGGTTTAATTCCATTTGTAAAGGGAGATTCTGACCAGAGTTCTCATCCATGAAACACACTCTGTTTTAACGCAAAGAGCATGCTCTTCTTTCCAGCGTTCCAATACAGCAAGAAACATGAGCATGCCCAGAAAAATACAACTGTGTTTCTTACTCATACGGACCATATCTAGTTAAACTCTGCTTATGAAACTGTAACAAACCACAGCATCTCTTACATAGATGCTCTTTAGTTTATAGTGAAAAACGTGTTGGGTTGGTGTACTGTGTAAATTCATTTGAGCCGAGAAATCACTGAGTTTACCGGAAATGAAGTCTTGCTTCTAGGAAGACACAGAGCCAATGGTTTATCTCCGTTTTCGAAGGGAAATTCAGACCAGAGTTCTCATCCATGAAACACACTCTGTTTTAACGCAAAGAGCATGCTCTTCTTTCCAGCGTCTCTAATACAGCAAGAAATATGGGCATGCCCAGAAAAAAGGAACTCTGATTCCTCCTCATACGGATCATATCTAGTTGAACTCTGCTTATGAAACTGTAAAAAACCACAGCATGTCTTACATAGATGCTCTTTAGTTTATTGTGAAAAACGTGTTGGGTTTGTGAACTGTGTAAATTCATTTGAGCTGAAAAATCAATGGGTTTTCTGGAAATGATCTCTTGCTTGTAGGAAGACACAGAGCATTTGGTTTAACTCCGTTTGTGAAGGGAAATTCAGACCAGTGTTCTCATCCATGAATCATACACAGTTTTAATGCAAAGAGCATGCTCTTCTTTCCAAAGTCTCTAATACAGCATATAACATGAGCATGCCCAGAGAAAAAGAACTATGCTTCCTACTCATAAGGACGATATCTAGTTGCACTCTGCTTATGAAACTGTAAGAAACCACAGCATCTCTTACATAGATGCTCTTTAGTTTATAGTGAAAAACGTGTTGGGTTCGTGAACTGTGTATATTCATTTGAGCCAAAAAATCACTGGGTTTACCAGAAATGAACTCTTGCTTAGGAAAACACAGAAGCTTGGTTTAATTCCGTTTGTGAAGGGAGATTCCGACCAGTGTTCTTATCCATGAAACACACTCTGTTTTAACGCAAAGAGCATGCTCTTCTTTCCAGCGTTCCAATACAGCAAGAAACATGAGCACGCCCAGAAAAAAAGAACTGTGTTTCTTACTCATACGGACCATATCTAATTAAACTCTGCTTATGAAACTGTAACAAACCACAGCATGTATTACATAGATGATCTTTAGTTTATAGTGAAAAACGTGTTGTGTTAGTGAACTGTGTAAATTCATTTGAGCCGAGAAATCACTGGGTTTACCGGAAATGAAGTCTTGCTTGTAGGAAGACACAGAGCCAATGGTTTATCTCTGTTTGTGAAGGGAAATTCAGACAGGAGTTCTCATCCATGAAACACACTCTGTTTTAACGCAAAGAGCATGCTCTTCTTTCCAGCTTCTCCAATAGAGCAAGAAATATGAGCATGCTCAGAAAAAAAGAACTGTGTTTCCTACTCATACCGATCATATCTAGTTGAACTCTGCTCTTGAAACTGTAACAAACCACAGCATGTCTTACATAGATGCTCTTTAGTTTATTGTGAAAAACGTGTTGTGTTTGTGAACTGTGTAAATTCATTTGAGCCGAAAAATCAATGGGTTTTCCGGAAATGAACTCTTGCTTGTAGGAAGACACAGAGACTGGTTTAACTCCGTTTCTGAAGGAAAATTCAGACCAGAGTTCTCATCCATTAAACCTACTCTGTTTTAACCAAGAAGCATGCTCTTCTTTCCAGCGTCTCATATACAGCAAGAAACATGAGCATGCCCAGAAAAAAAGAACTGTGTTTCCTACTCATACGTACCATATCTACTTGAACACTGCTTATGAAACTGTAACAAACCACAGCATGTGTTACATAGATGCTCTTTAGTTAACAGTGAAAAACGTGTTGGGTTCATGAACTGTGTAAATTCATTTGAGCCGAAAAACCCCTGCCTTTACCGGAATTGAACTCTTGCTTGTAGGAAGACACAGAGGCTTTGGTTTCACTCCGTTTATGAAGGGAAATTAGGATCAGAGTTCTCATCCATGAAACATACTCTGTTTTTATGCAAGAAGCATCCTCTTCTTTCCAGCGTCTCTAATACATCAAGAAATATGAGCATGCCCAGAAAAAAAGAACTGTGTTTCCTACTCATATGGACAATATCTAGTTGAACTCTGCTTATGAACCTGTAACAAACCCCAGCATCTCTTACATAGATGCTCTTTGGTTAATAGTGAAAATTGTGTTGGGTTCTTGAACTGTGTAAATTCATTTGAGCCGAAAAAACACTGGGTTTACCGGAAATGAACTCTTGCTTGTAGGAAGACACAGAGCCTTTGTTTTAACTCCGTTTGTGAAGGGAAATTCAGACCAGTGTTCTCCTCCATGAAACACCCTCTGTTTTAACGCAAGAAGCATCCTCTTCTTTCCAGAGTCTGCAATACATCAAGAAATATGAGCATGCCCAGAAAAAAAGAACCGTGTTTCCTACCCATACGGTCCATATCTAGTTGAACTCTGCTTTTGAAACTGTAACAAAGCACAGTATCTCTTACATAGATGCTGTTTAGTTAATAGTGAAAATCGTGTTGGGTTCGTGAACAGTGTAAATTCATTTGAGCCGAAAAAACACTGGTTTCACCGGAAATGAACTCTTGCTTGTAGGAAAACACAGAAGCTTTGGTTTAATTCCATTTGTAAAGGGAGATTCTGACCAGAGTTCTCATCCATGAAACACACTCTGTTTTAACGCAAAGAGCATGCTCTTCTTTCCAGCGTTCCAATACAGCAAGAAACATGAGCATGCCCAGAAAAATACAACTGTGTTTCTTACTCATACGGACCATATCTAGTTGAACTCTGCTTTTGAAACTGTAACAAAGCACAGTATCTCTTACATAGATGCTGTTTAGTTAATAGTGAAAATCGTGTTGGGTTCGTGAACAGTGTAAATTCATTTGAGCCGAGAAATCACTGAGTTTACTGGAAATGAAGTCTTGCTTGTAGGAAGACACAGAGCCAATGGTTTATCTCCGTTTTCGAAGGGAAATTCAGACCAGAGTTCTCATCCATGAAACACACTCTGTTTTAACGTAAAGAGCATGCTCTTCTTTCCAGCGTCTCTAATACAGCAAGAAATATGGGCATGCCCAGAAAAAAGGACTCTGATTCCTCCACATACGGATGATATCTAGTTGAACTCTGCTTATGAAACTGTAACAAACCACAGCATGTCTTACATAGATGCTCTTTAGTTTATTGTGAAAAACGTGTTGGGTTTATGAACTGTGTAAATTCATTTGAGCTGAAAAATCAATGGGTTTTCTGGAAATGAACTCTTGCTTGTAGGAAGACACAGAGCGTTTGGTTTAACTCCGTTTGTGAAGCGAAATTCAGACCAGTGTTCTCATCCATGAATCACACTTAGTTTTAACGCAAAGAGCATGCTCTTCTTTCCAAAGTCTCTAATACAGCAAATAACATGAGCATGCCCAGAGAAAAAGAACTATGTTTCCTACTCATGCGGACGATATCAAGTTGCACTCTGCTTATGAAACTGTAAGAAACCACAGCATCTCTTACATAGATGCTCTTTAGTTTATAGTGAAAAACGTGTTGGGTTTGTGAACTGTGTAAATTCATTTGAGCCGAAAAAAAAATGGGTTTACCGGAAATGAAGTCTTGCTTGTAGGAAGACACAGAGCCATTGGTTTAACTCCATTTGTGACGGGAAATTCAGACCAGTGTTCTCCATGAAACACCCTCGGTTTTAACGCAAGAAGCATCCTCTTCTTTCCAGAGTCTGCAATACATCAAGAAATATGAGCATGTCCATAAAAATAGAACCGTGTTTCCTACTCATACGGTCCATATCTACTTGAACTCTGCTTTTGAAACTGTAACAAACCACAGTATCTCTTACATAGATGCTGTTTAGTTAATAGTGAAAATCGTGTTGGGTTCGTGAACTGTGTAAATTCATTTGAGCCGAAAAAACACTGGTTTTACCGGAAATGAACTCTTGCTTGTAGGAAAACACAGAAGCTTTGGATTAATTCTGTTTGTGAAGGGAGATTCCGACCAGTGTTCTCATACATGAAACACACTCAGTTTTAACGCAAAGAGCATGGTCTTCTTTCCAGCGCCTTTAATACAGCAAGAAACATGAGCATGCCCAGAAAAAAAGAACTGTGTTTCCTACTCATACGGACCATATCTAGTTGAACTCTGCTTATGAAAGTGTAACAAACCACAGCATGTCCTACATAGATGCTCTTTAGTTAATAGTGAAAAACGTGTGGGGTTCATGAACTGTGTAAATTCATTCGAGCCGAAAAAACACTGGGTTTACCGGAAATGAACTCTTGCTGGTAGGAAAACACAGAAGCTTTGGTTTAATTCCATTTGTAAAGGGAGATTCTGACCAGAGTTCTCATCCATGAAACACACTCTGTTTTAACGCAAAGAGCATGCTCTTCTTTCCAGCGTTCCAATACATCAAGAAACATGAGCATGCCCAGAAAAATACAACTGTGTTTCTTACTCATACAGACCATATCTAGTTAAACTCTGCTTATGAAACTGTAAGTAACCACAGCATCTCTTACATAGATGCTCTTTAGTTTATAGTGAAAAACGTGTTGGGTTGGTGTACTGTGTAAATTCATTTGAGCCGAGAAATCACTGAGTTTACCGGAAATGAAGTCTTGCTTGTAGGAAGACACAGAGCCAATGGTTTATCTCCGTTTGTGAAGGGAAATTCAGACCAGATTTCTCATCCATGAAACACACTCTGTTTTAACGCAAAGTGCATGCTCTTCTTTCCAGCGTCTCTAATACAGCAAGAAATATGGGCATGTCCAGAAAAAAAGAACTGTGATTCCTCCTCATACAGATCATATCTAGTTGAACTCTGCTTATGAAACTGTAACAAACCACAGCATGTCTTACATAGATGCTCTTTAGTTTATTGTGAAAAACGTGTTGGGTTTGTGAACTGTGTAAATTCATTTGAGCTGAAAAATCAATGGGTTTTCTGGAAATGAACTCTTGCTTGTAGGAAGACACAGAGCATTTGGTTTAACTCCGTTTGTGAAGGGAAATTCAGACCAGTGTTTCATCCATGAATCACACTTAATTTTAATGCAAAGAGCATGCTCTTCTTTCCAATGTCTCTAATACAGCAAATAACATGAGCATGCCCAGAGAAAAAGAACTATGTTTCTTACTCATAAGGACGATATCTAGTTGCACTCGGCTTATGAAACTGTAAGAAACCACAGCATCTCTTACATAGATGCTCTTTAGTTTATAGTGAAAAACGTGTTGGAATCGTGAACTGTGTATATTCATTTGAGCCAAAAAATCACTGGGTTTACCAGAAATGAACTCTTTCTTGTAGGATAACACAAAATCTTTGGTTTAATTCCGTTTGTGAATGGAGATTCCGACCAGTGTTCTTATCCATGAAACACACTGTGTTTTAACGCAAAGAGCATGCTCTTCTTTCCAGCGTTCCAATACAGCAAGAAACATGAGCATGCCCAGAAAAAAAGAACTGTTTTTTCTTACTCATACGGACCATATCTAGTTAAACTCTGCTTATGAAACTGTAACAAACCACAGCATGTATTACATAGATGCTCTTTAGTTTAGAGTGAAAAACGTGTTGTGTTAGTGAACTGTGTAAATTCATTTGAGCCGAGAAATCACTGGGTTTACCGGAAATGAAGTCTTGCTTGTAGGAAGACACAGAGCCAATGGTTTATCTCCGTTTGTGAAGGGAAATTCAGACCGGAGTTCTCATCCATGAAACATACTCTGATTTAACGCAAGAAGCATGTGCTTCTTTTCAGCATCTCCAATACAGCAAGAAACATGAGCATGCCCAGAAAAAAATAACTGTGTTTCCTACTCATACGGACCATATCTAGTTGAACACTGCTTATGAAACTGTATTAAACCACAGCATGTGTTACATAGATGCTGTTTAGTTAATAGTGAAAAACGATTTGGGTTCATGAACTGTGTAAATTCATTTGAGCCGAAAAATCACTGCTCTTACCGGAAATGAACTCTTGCATGTAGGAAGACACAGAGAATTTGGTTAAAGTCCGTTTGTGATGGAAAATTCAGACCGGTGTTCTCATCCATGAAACATACTCTGATTTAACGCGAGAAGCATGCGATTCTTTTCAGCGTCTCCAATACAGCAAGAAACATTAGCATGCCCAGAAAAAAAGAACTGTGTTTCCAACTGATACGGACCATATCTAGTTGATTTCTGCTTATGAAACTGTAACAAACCACAGCATGTGTTACATAGATGCTCTTTAGTTAACAGTGAAAAACGCGTTGGGTTCATGAACTGTGTAAATTCATTTGAGCCGAAAAACCAATGGGTTTACCGGAAATGAACTCTTGCTTGTAGGAAGACACAGAGGCTTTGGTTTCACTTCGTTTGTGAAGGGGAATTCAGACCAGTGTTCTCATCCATGAAACATACTCTGTTTAAACGCAAGAAGCATCCTCTTCTGTCCAAAATCTGCAATACAGCAAGAAAAATGAGGATGTCCAGAAAAAAATGAACTGTGTTTCCTACTCATACGAACAATATCTAGTTGAACTCTGCTTGTGAAACTGTAACAAACCACAGCATCTCTTTCATAGATGCTCTTTAGTTAATAGTGAAAATCGTGTTGGGTTCGTGAACTGTGTAAATTCATTTGAGCCGAAAAATCACGGGGTTTACCGGAAATGAACTCTTGCTTGTAGGAAGACACAGAGCCTTTGGTTTCACTCCGTTTGTGAAGGGAGATTCCGACCAGTGTTCTCATCCATGAAACACCTTCTGTTTTAACGCAAGAAGCATCCTCTTCTTTCCAGAGTCTGCAGTACTGCAAGAAATATGAGCATGTCCAGAAAAAAGAACTTTGATTCCTACTCATACGGATCATATCTAGTTGAACTCTGCTTATGAAACTGTAACAAACCACAGCATGACTTACATAGATGCTCTTTAGTTTATTGTGAAAAACGTGTTGGGTTTGTGAACTGTGTAAATTCATTTGAGCTAAAAAATCAATGGGATTTCCGGAAATGAACTCTTGCTTGTAGGAAGACACAGAGCCTTTGGTTTAACTCCGTTTGTGAAGGGAAATTCAGACCAGTGTTTTCATCCATGAATCACACTCAGTTTTAACTCAAAGAGCATGCTCTTCTTTCCAACGTCTCTAATATAGCAAATAACATGAGCATGCCCAGAGAAAAAGAACTATGTTTCCTACTCATACGGACGATATCTAATTGCACTCGTCTTATGAAACTGTAAGAAACCATAGCATCTCTTACATAGATGCTCTTTAGTTTATAGTGAAAAACGTGTTGGGTTCGTGAACAGTGTAAATTCATTTGAGCTGAAAAATCAATGGGTTTTCTGGAAATGAACTCTTGCTTGTAGGAAGACACAGAGACTGGTTTAACTCCATTTCAGAAGGAAAAATTCAGATCAGAGTTCTCATCCATGAAACATACTCTGTTTTAACCAAGAAGCATGCTCTTCTTTCCAGCGTCTCAAATACAGCAAGAAACATGAGCATGCCCAGAAAAAAAGAAATGTGTTTCCTACTCATACGTACCATATCTAGTTGAACACTGCTTATGAAACTGTAACAAACCACAGCATGTGTTACATAGATGCTCTTTAGTTAATAGTTAAAAACATATTGGGTTCATGAACTGTGTAAATTCATTTGAGCCGAAAAATCACTGCGCTTCCCGGAAATGAAGTCTTGCTTGTAGGAAGACACAGAACCTTTGGTTTCAGTCCGTTTGTGATGGAAAATTCAGACCGGTGTTCTCATCCATGAAACATACACTGATTTAACGCAAGAAGCATGCTCTTCTATTCAGCGTCTCTAATACAGCGAGAAATATGAGCATGCCCAGAAAAAATAACTGTGTTTCCAACTGATACAGATCTTATCACGTTGAATTCTGCTTATGAAACTGTAACAAACCCCAGCATCTCTTACATAGATGCCCTTTGGTTAATAGTGAAAATTGTGTTGGGTTCTTGAACTGTGTAAATTCATTTGAGCCAAAAAAACACTGGGTTTACCGGAAATGAACTCTTTCTTGTAGGAAAACACAGAGCCTTTGGTTTAACTCCATTTGTGAAGGGAAATTCAGACCAGTGTTCTCCATGAAACACCCTCTGTTTTAACGCAAGAAGCATCCTCTTCTTTCCAGAGTCTGCAATACATCAAGAAATATGAGCATGTCCACAAAAAAAGAACCGTGTTTCCTACTCATGCGGTCCATATCTAGTTGAACTCTGCTTTTGAAACTCTAACAAACCACAGTATCTCTTACATAGATGCTGTTTAGTTAATAGTGAAAATCGTGTTGGGTTCGTGAACAGTGTAAATTCATTTGAGCCGAAAAAACACTGGTTTTGCGGAAATGAACTCTTGCTTGTAGGAAAACACAGAAGCTTTGGTTTAATTCCGTTTGTGAAGGGAGATTCCAACCAGTGTTCTCATCCATGAAACACACTCAGTTTTAACGCAAGGAGCATGGTCTTCTTTCCAGCGCCTTTAATACAGCAAGAAACATGAGCATGCCCAGAAAAAAAGAACTGTGTTTCCTACTCATACGGACCATATCTAGTTGAACTCTGCTTATGAAAGTGTAAAAAACCACAGCATGTCCTACATAGATGCTCTTTAGTTAATAGTGAAAAACGTGTGGGGTTCATGAACTGTGTAAATACATTCGAGCCGAAAAAACACTGGGTTTACCAGAAATGAACTCTTGCTGGTAGGAAAACACAGAAGCTTTGGTTTAATTCCGTTTGTAAAGGGAGATTCTGACCAGAGTTCTCATCCATGAAACACACTCTGTTTTAACGCAAAGAGCATGCTCTTCTTTCCAGCATTCCAATACATCAAGAAACATGAGCATGCCCAGAAAAATACAACTGTGTTTCTTACTCATACAGACCATATCTAGTTAAACTCTGCTTATGAAACTGTAAGAAACCACAGCATCTCTTACATAGATGCTCTTTAGTTTATTGTGAAAAACGTGTTGGGTTTATGAACTGTGTAAATTCATTTGAGCCGAGAAATCACTGAGTTTACCGGAAATGAAGTCTTGCTTGTAGGAAGACACAGAGCCAATGGTTTATCTCCGTTTGTGAAGGGAAATTCAGACCAGATTTCTCATCCATGAAACACACTCTGTTTTAACGCAAAGAGCAAGCTCTTCTTTCCAGCGTCTCTAATACAGCAAGAAATATGGGCATGTCCAGAAAAAAGGAACTGTGATTCCTCCTCATACAGATCATATCTAGTTGAACTCTGCTTATGAAACTGTAACAAACCACAGCATGTATTACATAGATGCTCTTTAGTTTATTGTGAAAAACGTGTTGGGTTTGTGAACTGTGTAAATTCATTTGAGCTGAAAAATCAATGGGTTTTCTCCAAATGAACTCTTGCTTGTAGGAAGACACAGAGCATTTGGTTTAACTCCGTTTGTGAAGGGAAATTCAGACCAGTGTTTCATCCATGAATCACACTTAGTTTTAATGCAAAGAGCATACTCTTCTTTCCAAAGTCTCTAATACAGCAAATAACATGAGCATGCCCAGAGAAAAAGAACTATGTTTCTTACTCATAAGGACGATATCTAGTTGCACTCGGCTTATGAAACTGTAAGAAACCACAGCATGTATTACATAGATGCTCTTTAGTTTATAGTGAAAAACGTGTTGTGTTAGTGAACTGTGTAAATTCATTTGAGCCGAGAAATCACTGGGTTTACCGGAAATGAAGTCTTGCTTGTAGGAAGACACAGAGCCAATGGTTTATCTCCGTTTGTGAAGGGAAATTCAGACCGGAGTTCTCATCCATGAAACATACTCTGTTTTAACGCAAAGAGCATGCTCTTCTTTCCAGCTTCTCTAATACAGCAAGAAATATGAGCATGCCCAGAAAAAAAGAACTGTGTTTCCTACTCATACGTACCATATCTAGTTGAACACTGCTTATGAAACTGTAACAAACCACAGCATGTGTTACATAGATGCTCTTTAGTTAATAGTTAAAAACGTATTGGGTTCATGAACTGTGTAAATTTATTTGAGCCGAAAAATCACTGCGCTTACCGGAATTGAACTCTTGCTTGTAGGAAGACACAGAGCCTTTGGTTTCAGTCCGTTTGTGATGGAAAATTCAGACCGGTGTTCTCATCCATGAAACATACTCTGATTTAACGCAAGAAGCATGGGCTTCTTTTCAGCATCTCCAATACAGCAAGAAACATGAGCATGCCCAGAAAAAAATAACTGTGTTTCCAACTGATACGGACCATATATAGTTGAATTCTGCTTATGAAACTGTAACAAACCCCAGCATCTCTTACATAGATTCTCTTTGGTTAATAGTGAAAATCGTGTTGGGTTCTTGAACTGTGTAAATTCAATGAGCCAAAAAAACTCTGGGTTTACCGGAAATGAACTCTTGCTTATAGGAAGACACAGAGCATTTGGTTAAATTAAGTTTGTGAAGGGAAATTCAGACCAGTGTTCTCATCCATGAAACACCCTCTGTTTTAACGCAAGTGCATCCTCTTCTTTCCAGAGTCTGCAATACAGCAAGAAATATGAGCATGTCCAGAAAAAAAGAACCGTGTTTCCTACTCATACGGACCATATCTAGTTGAACTCTGCTTATGAAACTGAAACAAACCACAGCATGTCTTACATAGATGCTCTTTAGTTTATTGTGAAAAACGTGTTGGGTTTGTGAACTGTGTAAATTCATTTGAGCCAAAAAATCAATGTGTTTTCCGGAAATGAACTCTTGCTTGTAGGAAGACACAGAGACTTTGGTTTAACTCCGTTTCTGAAGGAAAATTAAGACCAGAGTTCCCATCCATGAAACATACTCTGTTTTATCCAAGAAGCATGCTCTTCTTTCCAGCGTCTCAAATACAGCAAGAAACATGAGCATGCCTAGAAAAAAAGGACTGTGTTTCCTACTCATACGGACCATATCTAGTTGAACACTGCTTATGAAACTGTATTAAACCACAGCATGTGTTACATACATGCTGTTTAGTTAATAGTGAAAAACGATTTGGGTTCATGAACTGTGTAAATTCATTTGAGCCGAAAAATCACTGCTCTTACCGGAAATGAACTCTTGCATGTAGGAAGACACAGAGAATTTGGTTAAAGTCCGTTTGTGATGGAAAACTCAGACCGGTGTTCTCATCCATGAAACATACTCTGATTTAACGCGAGAAGCATGCGATTCTTTTCAGCGTCTCCAATACAGCAAGAAACATTAGCATGCCCAGAAAAAAAGAACTGTGTTTCCAACTGATACGGACCATATCTAGTTGATTTCTGCTTATGAAACTGTAACAAACCACAGCATGTGTTACATAGATGCTCTTTAGTTAACAGTGAAAAACGTGTTGGGTTCATGAACTGTGTAAATTCATTTGAGCCGAAAAACCAATTGGTTTACCGGAAATGAACTCTTGCTTGTAGGAAGACACAGAGGCTTTGGTTTCACTTCGTTTGTGAAGGGGAATTCAGACCAGTGTTCTCATCCATGAAACATACTCTGTTTAAACGCAAGTAGCATCCTCTTCTGTCCAAAATCTGCAATACAGCAAGAAAAATGAGGATGTCCAGAAAAAATGAACTGTGTTTCCTACTCATACGAACAATATCTAGTTGAACTCTGCTTATGAAACTGTAACAAACCACAGCATCTCTTTCATAGATGCTCTTTAGTTAATAGTGAAAATCGTGTTGGGTTCGTGAACTGTGTAAATTCATTTGAGCCGAAAAATCACGGGGTTTACCGGAAATGAACTCTTGCTTGTAGGAAGACACAGAGCCTTTGGTTTCACTCCGTTTGTGAAGGGAGATTCCGACCAGTGTTCTCATCCATGAAACACCTTCTGTTTTAACGCAAGAAGCATCCTCTTCTTTCCAGAGTCTGCAATACTGCAAGAAATATGAGCATGTCCAGAAAAAAGGAACTGTGATTCCTACTCATACGGATCATATCTAGTTGAACTCTGCTTATGAAACTGTAACAAACCACAGCATGACTTACATAGATGCTCTTTAGTTTATTATGAAAAACGTGTTGGGTTTGTGAACTGTGTAAATTCATTTGAGCTAAAAAATCAATGGGATTTCCGGAAATGAACTCTTGCTTGTAGGAAGACACAGAGCCTTTGGTTTAACTCCGTTTGTGAAGGGAAATTCAGAACAGTGTTTTCATCCATGAATCACACTCAGTTTTAACTCAAAGAGCATGCTCTTCTTTCCAACGTCTCTAATATAGCAAATAACATGAGCATGCACAGAGAAAAAGAACTATGTTTCCTACTCATACGGACGATATCTAATTGCACTCGTCTTATGAAACTGTAAGAAACCATAGCATCTCTTACATAGATGCTCTTTAGTTTATAGTGAAAAACGTGTTGGGTTCGTGTACAGTGTAAATTCATTTGAGCTGAAAAATCAATGGGTTTTCTGGAAATGAACTCTTGCTTGTAGGAAGACACAGAGACTGGTTTAACTCCATTTCAGAAGGAAAAATTCAGATCAGAGTTCTCATCCATGAAACCTACTCTGTTTTAACCAAGAAGCATGCTCTTCTTTCCAGCGTTCCAATATAGCAAGAAACATGAGCATGCCCAGAAAAATACAACTGTGTTTCTTACTCATACAGACCATATCTAGTTAAACTCTGCTTATGAAACTGTAACAAACCACAGCATCTCTTACATTGATGCTCTTTAGTTTATAGTGAAAAACGTGTTGGGTTGGTGTACTGTGTAAATTCATTTGAGCCAAGAAATCACTGAGTTTACCGGAAATGAAGTCTTGCTTGTAGGAAGACACAGAGCCAATGGTTTATCTCCGTTTTCGAAGGGAAATTCAGACCAGAGTTCTCATCCATGAAACACACTCTGTTTTAACGCAAAGTGCATGCTCTTCTTTCCAGCGTCTCTAATACAGCAAGAAATATGGTCATGCCCAGAAAAAAGGAACTGTGATTCCTCCTCATACAGATCATATCTAGTTGAACTCTGCTTATGAAACTGTAACAAACCACAGCATGTATTACATAGATGCTCTTTAGTTTATTGTGAAAAACGTGTTGGGTTTGTGAACTGTGTAAATTCATTTGAGCTGAAAAATCAATGGGTTTTCTGAAAATGAACTCTTGCTCGTAGGAAGACACAGAGCGTTTGTTTTAACTCCGTTTGTGAAGGGAAATTCAGACCAGTGTTCTCATCCATGAATCACACTTAGTTTTAACGCAAAGAGCATGCTCTTCTTTCCAAAGTCTCTAATACAGCAAATAACATGAGCATGCCCAGAGAAAAAGAACTTAGTTTCCTACTAATACGGACGATATCTAGTTGCACTCTGCTTATGAAACTGTAAGAAACCACAGCATCTCTTACATAGATGCTCTTTAGTTTACAGTGAAAAACGTGTTGGGTTTGTGAACTGTGTATATTCATTTGAGCCAAAAAATCACTGGGTTTACCGAAAAAGAACTCTTGCTTGTAGGAAAACACAGAAGATTTGGTTTAATTCCGTTTGTGAATGGAGATTCCGACCAGAGTTCTTATCCATGAAACACACTCTGTTTTAACGCAAAGAGCATGCTCTTCTTTCCAGCGTTCCAAAACAGCAAGAAACATGAGCATGCCCAGAAAAAAAGTACTGTGTTTATTACTCATATGGACCATATCTAGTTAAACTCTGCTTATGAAACTGTAAAAAACCACAGCATGTATTACATAGATGCTCTTTAGTTTATAGTGAAAAACGTGATGTGTTAGTGAACTGTGTAAATTCATTTGAGCGGAGAAATCACTGGGTTTACAGGAAATGAAGTCTTGATTGTAGGAAGACACAGAGCCAATGGTTTATCTCCGTTTGTGAAGGATAAATTCAGACCAGAGTTCTCATCCATGAAACATACTCTGTTTTAACCAAGAAGCATGCTCTTCTTTCCAGTGTCTCAAATACAGCAAGAAACATGAGCATGCCCAGAAAAAATAACTGTGTTTCCTACTGTTACGGACCATATCAAGTTGAATTCTGCTTATGAAACTGTAACAAACCCCAGCATCTCTTACATAGATGCTCTTTGGTTAATAGTGAAAATTGTGTTGGGTTCTTGAACTGTGTAAATTCATTTGAGCCGAAAAAACACTGGGTTTACCGGAAATGAACTCTTGCTTGTAGGAAGACACATAGCCTTTGGTTTAACTCCATTTGTGAAGGGAAATTCAGACCAGTGTTCTCCATGAAACACCATCTGTTTTAACGCAAGAAGCATCCTCTTCTTTCCAGAGTCTGCAATACATCAAGAAATATGAGCATGTCCAGAAAAAAAGAACCGTTTTTCCTACTCATACGGTCCATATCTAGTTGAACTCTTCTTTTGAAACTGTAACAAACCACAGCATCTCTTACATAGATGCTCTTTAGTTTATAGTGAAAAAGTCTTGGGTTCGTGAACTGTGTATATTCATTTGAGCCAAAAATCACTGGGTTTACCGGAAATGAACTCTTGCTTGTAGGAAAACACAGAAGATTTGGTTTAATTCTGTTTGTGAAGGGAGATTCCGACCATTGTTCTTATCCATGAATCACACTCTGTTTTAACGCAAAGAGCATGCTCTTCTTTCCAGCGTTCCAATACAGCAAGAAACATGAACATGCCCAGAAAAAAAGAACTGTGTTTCTTACTCATACGGACCATATCTAGTTAAACTCTGTTTATGAAACTGTAACAAACCACAGCATGTATTACATAGATGCTCTTTAGTTTATAGTGAAAAACGTGTTGTGTTAGTGAACTGTGTAAATTCATTTGAGCGGAGAAATCACTGGGTTTACCGGAAATTAAGTCTTGCTTGTAGGAAGACACAGAGCCAATGGTTAATCTCCGTTTGTGTAGGGAAATTCAGACCCGAGTTCTCATCCATGAAACACACTCTGTTTTAAAGCAAAGAGCATGCTCTTCTTTCAAGCTTCCCTAATACAGCAAGAAATATGAGCATGCCCAGAAAAAAAGAACTGTGTTTCCTACTCATACGGATCATATCTAGTTCAACTCTGCTCTTGAAACTGTAACAAACCACAGCATGTCTTACATAGATGCTCTTTAGTTTATTGTGAAAAACGTGTTGGGTTTGTGAACTTTGTAAATTCATTTGAGCTGAAAAATCAATGGGTTTTCCGGAAATGAACTCTTGCTTGTAGGAAGACACAGAGACTGGTTTAACTCCGATTCTGAAGGAAAAATTCAGACCAGAGTTCTCATCCATGAAACATACTCTGTTTTAACCAAGAAGCATGCTCTTCTTTCCAGTGTCTCAAATACAGCAAGAAATATGAGCATGCCCAGAAAAATACAACTGTGTTTCTTACTCATACAGACCATATCTAGTTAAACTCTGCTTATGAAACTGTAACAAACCACAGCATCTCTTACATAGATGCTCTTTAGTTTATAGCGAAAAACGTGTTGGGTTGGTGTACTGTGTAAATTCATTTGAGCCGAGAAATCACTGAGTTTACCGGAAACGAAGTCTTGCTTGTAGGAAGACACAGAGCCAATGGTTTATCTCCGTTTTCAAAGGGAAATTCAGACCAGAGTTCTCATCCATGAAACACACTCTGTTTTAACGCAAAGTGCATGCTCTTCTTTCCAGCGTCTCTAATACAGCAAGAAATATGGGCATGCCCAGAAAAAAGGAACTGTGATTCCTCCTCATACGGATCATATCTAGTTGAACTCTGCTTATGAAACTGTAACAGACCACAGCATGTATTACATAGATGCTCTTTAGTTTATTGTGAAAAACGTGTTGGGTTTGTGAACTGTGTAAATTCATTTGAGCTGAAAAATCAATGGGTTTTCTGGAAATGAACTCTTGCTTGTAGGAAGACACAGAGCGTTTGATTTAACTCCGTTTGTGAGGGGAAATTCAGACCAGTGTTCTCATTCATGAATCACACTTAGTTTTAACGCAAAGTGCATGCTCTTCTTTCCAGCGTCTCTAATACAGCAAGAAATATGAGCATGCCCAGAAAAAAAGAACTGTGTTTCCTACTCATACGGATCATATCTAGTTCAACTCTGCTCTTGAAACTGTAACAACCCACAGCATGTCTTACATAGATGCTCTTTAGTTTATTGTGAAAAACGTGTTGGGTTTGTGAACTGTGTAAATTCATTTGAGCCGAAAAATCAATGGGTTTTCCGGGAATGAACTCTTGATTGTAGGAAGACACAGAGACTGGTTTACCTCCGTTTCTGAAGGAAAAATTCAGACCAGACTTCTCATCCATGAAACATATTCTGTTTTAACCAAGAAGCATGCTCTTCTTTCCAGTGTCTCAAATACAGCAAGAAACATGAGCATGTCCAGAAAAAAAGAACTGTGTTTCCTACTCATACGTACCATATCTAGTTGAACACTGCTTATGAAACTGTAACAATCCACAGCATGTGTTACATAGATGCTCTTTAGTTAATAGTGAAAAACGTATTGGGTTCATGAACTGTGTAAATTCATTTGAGCCGAAAAATCACTGCGCTTACCGGAAATGAACTCTTGCTTGTAAGAAGACACAGAGCCTTTGGTTTCAGTCCGTTTGTGATGGAAAATTCAGACCGGTGTTCTCATCCATGAAACATACAATTATTTAACGCAAGAAGCATGCTCTTCTTTTCAGCGTCTCCAATACAGCAAGAAATATGAGCATGCCAAAAAAAAATAACTGTGTTTCCATCTGATACGGACCATATCAAGTTGAATTCTGCTTATGAAACTGTAACAAACCCCAGCATCTCTTACATAGATGCTCTTTGGTTAATAGTGAAAATTGTGTTCGGTTCTAGAACAGTGTAAATTCATTTGAGCCGAAAAAAAAATGGGTTTAACGGAAATGAACTCTTGCTTTTAGGAAGACACAGAGCCTTTTTTTTAACTCAATTTGTGAAGGGAAAATCAGACCAGTGTTCTCCATGAAACACCCTCTGTTTTAACGCAAGAAGCATCCTCGTCTTTCCAGAGTCTGCAATACATCAAGAAATATGAGCATGTCCAGAAAAAAAGAACCGTGTTTCCTACTCATACGGTCCATATCTAGTTGAACTCTGCTTTTGAAACTGTAACAAACCACAGTATCTCTTACATAGATGCTGTTTAGTTAATAGTGAAAATCGTGTTGGGTTCGTGAACTGTGTAAATTCATTTGAGCCGAAAAAACACTGGTTTTTACCGGAAATGAACTCTTGCTTGTAGGAAAACACAGAAGCTTTGGTTTAATTATGTTTGTGAAGGGAGATTCCGACCAGTGTTCTCATCCATGAAACACACTCAGTTTTAACGCAAAGAGCATGGTCTTCTTTCCAGCGTTCCAATACAGCAAGAAACATGAGCATGCCCAGAAAAATACAACTGTGTTTCTTACTCATACGGACCATATCTAGTTAAACTCTGCTTATGAAACTGTAACAAACCACAGCATCTCTTACATAGATGCTCTTTAGTTTATAGTGAAAAACGTGTTGGGTTGGTGTACTGTGTAAATTCATTTGAGCCGAGAAATCACTGAGTTTAGCGGAAATGAAGTCTTGCTTGTAGGAATACACAGAGCCAATGGTTTATCTCCGTTTTCAAAGGGAAATTCAGACCAGAGTACTCATCCATGAAACACACTGTTTTCACGCAAAGTGCATGCTCTTCTTTCCAACGTCTCTAATACAGCAAGAAATATGGGCATGCCCAGAAAAAAGGAACTGTGATTCCTCCTCATACGGATCATATCTAGTTGAACTCTGCTTATGAAACTGTAACAAACCACAGCATGTATTACATAGATGCTCTTTAGTTTATTGTGAAAAACGTGTTGGGTTTGTGAAATGTGTAAATTCATTTGAGCTGAAAAATCAATGGGTTTTCTGGAAATGAACTCTTGCTTGTAGGAAGACACAGAGCATTTGGTTTAACTCCGTTTGTGAAGGGAAATTGAGACCATTGTTCTCATCCGTGAATCACACTTAGTTTTAATACAAAGAGCATGCTCTTCTTTCCAAGGTCTCTAATACAGCAAATAACATGAGCATGCCCAGAGAAAAAGAACTATGTTTCCTGCTCATACGGACGATATCTAGTTGCACTCGGCTTATGAAACTGTAAGAAACCACAGCATCTCTGACATAGATGCTCTTTAGTTTATAGTGAAAAACGTGTTGGGTTCGTGAACTGTGTATATTCATTTGAGCCAAAAAATCACTGGGTTTACCGGAAATGAAGTCTTGCTTGTAGAAAGACACAGAGCCAATGGTTTATCTCCGTTTATGAAGGGAAATTCAGACCGGAGTTCTCATCCATGAAACACACTCTGTTTTAACGCAAAGAGCATGCTCTTCTTTCCAGACTCTAATACAGCAAGAAACATGAGCATGCCCAGAAAAATAGAACTGTGTTTCCTACACATATGGACCATATCTAGTTGAACTCTGCTTATGAAAGTGTAACAAACCACAGCATGTCTTACATAGATGCTCTTTAGTTAATAGTGAAAAACGTGTTGGGTTCATGAACTGTGTAAATTCATTCGAGCCGAAAAAACACTGGGTTTACCGGAAATGAACTCTTGCTGGTAGGAAAACACAGAAGCTTTGGTTTAATTCCGTTTGTGAAGGGAGATTCTGACCAGAGTTCTCATCCATGAAACACACTCTGTTTTAACGCAAAGAGCATGCTCTTCTTTCCAGCGTTCCAATACAGCAAGAAACATGAGCATGCCCAGAAAAATACAACTGTGTTTCTTACTCATACGGACCATATCTAGTTAAACTCTGCTTATGAAACTGTAACAAACCACAGCATCTCTTACATAGATGCTCTTTAGTTTATAGTGAAAAACGTGTTGGGTTCGTGAACTGTGTATATTCATTTGAGCCAAAAAATCACTGGGTTTACCGGAAATGAAGTCTTGCTTGTAGGAAGACACAGAGCCAATGGTTTATCTCCGTTTGTGAAGGGAAATTCAGACCGGAGTTCTCATCCATGAAACACACTCTGTTTTAACGCAAAGAGCATGCTCTTCTTTCCAGACTCTAATACAGCAAGAAATATGAGCATGTCCAGAAAAAAAGAACTGTGTTTCCTACTCATACGGATCATATCTAGTTCAACTCTGCTCTTGAAACTGTAACAAACCACAGCATGTCTTACATAGATGGTCTTTAGTTTATTGTGAAAAACGTGTTGGGTTTGTGAACTGTGTAAATTCATTGGAGCCGAAAATTCAATGGGTTTTCCGGAAATGAACTCTTGATGTAGGAAGACACCGAGACTGGTTTAACTCCGATTCTGAAGGAAAATTCAGACCAGAGTTCTCATCCATGAAACATACTCTTTTTTAACCAAGAAGCATGCTCTTCTTTCCAGCGTCTCAAATACAGCAAGAAACATGAGCATGCCCAGAAAAAAAGAACTGTGTTTCCTACTCATACGTACCATATCTAGTTGAACACTGCTTATGAAACTGTAACAAAACACAGCATGTGTTACATAGATGCTCTTTAGTTAATAGTGAAAAACGTATTGGGTTCATGAACTGTGTAAATTCATTTGAGCCGAAAAATCACTGCGCTTACCGGAAATGAACTCTTGCTTGTAGGAAGACACAGAGCCAATGGTTTCAGTCCGTTTGTGATGAAAATTCAGACCGGTGTTCTCATCCATGAAACATACTCTGATTTAACACAAGAAGCATCCTCTTCTTTCCAGCATCTCTAATACATCAAGAAACATGAGAAGGCCCAGAAAAAAAGAACTGTGTTTCCTACTCATACGGACCATATCTAGTTGAACTCTGCTTATGAAACTGTAAGAAACCACAGCATGTCTTACATAGATGCTCTTTGATTAATTGTGTAAATCGTGTTGGGTTCTTGAACTGTGTAAATTCAATGAGCCAAAAAAAAAACTGGGTTTACCGGAAATGAACTCTTGCTTATAGGAAGACACAGAGCATTTAGTTAAATTCCGTTTGTGAAGGGAAATTCAGACCAGTGTTCTCATCCATCAAACACCCTCTGTTTTAACGCAAGAAGCATCCTCTTCTTTCCAGAGTCTGCAATACAGCAAGAAATATGAGCATGTCCAGAAAAAAAGAACCGTGTTTCCTACTCATACGGACCATATCTAGTTGAACTCTGCTTATGAAACTGTAACAAACCACAGCATGTCTTACATAGATGCTCTTTAGTTTATTGCTAAAAACGTGTTGAGTTTGTGAACTGTGTAAATTCATTTAAGCTGAAAAATCAATGGGTTTTCCGGAAATGAACTCTTGCTTGTAGGAAGACACAGAGACTTTGGTTTAACTCCGTTTCTGAAGGAAAATTCAGACCAGAGTTCTCATCCATGAAACATACTCTGTTTTAAGCAAGAAGCATGCTCTTCTTTCCAGCGTCTCAAATACAGCAAGAAACATGAGCATGCCTAGAAAAAAAGGACTGTGTTTCCTACTCATACGGACCATATCTAGTTGAACACTGCTTATGAAACTGTATTAAACCACAGCATGTGTTACATAGATGCTGTTTAGTTAATAGTGAAAAACGATTTGGGTTCATGAACTTTGTAAATTCATTTGAGCCGAAAAATCACTGCTCTTACCGGAAATGAACTCTTGCATGTAGGAAGACATAGAGAATTTGGTTTAAGTCCGTCTGTGATGGAAAATTCAGACCGGTGTTCTCATCCATGAAACATACTCTGATTTAACACGAGAAGCATGCGATTCTTTTCAGCGTCTCCTATACAGCAAGAAACATTAGCATGGCCAGAATAAAAGAACTGTGTTTCCAACTGATACGGACCATATCTAGTTGAATTCTGCTTAGGAAACTGTAACAAACCACAGCATGTGTTACATAGATTCTCTTTAGTTAACAGTGAAAAACGTGTTGGGTTCATGAACTGTGTAAATTCATTTGAGCCGAAAAACCAATGGGTTTACCGGAAATGAACTCTTGCTTGTAGGAAGACACAGAGGCTTTGGTTTCACTTCGTTTGTGAAGGGGAATTCAGACCAGTGTTCTCATCCATGAAACATACTATTTTTAAACGCAAGAAGCATCGTCTTCTGTCCAAAATCTGCAATTCAGCAAGAAATATGAGCATGCCCAGAGAAAATGAACTGTGTGTCCTACTCATACAGACCAAATCTAGTTGAATACTTCTTATGAAACTGTAACAAACCACAGCATGTGTTACATAGTTGCTCTTTAGTTAATAGTGAAAAACGTATTGGTTTCATGAACTGTGTATATTCATTTGAGCCGAACAATCACTGTGCTTACCGGAAATGAACTCTTGCTTGAAGGAACACACAGAGCCTTTGGTTTCACTACGTTTGTGATTGAAAATTCAGACCGGTGTTCTCATCCATGAAACATACTCTGATTTAACGCAAGAAGCATGCTCTTCTTTTCACCTTCTCCAATACAGCAATAAACATGAGCAAGCCCAGAAAAAAATAACCGTGTTTCCTACTCATACGGACCATATCTAGTTGAACTCTGCTTATGAAACTGTAACAAACCACAGCATGTCTTACATAGATGCTCTTTAGTTTATTGTGAACAACGTGTTTGGTTTGTGAACTGTGTAAATTCATTTGAGCTGAAAAATCAATGGGTTTTCCGGAAATGAATTCTTGCGTGTAGGAAGAAACAGAGACTTTGGTTTAACTCCGATTCTGCAGGAAAATTCAGACCAGAGTTCTCATCCATGAAACATACTCTGTTTTAACCAAGAAACATGCTCTTCTTTCTAGCGTCTCAAATACAGCAAGAAACATGAGCATGCCCAGAAAAAATAACTGTGTTTCCTACTCATACGGACAATATCTAGTTGAACTCTGCTTATGAACCTGTAACAAACTCCCGCATCTCTTACATAGATGCTGTTTAGTTATAGTGAAAATCGAGTTGGGTTAGTGAACTGTGTAAATTCATTTGAGCCGAACAATCACTGGGTTTACCGGAAATGAACTCTTGCTTGGAGGAAGACACAGAGCCTTTGGTTTAACTCCGTTTGTGAAGGGAAATTCAGACCAGTGTTCTCATCCATGAATCACACTCTGTTTTAACGCTAAGAGCATGCTCTTCTTTCCAAAGTCTCTAATACCGCAAGAAACATGAGCATGCCCAGAGTAAAAGAACTATGTTTCCTACACATACGGACGATATCTAGTTGAACTCTGCTTATGAAACTGTAAGAAACCGCAGCATCTCTTACATAGATGCTCTTTAGTTCATAGTGAAAAACGTGTTGGGTTCATGAACTGTGTATATTCATTTGAGCCGAACAATCACTGTGCTTACCGGAAATGAACTCTTGCTTGAAGGAACACACAGAGCCTTTGGTTTCACTACGTTTGTGATTGAAAATTCAGACCGGTGTTCTCATCCATGAAACATACTCTGATTTAACGCAAGAAGCATGCTCTTCTTTTCACCTTCTCCAATACAGCAATAAACATGAGCAAGCCCAGAAAAAAATAACCGTGTTTCCTACTCATACGGACCATATCTAGTTGAACTCTGCTTATGAAACTGTAACAAACCACAGCATGTCTTACATAGATGCTCTTTAGTTTATTGTGAACAACGTGTTTGGTTTGTGAACTGTGTAAATTCATTTGAGCTGAAAAATCAATGGGTTTTCCGGAAATGAACTCTTGCATGTAGGAAGACACAGAGACTTTGGTTTAACTCCGATTCTGCAGGAAAATTCAGACCAGAGTTCTCATCCATGAAACATACTCTGTTTTAACCAAGAAGCATGCTCTTCTTTCCAGCGTCTCAAATACAGTAAGAAACATGAACATGCCCAGAAAAAAGAACTGTGTTTCCTACTCATACGGACAATATCTAGTTGAACTCTGCTTATGAACCTGTAACAAACTCCCGCATCTCTTACATAGATGCTGTTTAGTTATAGTGAAAATCGAGTTGGGTTAGTGAACTGTGTATATTCATTTGAGCCGAACAATCACTGGGTTTACCGGAAATGAACTCTTGCTTGTAGGAAGACACAGAGCCTTTGGTTTCACTCCGTTTGTGAAGGGAGATTCCAACCAGTGTTCTCATCCATGAAACACACTCTGTTTTAACGCAAAGAGCATGCTCTTCTTTCTAGCGTTCCAATACGGCAAGAAACATGAGCATGCCCAGAACAAAAGAACTATGTTTCCTACTCATACGGATGATATCTAGTTGAACTCTGCTTATGAAACTGTAAGAAACCACAGCATGTCTTACATAGATGCTCTTTAGTTTATAGTGAAAAACGTGTTGTGTTCGTGAACTGTGTATATTCATTTGAGCCAAAAAATCACTGGGTTTACCGGAAATGAACTCTTGCTTGTAGGAAGACACAGAGCCTTTGGTTTAACTCGTTTGTGAAGGGAAATTCAGACCAGTGTTCTCACCAATGAAACACCCTCCGTTTTAACGCAAGAAGCATCCTCTTCTGTCCAGAGTCTGCAATAAAGCAAGAAATATGAGCATCTCCAGAAAAAAAGAATGTGTTTCCTACTCATATGGACCATATCTAGTTAAACTCTGCTTATGAAACTGTACCAAACCACAGATCTCTTAAATAGATGCTCTTTAGTTTATAGTGAAAAACTTGTTTGGTTAGTGAACTGTGTAAATTCATTTGAGCCAAGAAATCACTGGGTTTACCGGAAATGAATTCTTGCTTGTAGGTAGACACAGAGGCAATGGTTTATCTCCGTTTGTGAAGGGAAATTCAGACCAGAGTTCTCATCCATGAAACACACTCTTTTTTAACGCAAAGAGCATGCTCTTCTTTTCAGCTTCTCTAATACAGCAAGAAATATGAGCATGCCAAGAAAAAAAGAACTGTGTTAACTACTCATACGGATCATATCTAATTGAACTCTGCTTATGAAACTGTAACAATCCACAGCATGTCTTACATAGATGCTCTTTAGTTTATAGTGAAAAACGTGTTGGGTTCGTGAACTGTGTATATTCATTTGAGCCGAAAAAATCACTGGGTTTACCGGAAATGAACTATTGCTTGTAGGAAAACACAGAAGCTTTGGTTTAATTCCGTTTGTGAAGGGAGATTCCGACCAGTGTTCTCATCCATGAAACACACTCTGTTTTAACGCAAAGAGCATGCTTTTCTTTCCAGCTTCTCTAATACAGTAAGAAATATGAGTATGCACAGAAAAAAAGAACTGTGTTTCTTACTCATACGGACCATATCTAGTTAAACTCTGCTTACGAAACTGTAACAAACTACAGCTTGTCTTACATAGATGCTCTTTAGTTTATAGTGAAAAACGTGTTGGGTTAGTGAACTGGGTAAATTCATTTGAGCCGAGAAATCACTGGGTTTACCGGAAATGAAGTCTTGCTTGTAGGAAGACACAGAGCCAATGGTTTATCTCTGTTTGTGAAGGGAAATTCAGACCAGAGTTCTCATCCGTGAAACACACTCTGTTTTAACGCAAAGAGCATGCTCTTCTTTCCAGCTTCTCTAATACAGTAAGAAATATGAGTATGCCCAGAAAAAAAGAACTGTGTTTCCTACTCATACGGATCATATCTAGTTGAACTCTGCTTATGAAACTGTAACAAACTCCAGCATGTCTTACATAGATGCTCTTTAGTTTATTGTGAAAAACATGTTGGGTTTGTGAACTGTGTAAATACATTTGAGCTGAAATATCAATGGGGTTTACGGAAATGAACTCTTGCTTGTAGGAAGACACAGAGCCTTTGGTTTAACTCCGTTTGTGAAGGGAAATTCAGACCAGTGTTCTCATCCATGAATCACACTCTGTTTTAACGCTAAGAGCATGCTCTTCTTTCCAAAGTCTCTAATACCGCAAGAAACATGAGCATGCCCAGAGTAAAAGAACTATGTTTCCTACACATACGGACGATATCTAGTTGAACTCTGCTTATGAAACTGTAAGAAACCGCAGCATCTCTTACATAGATGCTCTTTAGTTCATAGTGAAAAACGTGTTGGGTTCATGAACTGTGTATATTCATTTGAGCCGAAAAATCACTGGGTTTACCGGAAATGAACTCTTGCTTGTAGGAAAACACAGAATCTGTGGTTTAATTCCGTTTGTGAAGGGAGATTCCAACCAGTGTTCTCATCCATGAAACACACTCTGTTTTAACGCAAAGAGCATGCTCTTCTTTCTAGTGTTCCAATACAGCAAGAAACATGAGCATGCCAGAAGAAAAGAACTATGTTTCCTACTCATACGGATGATATCTAGTTGAACTCTGCTTATGAAACTGTAAGAAACCACAGCATGTCTTACATAGATGCTCTTTAGTTTATAGGGAAAAACGTGTTGTGGTCGTGAACTGTGTATATTCATTTGAGCCAAAAAATCACTGGGTTTACCGGAAATGAAGTCTTGCTTGTAGGAAGACACAGAGCCTTTGGTTTAACTCGTTTGTGAAGGGAAATTCAGACCAGTGTTATCATCCATGTAACACCCTCTGTTTTAACGCAAGAAGCATCCTCTTCTGTCCACAGTCTGCAATAAAGCAAGAAATATGAGCATCTCCAGAAAAAAATAATGTGTTTCCTACTTATACGGACCATATCTAGTTTAACTCTGCTTATGAAACTGTAACAAACCACAGCATGTCTTACATAGATGCTCTTTAGTTTATTGTGAAAAACGTGTTGGGTTTTTGAACTGTGTAAATTCATTTGAGCTGAAAAGTCAATGGGTTTTCAGGAAATGAACTCTTGCTTGTAGGAAAACACAAAGACTTTGGTTTAACTCCGTTTCTGAAGAAAAATTCAGACCAGTGTTCTCATCCATGACACACACTCTGTTTCAACGCAAGAAGCATCCTCTTCTGTCCAGAGTCTGCAATAAAGCAAGAAATATGAGCATCTCCAGGAAAAAAGAATGTTTTTCCTACTCATATGGACCATATCTAGTTAAACTCTGCTTATGAAACTGTACCAAACCACAGCATCTCTTACATAGATGCTCTTTAGTTTATAGTGAAAAACTTGTTTGGTTTGTGAACTGTGTAAATTCATTTGAGCCAAGAAATCACTGGGTTTACCGGAAATGAAGTCTTGCTTGTAGGAAGACACAGAGCCTTTGGTTTTACTCGTTTGTGAAGGGAAATTCAGACCAGTGTTCTCATCCATGAAACACCCTCTGTTTTAACGCAAGAAGCATCCTCTTCTGTCCAGCATCTGCAATAAAGCAAGAAATATGAGCATCTCCTGAAAAAAAAAGAATGTGTTTACTACTCATACGGACCATATCTAGTTGAACACTGCTTATGAAACAGTATTAAACCACAGCATGTGTTACATAGATGCTGTTTAGTTAATAGTGAAAAACGATTTGGGTTCATGAACTGTGTAAATTCATTTGAGCCGAAAAATCACTGCTCTTACCGGAAATGAACTCTTGCATGTAGGAAGACACAGAGAATTTGGTTTAAGTCCGTCTGTGATGGAAAATTGAGACCGGTGTTCTCATCCATGAAACATACTCTGATTTAACACGAGAAGCATGCGATTCTTTTCAGCGTCTCCTATACAGCAAGAAACATTAGCATGGCCAGAAAAAAAGAACTGTGTTTCCAACTGATACGGACCATATCTAGTTGAATTCTGCTTAGGAAACTGTAACAAACCACAGCATGTGTTACATAGATTCTCTTTAGTTAACAGTGAAAAACGTGTTGGGTTCATGAACTGTGTAAATTCATTTGAGCCGAAAAACCAATGGGTTTACCGGAAATGAACTCTTGCTTGTAGGAAGACACAGAGGCTTTGGTTTCACTTCGTTTGTGAAGGGGAATTCAGACCAGTGTTCTCATCCATGAAACATACTCTTTTTAAACGCAAGAAGCAGCGTCTTCTGTCCAAAATCTGCAATACAGCAAGAAAAATGAGGATGTCCAGAAAAAAATGAACTGTGTTTCCTACTCATACGAACAATATCTAGTTTAACTCTGCTTATGAAACTGTAACAAACCACAGCATCTCTTTCATAGATGCTCTTTAGTTTATAGTGAAAAACGTGTTGGGTTCGTGAACTGTGTATATTCATTTGAGCCAAAAAATCACTGGGTTTACTGGAAATGAACTCTTGCTTGTAGGAAAACACAGAAGCTTTGGTTTAACTCCGTTTGTGAAGGGAAATTCAGACCGGAGTTCTCATCCATGAAACACATTCTGTTTTAACACAAAGAGCATGCTCTTCTTTCCAGCTTCTCTAATACAGCAAGAAATATGAGCATGCCCAGAGAAAATGAACTGTGTGTCCTACTCATACAGACCAAATCTAGTTGAACACTGCTTATGAAACTGTAACAAACCACAGCATGTGTTACATAGTTGCTCTTTAGTTAATAGTGAAAAACGTATTGGTTTCATGAACTGTGTATATTCATTTGAGCCGAACAATCACTGTGCTTACCGGAAATGAACTCTTGCTTGAAGGAACACAAGGAGCCTTTGGTTTCACTACGTTTGTGATTGAAAATTCAGACCGGTGTTCTCATCCATGAAACATACTCTGATTTAACGCAAGAAGCATGCTCTTCTTTTCACCTTCTCCAATACAGCAATAAACATGAGCAAGCCCAGAAAAAAATAACCGTGTTTCCTACTCATACGGACCATATCTAGTTGAACTCTGCTTATGAAACTGTAACAAACCACAGCATGTCTTACATAGATGCTCTTTAGTTTATTGTGAACAACGTGTTTGGTTTGTGAACTGTGTAAATTCATTTGAGCTGAAAAATCAATGGGTTTTCCGGAAATGAACTCTTGCGTGTAGGAAGACACAGAGACTTTGGTTTAACTCCGATTCTGCAGGAAAATTCAGACCAGAGTTCTCATCCATGAAACATACTCTGTTTTAACCAAGAAGCATGCTCTTCTTTCCAGCGTCTCAAATACAGCAAGAAACATGAGCATGCCCAGAAAAAAGAACTGTGTTTCCTACTCATACGGACAATATCTAGTTGAACTCTGCTTATGAACCTGTAACAAACTCCCGCATCTCTTACATAGATGCTGTTTAGTTATAGTGAAAATCGAGTTGGGTTAGTGAACTGTGTAAATTCATTTGAGCCGAACAATCACTGGGTTTACCGGAAATGAACTCTTGCTTGGAGGAAGACACAGAGCCTTTGGTTTAACTCCATTTGTGAAGGGAGATTCCAACCAGTGTTCTCATCCATGAAACACACTCTGTTTTAACGCAAAGAGCATGCTCTTCTATCTAGCGTTCCAATACGGCAAGAAACATGAGCATGCCCAGAACAAAAGAACTATGTTTCCTACTCATACGGATGATATCTAGTTGAACTCTGCTTATGAAACTGTAAGAAACCACAGCATGTCTTACATAGATGCTCTTTAGTTTATAGTGAAAAACATGTTGTGTTCGTGAACTGTGTATATTCATTTGAGCCAAAAAATCACTGGGTTTACCGGAAATGAACTCTTGCTTGTAGGAAGACACAGAGCCTTTGGTTTAACTCGTTTGTGAAGGGAAATTCAGACCAGTGTTCTCACCAATGAAACACCCTCTGTTTTAACGCAAGAAGCATCCTCTTCTGTCCAGAGTGTGCAATAAAGCAAGAAATATGAGCATCTCCAGATAAAAGAATGTGTTTCCTACTCATATGGACCATATCTAGTTAAACTCTGCTTATGAAACTGTACCAAACCACAGATCTCTTAAATAGATGCTCTTTAGTTTATAGTGAAAAACTTGTTTGGTTAGTGAACTGTGTAAATTCATTTGAGCCAAGAAATCACTGGGTTTACCGGAAATGAAGTCTTGCTTGTAGGTAGACACAGAGGCAATGGTTTATCTCCGTTTGTGAAGGGAAATTCAGACCAGAGTTCTCATCCATGAAACACACTCTTTTTTAACGCAAACAGCATGCTCTTCTTTTCAGCTTCTCTAATACAGCAAGAAATATGAGCATGCCCAGAAAAAAAGAACTGTGTTAACTACTCATACGGATCATATCTAATTGAACTCTGCTTATGAAACTGTAACAATCCACAGCATGTCTTACATAGATGCTCTTTAGTTTATAGTGAAAAACGTGTTGGGTTCGTGAACTGTGTATATTCATTTGAGCCGAAAAATCACTGGGTTTACCGGAAATGAACTATTGCTTGTAGGAAAACACAGAAGCTTTGGTTTAATTTCGTTTGTGAAGGGAGATTCCGACCAGTGTTCTCATCCATGAAACACACTCTGTTTTAACGCAAAGAGCATTCTTTTCTTTCCAGCTTCTCTAATACAGTAAGAAATATGAGTATGCACAGAACAAAAGAACTGTGTTTCTTACTCATACGGACCATATCTAGTTAAACTCTGCTTACGAAACTGTAACAAACTACAGCTTGTCTTACATAGATGCTCTTTAGTTTATAGTGAAAAATGTGTTGGGTTAGTGAACTGGGTAATTTCATTTGAGCCGAGAAATCACTGGGTTTACCGGAAATGAAGTCTTGCTTGTAGGAAGACACAGAGCCAATGGTTTATCTCCGTTTGTGAAGGGAAATTCAGACCAGAGTTCTCATCCGTGAAACACACTCTGTTTTAACGCAAAGAGCATGCTCTACTTTCCAGCTTCTCTAATACAGTAAGAAATATGAGTATGCCCAGAAAAAAAGAACTGTGTTTCCTACTCATACGGATCATATCTAGTTGAACTCTGATTATGAAACTGTAACAAACTCCAGCATGTCTTACATAGATGCTCTTTAGTTTATTGTGTAAAACATGTTGGGTTTGTGAACTGTGTAAATACATTTGAGCTGAAAAAACAATGGGGTTTACGGAAATGAACTCTTGCTTGTAGGAAGACACAGAGCCTTTGGTTTAACTCCGTTTGTGAAGGGAAATTCAGACCAGTGTTCTCATCCATGAATCACACTCTGTTTTAACGCAAAGAGCATGCTCTTCTTTCCAAAGTCTCTAATACTGCAAGAAACATGAGCATGCCCAGAGTAAAAGAACTATGTTTCCTACACATACGGACGATATCTAGTTGAACTCTGCTTATGAAACTGTAAGAAACCGCAGCATCTCTTACATAGATGCTCTTTAGTTCATAGTGAAAAACGTGTTGGGTTCATGAACTGTGTTTATTCATTTGAGCCGAAAAATCACTGGGTTTACCGGAAATGAACTCTTGCTTGTAGGAAAACACAGAATCTGTGGTTTAATTCCGTTTGTGAAGGGAGATTCCAACCAGTGTTCTCATCCATGAAACACACTCTGTTTTAACGCAAAGAGCATGCTCTTCTTTCTAGTGTTCCAATACAGCAAGAAACATGAGCATGCCCAGAAGAAAAGAACTATGTTTCCTACTCATAGGGATGATATCTAGTTGAACTCTGCTTATGAAACTGTAAGAAACCACAGCATGTCTTACATAGATGCTCTTTAGTTTATAGGGAAAAACGTGTTGTGGTCGTGAACTGTGTATATTCATTTGAGCCAAAAAATCACTGGGTTTACCGGAAATGAAGTCTTGCTTGTAGGAAGACACAGAGCCTTTGGTTTAACTCGTTTGTGAAGGGAAATTCAGACCAGTGTTATCATCCATGTAACACCCTCTGTTTTAACGCAAGAAGCATCCTCTTCTGTCCACAGTCTGCAATAAAGCAAGAAATATGAGCATCTCCAGAAAAAAAGAATGTGTTTCCTACTCATACGGACCATATCTAGTTGAACTCTGCTTATGAAACTGTAACAAACCACAGCATGTCTTACATAGATGCTCTTTAGTTTATTGTGAAAAACGTGTTGGGTTTTTGAACTGTGTAAATTCATTTGAGCTGAAAAGTCAATGGGTATTCCGGAAATGAACTCTTGCTTGTAGGAAAACACAAAGACTTTGGTTTAACTCCGTTTCTGAAGAAAAATTCAGACCAGTGTTCTCATCCATGACACACACTCTGTTTTAACGCAAGAAGCATCCTCTTCTGTCCGGAGTCTGCAATAAAGCAAGAAATATGAGCATCTCCAGGAAAAAAGAATGTTTTTCCTACTCATATGGACCATATCTAGTTAAACTCTGCTTATGAAACTGTACCAAACCACAGCATCTCTTACATAGATGCTCTTTAGTTTATAGTGAAAAACTTGTTTGGTTAGTGAACTGTGTAAATTCATTTGAGCCAAGAAATCACTGGGTTTACCGGAAATGAAGTCTTGCTTGTAGGAAGACACAGAGCCTTTGGTTTTACTCGTTTGTGAAGGGAAATTCAGACCAGTGTTCTCATCCATGAAACACCCTCTGTTTTAACGCAAGAAGCATCCTCTTCTGTCCAGCATCTGCAATAAAGCAAGAAATATGAGCATCTCCAGAAAAAAAAGAATGTGTTTACTACTCATACGGACCATATCTAGTTGAACTCTGCTTATGAAACTGTAACAAACCACAGCATGTCTTACATAGATGCTCTTTAGTTTATTGTGAAAAACTTGTTTGGTTAGTGAACTGTGTAAATTCATTTGAGCCAAGAAATCACTGGGTTTACCGGAAATGAAGTCTTGCTTGTAGGTAGACACAGAGGCAATGGTTTATCTCCGTTTGTGAAGGGAAATTCAGACCAGAGTTCTCATCCATGAAACACACTCTTTTTTAACGCAAAGAGCATGCTCTTCTTTTCAGCTTCTCTAATACAGCAAGAAATATGAGCATGCCCAGAAAAAAAGAACTGTGTTAACTACTCATACGGATCATATCTAATTGAACTCTGCTTATGAAACTGTACAATCCACAGCATGTCTTTCATAGATGCTCTTTAGTTTATAGTGAAAAACGTGTTGGGTTCGTGAACTGTGTATATTCATTTGAGCCGAAAAATCACTGGGTTTACCAGAAATGAACTATTGCTTGTAGGAAAACACAAAAGCTTTGGTTTAATTCCGTTTGTGAAGGGAGATTCCGACCAGTGTTCTCATCCATGAAACACACTCTGTTTTAACGCAAAGAGCATGCTTTTCTTTCCAGCTTCTCTAATACAGTAAGAAATATGAGTATGCACCGAAAAAAAGAACTGTGTTTCTTACTCATACGGACCATATCTAGTTAAACTCTGCTTACGAAACTGTAACAAATTACAGCTTGTCTTACATAGATGCTCTTTAGTTTATAGTGAAAAACGTGTTGGGTTAGTGAACTGGGTAAATTCATTTGAGCCGAGAAATCACTGGGTTTACCGGAAATGAAGTCTTGCTTGTAGGAAGACACAGAGCCAATGGTTTATCTCCGTTTGTGAAGGGAAATTCAGACCAGAGTTCTCATCCGTGAAACACACTCTGTTTTAACGCAAAGAGCATGCTCTTCTTTCCAGCTTCTCTAATACAGTAAGAAATATGAGTATGCCCAGAAAAAAAGAACTGTGTTTCCTACTCATACGGATCATATCTAGTTGAACTCTGCTTATGAAACTGTAACAAACCCCAGCATGTCTTACATAGATGCTCTTTAGTTTATTGTGAAAAACATGTTGGGTTTGTGAACTGTGTAAATACATTTGAGCTGAAAAATCAATGGGGTTTACGGAAATGAACTCTTGCTTGTAGGAAGACACAGAGCCTTTGGTTTAACTCCGTTTGTGAAGGGAAATTCAGACCAGTGTTCTCATCCATGAATCACACTCTGTTTTAACGCTAAGAGCATGCTCTTCTTTCCAAAGTCTCTAATACCGCAAGAAACATGAGCATGCCCAGAGTAAAAGAACTATGTTTCCTACACATACGGACGATATCTAGTTGAACTCTGCTTAAGAAACTGTAAGAAACCGCAGCATCTCTTACATAGATGCTCTTTAGTTCACAGTGAAAAACGTGTTGGGTTCATGAACTGTGTATATTCATTTGAGCCGAACAATCACTGGGTTTACCGGAAATGAACTCTTGCTTGTAGGAAAGCACAGAATCTGTGGTTTAATTCCGTTTCTGAAGGGAGATTCCAACCAGTGTTCTCATCCATGAAACACACTCTGTTTTAACGCAAAGAGCATGCTCTTCTTTCCAAAGTCTCTAATACAGCAAATAACATGAGCATGCCCAGAGAATAAGAACTATGTTTCCTACTCATACGGACGATATCTAGTTGAACTCAGCTTATGAAATTTAAGAAATCACAGCATCTCTTACATAGATGCTCTTTAGTTTATAGTGAAAATCGTGTTGGGTTCCTGAACTGTGTATATTCATTTGAGCCGAAAAATCACTGCGTTTACCTGAAATGAACTCTTGCTTGTAGGAAAACACAGAAGCTTTGGTTTAATTCCGTTTGTTAAGGGAGATTCCGACCAGTGTTCTCATCCATGAAACACACTCTGTTTTAACGCAAAGAGCATGCTCTTCTTTAAGGCGTTCCAATACAGCAAGAAACATGAGCATGCCCAGAAAAAAAGAACTGTGTTTCTTACTCATACGGACCATATCTAGTTAAACTCTGGTTATGAAACTGTAACAAACCACAGCTTGTCTTACATAGATGCTCTTTAGTTTATAGTAAAACGTGTTGGGTTAGTGAACTGGGTAAATTCATTTGAGCCGAGAAATCACTGGGTTTACCGGAAATGAAGTCTTACTTGTAGGAAGACACAGTGCCAATGGTTTATCTCCGTTTGTGAAGGGAAATTCAGACCAGAGTTCTCATCCATGACACACACTCTGTTTTAACGCAAAGAGCATGCTCTTCTTTACAGCTTCTATAATACAGTAAGAAATATGAGTATGCCCAAAAAAAAAGAACTGTGTTTCCTACACATACGGATCATATCTAGTCGAACTCTGCTTATGAAACTGTAAAAAACCCCAGCATGTCTTACATAGATGCTCTTTAGTTTATTGTGAAAAACATGTTGGGTTTGTGAACTGTGTAAATTCATTTGAGCTGAAAAATCAATGGGGTTTACGGAAATGAACTCTTGCTTGTAGGAAGACACAGAGCCTTTGGTTTAACTCCGTTTGTGAAGGGAAATTAGGGCCAGTGTTCTCATCCATGAATCACACTCTGTTTTAACGCAAAGAGCATGCTCTTCTTTCCAAAGTCTCTAATACAGCAAGAAACATGAGCATGCCCAGAGAAAAAGAACTATGTTTCCTACTCATATGGACGATATCTAGTTGAACTCTGCTTATGAAACTGTAAGAAACCACAGCATCTCTTACATAGATGCTCTATAGTTCATAGTGAAAAACGTGTTGGGTTCATGAACTGTGTATATTCATTTGAGCCGAAAAATCACTGGGTTTACCGGAAATGAACTCTTGCTTGTAGGAAAACACAGAATCTGTGGTTTAATTCGGTTTGTGAAGGGAGATTGCAACCACTGTTCTCATCCATGAAACACACTCTGTTTTAACGCAAAGAGCATGCTCTTCTTTCTAGCGTTCCAATACAGCAAGAAACATGAGCATGCCCAGAAGAAAAGAACTATGTTTCCTACTCATAGGGATGATATCTAGTTGAACTCTGCTTATGAAACTGTAAGAAACCACAGCATGTCTTACATAGATGCTCTTTAGTTTATAGGGAAAAACGTGTTGTGGTCGTGAACTGTGTATATTCATTTGAGCCAAAAAATCACTGGGTTTACCGGAAATGAAGTCTTGCTTGTAGGAAGACACAGAGCCTTTGGTTTAACTCGTTTGTGAAGGGAAATTTAGACCAGTGTTCTCATCCATGAAACACCCTCTGTTCTTACGCAAGAAGCATCCTCTTCTGTCCAGAGTCTGCAATAAAGCAAGAACTATGAGCATCTCCAGAAAAAAAGAATGTGTTTCCTACTCATATGGACCATATCTAGTTAAATTCTGCTTATGAAACTGTACCAAACCACAGCATCTCTTACATAGATGCTCTTTAGTTTATAGTGAAAAACTTGTACGGTTAGTGAACTGTGTAAATTCATTTGAGCCAAGAAATCACTGGGTTTACCGGAAATGAAGTCTTGCTTGTAGGTAGACACAGAGGCAATGGTTTATCTCCGTTTGTGAAGGGAAATTCAGACCAGAGTTCTTATCAATGAAACACACTCTGTTTTAACGCAAAGAGCATGCTCTTCTTTTCAGCTTCTCTAATACAGCAAGAAATATGAGCATGCCAAGAAAAAAAGAACTGTGTTTCCTACTCATACGGATCATATCTAGTTGAACTCTGCTTATGAAACTGTAACAAACCACAGCATGTCTTACATAGATGCTTTTTAGTTTATAGTGAAAAACGTGTTGGGTTGGTGAACTGTGTATATTCATTTGAGCCGAAAAATCACTGGGTTTACGGGAAATGAACTCTTGCTTGTAGGAAAACACAGAAGCTTTGGTTTAATTCCATTTGTGAAGGGAGATTCCGACCAGTGTTCTCATCCATGAAACACAATCTGTTTTAACACAAAGAGCATGCTCTTCTTTCCAGCGTTCCAATACAGCAAGAAACATGAGCATGCCCAGAAAAAAAGAACTGGGTTTCTTACTCATACGGACCATATCTAGTTAAACTCTGCTTATGAAACTGTAACAAACCACAGCTTTTCTTACATAGATGCTCTATAGTTTATAGTGAAAATCGTGTTGGGTTAGTTTACTGGGTAAATTCATTTGAGCCGAGAAATCACTGGGTTTACCGGAAATGAAGTCTTGCTTGTAGGAAGACACAGAGCCAATGGTTTATCTCCGTTAGTGAAGGGAAATTCAGACCAGAGTTCTCATCCATGAAACACACTCTGTTTTAACGCAAAGAGCATGCTCTTCTTTCCAGCGTCTCCAATAAGTAAGAACCATGAGCATGCACAGAAAAAAAGAACTGTATTTCCTACTCATACAGACCATGTGTAGTTCAACTCTGCTTATGAAACTGATAAAATCCTCAGCTCCTCTCACATAAATCCTCCTTAGTTAATAGTGAGATTCGTGTTGGTGTCTTGAACTGTCTAAAATAATTTGAGTTCAAAATTCACTGGGTTTACCAGAAATGAACTCTTGCTTGTAGGAAGACACAGATCCTGGGTTTTAACTCCGTTTCTGAAGGGATATTCAGACCAGAGTTCTCATCCCTGAAATACAGTCTGATTTAACGCAAGAAGCAAGATCTTCTTTCAGGCGTTTCCAATACAGCAAGAACCATGAGCATGCCCGCGAAAAATGACTGTGTTTCCTACTCATACAGAACACATGTAGATCAACTCTGCTTATGAAAGTGATACAAACCACAGCTCCTCTTACATAAATGCTCTTTAGTTAATAGTGAGAATCGCGTTGGGTTCGTGAACTGCCTAAAATCATTTGAGCTCAAAATTCACTGGGATTACCAAAATGAACTCTTGCTTGTAGGAAGACACAGATCGTAGGGTTTAACCCCGTTTCTGAAGGGAAATTCAGACCAGAGTTCTCATCCCTGAAACACACTCTGATTTAACTCAAGAAGCAAGCTCCTCTTTCCAGAGTCTAAGATACATGAAGAACCATGAGCATGCCATGAAAAAAGGAACTGTGTTTCCTAGTCATACGGACTATATGTAGTTCAACTCGGCTTATGAAACTGATCCAAACCATAGCTCCTCTTACATAAATGCTCTTAAGTTAATAGTGAGAATCCCATTCGGTTCGTGAACTGCGAAAAAACCATTTGAGCCCAAAATTCACTGGGTTTACCCTAAGTGAACTCTTGCTTTTAGGTAGACACAGATTCTGGGGATTACCTCTATTTCTGAAGGGAAATTCAGACCAGAGTTCTCATCCATGAAACACACTCTGTTTTCATGCAAGAAGCAAGCTCTTTGTTCCAGCGTCTCCAATACAGCAAGAACGATGAACATGCCATCGAAAAATAACTGTGTATCCTACTCATAGAGACCACATGTAGATCAACTCTGCTTATGAAACTGATAATAACCACAGCACCACTTAAATAAATGCTCTTTAGTTAATAGTGAGAATCGCATTGGGTTTTTGAATTGTGTAACATCATTTGAGTCCAAAATTCACTTGGTTTACGAGAAATGACCTCTTGCTTGTAGGAAGACACAGATCCTGGGGTTTACCTCCGTTTCTAGAAGCAAATTCAGACCAGAGATCTCATCGCTGCAAAGCACTCTGTTTTAAGGCAAAAAACATCCTCTTCTTTCCAGCGTCTCCAATACAGTAAGAACCATGAGCATGCACAAAAAAAAGAACTGTGTTTCCTACTTAAACAGACCATATGTAGTTCAACTCTACTCATGAAACTGATAAAATCCACAGCTCCTCTTACATAAATCCTCTATAGTTAATAGTGAGAATTGCGTTAGGTTCGTGAACTGCCTAAAATCATTTGAGCTCAAAATTCACAGGGATTACCAGTAATGAACTCTTGCTTGTAGGAAGACACAGATCCTGGGGGTTAATTCCATTTCTGAAGGGAAATTCAGACCAGAGTTCTCATCCCTGAAACACACTCTGATTTAACACAAGAAGAAAGCTCTTCTTTCCAGATTCTCCAATACAGAAAGAACCATGATCTTGACCTCGAAAATTACCAGTGTTTCCTACTCATGGAGAACACATGTAGATCAACTCTGCTTTTGAAACTGATACAAACCAAAGCTCCTCTTACATAAATGCTCTTTAGTTAATAGTGAGAATCAGGTTGGGTTCGTGAACTGCCTAAAATCATTTGAGCTCAAAATTCACTGGAATTATCAAAATGAACTCTTGCTTGTAGGAAGACACAGATCCTAGGGTTTAACTCCGTCTCTGAAGGGAAATTCACACCAGATTTCTCATCCCTGAAACACACTCTGATTTAACGCAAGAAGCAAGCTCTTCTTTCCAGAGTCTAAGATACATGAAGAACCATGAGCATGCCATGAAAAAAGGAACTGTGTATCCTAGTCACACGGACTATATGTAGTTCAACTCTGCTTATGAAACTGATACAAACCATTGTTCCTCTTACATAAATGCTCTTAAGTTAATAGAGAGAATCACGTTGGGTTCATGAACTGCGAAAAAACTTATGAGCCCAAAATTCACTGGGTTTACCAGAAGTGAACTCTTGCTTGTAGGAAGACACAGATCCTGTGTTTTAACTCCGTTTCTGAAGGCAAATTCAGACCAGAGTTCTCATTCCTGAAAAACACTCTGTTTTAAGGCCAGAATCATCCTCTTCTTTCCAGGGTCTCCAATACAACAAGAACCATGAGAATGCGCTCAAAAAAGATCTGTGTCTCCTACCCATACAGACCATATGTAGATCAACTCTGCTTATGAAACTGATATATACCACAGCATCTCTTAAGTAAATGCTCTTTAGTTAATAGTGATAATCGCGTTGGTTTCGTGAACTGTGTATAATCATATGAGCCCATAATTCACTGGATTTACCGGAAATGAACTCTTGCTTGTAGGAAGACAGAGATCATGGGTTTTAATTCCGTTTCTGAAGGGAAATTCAGACCAGAGTTCTCATCCATGAAACACACTCTGATTTAACGCAAGAAGCAAGCTCTTCTTTCCAGCGGCTCCAATACAGCAAGAACCATGAGCATGCTCAGAAAAAAGGCCCAGATCCTGGGGTTTAACGCCGTTTCTGAAGGGAAATTCAGACCAGATTCTAATCCCTGAAACACACTCTGTTTTAACGCAAGAAGCAAGTTCTTCTTTCCAGAGTCTAAAATACAGCAAGAACAATGAGCATGCCCTGAAAAAAAGAAATATGTTTCCTATTCATATGGACCATATGTAATTCAGCACTGCTTACAAAAATGTTACAAACTGCAACTCCTCTTACATAAATGCTCTTTAGTTAATAGTGAGCATCGTGTTGGGTTCGTGAACTGCAAAAATCATTTGAGCCCAAAATATACTGGGTTTACCACAAATGAACTCTTGCTTGTAGGAAGACACAGATCATGGGGTTTAACTCCGTTTCTGAAGGCAAATTCAGACCAGAGTTCTCATGCCTGAAAAACACTCTGTTATAAGGGAAGAAAAATCCTCTTCTTTCCAGTGTCTCCAATACAATAACAACCCTGAGCTTGCCCAGAAAAAAAGATCTGTGTTTCCTACTCATACGGACGATATGTAGTTCAATTCTGCTTATGAAACTGAAACAAACCACAGCTCCTCTTACATAAATGCTCTTATTTAATAGTGCGAATCGAGTTGGGTTCGTGAACTGTGTAAAATCATTTGAGCCCAATATTCACTGGGTTAACCAGAAATGAACTCTTGCTTGTAGGAAGACAGAGATCCTGGGGTTTAATTCCGATTCTGAAGGTAAATTCAGACAAGAGTTCTCATCCCTGAAACACACTCTGTTTTAATGCAAGATGCAAGCTCTTCTTTCCTGAGACTGCAATACAGCAAGAACCATGAGCGTACCCAGAAAAAAGAACTGTGTTTCCTACTCATACGGACCATATGTAGTTCAACTCTGGTTATGAAACTGATACAGAACACAGCTCCTCTTACATTAATGCTCTTTCGTTAATAGTGATAATCGCGTTGAGTTCTAGAACTGTGTAAATCATTTTGTCTCAAAATTCTCTTGGTTTCCCAGAAATGAACTCCTGCTTGTAGGAAGACACAGATCCTGGGGTTTTACTCCATTTCTGAAGGCAAATTCAGACCAGAATTCTCATCCCTGAAAAACACTCTGTTTTAAGTCAAGAATCATCCTCTTCTTTCCAGCGTCTCCAATACAGTACGAACCCTGAGCATGCCCAGAAAAAAGAACTGTGTTTCCTACTCATACGGACCATATGTAGTTCAACTCTGGTTATGAAACTGATACAACTACAGCTCCTCTTACATAAATGCTCTTTTGTTAATAGTGAGAATCGCGTTGTGTTTGTGAACTGTGAAAATTCATTTGTGCCCAAAATTCACTGAGTTTACCATAAATGAACTATTGCTTGTATTAAGACACAGATCCTGGGGTTTAACTCCTTTTCTGAAGGGAAATTCAGACCACAGTTCTCCTCCATGAACCACACCCTGTTTTAATGCAAGAAGCAAGCTCTTCTTTCCAGCGTCTCCAATACAGCAAGAACCATGAGCATGACCGCAAAAAGAACTGTTTCCTAATCTGACAGACCATATTTAGATCAACTCTGCTTATGAAACTGATACAAACCACAGCTCCTCTTAAACAAATGCTCTATAGTTAACATCTGTAATCGCATTGGGTTTTTGAACTGTGTAAAATCATTTGACCCCAAAATTCACTTGGTTTCCTAGAAATGTACTCTTGCTTTTAAGAAGACACAGTTCCTGGGGCTTAACTCCAATTCTGAAGGTAAATTCAGACCAGTGTTCTCATCCATGAAACACACTCTGTTTTCACTCAAGAAGCAAGCTCTTCCTCCCAGCGTCTCCAATACAGCAAGAACCATTAGCATGCCCAGAGAAAAAGAACTGTGTTTCCTATTCATACGGACCATATGTAGTTCAAATCTGGTTATGAAACTGATACAGAACACAGCTCCTCTTACATTAATGCTCTTTCGTTAATAGTGATAATCGCGTTGAGTTCTAGAACTGTGTAAATCATTTTGTCTCAAAATTCTCTTGGTTTCCCAGAAATGAACTCCTGCTTGTAGGAAGACACAGATCCTGGGGTTTTACTCCATTTCTGAAGGCAAATTCAGACCAGAATTCTCATCCCTGAAAAACACTCTGTTTTAAGTCAAGAATCATCCTCTTCTTTCCAGCGTCTCCAATACAGTACGAACCCTGAGCATGCCCAGAAAAAAGAACTGTGTTTCCTACTCATACGGACCATATGTAGTTCAACTCTGGTTATGAAACTGATACAACTACAGCTCCTCTTACATAAATGCTCTTTTGTTAATAGTGAGAATCGCGTTGTGTTTGTGAACTGTGAAAATTCATTTGTGCCCAAAATTCACTGAGTTTACCATAAATGAACTATTGCTTGTATTAAGACACAGATCCTGGGGTTTAACTCCTTTTCTGAAGGGAAATTCAGACCACAGTTCTCCTCCATGAACCACACCCTGTTTTAATGCAAGAAGCAAGCTCTTCTTTCCAGCGTCTCCAATACAGCAAGAACCATGAGCATGACCGCAAAAAGAACTGTTTCCTAATCTGACAGACCATATTTAGATCAACTCTGCTTATGAAACTGATACAAACCACAGCTCCTCTTAAACAAATGCTCTATAGTTAACATCTGTAATCGCATTGGGTTTTTGAACTGTGTAAAATCATTTGACCCCAAAATTCACTTGGTTTCCTAGAAATGTACTCTTGCTTTTAAGAAGACACAGTTCCTGGGGCTTAACTCCAATTCTGAAGGTAAATTCAGACCAGTGTTCTCATCCATGAAACACACTCTGTTTTCACTCAAGAAGCAAGCTCTTCCTCCCAGCGTCTCCAATACAGCAAGAACCATGAGCATGCCCAGAGAAAAAGAACTGTGTTTCCTATTCATACGGACCATATGTAGTTCAAATCTGGTTACGAAACTGATACAGACCACAGCTCCTCTTACATAAATGCTGTTTAGTTAATAGTGATAATCGCGTTGAGTTCTAGAACAGTGTAAATCATTTGGGCTCAAAATTCTCTTGGTTTCCCAGGAATGAACTCTTGCTTGTAGAAGACACAGATCCTGGGGTTTAACTCCTTTTCTGAAGGGAAATTCAGACCAGAATTCTCATCCTTGCAAAACACTCTGTTTTAAGGCAGGGAAGCAAGCTCTTCTTTCCACCATCTCCAATATAGCAAGAACCATTTCATGCCCGCAAAAAAGAACTGTTTCCTAATCAAACAGACCATATGTAGATCAACTCTGCTTATGAAACTGATACAAACCACAGCTCCTCTTACATAAATTGTCTTTACTTAATAGTGAGAATAGCATAGGGTTCGTGAACTGCCAAAAATCATTTGAGCCCAAAATTCACTGGTTTTACCAGAAATGAACTCATGATTGTAGGAAGACACAGATCCTGGGGTTTAAAACTGTTTCTGCAGGGAAATTCAGACCAGAGTTCTCATCCCTGAAACACACTGTGTTTTAACGAAGAAGCAAGCTCTTCTTTCCAGAGTCTAAAATACAGCAAGCACCATGAGCATGGCCTGAAAAAAAGAACTATGTTTCCTACTCATACGGACCATATGTAGTTCAACACTGTTTATGAAACTGATACAAACCACAGCTCCTCTTAAATAAATGCTCTTTAGTTAATAGTGAGAATAGCATTGGGTTTGTGAACTGTGAAAAATCATTTGAGCCAAAAATTCACTGGGTTATCCAGAAATGAACTCTTGCTTGTAGGAAGACACAGATCCTGTGGTTTTACTCCGTTTCTAAAGGAAAATTCAGACCAGAGTTCTCATCCCTAAAACACCCTCTGGTATAGGGCAAAGAAGCAAGCTCTTCTTTCCAGATTAAAAAATACAGGAAGTACCATGATCATGCCTTGAAAAAAAGAACTGTGTTTCCTACTCATAAGGATAATACGTAGTTCAACTCTGCTTATGAAACTGAACTCTTGCTTGTAGGAAGACACAGATCCTGGGCTTTAACTCCGTTTCTGAAGTGAAATTCAGACCAGAGTTCTCATCCCTAAAACACACTCTGTTATAGCGCAAGAAGCAAGGTCTTCTTTCCTGATTCTCCAATACAGCAATAACCATGAGCATGCCCAGAAAAAAAGAACTGTGTTGCCGACTCATAAGTACCATATGTATTTCAACTCTGCTCATAAAACTGATACAGACCACAGCTCCTCTTACATAAATGCTCTTTAGTCAATAGTGATAATTGCGTTGGGTTCTAGAACTGTGTAAAACCATGTGAGCCCAAAATTAACTTGGTTTACCAGAAATGAACTCTTGCTTGTAGAAGACACAGATCCTGGGGTTTAACTCCGTTTCTGAAGGGAAATTCCAACCAGAGTTCTCATCCCTGAAACACACTCTGTTTTAGTTCAAGAAGCAAGCTCTTCTTTCCAGAATGTAAAATACAGTAAGAACCATGAGCAAGCCCAGAAAAAAGAACTGTGTTCATGACTCATATGGACCATATGTAGATCAATTCTGCTTATGAAACGATACAAACCACAGCTCCTCTTACATAAATGCTCTTTAGTTAATAGTGAAAATCGCGTTGGGTTCGTGAACTGCCAAAAATCATTTGAGCCCAAAATTCACTGGGTTTACCAGAAATGAACTCTTGCTTGTAGGAAGACAAAGATCCTGGGATTTAACTCTGTTTCTGAATGCAAATTCAGCCCAGAGTTCTCATCCCTGAAACACACTCTGTTATAACACAAGAAGCAAGCTCTTCTTCCCAGAGTCTTTAATACAGCAACAACCATGAGCATTCACTGAAAAAATGAACTGTGTTTCCTACTCATAAGGATCATATGTAGTTCAACTCTGCTTATGAAACTGATACAAACCACAGCTCCTCTTACATAAATGCTCTTTAGTTAATAGTGAAAATCGCGTTGGGTTCGTGAACTTGGAAAAATCATTTAAGCCCAAAATTCACTGTGTTATCCAGAAATGAACTCTTGCTTGTAGGAAGACACAGATCCTGGGGTTTAACTCCGTTTCTGATGGGAAAACAGACCAGAGTTCTCATCCCTAAAACCCACTCTGTTATAGCGCAAGAAGCAAGCTCCTATTTCCAGATTAAAAAATACAGCAGGAACCATGAGAATGCCCTGAAAAAATGAACTGTGTTTCCTACTCATAAGGACAATATGTAGTTCAACTCTGCTTATGAAACTGATATAAACCACGGCTCCACTTACATAAATTCTCTTTAGTTTATATTGAGAATCATGTTTGGTTCGTGAACTGCAAAAAATCATTTGAGCCCAAAATTCACTGGGTTTACCAGAAATGAACTCTTGCTTGTAGGAAGACACTGATCCTGGCGTTTAACTCCATTTCTGAATCCAAATTCAGACCAGAGTTCTCATCCCTGAAAAATACACTCTGTTTTAAGGCAAGAAGCATCCTCTTCTTTCCAGGGTCGAAAATCCAGTAAGAAACATGAGCATGCCCAGAAAAAAAGAACTGTGTTTCCTACTCATACAGACCATATGTAGTTCCACTCTGCTTATGAAACTGATACAAACCAAAGCTCCTCTTACATAAATGCTCTTTAGTTAATAGTGAGAATAGCATTGCGTTTCATGAACTGCTACAAATCTTTGGAGCCCAAAATTCACTGGGTAACCTGAAATGAACACTTGCTTGTAGGAAGACATTGATCCTGGGTTCGTGAACTGCGAAAAATCATTTGAGCCCAAAATTCAGTGTGTTAACCTGAAATTAACTCTTGCTTGTAGGTAGACACAGATCCTGGGGTTTAACTCCGTTTTTGAAGGTAAATTCAGACCAGAGTTCTCATCCCTAACACACACTCTGTTATAGGGCAAAGAAGCAAGCTCTTCTTTCCAGATTCAAAAATACAGCAAAAACCATGAGCATGCCCTGAAAAAAAGAACTGTGTTTCCTACTCATACGGACCATATGTAGTTCCACTCTGCTTATGAAACTGATACAAACCACGGCTCCTCTTACATAAATGCTCTTTAGTTAATAGTGAGAATCATGTTGGATTTGTGAACTGCGAAAAATCATTTGAGCCCAAATTTCACTGGGTTTACCAGAAATGAACTCTTGCTTGTAGGAAGACACTGATCCTGGGCTTTAACTCTGATTTTGAAGGCAAATTCAGACCAGAATTCTCATCCCTGGAAAACATTCTGTTTTAAGGCAATAATCATCCACTTCTTTCCAGTGTCTCAAATATAGTAAGAAACATGAGCATGCCCAGAAAAAAGAACTGTGTTTCCTACTCATACAGACCATATGTAGTTCCACTCTGCTTATGAAACTGATACAAACCACAGCTCCTCTTACATAAACCCTCTTTAGTTATTGGTGAGAATAGCATAGGGTTCGTGAACTGCGAAAAAATCATTTGAGCTCAAAATTCACTGGTTATACCAGAAACAAACTCTTGCTTGTAGGAATACACAGATCCTGGGGTTTAACTCCATTTCTGAGATCCTGGTGTTTAACTCCGGAAATCATTGAGCACAACATTCACTGGGTTTATTAGAAATGAACTCTTGCTTGTAGGAAGACACAGATCCTGGGGTTTAACTCGGTTTCTGAAGGCAAATTCAGACCAGAGTTCTCATCCCTGAAACACACTGAGTTTTAACGAAGAAGCAAGCTCTTCTTTCCAGAGTCTAAAATACAGCAAGAACCATGAGCATGGCCTGAAAATAAGAACTATGTTTCCTACTCATAAGGACCCTATGTAGTTCAACTCTGCTTTTGAAACTGATACAAACCACAGCTCCCCTTACATAAATCCACTTTAGATAATAGTGAGAATCGGGTTGGGTTCGTGAACTGCGAAAAATCATTTGAGCCCAAAATTCCCTGGGTTAACCCGAAATGAACTCTTGCTTGTAGGAAGACAGAGATCCTGGTGTTTAACTCCGTTTCTGAAGGCAAATTCTGACCAGAGTTCTCTTCCCTGAAACACACTCTGTTATAACACAAGAGGCAAGCTCTTCTTCCCAGAGTCTTTAATACAGCAAGAACCATGAGCATGGCCTGAAAAAAAGAACTGTGTTTCCTATTCATACAGACCATATGTAGTTCACCTCTTCTTAAGAAACTGATACAGACCACACCTCCTCTTACATAAATGCTCTTTACTTAATAGTGAGAATAGCGTTGGGTTCCTGAACTCTGAAAATCATTGAGCACAACATTCACTGGGTTTATCAGAAATGAACTCTTGCTTGTAGGAAGACACATATCCTGGTGTTTAACTCGGTTTCTGAAGGCAAATTCACACCAGAGTTCTCATCCCTGAAACACACTGTGTTTTAACGAAGAAGCAAGCTCTTCTTTCCAGAGTCTAAAATACAGCAAGAACCATGAGCATGGCCTGAAAATAAGAACTATGTTTCCTACTCATAAGGACAATATGTAGTTCAACTCTGCTTTTGAAACTGATACAAACCACGGCTCCACTTACATAAATGCTCTTTAGTTAATAGTGAGAATCATATTTGGTTCGTGAACTGCGTAAAATCATTTGAGCCCAAAAGTCACTGGGTTTACCAGAAATGAACTCTTGCTTGTAGGAAGACACTGATCCTGGCGTTTACTCCGTTTCTGAAGGCAAATTCAGACCAGAGTTCTCATCCCTGAAAAATACACTCTGTTATAGCGCAAGAAGCAAGGTCTTCTTTCCTGATTCTCCAATACAGCAATAACCATGAGCATGCCCAGAAAAAAAGAACTGTGTTGCCGACTCATAAGTACCATATGTATTTCAACTCTGCTCATAAAACTGATACAGACCACAGCTCCTCTTACATAAATGCTCTTTAGTCAATAGTGATAATTGCGTTGGGTTCTAGAACTGTGTAAAACCATGTGAGCCCAAAATTAACTTGGTTTACCAGAAATGAACTCTTGCTTGTAGAAGACACAGATCCTGGGGTTTAACTCCGTTTCTGAAGGGAAATTCCAACCAGAGTTCTCATCCCTGAAACACACTCTGTTTTAGTTCAAGAAGCAAGCTCTTCTTTCCAGAATGTAAAATACAGTAAGAACCATGAGCAAGCCCAGAAAAAAGAACTGTGTTCATGACTCATATGGACCATATGTAGATCAATTCTGCTTATGAAACTGATACAAACCACAGCTCCTCTTACATAAATGCTCTTTAGTTAATAGTGAAAATCGCGTTGGGTTCGTGAACTGCCAAAAATCATTTGAGCCCAAAATTCACTGGGTTTACCAGAAATGAACTCTTGCTTGTAGGAAGACAAAGATCCTGGGATTTAACTCTGTTTCTGAATGCAAATTCAGCCCAGAGTTCTCATCCCTGAAACACACTCTGTTATAACACAAGAAGCAAGCTCTTCTTCCCAGAGTCTTTAATACAGCAACAACCATGAGCATGCACTGAAAAAATGAACTGTGTTTCCTACTCATAAGGATCATATGTAGTTCAACTCTGCTTATGAAACTGATACAAACCACAGCTCCTCTTACATAAATGCTCTTTAGTTAATAGTGAAAATCGCGTTGGGTTCGTGAACTTGGAAAAATCATTTAAGCCCAAAATTCACTGTGTTATCCAGAAATGAACTCTTGCTTGTAGGAAGACACAGATCCTGGGGTTTAACTCCGTTTCTGATGGGAAAACAGACCAGAGTTCTCATCCCTAAAACCCACTCTGTTATAGCGCAAGAAGCAAGCTCCTCTTTCCAGATTAAAAAATACAGCAGGAACCATGAGAATGCCCTGAAAAAAAGAACTGTGTTTCCTACTCATAAGGACAATATGTAGTTCAACTCTGCTTATGAAACTGATATAAACCACGGCTCCACTTACATAAATTCTCTTTAGTTTATATTGAGAATCATGTTTGGTTCGTGAACTGCAAAAAATCATTTGAGCCCAAAATTCACTGGGTTTACCAGAAATGAACTCTTGCTTGTAGGAAGACACTGATCCTGGCGTTTAACTCCATTTCTGAATCCAAATTCAGACCAGAGTTCTCATCCCTGAAAAATACACTCTGTTTTAAGGCAAGAAGCATCCTCTTCTTTCCAGGGTCGAAAATCCAGTAAGAAACATGAGCATGCCCAGAAAAAAAGAACTGTGTTTCCTACTCATACAGACCATATGTAGTTCCACTCTGCTTATGAAACTGATACAAACCAAAGCTCCTCTTACATAAATGCTCTTTAGTTAATAGTGAGAATAGCATTGCGTTTCATGAACTGCTACAAATCTTTGGAGCCCAAAATTCACTGGGTAACCTGAAATGAACACTTGCTTGTAGGAAGACATTGATCCTGGGTTCGTGAACTGCGAAAAATCATTTGAGCCCAAAATTCAGTGTGTTAACCTGAAATTAACTCTTGCTTGTAGGTAGACACAGATCCTGGGGTTTAACTCCGTTTTTGAAGGTAAATTCAGACCAGAGTTCTCATCCCTAACACACACTCTGTTATAGGGCAAAGAAGCAAGCTCTTCTTTCCAGATTCAAAAATACAGCAAAAACCATGAGCATGCCCTGAAAAAAAGAACTGTGTTTCCTACTCATACGGACCATATGTAGTTCCACTCTGCTTATGAAACTGATACAAACCACGGCTCCTCTTACATAAATGCTCTTTAGTTAATAGTGAGAATCATGTTGGATTTGTGAACTGCGAAAAATCATTTGAGCCCAAATTTCACTGGGTTTACCAGAAATGAACTCTTGCTTGTAGGAAGACACTGATCCTGGGCTTTAACTCTGATTCTGAAGGCAAATTCAGACCAGAATTCTCATCCCTGGAAAACATTCTGTTTTAAGGCAATAATCATCCACTTCTTTCCAGTGTCTCAAATATAGTAAGAAACATGAGCATGCCCAGAAAAAAGAACTGTGTTTCCTACTCATACAGACCATATGTAGTTCCACTCTGCTTATGAAACTGATACAAACCACAGCTCCTCTTACATAAACCCTCTTTAGTTATTGGTGAGAATAGCATAGGGTTCGTGAACTGCGAAAAAATCATTTGAGCTCAAAATTCACTGGTTATACCAGAAACAAACTCTTGCTTGTAGGAATACACAGATCCTGGGGTTTAACTCCATTTCTGAGATCCTGGTGTTTAACTCCGGAAATCATTGAGCACAACATTCACTGGGTTTATTAGAAATGAACTCTTGCTTGTAGGAAGACACAGATCCTGGGGTTTAACTCGGTTTCTGAAGGCAAATTCAGACCAGAGTTCTCATCCCTGAAACACACTGAGTTTTAACGAAGAAGCAAGCTCTTCTTTCCAGAGTCTAAAATACAGCAAGAACCATGAGCATGGCCTGAAAATAAGAACTATGTTTCCTACTCATAAGGACCCTATGTAGTTCAACTCTGCTTTTGAAACTGATACAAACCACAGCTCCCCTTACATAAATCCACTTTAGATAATAGTGAGAATCGGGTTGGGTTCGTGAACTGCGAAAAATCATTTGAGCCCAAAATTCCCTGGGTTAACCCGAAATGAACTCTTGCTTGTAGGAAGACAGAGATCCTGGTGTTTAACTCCGTTTCTGAAGGCAAATTCTGACCAGAGTTCTCTTCCCTGAAACACACTCTGTTATAACACAAGAGGCAAGCTCTTCTTCCCAGAGTCTTTAATACAGCAAGAACCATGAGCATGGCCTGAAAAAAAGAACTGTGTTTCCTATTCATACAGACCATATGTAGTTCACCTCTTCTTAAGAAACTGATACAGACCACACCTCCTCTTACATAAATGCTCTTTACTTAATAGTGAGAATAGCGTTGGGTTCCTGAACTCTGAAAATCATTGAGCACAACATTCACTGGGTTTATCAGAAATGAACTCTTGCTTGTAGGAAGACACATATCCTGGTGTTTAACTCGGTTTCTGAAGGCAAATTCACACCAGAGTTCTCATCCCTGAAACACACTGTGTTTTAACGAAGAAGCAAGCTCTTCTTTCCAGAGTCTAAAATACAGCAAGAACCATGAGCATGGCCTGAAAATAAGAACTATGTTTCGTACTCATAAGGACAATATGTAGTTCAACTCTGCTTTTGAAACTGATACAAACCTCGGCTCCACTTACATAAATGCTCTTTAGTTAATAGTGAGAATCATATTTGGTTCGTGAACTGCGAAAAATCATTTGAGCCCAAAAGTCACTGGGTTTACCAGAAATGAACTCTTGCTTGTAGAAAGACACTGATCCTGGCGTTTACTCCGTTTCTGAAGGCAAATTCAGACCAGAGTTCTCATCCCTGAAAAATACACTCTGTTTTAAGGCAAGAAGCATCCTCTTATTTCCAGGGTCGATAATACAGTTAGAAACATGAGCATGCCCAGAAAAAAAGAACTGTGTTTCCTACTCATACAGACCATATGTAGTTCCCCTCTGCTTATGAAACTGAAACAAACCACAGCTCCTCTTACATAAATGCTCTTTAGTTAATAGTGAGAATTGCATTGTGTTTCGTGAACTGCTACAAATATTTGGAGCCCAAAATTCACTGGGTAACCTGAAATGAACACTTGCTTGTAGGAAGACACTGATCCTGGGTTCGTGAACTTCGAAAAATCATTTGAGCCCAAAATTCAGTGTGTTAACCTGAAATGAACTCTTGCTTGTAGGAGGACACAGATCCTGGGGTTTAACTCCGTTTTTGAAGGTAAATTCAGACCAGAGTTCTCATCCCTAACACACACTCTGTTATAGAGTAAAGAAGCAAGCTCTTCTTTCCAGATTCAAAAATACAGAAAAAACCATGAGCATGCCCTGAAAAAAAGAACTGTGTTTCCTACTCATACGGACCATATGTAGTTCAAATCTGCTTATGAAACTGATACAAACCACGGCTCCTCTTACATAAATGCTCTTTAGATAATAGTGAGAATCATGTTGTATCGTGAACTGCGAAAAATCATTTGAGCCCAAATTTCACTGGGTTTACCAGAAATGAACTCTTGCTTGTAGTAAGACAATGATCCTGGGCTTTAACTCCGATTCTGAAGGCAAATTCACACCAGAATTCTCACCCCTGAAAAACACTCTGTTTTAAGGCAATAATCATCCACTTCTTTCCAGTATCTCAAATATAGTAAGAAACATGAGCATGCTCAGAAAAAAAGAACTGTGTTTCCTACTCATACAGACCATATGTAGTTCCACTCTGCTCATGAAACTGATACAGACCACACCTCCTCTTACATAAATGCTCTTTGCTTAATAGTGAGAATAGCGTTGGGTTCCTGAACTCCGAAAATCATTGAGCACAACATTCACTGGGTTTATCAGAAATGAACTCTTGCAGGTAGGAAGACACAGATCCTGGGGTTTAACTCCGTTTCTGAGGGCAAATTCAGACCAGAGTTCTTATCCCTGAAAAACACTCTGTTTTAAGGCAAGAATCATCCACTTCTTTCCAGTATCTCAAATATAGTAAGAAACATGAGCGTGCCCAGAAAAAAAGAACTGTGTTTCCTACTCATACAGACCATATGTAGTTCCACTCTGCTCATGAAACTGATACAAACCACAGCTCCTGTTACATAAATCCTCTTTAGTTAATAGTGAGAATATCATAGGGTTCGTGAACTGCAAAAAATCATTTGAGCTCAAAATTCACTGGTTTTACCAGAAACAAACTCTTGCTTGTAGGAAGACACAGATACTGGGGATTAACTCCATTTCTGCAGGAAAATTCAGACTAGAGTTCTCATCCCTGAAACACACTCTGTTTAAGGAATAAGGAAGCTCTTCTTTCCAGAGTCTAAAATACAGCAAGAACCATGAGCATGGCCTGAAAAAAAGAACTATGTTTCCTACTCATACGGACCATATGTAGTTCAACACTGCTTATGAAACTGATACAAACCACAGCTCCCCTTACATAAATCCACTTTAGATAATAGTGAGAATCAGGTTGGTTTCGTGACCTGCGAAAAATCATTTGAGCCCAAAATTCACTGGGTTAACCAGAAATGAACTCTTGCTTGTAGGAAGACAAAGATCCTGGTGTTTAACTCCGTATCTGAAGGCAAATTCTGACCAGAGTTCTCTTCCCTGAAACACACTCTGTTATAACACAAGAGGCAAGCTCTTCTTCCCAGAGTCTTTAATACAGCAAGAACCATGAGCATGGCCTGAAAAAAGAACTGTGTTTCCTATTCATACTGACCATATGTAGTTCAACTCTGCTTAAGAAACTGATACAGACCACACCTCCTCTTACATAAATGCTCTTTACTTAATAGTGAGAATAGCGTTGGGTTCCTGAACTCCGAAAATCATTGAGCACAACATTCACTGGGTTTATCAGAAATGAACTCTTGCTTGTAGGAAGACACAGATCCTGGGGTTTAACTCCGTTTCTGAGGGCAAATTCAGACCAGAGTTCTCATCCCTGAAAAACACTCTGTTTTAAGGCAAGAATCATCCTCTTCTTTCCAGTGTCTCAAATATAGTAAGAAACATGAGCATGCCCAGAAAAAAAGAACTGTGTTTCCTACTCATACGGACCATATGTAGTTCAACTCTGCTTATGAAACTGATACAAACCACAGCTCCTCATATATATATGCCCTTTAGTGAATAGTAAGAATCACATTGGGTTCGTGAAATGCGAAAAATCATTTGACCCCAAAATTCACTGTGTTTACCAGAAATGAACTCTTGCTTGTAGGAAGACACAGATCCTGGCGTTTAACTCCGTTTCTGAAGGCAAATTCAGACCAGAGTTCTCATCCCTGAAAAATACACTCTGTTTTAAGGCAAGAAGCATCCTCTTCTTTCCAGGGTCGATAATACAGTAAGAAACATGAGCATGCCTAGAAAAAAAGAACTGTGTTTCCTACTCATACAGACCATATGTAGTTCCACTCTGCTTATGAAACTGAAACAAACCACAGCTCCTCTTACATAAATGCTCTTTAGTTAATAGTGAGAATAGCATTGTGTTTCGTGAACTGCTACAAATATTTGGAGCCCAAAATTCACTGGGTAACCTGAAATGAACACTTGCTTGTAGGAAGACACTGATCCTGGGTTCGTGAACTGCGAAAAATCATTTGAGCCCAAAATTCAGTGTGTTAACCTGAAATGAACTCTTGCTTGTTGGAAGACACAGATCCTGGGTTTTAACTCCGTTTTTGAAGGTAAATTCAGACCAGAGTTCTCATCCCTAACACACACTCTGTTATAGAGTAAAGAAGCAAGCTCTTCTTTCCAGATTCAAAAATACAGAAAAAACCATGAGCATGCCCTGAAAAAAAGAACTGTGTTTCCTACTCATACGGACCATATGTAGTTCAACTCTGCTTATGAAACTGATACAAACCACGGCTCCTCTTACATAAATGCTCTTTAGTTAATAGTGAGAATCATGTTGGATTCGTGAACGGCGAAAAATCATTTGTGCCCAAATTTCACTGGGTTTACCAGAAATGAACTCTTGCTTGTAGTAAGACAATGATCCTGGGCTTTAACTCCGATTCTGAAGGCAAATTCAGACCAGAATTCTCATCCCTGAAAAACACTCTGTTTTAAGGCAAGATTCATCCACTTCTTTCCAATATCTCAAATATAGTAAGAAACATGAGCGTGCCCAGAAAAAAAGAACTGTGTTTCCTACTCATACAGACCATATGTAGTTCCACTCTGCTTATGAAATGAAACAAACCACAGCTCCTCTTACATAAATGCTCTTTAGTTAATAGTGAGAATAGCATTGTGTTTCATGAACTGCTATAAATATTTGGAGCCCAAAATTCACTGGGTAACCTGAAATGAACACTTGCTTGTAGGAAGACACTGATCCTGGGTTCGTGAACTGCGAAAAATCATTTGAGCCCAAAATTCACTGGGTTAACCCGAATTGAACTCTTGCTTGTAGGAAGACAGAGATCCTGGTGTTTAACTCCGTTTCTGAAGGCAAATTCTGACCAGAGTTCTCATCCCTGAAACACACTCTGTTATAACACAAGAGGCAAGCTCTTCTTCCCAGAGTCTTTAATACAGCAAGAACCATGAGCATGGCCTGAAAAAAAAGAACTGTGTTTCCTATCCATACAGACCATATGTAGTTCAACTCTGCTTAAGAAACTGATACAGACCACACCTCCTCTTACATAAATGCTCTTTACTTAATAGTGAGAATAGCGTTGGGTTCCTGAACTCCAAAAATCATTGAGCACAACATTCACTGGGTTTATCAGAAATGAACTCTTGCTTGTAGGAAGACACAGATCCTGGGGTTTAACTCGGTTTCTGAAGGCAAATTCAGACCAGAGTTCTCATCCCTGAAACACACTGAGTTTTAACGAAGAAGCAAGCTCTTCTTTCCAGAGTCTAAAATAGAGCAAGAACCATGAGCATGGCCTGAAAATAAGAACTATGTTTCCTACTCATAAGGACCATATGTAGTTCAACTCTGCTTTTGAAACTGATACAAACCACAGCTCCCCTTACATAAATCCACTATAGATAATAGTGAGAATCGGGTTGGGTTCGTGAACTGCGAAAAATCATTTGAGCCCAAAATTCACTGGGTTACCCCAAATGAACTCTTGCTTGTAGGAAGACAGAGATCCTGGTGTTTAACTCCGTTTCTGAAGGCAAATTCTTACCAGAGTTCTCATCCCTGAAACACACTCTGTTATAACACAAGAGGCAAGCTCTTCTTCCCAGAGTCTTTAATACAGCAAGAACCATGAGCATGGCCTGAAAAAAAGAACTGTGTTTCCTATTCATACAGACCATATGTAGTTCAACTCTGCTTATGGAACTGATACAGACCACACCTCCTCTTACATAAATGCTCTTTACTTAATAATGAGAATAGTGTTGGGTTCCTGAACTGTGAAAATCATTGAGCACAACATTCACTGGGTTTATCAGAAATGAACTCTTGCTTGTAGGAAGACACAGATCCTGGGGGTTAACTACTTTTCTGAGGTCAAATTGAGACCAGAATTCTCATCCCTGAAAAACACTCTGTTTTAAGGCAAGAATCATCCTCTTCTTTCCAGTGTCTCAAATATAGTAAGAAACATGAGCATGCCCAGAAAAAAAGAACTGTGTTTCCTACTCATACAGACCATATGTAGTTCCACTCTGCTTATGAAACTGATACAAACCAGAGCTCCCCTTACATAAATCCTCTTTAGTTATTGGTGAGAATAGCATAGGGTTCGTGAACTGCAAAAAATCATTTGAGCTCAAAATTCACTGGTTATACCAGAAACAAACTCTCGCTTTTAGGAAGACACAGATCCTGTGGTTTAACTCCATTTCTGCAGGAAAATTCTGACTAGAGTTCTCATCCCTGAAACACACTCTGTTTAAGGAAGAAGGAAGCTCTTCTTTCCAGAGTCTAAAATAAAGCAAGAACCATGAGCATGGCCTGAAAATAAGAACTATGTTTCTTACTCATAAGGACAATATGTAGGTCAACTCTGCTTTTGAAACTGATACAAACCACGGCTCCACTTACATAAATGCTCTTTATTAATAGTGAGAATCATATTTGGTTCGTGAAATGCGAAAAATCATTTGAGCCCAAAAGTCACTGGGTTTACCAGAAATGAACTCTTGCTTGTAGGAAGACACTGATCCTGGCGTTTAACTCCGTTTCTGAAGGCAAATTCAGACCAGAGTTCTCATCCCTGAAAAATACACTCTGTTTTAAGGCAAGAAGCATCCTCTTCTTTCCAGGGTCGATAATACAGTAAGAAACATGAGCATGCCCAGAAAAAAAGAACTGTGTTTCCTACTCATACAGACCATATGTAGTTCCACTCTGCTTATGAAACTGAAACAAACCACAGCTCCTCTTACATAAATGCTCTTTAGTTAATAGTGAGAATAGCATTGTGTTTCGTGAACTGCTACAAATATTTGGAGCCCAAAATTCACTGGGTAACCTGAAATGAACACTTGCTTGTAGGAAGACACTGATCCTGGGTTCGTGAACTGCGAAAAATCATTTGAGCCCAAAATTCAGTGTGTTAACCTGAAATGAACTCTTGCTTGTAGGAAGACACAGATCCTGGGGTTTAACTCCGTTTTTGAAGGTAAATTCAGACCAGAGTTCTCATCCCTAACACACACTCTGTTATAGAGTAAAGAAGCAAGCTCTTCTTTCCAGAGTCTAAAATACAGCAAGAACCATGAGCATGGCCTGAAAATAAGAACTATGTTTCCTACTCATAAGGACCCTATGTAGTTCAACTCTGCTTTTGAAACTGATACAAACCACAGCCCCCCCTTACATAAATCCACTTTAGATAATAGAGAGAATCGGGTTGGGTTCGTGAACTGCGAAAAATCATTTGAGCCCAAAATTCCCTGGGTTAACCCGAATTGAACTCTTGCTTGTAGGAAGACAGAGATCCTGGTGTTTAACTCCGTTTCTGAAGGCAAATTCTGACCAGAGTTCTCTTCCCTGAAACACACTCTGTTATAACACAAGAGGCAAGCTCTTCTTCCCAGAGTCTTTAATACAGCAAGAACCATGATCATGGCCTGAAAAAAAGAACTGTGTTTCCTATTCATACAGACCATATGTAGTTCACCTCTGCTTAAGAAACTGATACAGACCACACCTCCTCTTACATAAATGCTCTTTACTTAACAGTGAGAATAGCGTTGGGTTCCTGAACTCCGAAAATCATTGAGCACAACATTCACTGGGTTTATCAGAAATGAACTCTTGCTTGTAGGAAGACACAGATCCTGGTGTTTAACTCGGTTTCTGAAGGCAAATTCACACCAGAGTTCTCATCCCTGAAACACACTGTGTTTTAACGAAGAAGCAAGCACTTCTTTCCAGAGTCTAAAATACAGCAAGAACCATGAGCATGGCCTGAAAATAAGAACTATGTTTCCTACTCATAAGGACCATATGTAGTTCAACTCTGCTTTTGAAACTGATACAAACCACGGCTCCACTTACATAAATGCTCTTTAGTTAATAGTGAGAATCATGTTTGGTTCGTGAACTGCGAAAAATCATTTGAGCCCAAAAGTCACTGGGTTTACCAGAAATGAACTCTTGCTTGTAGGAAGACACTGATCCTGGCGTTTAACTCCGTTTCTGAAGGCAAATTCAGACCAGAGTTCTCATCCCTGAAAAATACACTCTGTTTTAAGGCAAGAAGCATCCTCTTCTTTCTAGGGTCGATAATACAGTAAGAAACATGAGCATGCCCAGAAAAAAAGAACTGTGTTTCCTACTCATACAGACCATATGTAGTTCCACTCTGCTTATGAAACTGAAACAAACCACAGCTCCTCTTACATAAATGCTCTTTAGTTAATAGTGAGAATAGCATTGTGTTTCGTGAACTGCTACAAATATTTGGAGCCCAAAATTCACTGGGTAACCTGAAATGAACACTTGCTTGTAGGAAGACACTGATCCTGGGGTCGTGAACTGCGAAAAATCATTTGAGCCCACAAATCTGTGTGTTAACCTGAAATGAACTCTTGCTTGTAGGAGCACACAGATCCTGGTGTTTAACTCCGTTTTTGAAGGTAAATTCAGACCAGAGTTCTCATCCCTAACACACACTCTGTTATAGAGTAAAGAAGCAAGCTCTTCTTTCCAGATTCAAAAATACAGAAAAAATCATGAGCATGCCCTGAAAAAAAGAACTGTGTTTCCTACTCATACGGACCATATGTAGTTCAACTCTGCTTATGAAACTGATACAAACCACGGCTCCTCTTACATAAATGCTCTTTAGTTAATAGTGAGAATCATGTTGGATTCGTGAACTGCGGAAAATCATTTGAGCCCAAATTTCACTGGGTTTACCAGAAATGAACTCTTGCTTGTAGTAAGACTATGATCCTGGGCTTTAACTCCGATTCTGAAGGCAAATTCAGACCAGAATTCTCATCGCTGAAAAACACTCTGTTTTAAGGCAAGAATCATCCACTTCTTTCCAGTATCTCAAATATAGTAAGAAACATGAGCGTGCCCAGAAAAAAAAGAACTGTGTTTCCTACTCATACAGACCATATGTAGTTCCACCCTGCTCATGAAGCTGATACAAACCAGAGCTCCTCTTACATAAATCCTCTTTAGTTAATAGTGAGAATATCATAGGGTTCGTGAACTGCGAAAAATCATTTGAGCTCAAAATTCACTGGTTTTACCAGAAACAAACTCTTGCTTGTAGGAAGACACAGATCCTGGGGTTTAACTCCATTTCTGAAGGCAAATTCTGACCAGAGTTCTCTTCCCTGAAACACACTCTGTTATAACACAAGAGGCAAGCTCTTCTTCCCAGCGTCTTTAATACAGCAAGAACCATGAGCATGGCCTGAAAAAAAGAACTGTGTTTCCTATTCATACAGACCATATGTAGTTCAACTCTGCTTAAGAAACTGATACAGACCACACCTCCTCTTACATAAATGCTCTTTACTTAATAGTGAGAATAGCGTTGGGTTCCTGAACTCCGGAAATCATTGAGCACAACATTCACTGGGTTTATCAGAAATGAACTCTTGCTTGTAGGAAGACACAGATCCTGGCGTTTAACTCGGTTTCTGAAGGCAAATTCAGACCACAGTTCTCATCCCTGAAACACACTGAGTATTAACGAAGAAGCAAGCTCTTCTTTCCAGAGTCTAAAATACAGCAAGAACCATGAGAATGGCCTGAAAATAAGAACTATGTTTCCTACTCATAAGAACCCTATGTAGTTCAACTCTGCTTTTGAAACTGATACAAACCACAGCTCCCCTTACATAAATCCACTTTAGATAATAGTGAGAATCGGGTTGGGTTCGTGAACTGCGAAAAATCATTTGAGCCCAAAATTCCCTGGGTTAACCCGAAATGAACTCTTGCTTGTAGGAAGACAGAGATCCTGGTGTTTAACTCCGTTTCTGAAGGCAAATTCTGACCAGAGTTCTCTTCCCTGAAACACACTCTGTTAAAGCACAAGAGGCAAGCTCTTCTTCCCAGAGTCTTTAATACAGCAAGAACCATGAGCATGGCCTGAAAAAAAGAACTGTGTTTCCTATTCATACAGACCATATGTAGTTCACCTCTTCTTAAGAAACTGATACAGACCACACCTCCTCTTACATAAATGCTCTTTACTTAATAGTGAGAATAGCGTTGGGTTCCTGAACTCTGAAAATCATTGAGCACAACATTCACTGGGTTTATCAGAAATGAACTCTTGCTTGTAGGAAGACACAGATCCTGGTGTTTAACTCGGTTTCTGAAGGCAAATTCACACCAGAGTTCTCATCCCTGAAACACACTGTGTTTTAACGAAGAAGCAAGCTCTTCTTTCCAGAGTCTAAAATACAGCAAGAACCATGAGCATGGCCTGAAAAAAAGAACTATGTTTCCTACTCATACGGACCATATGTAGTTCAACTCTGCTTATGAAACTGATACAAACCACAGCTCCCCTTACATAAATCCACTTTAGATAATAGTGAGAATCAGGTTGGTTTCGTGACCTGCGAAAAATCATTTGAGCCCAAAATTCACTGGGTTAACCCGAAATGAACTCTTGCTTGTAGGAAGACAGAGATCCTGGTGTTTAACTCCGTATCTGAAGGCAAATTCTGACCAGAGATCTCTTCCCTGAAACACACTCTGTTATAACACAAGAGGCAAGCTCTTCCTCCCAGAGTCTTTAATACAGCAAGAACCATGAGCATGGCCTGAAAAAAGAACTGTGTTTCCTATTCATACTGACCATATGTAGTTCAACTCTGCTTAAGAAACTGATACAGACCACACCTCCTCTTACATAAATGCTCTTTACTTAATAGTGAGAATAGCGTTGGGTTCCTGAACTCCGAAAATCATTGAGCACAACATTCACTGGGTTTATCAGAAATGAACTCTTGCTTGTAGGAAGACACAGATCCTGGGGTTTAACTCCGTTTCTGAGGGCAAATTCAGACCAGAGTTCTCATCAATGAAAAACACTCTGTTTTAAGGCAAGAATCATCCACTTCTTTCCAGTATCTCAAATATAGTAAGAAACATGAGCGTGCCCAGAAAAAAAGAACTGTGTTTCCTACTCATACAGACCATAAGTAGTTCCACTCTGCTCATGAAACTGATACAAACCACAGCTCCTCTTACATAAATCCTCTTTAGTTAATAGTGAGAATATCATAGGGTTCGTGAACTGCAAAAAATCATTTGAGATCAAAATTCACTGGTTTTACCAGAAACAAACTCTTGCTTGTAGGAAGACACAGATACTGGGGATTAACTCCATTTCTGCAGGAAAATTCAGACTAGAGTTCTCATCCCTGAAACACACTCTGTTTAAGGAATAAGGAAGCTCTTCTTTCCAGAGTCTAAAATACAGCAAGAACCATGAGCATGGCCTGAAAAAAAGAACTATGTTTCCTACTCATACGGACCATATGTAGTTCAACACTGCTTATGAAACTGATACAAACCACAGCTCCCCTTACATAAATCCACTTTAGATAATAGTGAGAATCAGGTTGGTTTCGTGACCTGCGAAAAATCATTTGAGACCAAAATTCACTGGGTTAACCCGAAATGAACTCTTGCTTGTAGGAAGACAGAGATCCTGGTGTTTAACTCCGTATCTGAAGGCAAATTCTGACCAGAGTTCTCTTCCCTGAAACACACTCTGTTATAACACAAGAGGCAAGCTCTTCTTCCCAGAGTCTTTAATACAGCAAGAACCATGAGCATGGCCTGAAAAAAGAACTGTGTTTCCTATTCATACTGACCATATGTAGTTCAACTCTGCTTAAGAAACTGATACAGACCACACCTCCTCTTACATAAATGCTCTTTACTTAATAGTGAGAATAGCGTTGGGTTCCTGATCTCCGAAAATCATTGAGCACAACATTCACTGGGTTTATCAGAAATGAACTCTTGCTTGTAGGAAGACACAGATCCTGGGGTTTAACTCCGTTTCTGAGGGCAAATTCAGACCAGAGTTCTCATCCCTGAAAAACACTCTGTTTTAAGGCAAGAATCATCCTCTTCTTTCCAGTGTCTCAAATATAGTAAGAAACATGAGCATGCCCAGAAAAAAAGAACTGTGTTTCCTACTCATACGGACCATATGTAGTTCAACTCTGCTTATGAAACTGATACAAACCACAGCTCCCCATATATAAATGCCCTTTAGTGAATAGTAAGAATCGCATTGGGTTCGTGAAATGCGAAAAATCATTTGACCCCAAAATTCACTGTGTTTACCAGAAATGAACTCTTGCTTGTAGGAAGACACAGATCCTGGCGTTTAACTCCGTTTCTGAAGGCAAATTCAGACCAGAGTTCTCATCCCTGAAAAATACACTCTGTTTTAAGGCAAGAAGCATCCTCTTCTTTCCAGGGTCGATAATACAGTAAGAAACATGAGCATGCCCAGAAAAAAAGAACTGTGTTTCCTACTCATACAGACCATATGTAGTTCCACTCTGCTTATGAAACTGAAACAAACCACAGCTCCTCTTACATAAATGCTCTTTAGTTAATAGTGAGAATAGCATTGTGTTTCGTGAACTGCTACAAATATTTGGAGCCCAAAATTCATTGGGTAACCTGAAATGAACACTTGCTTGTAGGAAGACACTGATCCTGGGTTCGGGAACTGCGAAAAATCATTTGAGCCCAAAATTCAGTGTGCTAACCTGAAATGAACTCTTGCTTGTAGGAAGTCACAGATCCTGGGGTTTAACTCCGTTTTTGAAGGTAAATTCAGAGCAGAGTTCTCATCCCTAACACACACTCTGTTATAGAGTAAAGAAGCAAGCTCTTCTTCCCAGATTCAAAAATACAGAAAAAACCATGAGCATGCCCTGAAAAAAAGAACTGTGTTTCCTACTCATACGGACCATGTGTAGTTCAACTCTGCTTATGAAACTGATACAAACCACGGCTCCTCTTACATAAATGCTCTTTATTAATAGTGAGAATCATGTTGGATTCGTGAACTGCGAAAAATCATTTCAGCCCAAATTTCACTGGGTTTACCAGAAATGAACTCTTGCTTGTAGTAAGACAATGATCCTGGGCTTTAACTCCGATTCTGAAGGCAAATTTAGACCAGAATTCTCATCCCTGAAAAACACTCTGTTTTAAGGCAAGAATCATCCACTTCTTTCCAGTATCTCAAATATAGTAAGAAACATGAGCGTGCCCAGAAAAAAAGAACTGTGTTTCCTACTCATACAGACCATATGTAGTTCCACTCTGCTCATGAAACTGATACAAACCACAGCTCCTCTTACATAAATCCTCTTTAGTTAATAGTGAGAATATCATAGGGTTCGTGAACTGCGAAAAATCATTTGAGCTCAAAATTCACTGGTTTTACCAGAAACAAACTCTTGCTTGTAGGAATTCACAGATCCTGCGGTTTAACTCCATTTCTGAAGGAAAATTCAGACTAGAGTTCTCATCCCTGAAACACACTCTGTTTAAGGAAGAAGGAAGCTCTTCTTTCCAGAGTCTAAAATACAGCAAGAACCATGAGCATGGCCTGAAAATAAGAACTATGTTTCCTACTCATACGGACCATATGTAGTTCAACTCTGCTTATGAAACTGATACAAACCACAGCTCCCCTTACATAAATCCACTTTAGATAATAGTGAGAATCAGGTTGGTTTCGTGACCTGCGAAAAATCATTTGAGCCCAAAATTCACTGGGTTAACCCAAAATGAACTCTTGCTTGTAGGAAGACAGAGATCCTGGTGTTTAACTCCGTTTCTGAAGGCAAATTCTGACCAGATTTCTCTTCCCTGAAACACACTCTGTTATAACACAAGAGGCAAGCTCTTCTTCCCAGAGTGTTCGATACGGCAAGAACCATGAGCATGGCCTGAAAAAAAGAACTGTGTTTCCTATTCATACAGACCATATGTAGTTCAACTCTGCTTAAGAAACTGATACAGACCACACCTCCTCTTACATAAATGCTCTTTGCTTAATAGTGAGAATAGCGTTGGGTTCCTGAACTCCAAAAATCATTGAGCACAACTTTTACTGGGTTTATCAGAAATGAACTCTTGCTTGTAGGAAGACACAGATCCTGGGGTTTAACTCGGTTTCTGAAGGCAAATTCAGACCAGAGTTCTCATCCCTGAAACACACTGTGTTTTAACGAAGAAGCAAGCTCTTCTTTCCAGAGTCTAAAATACAGCAAGAACCATGAGCATGGCCTGGAAATAAGAACTATGTTTCGTACTCATAAGGACCATATGTAGTTCAACTCTGCTTTTGAAACTGATACAAACCACAGCTCCCCTTACATAAATCCACTATAGATAATAGTGAGAATCGGGTTGGGTTCGTGAACTGCGAAAAATCATTTGAGCCCAAAATTCACTGGGTTAACCCGAAATGAACTCTTGCTTGTAGGAAGACAGAGATCCTGGTGTTTAACTCCGTTTCTGAAGGCAAATTCTGACCAGAGTTCTCTTCCCTGAAACACACTCTGTTATAACACAAGAGGCAAGCTCTTCTTCCCAGAGTCTTTAATACAGCAAGAACCATGTGCATGGCCTGAAAAAAAGAACTGTGTTTCCTATTCATACAGACCATATGTAGTTCAACTCTGCTTATGGAACTGATAAGGACCACACCTCCTCTTACATAAATGCTCTTTACTTAATAGTGAGAATAGTGTTGGGTTCCTGAACTGTGAAAATCATTGAGCACAACATTCACTGGGTTTACCAGAAATGAACTCTTGCTTGTAGGAAGACACAGATCGTGGGGTTTAACTCCGTTTCTGAGGGCAAATTGAGACCAGAGTTCTCATCCCTGAAAAACACTCTGTTTTAAGGCAAGAATCATCCTCTTCTTTCCAGTGTCTCAAATATAGTAAGAAAGATGAGCATGCCCAGAAAAAAAGAACTGTGTTTCCTACTCATACGGACCATATGTAGTTCAACTCTGCTTATGAAACTGATACAAACCACGGCTCCTCTTACATAGATGCTCTTTAGTTAATAGTGAGAATCATGTTGGATTCGTGAACTGCGGAAAATCATTTGAGCCCAAATTTCACTGGGTTTACCAGAAATGAACTCTTGCTTGTAGGAAGACACAGATCCTGGTGTTTAACTCCGTTTCTGAAGGCAAATTCTGACCAGAGTTCTCATCCCTGAAACACACTCTGTTATAACACAAGAGTCAAGCTCTTCTTCCCAGAGTCTTTAATACAGCAAGAACCATGAGCATGGCCTGAAAAAAAGAACTGTGTTTCCTACTCATACGGACCATGTGTAGTTCAACTCTGCTTATGAAACTGATACAAACCACGGCTCCTCTTACATAAATGCTCTTTATTAATAGTGAGAATCATGTTGGATTCGTGAACTGCGAAAAATCATTTCAGCCCAAATTTCACTGGGTTTACCAGAAATGAACTCTTGCTTGTAGTAAGACAATGATCCTGGGCTTTAACTCCGATTCTGAAGGCAAATTTAGACCAGAATTCTCATCCCTGAAAAACACTCTGTTTTAAGGCAAGAATCATCCACTTCTTTCCAGTATCTCAAATATAGTAAGAAACATGAGCGTGCCCAGAAAAAAAGAACTGTGTTTCCTACTCATACAGACCATATGTAGTTCCACTCTGCTCATGAAACTGATACAAACCACAGCTCCTCTTACATAAATCCTCTTTAGTTAATAGTGAGAATATCATAGGGTTCGTGAACAGCAAAAAATCATTTGAGCTCAAAATTCACTGGTTTTACCAGAAACAAACTCTTGCTTGTAGGAATTCACAGATCCTGCGGTTTAACTCCATTTCTGAAGGAAAATTCAGACTAGAGTTCTCATCCCTGAAACACACTCTGTTTAAGGAAGAAGGAAGCTCTTCTTTCCAGAGTCTAAAATACAGCAAGAACCATGAGCATGGCCTGAAAATAAGAACTATGTTTCCTACTCATACGGACCATATGTAGTTCAACTCTGCTTATGAAACTGATACAAACCACAGCTCCCCTTACATAAATCCACTTTAGATAATAGTGAGAATCAGGTTGGTTTCGTGACCTGCGAAAAATCATTTGAGCCCAAAATTCACTGGGTTAACCCAAAATGAACTCTTGCTTGTAGGAAGACAGAGATCCTGGTGTTTAACTCCGTTTCTGAAGGCAAATTCTGACCAGATTTCTCTTCCCTGAAACACACTCTGTTATAACACAAGAGGCAAGCTCTTCTTCCCAGAGTGTTCGATACGGCAAGAACCATGAGCATGGCCTGAAAAAAAGAACTGTGTTTCCTATTCATACAGACCATATGTAGTTCAACTCTGCTTAAGAAACTGATACAGACCACACCTCCTCTTACATAAATGCTCTTTGCTTAATAGTGAGAATAGCGTTGGGTTCCTGAACTCCAAAAATCATTGAGCACAACTTTTACTGGGTTTATCAGAAATGAACTCTTGCTTGTAGGAAGACACAGATCCTGGGGTTTAACTCGGTTTCTGAAGGCAAATTCAGACCAGAGTTCTCATCCCTGAAACACACTGTGTTTTAACGAAGAAGCAAGCTCTTCTTTCCAGAGTCTAAAATACAGCAAGAACCATGAGCATGGCCTGGAAATAAGAACTATGTTTCGTACTCATAAGGACCATATGTAGTTCAACTCTGCTTTTGAAACTGATACAAACCACAGCTCCCCTTACATAAATCCACTATAGATAATAGTGAGAATCGGGTTGGGTTCGTGAACTGCGAAAAATCATTTGAGCCCAAAATTCCCTGGGTTAACCCGAAATGAACTCTTGCTTGTAGGAAGACAGAGATCCTGGTGTTTAACTCCGTTTCTGAAGGCAAATTCTGACCAGAGTTCTCTTCCCTGAAACACACTCTGTTATAACACAAGAGGCAAGCTCTTCTTCCCAGAGTCTTTAATACAGCAAGAACCATGTGCATGGCCTGAAAAAAAGAACTGTGTTTCCTATTCATACAGACCATATGTAGTTCAACTCTGCTTATGGAACTGATAAGGACCACACCTCCTCTTACATAAATGCTCTTTACTTAATAGTGAGAATAGTGTTGGGTTCCTGAACTGTGAAAATCATTGAGCACAACATTCACTGGGTTTACCAGAAATGAACTCTTGCTTGTAGGAAGACACAGATCGTGGGGTTTAACTCCGTTTCTGAGGGCAAATTGAGACCAGAGTTCTCATCCCTGAAAAACACTCTGTTTTAAGGCAAGAATCATCCTCTTCTTTCCAGTGTCTCAAATATAGTAAGAAAGATGAGCATGCCCAGAAAAAAAGAACTGTGTTTCCTACTCATACGGACCATATGTAGTTCAACTCTGCTTATGAAACTGATACAAACCACAGCTCCTCATATATAAATGCTCTTTAGTGAATAGTAAGAATCGCATTGGGTTCGTGAAATGCGAAAAATCATTTGACCACAAAATTCACTGTGTTTACAAGAAATGAACTCTTGCTTGTAGGAAGACACAGATCCTGGGCTTTAACTCCGTTTCTGAAGGGAAATTCACACCAGAGTTGTCATCCCTGATAAACACTCTGTTTTAAGGCAAGAATCATCCTCTTCTTTCCAGATTCAAAAATACAGCAAGAACCATGAGCATGCCCTGAAAATAAGAACTGTGTTTCCTACTCATACGGACCATATGTAGTTCAACTCTGCTTATGAAACTGATACAAACCACGGCTCCTCTTACATAGATGCTCTTTAGTTAATAGTGAGAATCATGTTGGATTCGTGAACTGCGGAAAATCATTTGAGCCCAAATTTCACTGGGTTTACCAGAAATGAACTCTTGCTTGTAGGAAGACACAGATCCTGGTGTTTAACTCCGTTTCTGAAGGCAAATTCTGACCAGAGTTCTCATCCCTGAAACACACTCTGTTATAACACAAGAGTCAAGCTCTTCTTCCCAGAGTCTTTAATACAGCAAGAACCATGAGCATGGCCTGAAAAAAAGAACTGTGTTTCCTATTCATACAGACCATATGTAGTTCAACTCTGCTTAAGAAACTGATACAGACCACACCTCCTCTTACATAAATGCTCTTTGCTTAATAGTGAGAATAGCGTTGGGTTCCTGAACTCCAAAAATCATTGAGCACAACTTTTACTGGGTTTATCAGAAATGAACTCTTGCTTGTAGGAAGACACAGATCCTGGGGTTTAACTCGGTTTCTGAAGGCAAATTCAGACCAGAGTTCTCATCCCTGAAACACACTGTGTTTTAACGAAGAAGCAAGCTCTTCTTTCCAGAGTCTAAAATACAGCAAGAACCATGAGCATGGCCTGGAAATAAGAACTATGTTTCGTACTCATAAGGACCATATGTAGTTCAACTCTGCTTTTGAAACTGATACAAACCACAGCTCCCCTTACATAAATCCACTATAGATAATAGTGAGAATCGGGTTGGGTTCGTGAACTGCGAAAAATCATTTGAGCCCAAAATTCACTGGGTTAACCCGAAATGAACTCTTGCTTGTAGGAAGACAGAGATCCTGGTGTTTAACTCCGTTTCTGAAGGCAAATTCTGACCAGAGTTCTCTTCCCTGAAACACACTCTGTTATAACACAAGAGGCAAGCTCTTCTTTCCAGAGTCTTTAATACAGCAAGAACCATGTGCATGGCCTGAAAAAAAGAACTGTGTTTCCTATTCATACAGACCATATGTAGTTCAACTCTGCTTATGGAACTGATAAGGACCACACCTCCTCTTACATAAATGCTCTTTACTTAATAGTGAGAATAGTGTTGGGTTCCTGAACTGTGAAAATCATTGAGCACAACATTCACTGGGTTTACCAGAAATGAACTCTTGCTTGTAGGAAGACACAGATCGTGGGGTTTAACTCCGTTTCTGAGGGCAAATTGAGACCAGAGTTCTCATCCCTGAAAAACACTCTGTTTTAAGGCAAGAATCATCCTCTTCTTTCCAGTGTCTCAAATATAGTAAGAAACATGAGCATGCCCAGAAAAAAAGAACTGTGTTTCCTACTCATACGGACCATATGTAGTTCAACTCTGCTTATGAAACTGATACAAACCACCGCTCCTCATATATAAATGCTCTTTAGTGAATAGTAAGAATCGCATTGGGTTCGTGAAATGCGAAATATTATTTGACCACAAAATTCACTGTGTTTACAAGAAATGAACTCTTGCTTGTAGGAAGACACAGATCCTGGGCTTTAACTCCGTTTCTGAAGGGAAATTCACACCAGAGTTGTCATCCCTGATAAACACTCTGTTTTAAGGCAAGAATCATCCTCTTCTTTCCAGATTCAAAAATACAGCAAGAACCATGAGCATGCCCTGAAAATAAGAACTGTGTTTCCTACTCATACGGACCATATGTAGTTCAACTCTGCTTATGAAACTGATACAAACCACGGCTCCTCTTACATAGATGCTCTTTAGTTAATAGTGAGAATCATGTTGGATTCGTGAACTGCGGAAAATCATTTGAGCCCAAATTTCACTGGGTTTACCAGAAATGAACTCTTGCTTGTAGGAAGACACTGATCCTGGGGTTTAACTCCGATTCTGAAGGCAAATTGAGACCAGAGTTCTCATCCCTGAAAAACACTCTGTTTTAAGGCAAGAATCATCCTCTTCTTTCCAGTGTCTCAAATATAGTAAGAAACATGAGCATGCCCAGAAAAAAAGAACTGTGTTTCCTACTCATATGGACCATATGTAGTTCAACTCTGCTTATGAAACTGATACAAACCACATCTCCTCATATATAAATGCTCTTTAGTGAATAGTAAGAATCGCATTGGGTTCGTGAAATGCGAAAAATCATTTGACCCCAAAATTCACTGTGTTTACCAGAAATGAACTCTTGCTTGTAGGAAGACACAGATCCTGGGCTTTAACTCCGTTTTTGAAGGTAAATTCAGACCAGAGTTCTCATCCCTAACACACACTCTGTTATAGGGCAAAGAAGCAAGCACTTCTTTCCAGATTCAAAAATACAGCAAAAACCATGAGCATGCCCTGAAAAAAAGAACTGTGTTTCCTACTCATACGGACCATATGTAGTTCAACTCTGCTTATGAAACTGATACAAACCACAGCTCGCCTTACATAAATCCACTTTAGATAATAGTGAGAATCAGGTTGGTTTCGTGACCTGCGAAAAATCATTTGAGCCCAAAATAAACTGGGTTAACCCGAAATGAACTCTTGCTTGTAGGAAGACAGAGATCCTGGTGTTTAACTCCGTTTCTGAAGGCAAATTCTGACCAGATTTCTCTTCCCTGAAACACACTCTGTTATAACACAAGAGGCAAGCTCTTCTTCCCATAGTCTTTAATACAGCAAGAACCATGAGCATGGCCTGAAAAAAAGAACTGTGTTTCCTATTCATACAGACCATATGTAGTTCAACTCTGCTTAAGAAACTGATACAGACCACACCTCCTCTTACATAAATGCTCTTTACTTAATAGTGAGAATAGCGTTGGGTTCCTGAACTCCGAAAATCATTGAGCACAACATTCACTGGGTTTATCATAAATGAACTCTTGCTTGTAGGAAGACACAGATCCTGGGGTTTAACTCGGTTTCTGAAGGCAAATTCAGACCAGAGTTCTCATCCCTGAAACACACTGTGTTTTAACGAAGAAGCAAGCTCTTCTTTCCAGAGTCTAAAATACAGCAAGAACCATGAGCATGGCCTGAAAATAAGAACTATGTTTCCTACTCATAAGGACCCTATGTAGTTCAACTCTGCTTTTGAAACTGATACAAACCACAGCTCCCCTTACATAATTCCACTTTAGATAATAGTGAGAATCAGGTTGGCTTCGTGAACTGCGAAAAATCATTTGAGCCCAAAATTCACTGGGTTAACCCAAAATGAACTCTTGCTTGTAGGAAGACAGAGATGCTGGTGTTTAACTCCGTTTCTGAAGGCAAATTCTGACCAGATTTCTCTTCCCTGAAACACACTCTGTTATAACACAAGAGGCAAGCTCTTCTTCCCAGAGTCTTTAATACAGCAAGAACCATGAGAATGGCCTGAAAAAAAGAACTGTGTTTCCTATTCGTACAGACCATATGTAGTTCAACTCTGCTTAAGAAACTGATACAGACCACACCTCCTCTTACATAAATGCTCTTTGCTTAATAGTGAGAATAGCGTTGGGTTCCTGAACTCCAAAAATCATTGAGCACAACTTTTACTGGGTTTATCAGAAATGAACTCTTGCTTGTAGGAAGACACAGATCCTGGGGTTTAACTCGGTTTCTGAAGGCAAATTCAGACCAGAGTTCTCATCCCTGAAACACACTGTGTTTTAACGAAGAAGCAAGCTCTTCTTTCCAGAGTCTAAAATACAGCAAGAACCATGAGCATGGCCTGGAAATAAGAACTATGTTTCGTACTCATAAGGACCATATGTAGTTCAACTCTGCTTTTGAAACTGATACAAACCACAGCTCCCCTTACATAAATCCACTATAGATAATAGTGAGAATCGGGTTGGGTTCGTGAACTGCGAAAAATCATTTGAGCCCAAAATTCACTGGGTTAACCCGAAATGAACTCTTGCTTGTAGGAAGACAGAGATCCTGGTGTTTAACTCCGTTTCTGAAGGCAAATTCTGACCAGAGTTCTCTTCCCTGAAACACACTCTGTTATAACACAAGAGGCAAGCTCTTCTTCCCAGAGTCTTTAATACAGCAAGAACCATGTGCATGGCCTGAAAAAAAGAACTGTGTTTCCTATTCATACAGACCATATGTAGTTCAACTCTGCTTATGGAACTGATAAGGACCACACCTCCTCTTACATAAATGCTCTTTACTTAATAGTGAGAATAGTGTTGGGTTCCTGAACTGTGAAAATCATTGAGCACAAAATTCACTGGGTTTACCAGAAATGAACTCTTGCTTGTAGGAAGACACAGATCGTGGGGTTTAACTCCGTTTCTGAGGGCAAATTGAGACCAGAGTTCTCATCCCTGAAAAACACTCTGTTTTAAGGCAAGAATCATCCTCTTCTTTCCAGTGTCTCAAATATAGTAAGAAACATGAGCATGCCCAGAAAAAAAGAACTGTGTTTCCTACTCATACGGACCATATGTAGTTCAACTCTGCTTATGAAACTGATACAAACCACAGCTCCTCATATATAAATGCTCTTTAGTGAATAGTAAGAATCGCATTGGGTTCGTGAAATGCGAAAAATCATTTGACCCCAAAATTCACTGTTTTTACCAGAAATGAACTCTTGCTTGTAGGAATCCACAGATCCTGGGCTTTAACTCCGTTTCTGAAGGGAAATTCACACCAGAGTTGTCATCCCTGAAAAACACTCTGTTTTAAGGCAAGAATCATCCTCTTCTTTCCAGATTCAAAAATACAGCAAGAACCATGAGCATGCCCTGAAAATAAAAACTGTGTTTCCTACTCATACAGACCATATGTAGTTCTACTCTGCTTATGAAACTGATACAAACCACGGCTCCTCTTACATAAATGCTCTTTAGTTAATAGTGAGAATCATGTTGGATTCGTGAACTGCGGAAAATCATTTGAGCCCAAATTTCACTGGGTTTACCAGAAATGAACTCTTGCTTGTAGGAAGACACTGATCCTGGGGTTTAACTCCGATTCTGAAAGGAAATTCAGACCAGAATTTTCTTCCCTGAAACACACACTGTTTTAACACAAGAAGCAAGCTCTTCTTTCCAGAGTCTAAAATACAGCAAGAACAATGAGCATGCCTTGAAAAAAAGAACTGTGTATCCTACTCATAAGGACCATACGTATTCAACTCTGCTTATGAAACTGATACAAACCACAGCTCTGCTTTCATAAATGCTCTTTAGTTAATAGTGAGAATCGCATTGGGTTCGTGAACTGCAAATAATCATTTGAGCCACAAATTCCCTGGGTTTACCTGAAATGAACTCTTGCTTGTAGGAAGACACAGATCCTGGGATTTAACTCAGTTTCTATAGCCAAATTCAGACTAGAATTCTCATCCCTGAAAAACACTCTGTTTTAAGGCCAGAATCATCCTCTTCTTTCCAGAGTCTAAAATACAGCAAGAACCATGAGCATGCCCTGAATAAAAGAAATTTGTTTCCTACACATACGGACCATATTTAGTTCAACTCTGCTTATGAAACTGATAAAAACCACAGCTCCTCTTACATAAATCCTCTTAAGTTAATAGTGGGAATAACGTAGGGTTCGTGAACTGCCTAAAATCATTTAAGCCAAAAATTCACTGGGTTTACCAGAAATGAACACTTGCTTGTAGGAAGACACTGATCCTGGGGTTTAACTCCGTTTCTGAAGGCAAATTCAGACCAGAGTTTTCATCTCTGAAAAACACTGTGTTTTAAGGCAAGAATCATCCTCCTCTTTCCTGCGTCTCCAATATACTAAGAAACATGAGCATGCCCAGATAAAAAGAACTGTGTTTCCTACTTATACAGACCATATATATTTCAAATGTGCTTATGAAACTGATACAAACCAAAGCTCCTTTTACATAAATTCTCTTAAGTTAATAGTGAGAATAACGTAAGTTTTGTGAACTGCGAAAAATAATTTGAGCCCCAAATTCACAGGGTTTACCAGAAATGAACACTTTGTTGTAGGAAGACACAGATCCAGGGATTTAACTCCGTTTCTGACGGGAATTTCAGACCAGAATTCTCATCCTTGGAACACACACTGTTTTATCACAAGAAGCAAGCTCTTCTTTCCAGAGTCTATAATACAGCAAGAACAATGAGCATGCCCTGAAAAAAAGAACTGTGTATCCTACTCATAAGGACCATATGTATTCAACTCTGCTTATGAAACAGATACAAACCACAGCTCTGCTTTCATAAATGCTCTTTAGCTAATAGTGAGAATCGCGTTGGGTTCGTGAACTGCAAATAATCATTTGAGCCCAAAATTCACTGGGTTTACCAGAACTGAACTCTTGCTTGTAGGAAGACACAGATCCTGGGATTTAACTCCATTTCTGAAAGGAAATTCAGACCAGAATTCTCTTCCCTGAAACACACACTGTTTTAACACAAGAAGCAAGCTCTTCTTTCCAGAGTCTAAAATACAGCAAGAACAATGAGCATGCCCTGAAAAAAAGAACTGTGTATCCTACTCATAAGGACCATATGTATTCAACTCTGCTTATGAAACTGATACAAACCACAGCTCTGCTTTCATAAATGCTCTTTAGTTAATAGTGAGAATCGCATTGGGTTCGTGAACTACAAATAATCATTTGAGCCCCAAATTCCCTGGGTTTACCTGAAATGAACTCTTGCTAGTAGGAAGACACACATCCTGGGATTTATCTCAGTTTTTAGAGCCAAATTCAGACTAGAATTCTCATCCCTGAAAATCACTCTGTTTTAAGGCCAGAATTATCCTCTTCTTTCCAGAGTCTAAAATACAGCAAGAACCATGAGCATGCCCTGAAAAAAAGAACTGTGTATCCTACTCCTACGGACCATATTTAGTTCAACTCTGCTTATGAAACTGATAAAAACCACAGCTCCTCTAACATAAATCCTCTTAAGTTAATAGTTAGAATCATGTTGGGTTCGTGAACTGCGAAAAATCTTTGAGCCCAAAATACACTGGGTTTACTAGAAATGATCTCTTGCTTGTAGGAAGACACTGATCCTGGGGTTTAACTCCGTTTTTGAAGGCAAATTCAGACCAGAGTTCTCAACTCTGAAAAACACTGTGTTTTAAGGCAAGAATCATCCTCCTCTTTCCTGCGTCTCCAATATAGTATGATACATGAGCATGCCCAGAAAAAAAGAACTGTGTTTCCTACTTGTACAGACCATATGTAGTTCAACTCTGATTATGAAACTGATACAAACCACAGCTCCTGTTACATAAATCCTCTTAAGTTAATAGTGAGAATAACGTAGGGTTCGTGAACTGCGAAAAATCATTTGAGCCCAAAATTCACTGGGTTTACCAGAAATGAACACTTGCTTGTAGGAAGACACTGATCCTGGGGTTTAACTCCGTTTTTGAAGGCAAATTCAGACCAGAGTTCTCAACTCTGAAAAACACTGTGTTTTAAGGCAAGAATCATCCTCCTCTTTCCTGCGTCTCCAATATAGTATGATACATGAGCATGCCCAGAAAAAAAGAACTGTGTTTCCTACTTGTACAGACCATATGTAGTTCAACTCTGATTATGAAACTGATACAAACCACAGCTCCTGTTACATAAATCCTCTTAAGTTAATAGTGAGAATAACGTAGGGTTCGTGAACTGCGAAAAATCATTTGAGCCCAAAATTCACTGGGTTTACCAGAAATGAACACTTGCTTGTAGGAAGACACAGATCCAGGGATTTAACTCCGTTTCTGAAGGGAAATTGAGACCAGAATTCTCATCCCTGAAACACACACTGTTTTATCACAAGAAGCAAGCTCTTCTTTCCAGAGTCTATAATACAGCAAGAACAATGAGCATGCCCTGAAAAAAAGAACTGTGTATCCTACTCATAAGGACCATATGTATTCAACTCTGCTTATGAAACTGATACAAACCACAGCTCTGCTTTCATAAATGCTCTTTAGCTAATAGTGAGAATCTCGTTGGGTTCGTGAACTGCAAATAATCATTTGAGCCCAAAATTCACTGGGTTTACCAGAACTGAACTCTTGCTTGTAGGAAGACACAGATCCTGGGATTTAACTCCGTTTCTGAAAGGAATTTCAGACCAGAATTCTCTTCCCTGAAACACACACTGTTTTAACACAAGAAGCAAGCTCTACTTTCCAGAGTCTAAAATACAGCAAGAACAATGAGCATGCCCTGAAAAAAAGAACTGTGTATCCTACTCATAAGGACCATATGTATTCAATTCTGCTTATGAAACTGATACAAACCACAGCTCTGCTTTCATAAATGCTCTTTAGTTAATAGTGAGAATCGCATTGGGTTCGTGAACTGCAAATAATCATTTGAGCCCCAAATTCCCTGGGTTTACCTGAAATGAACTCTTGCTTGTAGGAAGACACAGATCCTGGGATTTAACTCAGTTTCTATAGCCAAATTCAGACTAGAATTCTCATCCCTGAAAAACACTCTGTTTTAAGGCCAGAATCATCCTCTTCTTTCCAGAGTCTAAAATACAGCAAGAACCATGAGCATGCCCTGAATAAAAGAAATGTGTTTCCTACACATACGGACCATATTTAGTTCAACTCTGCTTATGAAACTGATAAAAACCACAGCTCCTCTTACATAAATCCTCTTAAGTTAATAGTGGGAATAACGTAGGGTTCATGAACTGCCTAAAATCATTTAAGCCAATAATTCACTGGGTTTACCAGAAATGAACACTTGCTTGTAGGAAGACACTGATCCTGGGTTTTAACTCCGTTTCTGAAGGCAAATTCAGACCAGAATTCTCATCCCTGAAAAACACTCTGTTTTAAGGCCAGAATCATCCTCTTCTTTCCAGAGTCTTAAATACAGTAAGAACCAAGAGCATGCCCAGAAAAAAAGAACTGTGTTTCCTACTTATACAGACCATATGTAGTTCAACTCTGCTTATGAAACTGATACAAACCACAGCTCCTGTTACATAAATCCTCTTAAGTTAATAGTGAGAATAACGTAGGGTTCGTGAACTGCGAAAAATCATTTAAGCCCAAAATTCACTGGGTTTACCAGAAATGAACACATGCTTGTAGGAAGACACTGATCCTGGGGTTTAACTCCGTTTCTGAAGGCAAATTCAGACCAGAGTTTTCATCTCTGAAAAACACTGTGTTTTAAGGCAAGAATCATCCTCCTCTTTCCTGTGTCTCCAATATAGTAAGATACATGAGCATGCCCAGAAAAAAAGAACTGTGTTTCCTACTTGTACAGACCATATGTAGTTCAACTCTGATTATGAAACTGATACAAACCACAGCTCCTGTTACATAAATCCTCTTAAGTTAATAGTGAGAATAACGTAGGGTTCGTGAACTGCGAAAAATCATTTGAGCCCAAAATTCACTGGGTTTACCAGAAATGAACACTTGCTTGTAGGAAGACACAGATCCAGGGATTTAACTCCGTTTCTGAAGGGAAATTGAGACCAGAATTCTCATCCCTGAAACACACACTGTTTTATCACAAGAAGCAAGCTCTTCTTTCCAGAGTCTATAATACAGCAAGAACAATGAGCATGCCCTGAAAAAAAGAACTGTGTATCCTACTCATAAGGACCATATGTATTCAACTCTGCTTATGAAACTGATACAAACCACAGCTCTGTTTTCATAAATGCTCTTTAGCTAATAGTGAGAATCTCGTTGGGTTCGTGAACTGCAAATAATCATTTGAGCCCAAAATTCACTGGGTTTACCAGAACTGAACTCTTGCTTGTAGGAAGACACAGATCCTGGGATTTAACTCCGTTTCTGAAAGGAAATTCAGACCAGAATTCTCTTCCCTGAAACACACACTGTTTTAACACAAGAAGCAAGCTCTTCTTTCCAGAGTCTAAAATACAGCAAGAACAATGAGCATGCCCTGAAAAAAAGAACTGCGTATCCTACTCATAAGGACCATATGTATTCAACTCTGCTTATGAAACTGATACAAACCACAGCTCTGCTTTCATATATGCTCTTTAGTTAATAGTGAGAATCGCATTGGGTTCGTGAACTACAAATAATCATTTGAGCCCCAAATTCCCTGGGTTTACCTGAAATGAACTCTTGCTTGTAGGAAGAAACAGATCCTGGGATTTAACTCAGTTTCTATAGCCAAATTCAGACTAGAATTCTCATCCCTGAAAAACACTCTGTTTTAAGGCCAGAATCATCCTCTTCTTTCCAGAGTCTAAAATACAGCCAGAACCATGAGCATGCCCTGAATAAAAGAAATGTGTTTCCTACACATACGGACCATATTTAGTTCAACTCTGCTTATGAAACTGATAAAAACCACAGCTCCTCTTACATAAATCCTCTTAAGTTAATAGTGGGAATAACGTAGGGTTCGTGAACTGCCTAAAATCATTTAAGCCAAAAATTCACTGGGTTTACCAGAAATGAACACTTGCTTGTAGGAAGACACTGATCCTGGGGTTTAACTCCGTTTCTGAAGGCAAATTCAGACCAGAATTTTCATCTCTGAAAAACACTGTGTTTTAAGGCAAGAATCATCCTCCTCTTTCCTGCGTCTCCAATATACTAAGAAACATTAGCATGCCCAGAAAAAAAGAACTGTGTTTCCTACTTATACAGACCATATGTATTTCAAATCTGCTTATGAAACTGATACAAACCAAAGCTCCTTTTACATAAATTCTCTTAAGTTAATAGTGAGAATAACGTAAGGTTTGTGAACTGCGAAAAATAATTTGAGCCCCAAATTCACAGGGTTTACCAGAAATGAACACTTGGTTGTAGGAAGACACAGATCCAGGGATTTAACTCCGTTTCTGACAGGAAATTCAGACCAGAATTCTCATCCCTGGAACACACACTGTTTTATCACAAGAAGCAAGCTCTTCTTTCCAGAGTCTAAAATACAGCAAGAACAATGAGCATGCCCTGAAAAAATGAACTGTGTATCCTACTTATAAGGACCATATGTATTCAACCCTGCTTATGAAACTGATACAAACCACAGCTCTGCTTTCATAAATGCTCTTTAGTTAATAGTGAGAATCGCGTTGGGTTCATGAACTGCAAATAATCATTTGAGCACAAAATTCCCTGTGTTTACCTGAAATGAAGGCTTGCTTGTAGGAAGACACAGATCCTGGTATTTAACTCAGTTTCTATAGCCAAATTCAGACCAGAATTCTCATCCCTGAAAAACACTCTGTTTTAAGGCCAGAATCATCCTCTTCTTTCCAGAGTCTTAAATACAGCAAGAACAATGAGCATGCCCTGAATAAATGAACTGTGTTTCCTACTTATACAGACCATATGTAGTTCAACTCTGCTTATGAAACTGATACAAACCACAGCTCCTGTTACATACATCCTCTTAAGTTAATAGTGAGAATAACGTAGGGTTCGTGAACTGCGAAAAATCATTTAAGCCCAAAATTCACTGGGTTTACCAGAAATGAACACTTGCTTGTAGGAAGACACTGACCCTGGGGTTTAACTCCGTTTCTGAAGGCAAATTCAGACCATAGTTTTCATCTCTGAAAAACACTGTGTTTTAAGGCAAGAATCATCCTCCTCTTTCCTGAGTCTCCAATATAGTAAGATACATGAGCATGCCCAGAAAAAAAGAACTGTGTTTCCTACTTGTACAGACCATATGTAGTTCAACTCTGATTATGAAACTGATACAAACCACAGCTCCTGTTACATAAATCCTCTTAAGTTAATAGTGAGAATAACATAGGGTTCGTGAACTGCGAAAAATCATTTGAGCCCCAAAATCACTGGGTTTACCAGAAATGAACACTTGCTTGTAGGAAGACACAGATCCAGGGATTTAACTCCGTTTCTGAAGGGAAATTGAGACCAGAATTCTCATCCCTGAAACACACAATGTTTTAACACAAGAAGCAAGCTCTTCTTTCCAGAGTCTAAAATACAGCAAGAACAATGAGTATGCCCTGAAAAAAAGAACTGTGTATCCTACTCATAAGGACCATATGTATTCAACTCTGCTTATGAAACTGATACAAACCACAGCTCTGCTTTCATAAATGCTCATTAGTTAATAGTGAGAATCGCATTGGGTTTGTGAACTGCAAATAATCATTTGAGCCCCATATTCCCTGGGTTTACCTGAAATGAACTCTTGCTTGTAGGAAGACACAGATCCTGGGATTTAACTCAGTTTCTATAGCCAAATTCAGACTAGAATTCTCATCCCTGAAAAACACTCTGTTTTAAGGCCAGAATCATCCTCTTCTTTCCAGAGTCTAAAATACAGCAAGAACCATGAGCATGCCCTGAATAAAAGAAATGTGTTTCCTACACATACGGACCATATTTAGTTCAACTCTGCTTATGAAACTGATAAAAACCACAGCTCCTCTTACATAAATCCTCTTAAGTTAATAGTGGGAATAACGTAGGGTTCATGAACTGCCTAAAATCATTTAAGCCAATAATTCACTGGGTTTACCAGAAATGAACACTTGCTTGTAGGAAGACACTGATCCTGGGTTTTAACTCCGTTTCTGAAGGCAAATTCAGACCAGAATTCTCATCCCTGAAAAACACTCTGTTTTAAGGCCAGAATCATCCTCTTCTTTCCAGAGTCTTAAATACAGTAAGAACCAAGAGCATGCCCAGAAAAAAAGAACTGTGTTTCCTACTTATACAGACCATATGTAGTTCAACTCTGCTTATGAAACTGATACAAACCACAGCTCCTGTTACATAAATCCTCTTAAGTTAATAGTGAGAATAACGTAGGGTTCGTGAACTGCGAAAAATCATTTAAGCCCAAAATTCACTGGGTTTACCAGAAATGAACACATGCTTGTAGGAAGACACTGATCCTGGGGTTTAACTCCGTTTCTGAAGGCAAATTCAGACCAGAGTTTTCATCTCTGAAAAACACTGTGTTTTAAGGCAAGAATCATCCTCCTCTTTCCTGTGTCTCCAATATAGTAAGATACATGAGCATGCCCAGAAAAAAAGAACTGTGTTTCCTACTTGTACAGACCATATGTAGTTCAACTCTGATTATGAAACTGATACAAACCACAGCTCCTGTTACATAAATCCTCTTAAGTTAATAGTGAGAATAACGTAGGGTTCGTGAACTGCGAAAAATCATTTGAGCCCAAAATTCACTGGGTTTACCAGAAATGAACACTTGCTTGTAGGAAGACACAGATCCAGGGATTTAACTCCGTTTCTGAAGGGAAATTGAGACCAGAATTCTCATCCCTGAAACACACACTGTTTTATCACAAGAAGCAAGCTCTTCTTTCCAGAGTCTATAATACAGCAAGAACAATGAGCATGCCCTGAAAAAAAGAACTGTGTATCCTACTCATAAGGACCATATGTATTCAACTCTGCTTATGAAACTGATACAAACCACAGCTCTGTTTTCATAAATGCTCTTTAGCTAATAGTGAGAATCTCGTTGGGTTCGTGAACTGCAAATAATCATTTGAGCCCAAAATTCACTGGGTTTACCAGAACTGAACTCTTGCTTGTAGGAAGACACAGATCCTGGGATTTAACTCCGTTTGTGAAAGGAAATTCAGACCAGAATTCTCTTCCCTGAAACACACACTGTTTTAACACAAGAAGCAAGCTCTTCTTTCCAGAGTCTAAAATACAGCAAGAACAATGAGCATGCCCTGAAAAAAAGAACTGCGTATCCTACTCATAAGGACCATATGTATTCAACTCTGCTTATGAAACTGATACAAACCACAGCTCTGCTTTCATATATGCTCTTTAGTTAATAGTGAGAATCGCATTGGGTTCGTGAACTACAAATAATCATTTGAGCCCCAAATTCCCTGGGTTTACCTGAAATGAACTCTTGCTTGTAGGAAGAAACAGATCCTGGGATTTAACTCAGTTTCTATAGCCAAATTCAGACTAGAATTCTCATCCCTGAAAAACACTCTGTTTTAAGGCCAGAATCATCCTCTTCTTTCCAGAGTCTAAAATACAGCCAGAACCATGAGCATGCCCTGAATAAAAGAAATGTGTTTCCTACACATACGGACCATATTTAGTTCAACTCTGCTTATGAAACTGATAAAAACCACAGCTCCTCTTACATAAATCCTCTTAAGTATATAGTGGGAATAACGTAGGGTTCGTGAACTGCCTAAAATCATTTAAGCCAAAAATTCACTGGGTTTACCAGAAATGAACACTTGCTTGTAGGAAGACACTGATCCTGGGGTTTAACTCCGTTTCTGAAGGCAAATTCAGACCAGAATTTTCATCTCTGAAAAACACTGTGTTTTAAGGCAAGAATCATCCTCCTCTTTCCTGCGTCTCCAATATACTAAGAAACATTAGCATGCCCAGAAAAAAAGAACTGTGTTTCCTACTTATACAGACCATATGTATTTCAAATCTGCTTATGAAACTGATACAAACCAAAGCTCCTTTTACATAAATTCTCTTAAGTTAATAGTGAGAATAACGTAAGGTTTGTGAACTGCGAAAAATAATTTGAGCCCCAAATTCACAGGGTTTACCAGAAATGAACACTTGGTTGTAGGAAGACACAGATCCAGGGATTTAACTCCGTTTCTGACGGGAAATTCAGACCAGAATTCTCATCCCTGGAACACACACTGTTTTATCACAAGAAGCAAGCTCTTCTTTCCAGAGTCTAAAATACAGCAAGAACAATGAGCATGCCCTGAAAAAATGAACTGTGTATCCTACTTATAAGGACCATATGTATTCAACCCTGCTTATGAAACTGATACAAACCACAGCTCTGCTTTCATAAATGCTCTTTAGTTAATAGTGAGAATCGCGTTGGGTTCATGAACTGCAAATAATCATTTGAGCACAAAATTCCCTGTGTTTACCTGAAATGAAGGCTTGCTTGTAGGAAGACACAGATCCTGGTATTTAACTCAGTTTCTATAGCCAAATTCAGACCAGAATTCTCATCCCTGAAAAACACTCTGTTTTAAGGCCAGAATCATCCTCTTCTTTCCAGAGTCTTAAATACAGCAAGAACAATGAGCATGCCCTGAATAAATGAACTGTGTTTCCTACTTATACAGACCATATGTAGTTCAACTCTGCTTATGAAACTGATACAAACCACAGCTCCTGTTACATACATCCTCTTAAGTTAATAGTGAGAATAACGTAGGGTTCGTGAACTGCGAAAAATCATTTAAGCCCAAAATTCACTGGGTTTACCAGAAATGAACACTTGCTTGTAGGAAGACACTGACCCTGGGGTTTAACTCCGTTTCTGAAGGCAAATTCAGACCATAGTTTTCATCTCTGAAAAACACTGTGTTTTAAGGCAAGAATCATCCTCCTCTTTCCTGAGTCTCCAATATAGTAAGATACATGAGCATGCCCAGAAAAAAAGAACTGTGTTTCCTACTTGTACAGACCATATGTAGTTCAACTCTGATTATGAAACTGATACAAACCACAGCTCCTGTTACATAAATCCTCTTAAGTTAATAGTGAGAATAACATAGGGTTCGTGAACTGCGAAAAATCATTTGAGCCCCAAAATCACTGGGTTTACCAGAAATGAACACTTGCTTGTAGGAAGACACAGATCCAGGGATTTAACTCCGTTTCTGAAGGGAAATTGAGACCAGAATTCTCATCCCTGAAACACACACTGTTTTATCACAAGAAGCAAGCTCTTCTTTCTAGAGTCTATAATACAGCAAGAACAATGAGCATGCCCTGAAAAAAAGAACTGTGTATCCTACTCATAAGGACCATATGTATTCAACTCTGCTTATGAAACAGATACAAACCACAGCTCTGCTTTCATAAATGCTCTTTAGCTAATAGTGAGAATCGCGTTGGGTTCGTGAACTGCAAATAATCATTTGAGCCCAAAATTCACTGGGTTTACCAGAACTGAACTCTTGCTTGTAGGAAGACACAGATCCTGGGATTTAACTCCGTTTCTGAAAGGAAATTCAGACCAGAATTCTCTTCCCTGAAACACACACTGTTTTAACACAAGAAACAAGCTCTTCTTTCCAGAGTCTAAAATACAGCAAGAACAATGAGTATGCCCTGAAAAAAAGAACTGTGTATCCTACTCACAAGGACCATATGTATTCAACTCTGCTTATGAAACTGATACAAACCACAGCTCTGCTTTCATAAATGCTCTTTAGTTAATAGTGAGAATCGCATTGGGTTCGTGAACTACAAATAATCATTTGAGCCCCAAATTCCCTGGGTTTACCTGAAATGAACTCTTGCTTGTAGGAAGACACAGATCCTGGGATTTTACTCAGTTTCTATAGCCAAATTCAGACTAGAATTCTCATCCCTGAAAAACACTCTGTTTTAACGCCAGAATCATCCTCTTTTTTCCAGAGTCTAAAATACAGCAAGAATCATGAGCATGCCCTGAATAAAAGAAATGTGTTTCCTACACATACGGACCATATTTAGTTCAACTCTGCTTATGAAACTGATAAAAACCACAGCTCCTCTTACATAAATCCTCTTAAGTTAATAGTGGGAATAACGTACGGTTCGTGAACTGCCTGAAATCATTTAAGCCAAAAATTCACTGGGTTTACCAGAAATGAACACTTGCTTGTAGGAAGACACTGATCCTGGGGTTTAACTCCGTTTCTGAAGGCAAATTCAGACCAGAGTTTTCATCTCTGAAAAACACTGTGTTTTAAGGCAAGAATCATCCTCCTCTTTCCTGCGTCTCCAATATACTAAGAAACATGAGTATGCCCAGAAAAAAAGAACTGTGTTTCCTACTTATACAGACCATATGTATTTCAAATCTGCTTATGAAACTGATACAAACCAAAGCTCCTGTTACATAAATTCTCTTAAGTTAATAGTGAGAATAACGTAAGGTTTGTGAACTGCGAAAAATAATTTGAGCCCCAAATTCACAGGGTTTACCAGAAATGAACACTTGGTTATAGGAAGACACAGATCCAGGGATTTAACTCCGTTTCTGACGGGAAATTCAGACCAGAATTCTCATCCCTGGAACACACACTGTTTGATCACAAGAAGCAAGCTCTTCTTTCCAGAGTCTAAAATAAGCAAGAACAATGAGCATGCCCTGAAAAAAAGAACTGTGTATCCTACTTATAAGGACCATATGTATTCAACCCTGCTTATGAAACTGATACAAACCACAGCTCTGCTTTCATAAATGCTCTTTAGTTAATAGTGAGAATCGCGTTGGGTTCATGAACTGCAAATAATCATTTGAGCACAAAATTCCCTGTGTTTACCTGAAATGAAGGCTTGCTTGTAGGAAGACACAGATCCTGGTATTTAACTCAGTTTCTATAGCCAAATTCAGACCAGAATTCTCATCCCTGAAAAACACTCTGTTTTAAGGCCAGAATCATCCTCTTCTTTCCAGAGTCTTAAATACAGCAAGAACAATGAGCATGCCCTGAATAAATGAACTGTGTTTCCTACTTATACAGACCATATGTAGTTCAACTCTGCTTATGAAACTGATACAAACCACAGCTCCTGTTACATACATCCTCTTAAGTTAATAGTGAGAATAACGTAGGGTTCGTGAACTGCGAAAAATCATTTAAGCCCAAAATTCACTGGGTTTACCAGAAATGAACACTTGCTTGTAGGAAGACACTGACCCTGGGGTTTAACTCCGTTTCTGAAGGCAAATTCAGACCATAGTTTTCATCTCTGAAAAACACTGTGTTTTAAGGCAAGAATCATCCTCCTCTTTCCTGAGTCTCCAATATAGTAAGATACATGAGCATGCCCAGAAAAAAAGAACTGTGTTTCCTACTTGTACAGACCATATGTAGTTCAACTCTGATTATGAAACTGATACAAACCACAGCTCCTGTTACATAAATCCTCTTAAGTTAATAGTGAGAATAACATAGGGTTCGTGAACTGCGAAAAATCATTTGAGCCCCAAAATCACTGGGTTTACCAGAAATGAACACTTGCTTGTAGGAAGACACAGATCCAGGGATTTAACTCCGTTTCTGAAGGGAAATTGAGACCAGAATTCTCATCCCTGAAACACACACTGTTTTATCACAAGAAGCAAGCTCTTCTTTCTAGAGTCTATAATACAGCAAGAACAATGAGCATGCCCTGAAAAAAAGAACTGTGTATCCTACTCATAAGGACCATATGTATTCAACTCTGCTTATGAAACAGATACAAACCACAGCTCTGCTTTCATAAATGCTCTTTAGCTAATAGTGAGAATCGCGTTGGGTTCGTGAACTGCAAATAATCATTTGAGCCCAAAATTCACTGGGTTTACCAGAACTGAACTCTTGCTTGTAGGAAGACACAGATCCTGGGATTTAACTCCGTTTCTGAAAGGAAATTCAGACCAGAATTCTCTTCCCTGAAACACACACTGTTTTAACACAAGAAACAAGCTCTTCTTTCCAGAGTCTAAAATACAGCAAGAACAATGAGTATGCCCTGAAAAAAAGAACTGTGTATCCTACTCACAAGGACCATATGTATTCAACTCTGCTTATGAAACTGATACAAACCACAGCTCTGCTTTCATAAATGCTCTTTAGTTAATAGTGAGAATCGCATTGGGTTCGTGAACTACAAATAATCATTTGAGCCCCAAATTCCCTGGGTTTACCTGAAATGAACTCTTGCTTGTAGGAAGACACAGATCCTGGGATTTTACTCAGTTTCTATAGCCAAATTCAGACTAGAATTCTCATCCCTGAAAAACACTCTGTTTTAACGCCAGAATCATCCTCTTTTTTCCAGAGTCTAAAATACAGCAAGAATCATGAGCATGCCCTGAATAAAAGAAATGTGTTTCCTACACATACGGACCATATTTAGTTCAACTCTGCTTATGAAACTGATAAAAACCACAGCTCCTCTTACATAAATCCTCTTAAGTTAATAGTGGGAATAACGTACGGTTCGTGAACTGCCTGAAATCATTTAAGCCAAAAATTCACTGGGTTTACCAGAAATGAACACTTGCTTGTAGGAAGACACTGATCCTGGGGTTTAACTCCGTTTCTGAAGGCAAATTCAGACCAGAGTTTTCATCTCTGAAAAACACTGTGTTTTAAGGCAAGAATCATCCTCCTCTTTCCTGCGTCTCCAATATACTAAGAAACATGAGTATGCCCAGAAAAAAAGAACTGTGTTTCCTACTTATACAGACCATATGTATTTCAAATCTGCTTATGAAACTGATACAAACCAAAGCTCCTGTTACATAAATTCTCTTAAGTTAATAGTGAGAATAACGTAAGGTTTGTGAACTGCGAAAAATAATTTGAGCCCCAAATTCACAGGGTTTACCAGAAATGAACACTTGGTTATAGGAAGACACAGATCCAGGGATTTAACTCCGTTTCTGACGGGAAATTCAGACCAGAATTCTCATCCCTGGAACACACACTGTTTGATCACAAGAAGCAAGCTCTTCTTTCCAGAGTCTAAAATAAGCAAGAACAATGAGCATGCCCTGAAAAAAAGAACTGTGTATCCTACTTATAAGGACCATATGTATTCAACTCTGCTTATGAAACTGATACAAACCACAGCTCTGCTTTCATAAATGCTCTTTAGTTAATAGTGAGAATCGCGTTGGGTTCGTGAACTGCAAATAATCATTTGAGCCCAAAATTCCCTGGGTTTACCTGAAATGAAGGCTTGCTTGTAGGAAGACACAGATCCTGGTATTTAACTCAGTTTCTATAGCCCAATTCAGACCAGAATTCTCATCCCTGAAAAACACTCTGTTTTAAGGCCAGAATCATCCTCTTCTTTCCAGTGTCTTAAATACAGCAAGAACAATGAGCATGCCCTGAAAAAATGAACTGTGTTTCCTACTTATACATACCATATGTAGTTCAACTCTGCTTATGAAACTGATACAAACCACAGCTCCTGTTACATACATCCTCTTAAGTTAATAGTGAGAATAACGTAGGGTTCGTGAACTGCGAAAAATCATTTAAGCCCAAAATTCACTGGGTTTACCAGAAAAGAACACTTGCTTGTAGGAAGACACTGATCCTGGGGTTTAACTCCGTTTCTGAAGGCAAATTCAGACCAGAGTACTCATCCCTGAAACACACTCTTTTTTAACGCAAGAAGCAAACTCTTCTTTCCAGAGTCTAAAATACAGCAAGAACCATGAGCATTCCCTGAATAAAAGAACTGTGTTTCCTACTCATATGGACCATATGTAGTTCAACTCTGCTTATGAAACTGATAAAAAACACAGATCCTCTTACATAAATGCTCTTTGGTTAATAGTGAGACTCATGTTGGGTTCGTGAACTGCGAAAAATCTTTGAGCCCAAAATACAGTGGGTTTACCAGAAATGAACTCTTGTTTGTAGGAAGACACAGATCCTGGGGTTTAACTCCGTTTTTGAAGGCAAATTCAGACCAGAGTTCTCATCTCTGAAAAACACTGTGTTTTAAGGCAAGAATCATCCTCCTCTTGCCAGCCTCTGCAATATAGTAAGAAACATGAGCATGCCCAGAAAAAAAGAACTGTGTTTCCTACTTATACAGACCACATGTAGTTCAACTCTGCTTATGAAACTGATACAAAACACAGCTCCTCTTACATAAATGCTCTTTAGTTAATAGTGAGAATAGCGTTGGGTTCGTGAACTGGGAAAAATCATTTGAGCCCAAAATTCACTGTGTTTACCAGAACTGAACTCTTGCTTGTAGGAAGACACAGATCCTAGGGATTAATTCTGTTTCTGACGCGAAATTCAGAACAGAATTCTCATCCCTGAAAAACACTCTGTTTTAAGGCATGAATCTTCCTCTTCTTTCCATGGTCTCCAATACAGTAATATCCATGAACATGCCAAGAAAAAAAGAACTATGTTTCCTACACATACGGACCATATGTAGTCCAACTCTGATTATGAAACTGATACAGACCACAGCTCCTCTTACATAAATGTTCTTTAGTTAATAGTGATAATCGCATTGGGTCCTAGAACTGTATAAAATCATTTGAGCCGAAAATTCACTTGGTTTACCAAAAATGAACACTTACATGTAGGAAGACACAGATCCAGGATATTAACTCCGTTTCTGAAGGGATTCAGACCAGAATTCTCATCCCTGAAATACACACTGTTTTATCACAAGAAGCAAGCTCTTCTTTCCAGATTCTAAAATACAGCAAGAACCATGAGCATGCCCTGAAAAAAAGAACTGTGTTTCCTACTCATACGGACCATATGTAGTCCAACTCTGCTTATGGAACTGATAGAAACCACAGCTCCTGTGACATAAATCCTCTTAAGATAATAGTGAGAATTGTGTAGGGTTCGTGAACTGCAAATAATCATTTGAGCCCAAAATTCACTGTGTTTACCTGAAATAAACTCTTGCTTGGGTGAAGACACAGATCCTGGGATTTAACTCCATTTCTGAAAGGAAATTCAGACCAGAATTCTCATCCCTGAAACAGACACTGTTTTAACACAAGAAGCAAGCTCTTCTTTCCAGAGTCTAAAATAGAGCAAGAAAAATGAGCATGCCCTGAAAACAAGACCTGTGTATCCTACTCATAAGGACCACATGTATTCAACTCTGCTTATGAAACTGATACAAACCACAGCTCCTCTTACCTAAATGCTCTTTAGTTAATAGTGAGAATCGTGTTGGGTTCGTGAATGCGAAAAATTATTTGAGCCCAAAATTCACTGGGTTTACCTGAAATGAACTCTTGCTTGTACGAAGACACAGATCCTAGGGTTTATCTCAGTTTCTACAGGCAAATTCAGACAAGGGTACACATCCCTGAAACACACTCTTTTTTAACGCAAGAAGCAAGCTCTTCTTTCCAGAGTCTAGAATACAGCAAGAACCATGAGCATGCCCTGAATAAAAGAACTGTGTTTCCTACTCAAAGGGACCATATGCAGTTCAACTCTGCTTATGAAACTTATAAAAACCACAGCTCCTCTTACATAAATGCTCTTTAGTTAATAGTGATAATTGCGTTGGGTCCTAGAATTGTGTAAAATCTTTTGAGCCGAAAATTCACTTGGTTTAACAGAAATGAACTCATGCTTGTAGGAAGACACAGATCCAGGGGTTTAACTCCGCTTCTGAAAGGAAATTCATTCCAGAGTACTCATCCCTGAAAAACACACTGTTTTAACACAAGAAGCAAGCTCTTCTTTACTGACTCTAAAATACAGCAAGAACAATGAGCATGCCCTGAAAAAAAGAACTGTGTATCCTAATCATGAGGACCAAATGTATTCAACGCTGATTATGAAACTGATACAAACCACAGCTCTGCTTTCATAAATGCTCTTTAGTTAATAGTGAGAATCGCGTTGGGTTCGTGAACTGCAAATAATCATTTGAGCCCCATATTCCCTGGGTTTACCTGAAATGAACTCTTGCTTGTAGCAAGACACAGATCCAGGGATTTAACTCCGTTTCTGAAGGGAAATTCAGACCAGAATTCTCATCCCTGAAACACACACTGTTTTAACACAAGAAGCAAGCTCTTCTTTCCAGAGTCTAAAATACAGCAAGAACAATGAGCATGCCCTGAAAAAAAGAACTGTGTATCCTACTCATACGGACCATATTTAGTTCAACTCTGGTTATGAAACTGATAAAAATCACAGCTCCTCTTACATAAATCCTCTTAAGTTAATAGTGAGAATCGCATTGGGTTCGTGAACTGCAAATAATCATTTGAGCCCCATATTCCCTGGGTTTACCTGAAATGAACTCTTGCTTGTAGGAAGACACAGATCCTGGGATTTAACTCAGTTTCTATAGCCAAATTAATACCACAATTCTCATCCCTGAAAAACACTCTGTTTTAAGGCCAGAATCATCCTCTTCTTTCCAGAGTCTAAAATACAGCAAGAACCATGAGCATGCCCTGAATAACAGAAATGTGTTTCCTACTCCTACGGACCATATTTAGTTCAACTCTGCTTATGAAACTGATAAAAACCACAGCTCCTCTAACATAAATCCTCTTAAGTTAATAGTTAGAATCATGTTGGGTTCGTGAACTGCGAAAAATCTTTGAGCCCAAAATACACTGGGTTTACCAGAAATGATCTCTTGCTTGTAGGAAGACACTGATCCTGGGGTTTAACTCCGTTTTTGAAGGCAAATTCAGACCAGAGTTCTCAACTCTGAAAAACACTGTGTTTTAAGGCAAGAATCATCCTCCTCTTGCCAGCCTCGGCAATATAGTAAGAAACATGAGCATGCCCAGAAAAAAAGAACTGTGTTTCCTACTTTAACAGACCACATGTATTCAACTCTGCTTATGAAACTGATACAAACCACAGCTCCTCTTACCTAAATGCTCTTTAGTTAATAGTGAGAATCGCGTTGGGTTCGTGAATGCGAAAAATTATTTGAGCCCAAAATTCACTGGGTTTACCTGAAATGAACTCTTGCTTGTACGAAGACACAGATCCTAGGGTTTATCTCAGTTTCTACAGGCAAATTCAGACAAGGGTACACATCCCTGAAACACACTCTTTTTTAACGCAAGAAGGAAGCTCTTCTTTCCAGAGTCTAGAATACAGCAAGAACCATGAGCATGCCCTGAATAAAAGAACTGTGTTTCCTACACAAAGGGACCATATGCAGTTCAACTCTACTTATGAAACTTATAAAAACCACAGCTCCTCTTACATAAATGCTCTTTAGTTAATAGTGATAATTGCGTTGGGTCCTAGAATTGTGTAAAATCTTTTGAGCCGAAAATTCACTTGGTTTAACAGAAATGAACTCTTGCTTGTAGGATGACACAGATCCAGGGGTTTAACTCCGTTTCTGAAAGGAAATACAAACCAGAGTACTCATCCCTGAAACACACACTGTTTTAACACAAGAAGCAAGCTCTTCTTTCCAGAGTCTAAAATACAGCAAGAACAATGAGCATGCCCTGAAAAAAAGAACTGTGTATCCTACTCATAAGGACCAAATGTATTCAACGCTGATTATGAAACTGATACAAACCACAGCTCTGCTTTCATAAATGCTCTTTAGTTAATAGTGAGAATCGTGTTGGGGTTGTGAACTGTGAATAATCATTTGATCCCAAAATTCACTGGGTTTACCTGAAAAGAACTCTTGCTTGTAGCAAGACACAGATCCAGGGATTTAACTCCGTTTCTGAAGGGAAATTCAGACCGGAATTCTCATCCCTGAAACACACACTGTTTTAACACAAGAAGCAAGCTCTTCTTTCCAGAGTCTAAAATACAGCAAGAACAATGAGCATGCCCTGAAAAAAAGAACTGTGTATCCTACTCATACGGACCATATTTAGTTCAACTCTGGTTATGAAACTGATAAAAATCACAGCTCCTCTTACATAAATCCTCTTAAGTTAATAGTGAGAATCGCATTGGGTTCGTGAACTGCAAATAATCATTTGAGCCCCATATTCCCTGGGTTTACCTGAAATGAACTCTTGCTTGTTGGAAGACACAGATCCTGGGATTTAACTCAGTTTCTATAGCCAAATTAATACCACAATTCTCATCCCTGAAAAACACTCTCTTTTAAGGCCAGAATCATCCTCTTCTTTCCAGAGTCTAAAATACAGCAAGAACCATGAGCATGCCCTGAATAACAGAAATGTGTTTCCTACTCCTACGGACCATATTTAGTTCAACTCTGCTTATGAAACTGATACAAACCACAGCTCCTGTTACATACATCCTCTTAAGTTAATAGTGAGAATAACGTAGGGTTCGTGAACTGCGAAAAATCATTTAAGCCCAAAATTCACTGGGTTTACCAGAAAAGAACACTTGCTTGTAGGAAGACACTGATCCTGGGGTTTAACTCCGTTTCTGAAGGCAAATTCAGACCAGAGTACTCATCCCTGAAACACACTCTTTTTTAACGCAAGAAGCAAACTCTTCTTTCCAGAGTCTAAAATACAGCAAGAACCATGAGCATTCCCTGAATAAAAGAACTGTGTTTCCTACTCATATGGACCATATGTAGTTCAACTCTGCTTATGAAACTGATAAAAAACACAGATCCTCTTACATAAATGCTCTTTGGTTAATAGTGAGACTCATGTTGGGTTCGTGAACTGCGAAAAATCTTTGAGCCCAAAATACAGTGGGTTTACCAGAAATGAACTCTTGTTTGTAGGAAGACACAGATCCTGGGGTTTAACTCCGTTTTTGAAGGCAAATTCAGACCAGAGTTCTCATCTCTGAAAAACACTGTGTTTTAAGGCAAGAATCATCCTCCTCTTGCCAGCCTCTGCAATATAGTAAGAAACATGAGCATGCCCAGAAAAAAAGAACTGTGTTTCCTACTTATACAGACCACATGTAGTTCAACTCTGCTTATGAAACTGATACAAAACACAGCTCCTCTTACATAAATGCTCTTTAGTTAATAGTGAGAATAGCGTTGGGTTCGTGAACTGGGAAAAATCATTTGAGCCCAAAATTCACTGTGTTTACCAGAACTGAACTCTTGCTTGTAGGAAGACACAGATCCTAGGGATTAATTCTGTTTCTGACGCGAAATTCAGAACAGAATTCTCATCCCTGAAAAACACTCTGTTTTAAGGCATGAATCTTCCTCTTCTTTCCATGGTCTCCAATACAGTAATATCCATGAACATGCCAAGAAAAAAAGAACTATGTTTCCTACACATACGGACCATATGTAGTCCAACTCTGATTATGAAACTGATACAGACCACAGCTCCTCTTACATAAATGTTCTTTAGTTAATAGTGATAATCGCATTGGGTCCTAGAACTGTATAAAATCATTTGAGCCGAAAATTCACTTGGTTTACCAAAAATGAACACTTACATGTAGGAAGACACAGATCCAGGATATTAACTCCGTTTCTGAAGGGATTCAGACCAGAATTCTCATCCCTGAAATACACACTGTTTTATCACAAGAAGCAAGCTCTTCTTTCCAGATTCTAAAATACAGCAAGAACCATGAGCATGCCCTGAAAAAAAGAACTGTGTTTCCTACTCATACGGACCATATGTAGTCCAACTCTGCTTATGGAACTGATAGAAACCACAGCTCCTGTGACATAAATCCTCTTAAGATAATAGTGAGAATTGTGTAGGGTTCGTGAACTGCAAATAATCATTTGAGCCCAAAATTCACTGTGTTTACCTGAAATAAACTCTTGCTTGGGTGAAGACACAGATCCTGGGATTTAACTCCATTTCTGAAAGGAAATTCAGACCAGAATTCTCATCCCTGAAACAGACACTGTTTTAACACAAGAAGCAAGCTCTTCTTTCCAGAGTCTAAAATAGAGCAAGAAAAATGAGCATGCCCTGAAAACAAGACCTGTGTATCCTACTCATAAGGACCACATGTATTCAACTCTGCTTATGAAACTGATACAAACCACAGCTCCTCTTACCTAAATGCTCTTTAGTTAATAGTGAGAATCGTGTTGGGTTCGTGAATGCGAAAAATTATTTGAGCCCAAAATTCACTGGGTTTACCTGAAATGAACTCTTGCTTGTACGAAGACACAGATCCTAGGGTTTATCTCAGTTTCTACAGGCAAATTCAGACAAGGGTACACATCCCTGAAACACACTCTTTTTTAACGCAAGAAGCAAGCTCTTCTTTCCAGAGTCTAGAATACAGCAAGAACCATGAGCATGCCCTGAATAAAAGAACTGTGTTTCCTACTCAAAGGGACCATATGCAGTTCAACTCTGCTTATGAAACTTATAAAAACCACAGCTCCTCTTACATAAATGCTCTTTAGTTAATAGTGATAATTGCGTTGGGTCCTAGAATTGTGTAAAATCTTTTGAGCCGAAAATTCACTTGGTTTAACAGAAATGAACTCATGCTTGTAGGAAGACACAGATCCAGGGGTTTAACTCCGCTTCTGAAAGGAAATTCATTCCAGAGTACTCATCCCTGAAAAACACACTGTTTTAACACAAGAAGCAAGCTCTTCTTTACTGACTCTAAAATACAGCAAGAACAATGAGCATGCCCTGAAAAAAAGAACTGTGTATCCTAATCATGAGGACCAAATGTATTCAACGCTGATTATGAAACTGATACAAACCACAGCTCTGCTTTCATAAATGCTCTTTAGTTAATAGTGAGAATCGCGTTGGGTTCGTGAACTGCAAATAATCATTTGAGCCCCATATTCCCTGGGTTTACCTGAAATGAACTCTTGCTTGTAGCAAGACACAGATCCAGGGATTTAACTCCGTTTCTGAAGGGAAATTCAGACCAGAATTCTCATCCCTGAAACACACACTGTTTTAACACAAGAAGCAAGCTCTTCTTTCCAGAGTCTAAAATACAGCAAGAACAATGAGCATGCCCTGAAAAAAAGAACTGTGTATCCTACTCATACGGACCATATTTAGTTCAACTCTGGTTATGAAACTGATAAAAATCACAGCTCCTCTTACATAAATCCTCTTAAGTTAATAGTGAGAATCGCATTGGGTTCGTGAACTGCAAATAATCATTTGAGCCCCATATTCCCTGGGTTTACCTGAAATGAACTCTTGCTTGTAGGAAGACACAGATCCTGGGATTTAACTCAGTTTCTATAGCCAAATTAATACCACAATTCTCATCCCTGAAAAACACTCTGTTTTAAGGCCAGAATCATCCTCTTCTTTCCAGAGTCTAAAATACAGCAAGAACCATTAGCATGCCCTGAGTAACAGAAATGTGTTTCCTCCTCCTACGGACCATATTTAGTTCAACTCTGCTTATGAAACTGATAAAAACCACAGCTCCTCTAACATAAATCCTCTTAAGTTAATAGTTAGAATCATGTTGGGTTCGTGAACTGCGAAAAATCTTTGAGCCCAAAATACACTGGGTTTACCAGAAATGATCTCTTGCTTGTAGGAAGACACTGATCCTGGGGTTTAACTCCGTTTTTGAAGGCAAATTCAGACCAGAGTTCTCAACTCTGAAAAACACTGTGTTTTAAGGCAAGAATCATCCTCCTCTTGCCAGCCTCGGCAATATAGTAAGAAACATGAGCATGCCCAGAAAAAAAGAACTGTGTTTCCTACTTTAACAGACCACATGTATTCAACTCTGCTTATGAAACTGATACAAACCACAGCTCCTCTTACCTAAATGCTCTTTAGTTAATAGTGAGAATCGCGTTGGGTTCGTGAATGCGAAAAATTATTTGAGCCCAAAATTCACTGGGTTTACCTGAAATGAACTCTTGCTTGTACGAAGACACAGATCCTAGGGTTTATCTCAGTTTCTACAGGCAAATTCAGACAAGGGTACACATCCCTGAAACACACTCTTTTTTAACGCAAGAAGGAAGCTCTTCTTTCCAGAGTCTAGAATACAGCAAGAACCATGAGCATGCCCTGAATAAAAGAACTGTGTTTCCTACACAAAGGGACCATATGCAGTTCAACTCTGCTTATGAAACTTATAAAAACCACAGCTCCTCTTACATAAATGCTCTTTAGTTAATAGTGATAATTGCGTTGGGTCCTAGAATTGTGTAAAATCTTTTGAGCCGAAAATTCACTTGGTTTAACAGAAATGAACTCTTGCTTGTAGGATGACACAGATCCAGGGGTTTAACTCCGTTTCTGAAAGGAAATACAAACCAGAGTACTCATCCCTGAAACACACACTGTTTTAACACAAGAAGCAAGCTCTTCTTTCCAGAGTCTAAAATACAGCAAGAACAATGATCATGCCCTGAAAAAAAGAACTGTGTATCCTATTCATAAGGACCAAATGTATTCAACGCTGATTATGAAACTGATACAAACCACAGCTCTGCTTTCATAAATGCTCTTTAGTTAATAGTGAGAATCGTGTTGGGGTTGTGAACTGTGAATAATCATTTGATCCCAAAATTCACTGGGTTTACCTGAAAAGAACTCTTGCTTGTAGCAAGACACAGATCCAGGGATTTAAATCCGTTTCTGAAGGGAAATTCAGACCGGAATTCTCATCCCTGAAACACACACTGTTTTAACACAAGAAGCAAGCTCTTCTTTCCAGAGTCTAAAATACAGCAAGAACAATGAGCATGCCCTGAAAAAAAGAACTGTGTATCCTACTCATACGGACCATATTTAGTTCAACTCTGGTTATGAAACTGATAAAAATCACAGCTCCTCTTACATAAATCCTCTTAAGTTAATAGTGAGAATCGCATTGGGTTCGTGAACTGCAAATAATCATTTGAGCCCCATATTCCCTGGGTTTACCTGAAATGAACTCTTGCTTGTTGGAAGACACAGATCCTGGGATTTAACTCAGTTTCTATAGCCAAATTAATACCACAATTCTCATCCCTGAAAAACACTCTCTTTTAAGGCCAGAATCATCCTCTTCTTTCCAGAGTCTAAAATACAGCAAGAACCATGAGCATGCCCTGAATAACAGAAATGTGTTTCCTACTCCTACGGACCATATTTAGTTCAACTCTGCTTATGAAACTGATAAAAACCACAGCTCCTCTAACATAAATCCTCTTAAGTTAATAGTTAGAATCATGTTGGGTTCGTGAACTGCGAAAAATCTTTGAGCCCAAAATACACTGGGTTTACCAGAAATGATCTCTTGCTTGTAGGAAGACACTGATCCTGGGGTTTAACTCCGTTTTTGAAGGCAAATTCAGACCAGAGTTCTCAACTCTGAAAAACACTGTGTTTTAAGGCAAGAATCATCCTCCTCTTGCCAGCCTCGGCAATATAGTAAGAAACATGAGCATGCCCAGAAAAAAAGAACTGTGTTTCCTACTTTAACAGACCACATGTAGTTCAACTCTGCTTATGAAACTCATACAAACCACAGCTCCTGTTACATAAATCCTCTTAAGTTAATAGTGAGAATAACGTAGGGTTCGTGAACTGCGAAAAATCATTTGAGCCCAAAATTCACTGGGTTTACCAGAAATGAACACTTGCTTGTAGGAAGACACAGATCCAGGGATTTAACTCCGTTTCTGAAGGGAAATTCAGACCAGAATTCTCATCCCTGAAACACACAATGTTTTAACACAAGAAGCAAGCTCTTCTTTCCAGAGTATAAAATACAGCACGAACAATGAGCATGCCCTGAAAAAAAGAACTGTGTATCCTACTCATAAGGACCATATGTATTCAACTCTGCTTATGAAACTGATACAAACCACAGCTCTGCTTTCATAAATGCTCTTTAGTTAATAGTGAGAATCGCGTTGGGGTCGTGAACTGCGAATAATCATTTGATCCCAAAATTCACTGGGTTTACCTGAAATGAACTCTTGCTTGTAGGAAGACAGAGATCCAGGGATTTAACTCCGTTTCTGAAGGGAAATTCAGACCAGAATTGTCATCCATGAAACACTCACTGTTTTAACACAAGAAGCAAGCTCTTCTTTCCAGAGTCTAAAATACAGCAAGAAAAATGACCATGCCCTGAAAAAATGACTGTGTTTCCTACTCATACGAACGATATTTAGTTCAACTCTGGTTATGGAACTGATAAAAACCACAGCCCCTCTTACATAAATGCTCTTTAGTTAATAGTGAGAATCGCGTTGGGTTCGTGAACTGCGAAACATCATATGAGCCCAAAATTCACTGGGTTAAAAAGAAATGAACTCTTGCGAGTAGGAAGACACAGATCCTGGGGTTTACCTCCGTTTCTGAAGGGAAATTCAGACCAGAGTTCTCATCCCTGAAACACACTCTGTTTTAATGAAGAAGCAAGCTCTTCCTTCCAGAGTCTAAAATACAGCAAGAACCATTAGCATGGCCTGAAAAAAAGAACTGTGTTTCCTACTCATACGGACCATATGTAGTTCAACTCTGCTTATGAAACTGATAAAAAACACAGCTGCTCTTACATAAATGCTCTTTGGTTAATAGTGAGAATCATGTTGGGTTCGTGAACTGCGAAAAATCTTTGAGCCCAAAATTCACTGGGTTTACCAGAAATGAACACTTGCTTGTAGGAAGACACAGATCCAGGGATTTAACTCCGTTTCTGAAGGGAAATTCAAACCAGAATTCTAGTCCCTGAAACACACACTGTTTTATCACAAGAAGAAAGCTCTTCTTTCCAGAATCTAAAATACAGCAAGAACAATGAGCATGCCCTGAAAAAAAGAACTGTGTATCCTACTCATAAGGACCATATGTATTCAACTCTGCTTATGAAACTGATACAAACCACAGCTCTGCTTTCATAAATGCTCTTTAGATAATAGTGATAATCACATTGGGTTCGTCAACTGCAAATAATCATTTGATCCCAAAATTCACTGGGTTTACCTGAAATGAACTCTTGCTTGCAGGAAGACACAGATCCAGGGATTTAACCCAGTTTCTATAGCCAAATTAAGACCGCAATACTCATCCCTGAAAAACACTCTGTTTTAAGGCCAGAATCATCCTCTTCTTTCCAGAGTCTAAAATACAGCAAGAACCATGAGCATGCCTTGAATAACAGAAATGTGTTTCCTATTCCTACGGACCATATTTAGTTCAACTCTGCTTATGAAACTGATAAAAACCACAGCTCCTCTAACATAAATCCTCTTAAGTTAATAGTGAGAATCCTGTTGGGTTCGTGAACTGCGAAAAATCTTTGAGCCCAAAATACACTGGGTTTACCAGAAATGATCTCTTGCTTGTCGGAAGACACTGATCCTGGGGTTTAACTCCGTTTTTGAAGGCAAATTCAGACCAGAGTTCTCAACTCTGAAAAACACTGTGTTTTAAGGCAAGAATCATCCTCCTCTTGCCAGCCTCTGCAATATAGTAAGAAACATGAGCATGCCCAGAAAAAAGAACTGTGTTTCCTACTTATACAGACCACATGTAGTTCAACTCTGCTTATGAAACTCATACAAACCACAGCTCCTGTTACATAAATCCTCTTAAGTTATAGTGAGAATAACGTAGGGTTCGTGAACTGCGAAAAATCATTTGAGCCCAAAATTCACTGGGTTTACCAGAAATGAACACATGCTTGTAGGAAGACACAGATCCAGGGATTTAACTCCGTTTCTGAAGGGAAATTCAGACCAGAATTCTCATCCCTGAAACACACACTGTTTTAACACAAGAAGCAAGCTCTTCTTTCCAGAGTATAAAATACAGCACGAACAATGAGCATGCCCTGAAAAAAAGAACTGTGTATCCTACTCATAAGGACCATATGTATTCAACTCTGCTTATGAAACTGATACAAACCACAGCTCTGCTTTCATAAATGCTCTTTAGTTAATAGTGAGAATCGCGTTGGGGTCGTGAACTGCGAATAATCATTTGATCCCAAAATTCACTGGGTTTACCTGAAATGAACTCTTGCTTGTAGGAAGACACAGATCCAGGGATTTAACTCCGTTTCTGAAGGGAAATTCAGACCAGAGTTCTCATCCCTGAAACACACTCTGTTTTAATGAAGAAGCAAGCTCTTCTTTCCAGAGTCTAAAATACAGCAAGAAAAATGACCATGCCCTGAAAAAATGACTGTGTTTCCTACTCATACGAACGATATTTAGTTCAACTCTGGTTATGGAACTGAGAAAAAACACAGCCCCTCTTACATAAATGCTCTTTAGTTAATAGTGAGAATCGTGTTGGGTTCGTGAACTGCAAAACATCATATGAGCCCAAAATTCACTGGGTTAAAAAGAAATGAACTCTTGCGAGTAGGAAGACACAGATCCTGGGGTTTACCTCCGTTTCTGAAGGGAAATTCATACCAGAATACTCATCCCTGAAACACACACTGTTTTAACACAAGAAGCAAACTCTTCTTTCCAGAGTCTAAAATACAGCAAGAACCATGAGCATGCACTGATAAAAAGAACTGTGTATCCTACTCATAAGGACCATATGTATTCAACTCTGCTTGTGAAACTGATACAAACCACAGCTCTGCTTTCATAAATGCTCTTTAGTTAATAGTGAGAATAACGTAGGATTTGTGAACTGCCTAAAATCATTTAAGCCCAAAATTCACTGGGTTTACCAGAAATGAACACTTGCTTGTAGGAAGACACAGATCCTGGGGTTTACCTCCATTTCTGAAGGGAAATTCAGACCAGAGTTCTCATCTCTGAAAAACACTGTGTTTTAAGGCAAGAATCATCCTCCTCTTACCAGCGTCTCCAATATAGTAAGAAACATGAGCATGCCCAGAAAAAAAGAACTGTGTTTCCTACTCATAGGGACCATATGCAGTTCAACTCTGCTTATGAAACTTATAAACACCACAGCTCCTCTTACATAAATGCTCTTTAGTTAATAGTGATAATTGCGTTGGGTCCTAGAATTGTGTAAAATCTTTTGAGCCGAAAATTCACTTGGTTTAACAGAAAATATCTCTTGCTTGTAGGATGACACAGATCCAGGGGTTTAACTCCGTTTCTGAAAGGAAATTCAAACCAGAGTACTCATCCCTGAAAAACACACTGTTTTAACACAAGAAGCAAGCTCTTCTTTCCAGAGTCTAAAATACAGCAAGAACAATGAGCATGCCCTGAAAAAAAGAACTGTGTATCCTACTCATAAGGACCAAATGTATTCAACGCTGATTATGAAACTGATACAAACCACAGCTCTGCTTTCATAAATGCTCTTTAGTTAATAGTGAGAATCGCATTGGGTCCGTGAACTGCAAAAAATCATTTGAGCACAAAATACACTGGGTTTACCAGAAATGAACACTTGCTTGTAGGAAGACACTGATCCTGGGGTTTAACTCCATTTCTGAAGGCAAATTCAGACCAGAGTTCTCAATTCTGAAAAACACTGTGTTTTAAGGCAAGAATCATCCTCCTCTTACCAGCGTCTCCAATATAGTAAGAAACATGAGCATGCCCAGAAAAAAAGAACTGTGTTTCCTACTTATACAGACCATATGTAGTTCAACTCTGCTTATGAAACTGATACAAACCACAGCTCCTGTTACATAAATCCTCTTAAGTTAATAGTGAGAATAACGTAGGGTTCGTGTACTGCGAAAAATCATTTGAGCCCAAAATTCACTGGGTTTACCAGAAATGAACACTTGCTTGTAGGAAGAAACAGATCCAGTGATTTAACTCCGTTTTTGAAGGGAAATTCAGAACAGAATTCTCATCCCTGAAACACACACTGTTTTAACACAAGAAGCAAGCTCTTCTTTCCAGAGTCTAAAATACAGCACGAACAATTAGCATGCCCTGAAAAAAAGAACTGTGTATCCTACTCATAAGGAACATATGTATTCAACTCTGCTTATGAAACTGATACAAACCACAGCTCTGCTTTCATAAATGCACTTTAGTTAATAGTGAGAATCGTGTTGGGGTCGTGAACTGCGAATAATCATTTGATCCCAAAATTCACTGGGTTGACCTGAAATGAACTCTTGCTTGTAGCAAGACACAGATCCAGGGATTTAACTCCATTTCTGAAGGGAAATTCAGACCAGAATTCTCATCCCTGAAACACACACTGTTTTAGCACAAGAAGCAATCTCTTCTTTCCAGAGTCTAAAATACAGCAAGAACAATGAGCATGCCCTGAAAAAAAGAACTGTGTATCCTACTCATACGGACCATATTTAGTTCAACTCTGGTTATGAAACTGATAAAAATCACAGCTCCTCTTACATAAATCCTCTTAAGTTAATAGTGAGAATAACCTAGGATTCGTGAACTGCCTAAAATCATTTAAGCCCAAAATTCACTGGGTTAAACCAGAAATGAACACTTGCTTGTAGGAAGACACAGATCCAGGGATTTAACTCCGTTTCTGAAGGAAAATTCAGACCAGAATTCTCATCCCTGAAACACACACTGTTCTATCACAAGAATCAAGCTCTTCTTTCCAGAGTCTAAAATACAGCAAGAACAATGAGCATGCCCTGAAAAAAAGAACTGTGTATCCTACTCATAAGGACCATATGAATTCAACTCTGCTTATGAAACTGATACAAACCACAGCTCTGCTTTCATAAATGCTCCTTAGTTAATAGTGAGAATCGCATTGGGTTCGTGAACTGCAAATAATCATTTGAGCCCCATATTCCCTGGGTTTACCTGAAATGAACTCTTGCTTGCAGGAAGACACAGATCCAGGGATTTAACCCAGTTTCTATAGCCAAATTAAGACCGCAATACTCATCCCTGAAAAACACTCTGTTTTAAGGCCAGAATCATCCTCTTCTTTCCAGAGTCTAAAATACAGCAAGAACCATGAGCATGCCTTGAATAACAGAAATGTGTTTCCTACTCCTACGGACCATATTTAGTTCAACTCTGCTTATGAAACTGATAAAAACCACAGCTCCTCTAACATAAATCCTCTTAAGTTAATAGTGAGAATCATGTTGGGTTCGTGAACTGCGAAAAATCTTTGAGCCCAAAATACACTGGGTTTACCAGAAATGATCTCTTGCTTGTCGGAAGACACTGATCCTGGGGTTTAACTCCGTTTTTGAAGGCAAATTCAGACCAGAGTTCTCAACTCTGAAAAACACTGTGTTTTAAGGCAAGAATCATCCTCCTCTTGCCAGCCTCTGCAATATAGTAAGAAACATGAGCATGCCCAGAAAAAAAGAACTGTGTTTCCTACTTATACAGACCACATGTAGTTCAACTCTGCTTATGAAACTCATACAAACCACAGCTCCTGTTACATAAATCCTCTTAAGTTAATAGTGAGAATAACGTAGGGTTCGTGAACTGCGAAAAATCATTTGAGCCCAAAATTCACTGGGTTTACCAGAAATGAACACATGCTTGTAGGAAGACACAGATCCAGGGATTTAACTCCGTTTCTGAAGGGAAATTCAGACCAGAATTCTCATCCCTGAAACACACACTGTTTTAACACAAGAAGCAAGCTCTTCTTTCCAGAGTATAAAATACAGCACGAACAATGAGCATGCCCTGAAAAAAAGAACTGTGTATCCTACTCATAAGGACCATATGTATTCAACTCTGCTTATGAAACTGATACAAACCACAGCTCTGCTTTCATAAATGCTCTTTAGTTAATAGTGAGAATCGCGTTGGGGTCGTGAACTGCGAATAATCATTTGATCCCAAAATTCACTGGGTTTACCTGAAATGAACTCTTGCTTGTAGGAAGACACAGATCCAGGGATTTAACTCCGTTTCTGAAGGGAAATTCAGACCAGAGTTCTCATCCCTGAAACACACTCTGTTTTAATGAAGAAGCAAGCTCTTCTTTCCAGAGTCTAAAATACAGCAAGAAAAATGACCATGCCCTGAAAAAATGACTGTGTTTCCTACTCATACGAACGATATTTAGTTCAACTCTGGTTATGGAACTGAGAAAAACCACAGCCCCTCTTACATAAATGCTCTTTAGTTAATAGTGAGAATCGTGTTGGGTTCGTGAACTGCAAAACATCATATGAGCCCAAAATTCACTGGGTTAAAAAGAAATGAACTCTTGCGAGTAGGAAGACACAGATCCTGGGGTTTACCTCCGTTTCTGAAGGGAAATTCATACCAGAATACTCATCCCTGAAACACACACTGTTTTAACACAAGAAGCAAACTCTTCTTTCCAGAGTCTAAAATACAGCAAGAACCATGAGCATGCACTGATAAAAAGAACTGTGTATCCTACTCATAAGGACCATATGTATTCAACTCTGCTTGTGAAACTGATACAAACCACAGCTCTGCTTTCATAAATGCTCTTTAGTTAATAGTGAGAATAACGTAGGATTTGTGAACTGCCTAAAATCATTTAAGCCCAAAATTCACTGGGTTTACCAGAAATGAACACTTGCTTGTAGGAAGACACAGATCCTGGGGTTTACCTCCATTTCTGAAGGGAAATTCAGACCAGAGTTCTCATCTCTGAAAAACACTGTGTTTTAAGGCAAGAATCATCCTCCTCTTACCAGCGTCTCCAATATAGTAAGAAACATGAGCATGCCCAGAAAAAAAGAACTGTGTTTCCTACTCATAGGGACCATATGCAGTTCAACTCTGCTTATGAAACTTATAAACACCACAGCTCCTCTTACATAAATGCTCTTTAGTTAATAGTGATAATTGCGTTGGGTCCTAGAATTGTGTAAAATCTTTTGAGCCGAAAATTCACTTGGTTTAACAGAAAATATCTCTTGCTTGTAGGATGACACAGATCCAGGGGTTTAACTCCGTTTCTGAAAGGAAATTCAAACCAGAGTACTCATCCCTGAAAAACACACTGTTTTAACACAAGAAGCAAGCTCTTCTTTCCAGAGTCTAAAATACAGCAAGAACAATGAGCATGCCCTGAAAAAAAGAACTGTGTATCCTACTCATAAGGACCAAATGTATTCAACGCTGATTATGAAACTGATACAAACCACAGCTCTGCTTTCATAAATGCTCTTTAGTTAATAGTGAGAATCGCATTGGGTCCGTGAACTGCAAAAAATCATTTGAGCACAAAATACACTGGGTTTACCAGAAATGAACACTTGCTTGTAGGAAGACACTGATCCTGGGGTTTAACTCCATTTCTGAAGGCAAATTCAGACCAGAGTTCTCAATTCTGAAAAACACTGTGTTTTAAGGCAAGAATCATCCTCCTCTTACCAGCGTCTCCAATATAGTAAGAAACATGAGCATGCCCAGAAAAAAAGAACTGTGTTTCCTACTTATACAGACCATATGTAGTTCAACTCTGCTTATGAAACTGATACAAACCACAGCTCCTGTTACATAAATCCTCTTAAGTTAATAGTGAGAATAACGTAGGGTTCATGTACTGCGAAAAATCATTTGAGCCCAAAATTCACTGGGTTTACCAGAAATGAACACTTGCTTGTAGGAAGAAACAGATCCAGTGATTTAACTCCGTTTTTGAAGGGAAATTCAGAACAGAATTCTCATCCCTGAAACACACACTGTTTTAACACAAGAAGCAAGCTCTTCTTTCCAGAGTCTAAAATACAGCACGAACAATTAGCATGCCCTGAAAAAAAGAACTGTGTATCCTACTCATAAGGAACATATGTATTCAACTCTGCTTATGAAACTGATACAAACCACAGCTCTGCTTTCATAAATGCACTTTAGTTAATAGTGAGAATCGTGTTGGGGTCGTGAACTGCGAATAATCATTTGATCCCAAAATTCACTGGGTTGACCTGAAATGAACTCTTGCTTGTAGCAAGACACAGATCCAGGGATTTAACTCCATTTCTGAAGGGAAATTCAGACCAGAATTCTCATCCCTGAAACACACACTGTTTTAGCACAAGAAGCAATCTCTTCTTTCCAGAGTCTAAAATACAGCAAGAACAATGAGCATGCCCTGAAAAAAAGAACTGTGTATCCTACTCATACGGACCATATTTAGTTCAACTCTGGTTATGAAACTGATAAAAATCACAGCTCCTCTTACATAAATCCTCTTAAGTTAATAGTGAGAATAACCTAGGATTCGTGAACTGCCTAAAATCATTTAAGCCAAAAATTCACTGGGTTAAACCAGAAATGAACACTTGCTTGTAGGAAGACACAGATCCAGGGATTTAACTCCGTTTCTGAAGGAAAATTCAGACCAGAATTCTCATCCCTGAAACACACACTGTTCTATCACAAGAATCAAGCTCTTCTTTCCAGAGTCTAAAATACAGCAAGAACAATGAGCATGCCCTGAAAAAAAGAACTGTGTATCCTACTCATAAGGACCATATGAATTCAACTCTGCTTATGAAACTGATACAAACCACAGCTCTGCTTTCATAAATGCTCCTTAGTTAATAGTGAGAATCGCATTGGGTTCGTGAACTGCAAATAATCATTTGAGCCCCATATTCCCTGGGTTTACCTGAAATGAACTCTTGCTTGTAGGAAGACACAGATCCTGGGATTTAACTCAGTTTCTATAGCCAAATTAATACCACAATTCTCATCCCTGAAAAACACTCTCTTTTAAGGCCAGAATCATCCTCTTCTTTCCAGAGTCTAAAATACTGCAAGAACCATGAGCATGCCCTGAATAAAAGAAATGTGTTTCCTACTCATACGGACCATATATAGTTCAACTCTGTTTTGAAACTGATAAAAACCACAGCTCCACTTACATAAATACTCTTAAATTAATAGTGAGAATAACGTAGGTTTCATGAACTGCCTAAAATCATTTAAGCCCAAAATTCACTGGGTATACCAGAAATGAACACTTGCTTGTAGGAAGACACTGATCCTGGGGTTTAACTCCGTTTCTGAAGGCAAATTCAGACCAGAGTTCTCATCTCTGAAAAACACTGTGTTTTAAGGCAAGAATCATCCTCCTCTTTCCTGCGTCTCCAATATAGTAAGAAACATGAGCATACCCAGAAAAAAAGAACTGTGTTTCCTACTTATACAGACCATATGTAGTTCAACTCTGCTTGTGAAACTGATACAAACCACAGCTCCTGTTACATAAAACCTCTTAAGTTAATAGTGAGAATAACGTAGGGTTCGTGAACTGCGAAACATCATATGAGCACAAAATTCACTGGGTTAAAAAGAAATGAACTCTTGCGAGTAGGAAGACACAGATCCTGGGGTTTACCTCCGTTTCTGAAGGGAAATTCAGACCAGAGTTCTCATCCCTGAAACACACTCTGTTTTAATGAAGAAGCAAGCTCTTCTTTCCAGAGTCTAAAATACAGCAAGAACCATTAGCATGGCCTGAAAAAAAGAACGGTGTTTCCTATTCGTACGGAAAATATGTAGTTCAACTCTGCTTATGAAACTGATAAAAAACACAGCTCCTCTTACATAAATGCTCTTTGGTTAATAGTGAGAATCATGTTGGGTTCGTAAACTGCGAAAAATCTTTGTGCCCAAAATACACTGGGTTTACTAGAAATGATCTCTTGCTTGTAGGAAGACACTGATCCTGGGGTTTAACTCCGTTTTTGAAGGCAAATTCAGACCAGAGTTCTCATCTCTGGAAAACACTGTGTTTTAAGGCAAGAATCATCCTCCTCTTGCCAGCCTCTGCAATATAGTAAGAAACATGAGCATGCCCAGAAGAAAAAGAACTGTGTTTCCTACTTATACAGACCACATGTAGTTCAACTCTGCTTATGAAACTGATACAAACCACAGCTACTCTTACATAAATCCTCTTAAGTTAATAGTGAGAATAACGTAGGGTTCCTGAACTGTGAAAAATCATTTGAGCCCAAAATTCACTGGGTTTACCAAAAATGAACACTTGCTTGTAGGAAGACACATATCCTGGGGTTTCACTCCGTTTCTGAAGGGAATTTCAGAACAGAGTTCTCCTCCCTGAAACACACTCTGTTTTAACGAAGAAGCAACATCTTCTTTCCAGACTCTAAAATACAGCAAGAAGACTTAGCATGGCCTGAAAAAAAGAACTGTGTTTCCTATTCGTACAGAAAATATGTAGTTCAACTCTGCTTATGAAACTGATACAGACCACACCTCCTCTTACATAAATGCTCTTTAGTTAATAGTGAGAATAGCGTTGGGTTCGTGAACTGGGAAAAATCATTTGAGCCGAAAATTCTCTGTGTTTACCCGAACTGAACTCTTGCTTGTAGGAAGACACAGATCCTAGGGAATAACTCCGTTTCTGAAGCGAAATTCAGACCAGAATTCTCATCCCTGAAACACTCTCTTTTTTAATGCATGAATCTCCTCTTCTTTCCAGGGTCTCCAATACAGTAAGATCCATGAACATGCCAAGAATAAAAGAACTATGTTTCCTATTCATACGGACCATATGTAGTCCAACTCTGATTATGAAACTGACACAGACCACAGCTACTCCTACATAAATGCTCTTTAGTTAATAGTGGTAATCGCATTGGGTCCTAGAACTGTGTAAAATCATTTGAGCTGAAAATTCACTTGGTTTACCAGAAATGAACTCTTGCTTGTAGGAAGACACAGATCCTGGATATTAACTCCGTTACTGAAGGGGAATCAGACCAGAGTACTCATCCCTGAAACACACTCTGTTTTAACGCAAGAAGCAAGCTCTTCTTTCCAGTGTCTAAAATACAGCAAGAACCATGAGCATGCCCTGAAAAAAAGAACTGTGTTTTCTACTCATACGGACCTTATGTAGTCCAACTCTGCTTATGGAACTGATACAAACCACAGCTCCTCTTACATAAATCCTCTTAAGTTAATAGTGAGAATAACGTAGGGTTCGTGAACTGCGAAAAATCATTTGAGCCCAAAATTCAATGGCTTTACCAGAAATGAACACTTGCTTGTAGGAAGACACAGATCCTGGGATTTAACTCCGTTTCTGAAGGGAAATTCATACCAGAATACTCATCCCTGAAACACACACTGTTTTAACACAAGAAGCAAACTCTTCTTTCCAGAGTCTAAAATACAGCAAGAAACATGAGCATGCACTGAAAAAAAGAACTGTGTATCCTACTCATAAGGACCATATGTATTCAACTCTGCTTATGAAACTGATACAAACCACAGCTCTGCTTTCATAAATGCTCTTTAGTTAATAGTGAGAATAACGTAGGGTTCGTGAACTGCCTAAAAACATTTAAGCCCAAAATTCACTGGGTTTACCAGAAATGAACACTTGCTTGTAGGAAGACACAGATCCTGGGGTTTACCTCCATTTCTGAAGGGAAATTCAGACCAGAGTTCTCATTCCTGAAACACACACTGTTTTAACACAAGAAGCAAGCTCTTCTTTCCAGAGTCTAAAATACAGGATGAACAATGAACATGCCCTGAATAATGAACTGTTTTTCCTACTCATACGGACCATATTTAGTTCAACTCTGGTTATGAAACTGATAAAAACCACAGCTCCTCTTATATAAATGCTCTTTAGTTAATAGTGAGAATCGGGTTGGGTTCTTGAACTGCGAAAAATCATTTCAGCCCAAAATTCACAGGGTTAACCAGAAATGAACTCTTGCTTGTAGGAAGACACAGATCCTGGGGTTTAACTCCGTTTCTGAAGGCAAATTCAGACCAGAGTTCTCATCTCTGAAAAACACTGTGTTTTAAGGCAAGAATCATCCTCCTCTTTCCTGCGTCTCCAATATAGTAAGAAACATGAGCATGCCCAGAAAAAAAGAACTGTGTTTCCTACTTATACAGACCATATGTAGTTCAACTCTGCTTATGATTCTGATACAAACCACAGCTCCTGTTACATAAATCCTCTTAAGGTAATAGTGAGAATAACGTAGGGTTCGTGAACTGCGAAAAATCATTTGAGCCCAAAATTCACTGGGTTTACCAGAAATGAACACTTGCTTGTAGGAAGACACAGATCCAGGGATTTAACTCCGTTTCTGAAGGGAAATTCAGACCAGAATTCTCATCCTTGAAACACACACTGTTTTATCACAAGAAGCAAGCTCTTCTTTCCAGAGTCTAAAATACAGCAAGAACAATGATCATGCCCTGAAAAAAAGAACTGTGTATCCTACTCATAAGGACCATATGTATTCAACTCTGCTTATGAAACTGATACAAACCACAGCTCTGCTTTCATAAATGCTCATTAGTTAATAGTGAGAATCGCATTGGGTTTGTGAACTGCAAATAATCATTTGAGCCCCATATTCCCTGGGTTTACCTGAAATGAACTCTTGCTTGTAGGAAGGCACAGATCCTGGGATTTAACTCAGTTTCTATAGCCAAATTAAGACCACAATTCTCATCCCTGAAAAACACTCTCTTTTAAGGCCAGAATCATCCTCTTCTTTCCAGAGTCTAAAATACAGCAAGAACCATGAGCATGCCCTGAATAAAAGAAATGTGTTTCCTACTCATATGGACAATATTTAGTTCAACTCTCGTTATGGAACTGATAAAAACCACAGCCTCTCTTACATAAATGCTCTTTAGTTAATAGTGAGAATCGCGTTGGGTTCGTGAACTGCGAAAAATCATATGAGCTCAAAATTCACTGGGTTAAAAAGAAATGAACTCTTGCGAGTAGGAAGACACAGATCCTGGGGTTTACCTCCGATTCTGAAGGGAAATTCAGACCAGAGTTCTCATCCCTGAAAGACACTCTGTTTTAATGAAGAAGCAAGCTCTTCTTTCCAGAGTCTAAAATACAGCAAGAACCATTAGCATGGCCTGAAAAAAAGAACTGTGTTTCCTACTCATACGGACCATATGTAGTTCAACTCTGCTTATGAAACTGATAAAAAAACACAGCTCCTCTAACGTAAATGCTCTTTGGTTAATAGTGAGAATCATGTTGGGTTCGTGAACTGCGAAAAATCTTTGAGCCCAAAATACACTGGGTTTACCAGAAATCATCTCTTGCTTGTAGGAAGACACTGATCCTGGGGTTTAACTCCGATTTTGAAGGCAAATTCAGACCAGAGTTCTCATCTCTGAAAAACACTGTGTTTTAAGGCAAGAATCATCCTCCTCTTGCCAGCCTCTGCAATATAGTAAGAAACATGAGCATGCCCAGAAAAAAAGAACTGTGTTTCCTACTTATACAGACCACATGTAGTTCAACTCTGCTTATGAAACTGATACAAACCACAGCTACTCTTACATAAATCCTCTTAAGTTAATAGTGAGAATAACGTAGGGTTCCTGAACTGTGAAAAATCATTTGAGCCCAAAATTCACTGGGTTTACCAGAAATGAAAACTTGCTTGTAGGAAGACACATATCCTGGGGTTTCACTCCATTTCTGAAGGGAATTTCAGACCAGAGTTCTCCTCCCTGAAACACACTCTGTTTTAACGAAGAAGCAACATCTTCTTTCCAGACTCTAAAATACACCAAGAAGACTTAGCATGGCCTGAAAAAAAGAACTGTGTTTCCTATTCGTACGGAAAATATGTAGTTCAACTCTGCTTATGAAACTGATACAGACCACACCTCCTCTTACATAAATGCTCTTTAGTTAATAGTGAGAATAGCGTTGGATTCGTGAACTGGGAAAAATCATTTGAGCCCAAAATTCTCTTTGTTTACCCGAACTGAACTCTTGCTTGTAGGAAGACACAGATCCTAGGGAATAACTCCGTTTCTGAAGCGAAATTCAGACCAGAATTCTCATCCCTGAAACACTCTCTTTTTTAAGGCATGAATCTTCCTCTTCTTTCCAGGGTCTCCAATACAGTAAGATCCATGAACATGCCAAGAAAAAAAGAAGTATGTTTCCTATTCATACGGACCATATGTAGTCCAACTCTGATTTTGAAACTGACACAGACCACAGCTACTCCTACATAAATGCTCTTTAGTTAATAGTGGTAATCGCATTGGGTCCTAGAACTATGTAAAATCATTTGAACCGAAAATTCACTTGGTTTACCAGAAATGAACTCTTGCTTGTAGTAAGACACAGATCCAGGATATAAACTCCGTTTCTGAAGGGCAATTCAGACCAGAGTACTCATCCCTGAAACACACTCTGTTTTAACGCAAGAAGCAAGCTCTTCTTTCCAGAGTCTAAAATACAGCAAGAACCATGAGCATGCCCTGAAAAAAAGAACTGTGTTTTCTACTCATACGGACCTTATGTAGTCCAACTCTGCTTATGGAACTGATACAAACCACAACTCCTCTTACATAAATCCTCTTAAGTTAATAGTGAGAATAACGTAGGTTTCGTGAACTGCGAAAAATCATTTGAGCCCAAAATTCAATGGCTTTACCAGAAATGAACACTTGCTTGTAGGAAGACACAGATCCTGGGATTTAACTCTGTTTCTGAAGGGAAATTCAGACCAGAATACTCATCCCTGAAACACACACTGTTTTAACACAAGAAGCAAACTCTTCTTTCCAGAGTCTAAAATACAGCAAGAACCATGAGCATGCCCTGATAAAAAGAACTGTGTATCCTACTCATAAGGACCATATGTATTCAACTCTGCTTATGAAACTGATACAAACCACAGCTCTGCTTTCATAAATGCTCTTTAGTTAATAGTGAGAATCACGTTGGGTTCGTGAACTGCAAATAATTATTTTAGCCCAAAATTCACTGTGTTTACCTGAAATGAACTCTTGCTTGTATGAAGACACAGATCCTGGGCTTTATCTCAGTTTCTACAGGCAAATTCAGACAAGGGTACTCATCCCTGAAACACACTCTGTTTTAACGCAAGAAGCAAGCTCTTCTTTCCAGAGTCTAAAATACAGCAAGAACCATGAGCATGCCCTGAAAAAAAGAACTGTGTTTTCTACTCATACGGACCTTATGTATTCAACTCTGCTTATGAAACTGAAACAAAGCACAGCTCATCTTACATAAATGCTCTTTAGTTAATAGTGAGAATAGCGTTGGATTCGTGAACTGGGAAAAATCATTTGAGCCCAAAATTCTCTTTGTTTACCCGAACTGAACTCTTGCTTGTAGGAAGACACAGATACTAGGGAATAACTCCGTTTCTGAAGCGAAATTCAGACCAGAATTCTCATCCCTGAAACACTCTCTTTTTTAAGGCATGAATCTTCCTCTTCTTTCCAGGGTCTCCAATACAGTAAGATCCATGAACATGCCAAGAAAAAAAGAAGTATGTTTCCTATTCATACGGACCATATGTAGTCCAACTCTGATTTTCAAACTGACACAGAAAACAGCTACTCCTACATAAATGCTCTTTAGTTAATAGTGGTAATCGCATTGGGTCCTAGAACTGTGTAAAATCATTTGAACCGAAAATTCACTTGGTTTACCAGAAATGAACTCTTGCTTGTAGTAAGACACAGATCCAGGATATAAACTCCGTTTCTGAAGGGCAATTCAGACCAGAGTACTCATCCCTGAAACACACTCTGTTTTAACGCAAGAAGCAAGCTCTTCTTTCCAGAGTCTAAAATACAGCAAGAACCATGAGCATGCCCTGAAAAAAAGAACTGTGTTTTCTACTCATACGGACCTTATGTAGTCCAACTCTGCTTATGGAACTGATACAAACCACAACTCCTCTTACATAAATCCTCTTAAGTTAATAGTGAGAATAACGTAGGTTTCGTGAACTGCGAAAAATCATTTGAGCCCAAAATTCAATGGCTTTACCAGAAATGAACACTTGCTTGTAGGAAGACACAGATCCTGGGATTTAACTCTGTTTCTGAAGGGAAATTCAGACCAGAATACTCATCCCTGAAACACACACTGTTTTAACACAAGAAGCAAACTCTTCTTTCCAGAGTCTAAAATACAGCAAGAACCATGAGCATGCCCTGATAAAAAGAACTGTGTATCCTACTCATAAGGACCATATGTATTCAACTCTGCTTATGAAACTGATACAAACCACAGCTCTGCTTTCATAAATGCTCTTTAGTTAATAGTGAGAATCACGTTGGGTTCGTGAACTGCAAATAATTATTTTAGCCCAAAATTCACTGTGTTTACCTGAAATGAACTCTTGCTTGTATGAAGACACAGATCCTGGGCTTTATCTCAGTTTCTACAGGCAAATTCAGACAAGGGTACTCATCCCTGAAACACACTCTGTTTTAACGCAAGAAGCAAGCTCTTCTTTCCAGAGTCTAAAATACAGCAAGAACCATGAGCATGCACTGAAAAAAAGAACTGTGTTTTCTACTCATACGGACCTTATGTATTCAACTCTGCTTATGAAACTGATACAAACCACAGCTCTGCTTTCATAAATGCTCTTTAGTTAATAGTGAGAATGACGTTGGGTTCGTGAACTGCAAATAATCATTTGAGCCCAAAATTCACTGTGTTTACCTGAAATGAACTCTTGCTTGTATGAAGACACAGATCCTGGGGTATATCTCAGTTTCTACAGGCAAATTCAGACAAGGGTACTCATCCCTGAAACACACTCTGTTTTAACGCAAGAAGCAAGCTCTTCTTTCCAGAGTCTAAAATACAGCAAGAACCATGAGCATGCCATGAATAAAGAACTGTGTTTCCTACTCATACAGACCATATGCAGTTCAACTCTGCTTATGAAACTGATAAAAACCACAGCTCCTCTTACATAAATGCTCTTTAGTTAATAGTGATAATTGCGTTGGGTCCTAAAACTGTGTAAAATCTTTTGAGCCGAAAATTCACTTGGTTTAACAGAAATGAACTCATGCTTGTAGGAAGACACAGATCCAGGGGTTTAACTCCGCTTCTGAAAGGAAATTCATTCCAGAGTACTCATCCCTGAAAAACACACTGTTTTAACACAAGAAGCAAGCTCTTCTTTACTGACTCTAAAATACAGCAAGAACAATGAGCATGCCCTGAAAAAAAGAACTGTGTATCCTAATCATGAGGACCAAATGTATTCAACGCTGATTATGAAACTGATACAAACCACAGCTCTGCTTTCATAAATGCTCTTTAGTTAATAGTGAGAATCGCGTTGGGTTCGTGAACTGCAAATAATCATTTGAGCCCCATATTCCCTGGGTTTACCTGAAATGAACTCTTGCTTGTAGGAAGGCACAGATCCTGGGATTTAACTCAGTTTCTATAGCCAAATTAAGACCACAATTCTCATCCCTGAAAAACACTCTCTTTTAAGGCCAGAATCATCCTCTTCTTTCCAGAGTCTAAAATACAGCAAGAACCATGAGCATGCCCTGAAAAAAAGAAATGTGTTTCCTACTCATACGGACCATATATAGTTCAACTCTGCTTATGAAACTGATAAAAACCACAGCTCCACTTACATAAATACTCTTAAGTTAATAGTGAGAATAACCTAGGGTTCGTGAACTGCCTAAAATCATTTGAGCCCAAAATTCACTGGGTTTACCAGAAATGAACACTTGCTTGTAGGAAGACACAGATCCAGAGATTTAACTCCGTTTCTGAAGGCAAATTCAGACCAGAGTTCTCATCTCAGAAAAACACTGTGTTTTACGGCAAGAATCATCCTCCTCTTTCCTGCGTCTCCAATATAGTAAGAAACATGAGCATGCCAAGAAAAAAAGAACTGTGTTTCCTACTTATACAAACCATATGTAGTTCAACTCTGCTTATGGAACTGATACAAACCACAGCTCCTCTTACATAAATCCTCTTATGTAATAGTGAGAATAACGTAGGGTTCGTGAACTGCGAAAAATCATTTGAGCCCAAAATTCACTGGGTTTACCAGAAATGTACACTTGCTTGTAGGAAGACACAGAGCCAGGGATTTAACTCCGTTTCTGAAGGGAATTTCAGACCAGGATTCTCATCCCTGAAACACACACTGTTTTATCACAAGAAGCAAGCTCTTCTTTCCAGAGTCTAAAATACAGCAAGAACAATGAGCATGCCCTGAAAAAAAGAACTGTGTATCCTACTCATAAGGACCATATGTATTCAACTCTGCTTATGAAACTGATACAAACCACAGCTCTGCTTTCATAAATGCTCTTTAGTTAATAGTGAGAATAGCGTTGGGTTCGTGAACTGCAAATAATCATTTGAGCCCAACATTCCCTGGGTTTACCTGAAATGAACTCTTGCTTGTACGAAGACACAGATCCTGGGATTTAACTCAGTCTCTATAGCCAAATTAAGACCACAATTCTCATCCCTGAAAAACACTCTGTTTTAAGACCAGAATCATCCTCTTCTTTCCAGAGTCTAAAATACAGCAAGAACCATGAGCATCCCCTGAATAAAAGAAATGAGTTTCTTACTCATACAGACCATATATAGTTCAACTCTGCTTATGAAATTGATAAAAACCACAGCTCCACTTACATAAATACTCTGAAGTTAATAGTGAGAATAACGTAGGTTTCGTGAACTGCCTAAAATCATTTAAGCCCAAAATTCACTGGGTTTACCAGAAATGAACACTTGCTTGTAGGAAGACACTGATCCTGGGGTTTAACTCCGTTTCTGAAGGCAAATTCAGACCAGAGTTCTCATCTCTGAAAAACACTGTGTTTTAAGGCAAGAATCATCCTCCTCTTTCCTGTGTCTCCAATATAGTAAGAAACATGAGCATGCCCAGAAAAAAAGAACTGTGTTTCCTACTTATACAGACCATATGTAGTTCAACTCTGCTTATGAAACTGATACAAACCACAGCTCCTGTTACATAAAACCTCTTAAGTTAATAGTGAGAATAACGTAGGGTTCGTGAACTGCGAAAAATCATTTGAGCCCAAAATTCACTGGGTTTACCAGAAATGAACACTTGCTTGTAGGAAGACACAGATGCAGGGATTTTACTCCGTTTCTGAAGGGAAATTCAGACCTGAATTCTCATCCCTGAAAACCACTCTGTTTTAAGGCCAGAATCATCCTCTTCCTTCCAGAGTCTAAAATAGAGCAAGAACTATGAGCATGCCCTGAATAAAAGAAATGTGTTTCCTACTCATACGGACCATATTTAGTTCAACTCTACTTATGAAACTGATAAAAACCACAGCTCCTCTAACATAAATCCTCTTAAGATAATAGTGAGAATAACGTAGGGTTCGTGAACTGCCTAAAATCATTTAAGGCCAAAATTCACTTGGTTTACCAGAAATGAACACTTGCTTGTAGGAAGACACAGATCCTAGGGAATAACTCCGTTTCTGAAGCGAAATTCAGACCAGAATTCTCATCCCTGAAACACTCTCTTTTTTAAGGCATGAATCTTCTTCTTCTTTCCAGGGTCTCCAATACAGTAAGATCCATGAACATGCCAAGAAAAAAAGAACTATGTTTCCTATTCATACGGACCATATGTAGTCCAACTCTGATTTTGAAACTGACACAGACCACAGCTCCTCCTACATAAATGCTCTTTAGTTAATAGTGGTAATCGCATTGGGTCCTAGAACTGTGTAAAATCATTTGAGCCGAAAATTCACTTGGTTTACCAGAAATGAACTCTTGCTTGTAGGAAGACACAGATCCAGGATATTAACTCCGTTTCTGAAGGGCAATTCAGACCAGAGTACTCATCCCTGAAACACACTCTGTTTTAACGCAAGAAGCAAGCTCTTCTTTCCAGAGTCTAAAATACAGCAAGAACCATGAGCATGCTCTGAAAAAAAGAACAGTGTTTTCTACTCATACGGACCTTATGTAGTCCAAATCTGCTTATGGAACTGATACAAACCACAGCTCCTCTTACATAAATGCTCTTTAGTTAATAGTGATATTTGTGTTGGGTCCTAGAACTGTGAGAAATCTTTTGAGCCGAAAATTCACTTGGTTTAACAGAAATGAACACTTGCTTGTAGGAAGACACAGATCCAGGGGTTTAACTCCGTTTCTGAAAGGAAATTGATTCCAGAATACTCATCCCTGAAACACACACTGTTTTAACACAAGAAGCAAACTCTTCTTTCCAGAGTCTAAAATACAGCAAGAACCATGAGCATGCCCTGATAAAAAGAACTGTGTATCCTACTCATAAGGACCATATGTATTCTACTCTGCTTATGAAACTGATACAAACCACAGCTCTGCTTTCATAAATGCTCTTTAGTTAATAGTGAGAATGACGTTGGGTTCGTGAACTGCAAATAATCATTTGAGCCCAAAATTCACTGTGTTTACCTGAAATGAACTCTTGCTTGTATGAAGACACAGATCCTGGGCTTTATCTCAGTTTCTACAGGCAAATTCAGACAAGGGTACTCATCCCTTAAACACACTCTGTTTTAACGCAAGAAGCAAGCTTTTCTTTCAAGAGTCTAAAATACAGCAAGAACCATGAGCATGCCCTGAATAAAGAACTGTGTTTCCTACTCATACGGACCATATGCAGTTCAACTCTGCTTATGAAACTGATACAAACCACAGCTCCTGTTACATAAATCCTCTTAAGTTAATAGTGAGAATAACATAGGGTTCGTGAACTGTGAAAAATCATTTGAGCCCAAAATTCACTGGTTTTTCCAGAAATGAACACTTGCTTGTAGGAAGACACAGATCCAGGGATTTAACTCCATTTCTGAAGGGAAATTCAGACCAGAATTCTCATCCCTGAAACACACACTGTTTTATCACAAGAAGCAAGCTCTTCTTTCCAGAGTCTAAAATACAGAAAGAACCATTAGCATGGCATGAAAAAAAGAACTGTGTTTCCTATACATACGGAAAATAGGTAGTTCAACTCTGCTTATGAAACTGATACAGACCACAGCTCCTCTTACATAAATGCTCTTTAGTTAATAGTGATAATGGCATTGGGTCCTAGAAATGTGTAAAATCTTTTGAGCCGAAAATTCACTTGCTTTAACAGAAATGAACTCTAGCCTGTAGGAAGACACAGATCCAGGGGTTTAACTCCGTTTCTGAAGGGAAATTCAGACCAGAGTACTCATCCCTGAAACAGACACTGTTTTAACACAAGAAGCAAGCGCTTCTTTCCAGAGTCTAAAATACAGCAAGAACCATGAGCATGCCCTGAAAAAAAGAACTGTGTATCCTACTCATAAGGACCACATGTATTCAACTCTGCTTATGAAACTGATACAAACCACAGCTCTGCTTTCATAAATGCTCTTTAGTTAATAGTGAGAATCACGTTGGGTTCGTGAACTGCAAATCATCATTTGAGCCCAAAATTCACTGTGTTTACCTGAAATGAACTCTTGCTTGTATGAAGACACAGATCCTGGGGTATATCTCAGTTTCTATAGCCAAATTCACACCAGAATTCTCATCCGTGAAAAACACTCTGTTTTAAGTCAAGAATCATCTTCTTCTTTCCAGAATCTAAAATACAGCAAGAAGCATGAGCATGCCCTGAATAAAAGAACTGTGTTTCCTACTCATTCGGACCATATTTAGTTCAACTCTGGTTTTGAAACTGATACAAACCACAGCTCCTATTACATAAATGCTCTTTAGTTAATAGTGAGAATCGCTTTGGGTTCCAGAACTGTGTAAAATCATTTGAGCCCAAAAATTCACTTGGTTTACCAGAAAAGAACTCTTGCTTGTAGGAAGAAACAGATCCTGGGGTTTAACTACGTTTCTGAAGGGAAATTCAGACGTTTTTTCTCATCCATGAAACACACTCTGTTTTCATGCAAGAAGGAAGCTCTTCTTTCCAGTGTCTACAATACAGCAAGAAACATTAGCATGCCCAGAAAAAAAGAACTGAGTTTCCTACTCATAAGGACCATATGTCGTTCAACTCTGCTTATGAAACTGATACAAACCACAGCTCTTCTTACAAAAATGCTCTTAGTTAATAGTGAGAATCTCGTTGGGTTCGTGCACTGTGTGAAATCATTTGGACACAAAATACACTGGGTTTACCAGAAATGAACTCTTGCTTGTAGGAGGACACAGATCCTGTTGTTTAACTCCGATTCTGTAGGGAAATTCAGACCAGAGTTCTTGTCCATTAAACACAAACATCTTTAAGGCAATAAGAAAGCTCTTCTTTCCAGAGTCTCCTATAAAGCAAGAACCAAGAGCATGCCCCGAAAAAAAAGAACTGTGTTTCCTACTCTTATGGACAATATGTAGTTCAACACTGCTTATGAAACAGATACAACCCACAGCACTTCCTACATAAACGCTCTTCAGTTAATAGTGAGAATCGCTGTATTCATGAACTGTGAACAATCATTTGAGCCCAAAATTCACGGGGTTTCCCACAAATGAACTCTTGATTGTAGGAAGACACAGATCCTGTGGTTTAAGTTTGTTTCTGAAGGGATATTCAGACCAGAGTCTCATCCAACAAAAACACTCTGTTTTAAGGCAAGAAGCATCCTCTTCTTTCCAGAGTCTCCAATACAGCAAGAACCATGAGCATGCCCACAAAAAATGAACTGTTTCCTACTCATAGGGACCATATGTAGTTCAACTCTGCTTATGAAACTGATACAGACCACAGCTCCTCTTACAAAATGCTCTTTAGTTAATAGTGAGAATCGCGTTGGGGTCCAGGACTGTGTAAAATCATTTGAGCCCAAAATTCACTTGGTTTACCAGAAAAGAACTCTTGCTTGTACTAAGACACAGATCCTGGGGTTTAACTACGTTTCTGAAGGGAAATTCAGACGAGTTTTCTCATCCATGAAACACACTCTGTTTTCACGCAAGAAGGAAGCTCTTCTTTCCAGCTTCTACAATACAGCAAGAAACATGAGCATGCCCAGAAAAAAAGAACTGTGTTTCTTATTCATAGGGACCATATGTAGTTCAACTCTGCTTATGAAACTGATACTAACCACAGGTCCTCCTACAAAATGATCTTTAGTGAATGGTGAGAGTCGCGTAGGGTTCTAGAAGTGTGCAAAATCATTTGAGCCCAAAATTCCCTGGGTTTATCAGAAATGAACTCTTGCTTGTAGGAGGACACAGATCCTGTGATTTAACTGTGTTTCTGAAGGGAAATTCAGTCCAGGATACTCTTCCTTGACAAACACTCTGTTTTAAGGAAAGTAGCTTCATCTTCTTTCCAGCGTCTCCAATACAGGAAGAACCATGCTCATGCCCAGAAAAAAAGAACTGTGTTTCCCACTCACACGGACCATATGTTGTTCAACTCTACTTATTAAACTGATACAAACCACAGCTCCGCTTACATAAATGCTCTTTAGTTAATACTGGGAATCGGCTTGGGTTCGTGAACTGTGAAAAATCATTTGAGCCCAAAATTCACTGCGTTTCCCAGAAATGAACTCTTGCTTGTAGGAAGACACAGATCCTGTGGTTTAACTCTGTTTCTGAAGGGAAATTCAGACCAGAGTTCTCATCCAAGAAAAACTCTATGTTTTAAAGCAAGAAGCATCCTCTTCTTTCCAGTGTCTCCAATACATCAAAACATTGAGCATGCCTAGAAAAAAAGAACTGTGTTTCCTACTCACACCTACCATATGTAGTTCAACTCTGCTTATTAAACTGATACCAACCACAGCTCCTCTTACAAAAATGATCTTTAGTTAATAGTGAGAATCGCGTTGGGTTCTAGATCTGTTAAAAATCATTTGAGCCCCAAATTCACATGGTTTACCAGAAATGAATTCTTGCTTGTAGGAAGACACAGATCCTGTGGTTTAACTCTGTTTCTGAAGAGAAATTCAGACCAGAGTCTCCCCAAGAAAAACACTCTGTTTTAAGGCAAGGGGCATCCTCTTCTTTCCAGCGTCTCCAATACAGTAAGAACCATTAGCATGCCGAGAAAAAATGAACTCTGTTTCCTACTCATACGGACCATATGTAGTTCAACTCTTCTTATGAAACTGATACAAACCACAGCTCCTCTTACATAAATGCTCTTTAGTTAATAGTGAGAATCGCGATGGGTTTGAGAACTGTGTAATATCATTTGAGCCCAAAATTCACTTGGTTTTCCAGAAATGAACTCTTGATTGTAGGAACACACAGACCCTGTTTTTAACTTCGTTTCTGTAGTTAAATTCAGACCAGTATTCTCATCCATTGAAGACACTCTTTTAACACAAGTAGCAAGCTCTTTTTTCCAGAATCTCCAATACAGCAAAATCCATGAGCATGCCCTGAAAAAAAGAATGTCTTTTCCTACTCTTACGGACCATATGTAGTTCAACTCTGCTTATGAAACTGATACAAACCAAAGCTCCTCTTACATAAATGCTCTTTAGTTAATATTGAGAATCGCATTGGGTTCGTGCACTGTGTAAAATCATTTGGGCACAAAATTCACTGGGTTTACAAGAAATGAACTCTTGCTTGTAGGAAGACACAGATTCTCTTGTTTCACTCCGATTCTGTAGGGAAATTCAGACCAGAGTTCTTGTCCATAACACAAACAGTTTTAAAACAATAAGTAAGCTCTTCTTCCAGATTCTCCTCTACAGTAAGAACCAAAGGCATGCCCTGAATAAAAGAACTGTGTTTCCTACTCTTATGGACAATATGTAGTTCAACTCTGCTTATGAAACAGCTACAAACCACAGCTCTTCTTACATAAATGCTCTTTAGTTAATAGTGAGAATCGCTGGGTTCATGAACTGTGAACAATCATTTGAGCCCAAAATTCACTGGGTTTCCCAGAAATGAACTCTTGATTGTGGGATGACACAGATCCTCGGGTTTAACTACATTTCTGAATGGAAATTCAGACCAGTTTTCTCATCCATGAAACACTCTGTTTTCACGAAAGAAGGAAGCTCGTCTTTCCAGTGTCTCCAATACAGCAAGAAACATGAGCATGACCAGAAAAAAAGAACTGTGTTTCCTACTCATACGGACCATATGTAGTTAAACTCTGCTTATGAAACTGATACAAAAAACAGCTCCTCTTACAAAAATGATCTTTAGTGAATGGTGATAGTCCCGTTGGGTTCTAGAAGTGCGAAAAATCATTTGAGCGCAAAATTCCCTGGGTTTATCAGAAATGAACTATTGGTTGTAGGAGGACACAGATCCTGTGGTTTAACTCTCTTTCTGAAGGGAAAATCAGTCCAGAGTTCTCTTCCTTGAAAAACACTCTGTTTTAAGGCAAGTATCAAACTCTTCTTTCCAGCGTCTCTAATACTGCCAGAACCATGAGCAAGCCCAGAAAAAAAGAACTGTGTTTCCTACTCATACAGACAATATGTAATTCAACTCTGTTTATGAAACTGATACAAAACACAGGTCCTCCTACAAAATGATCTTAATGAATGGTGAGAGTCGCATTGGGTTCTAGAAGTGTGAAAAATCATTTTAGCCCAAAATTCCCTGGGTTTATCAGAAATGAACTCTTGCTTTAGGAGGACACAGATCCTGTGATTTAACTCTGTTTCTGAAGGGAAATTCAGTCCAGGTTACTCTTCCTTGAAAAACACTCTGTTTTCAGGCAAGTAACTTCCTCTTCTTTCCAGCGTCTCCTATACAGAAGGACCATACTCATGCCCAGAAAAAAAGAACTGTGTTTCCTACTCACACGGACCATAAGTAGTTCAACTCTGCTTATTAAACTGATACAAACCACAGCTCCTCTTACAAAAATGATCTTTAGTTAATAGTGAGAATCGCGTTTGGTTCTAGATCTGTGAAAAATCATTTGAGCCCAAAATTCACATGGTTTACTAGAAATGAATTCTTGCTTGTATGAAGACACAGATCCTGTGGTTTAACTCTGTTTCTGAAGAGAAATTCAGACCAGAGTACTCATCCAAGAAAATTACTCTGTTTTAAGTCAAGGAGCATCCTCTTCTTTCCACCTTCTCCAATACAGCAAGAACCATGAGCATGCCCAGAAATAAAGAACTGTGCATCGTACTCTCACGGACCATATGTAGTTCAACTCAGCTGATGAAACTGATACAAACCACAGCTCCTCTTATAAAAATGATCTTTAGTTAATAGTGAGAATCGCGTTGGGTTCTAGAACTGCGAAAAAATCATTTGAGCCCAAAATTCACATTGTTTACCAGAAATGAACTCTTGCTTGTAGGAGATCACAGATCCTGTGGTTTAACTCTGTTCCTGAAGGGAAATTAAAACCAGAGTTCTCATCCCTGAAAAACACTCTATTTAAGGCAAGAACGTTCCTCTTCTTTCCAAAGTCTCCAATACAGCAAGAACCATGAGCATGCCATGAAAAAAAGAACTGTTTTTCCTACTCTTATGGACCATATGCAGTTCAACTCTGCTTATGCAACTGATACAAAAAACAGCTCCTCTTACAAAAATGCTCTTAGTTAATATTGAGAATCTTGTTGTGTTTGTGCACTGTGTGAATCATTTGGGCACAAAATTCACTGGGTTTACCAGAAATGAACTCTTGCTTATAGGAAGTCACAGATCATGTTGTTTAACTCCGATTCTGTAGGGAAATTCAGACCAGAGTTCTTTTCCATTAAACACAAACATTTTTAATGCAAGAAGAAAGCTCTTCTTTCCAGAGTCTCCTATACAGCAAGAACCAAGAGCATGCCCATAAAAAAGGACTATGTATCCTACTCTTATGGACAATATGTAGTTCAACTCTGCTTATTAAACAGATACAAACAACAGCTCTTCTTACATAAATGCTCTTTAGTTAATAGAGAGAATCGTGTTGGGTTCGTGAACTACAAAATATCATTTGAGACCAATATTCATTGGGTTTACCAGAAAAGAACTCTTGCTTGTAGGAAGACTCAGATCCTGGGGTTTAACTCCGTTTCTGAATGGAAATTCAGACCAGTGTTCTAATCCATGAAACACACTCTGTTTTCACGCAAGAAGTAAGCTCTTCTTCCAGAGTCTCCTATACAGCAAGAACCAAGAGCATACCCTGAAAAAAAGAACTGTGTTTCCTACTCTCACGGACAATATGTAGTTCAACTTTGCTTATGAAACTGATACAAAACACAGCTCCTCTTACAAAAATGATCTTTCATTAATGGTGAGAATCGCTTGGGTTGTAGAACTGTGAAAAAACCATTTGAGCCCAAAAATTCACTTTTTTTTTTACCAGAAAAGAACTCTTGCTTGTAGGAAGACACAGAACCTGTTGTTTCACTCCGATTCTGTAGGGAAATTCAGACCACAGTTCTTGTCCATTAAACACAAACAGTTTCAAAACAAGAAGCAAGCTCTTCTTCCAGAGTCTCCTCTGCAGCAAGAACCAAAGGATTGCCCTGAAAAACAGAACTGTGTTTTCTACTCTTATGGACAATATGTAGTTCAACTCTCCATATGAAACAGATACAAACCACAGCTCTTCTTACATAAATGCTCTTTAGTTAATAGTGAGAATCGCTGGGTTCATGAACTGTGAACAATCATTTGAGCCCAAAATTCACTGGGTTTCCCAAAATGAACTCTTGACTGTAGGAAGACACAGATCCTGGGGTTTAACTACGTTTCTGAATGGAAATTCAGACCAGTTTTCTCATCCAAGAAATACTCTGTTTTCACAAAAGAAGGAAGCTCTTCTTTCCAGTGTCTCCAATACAGCAAGAAACATGAGCATGACCAGAAAAAAAGAACTGTATTTCCTACTCATACGGACCATATGTAGTTCAACTCTGTTTATGAAACTGATACTAACCACAGGTCCTTTTACATAAATGCCCTTTAGTTAATAGTGAGAATAGCGTTGGGTTCGTGAACTATTAACAATAATTTGAGCGCAAAATTCACTTTGTATACCAGAAATGAACTCTTGCTTGTGGGGAGTCACAGATCTTGGTGTTTAACTCGAATTCTGAAGGGAAATTCAGACCAGAGTTCTCACCCAAGAAAAACACTCTGTTTTAAGGCAAGAAGCATCCTCTTCTTTCCAGCGTCTCCAATACAGCAAGAACCATGAGCATGCCCAGAAAAAAAGAACTGTGTTTCCTACTCATGCGGACCATATGTTGTTCAACTCTGCTTATGAAACTGATACAAACCACAGCTCCTCTTACAAATATGATCGTTAGTTAATAGTGAGAACCGCATTGGGTTCTAGAACTGTGAAAAATCATTTGAGCCCAAAATGCACTGGGTTTACCAGAAATGAACTCTTGCTTTTAGGAAGACACAGATCCTGCTGTTTAACTCCGTTTCTGTGGGGAAATTCAGACCAGTGTTCTCATCCATTAAACATACTCTGTTTTAACGCAAGAAGCAAGCTCTTCTTTCCAGAGTCTCCAATACAGCAAGAACAATGTTTATGCCCTGAAAAAATGAACTGGGTTTCCTATTTATACGGACCATATATACTTCAACTCTGCTTTTGAAACTCATACAAATCACAGCTCCTCTTACATAAAAGCTCTTTTGTTAATTGTGAGAATCGCGTTGGGTTCGTGAACTGCAAAAAATCATTTGAGCCCAAAATTCACTGGGTTTACCAGAAATGAACTCTTGCTTGTAGGAAGACACAAATCATGGGATTTAACTCCATTTCTGAAGAGAAATTCCTACCGGAGTTCTCATCGCTGAAACACACTCTGTTTTAACGAAAAGCAAGCTCTTCTTTCCAGAGTCAAAAATACTGCAAGAACCATTAGCATGGCCTGTAAAAATGAACTGTGTTTCCTATTCATACAGACCATATGTAGTTCAACTCTGCTTATGAAACTGATACAGACCACACCTCCTCTTACATAAATTCTCTTTAGTTAATAGTGATAGTTGCATTGGGTTCTAGAACTGTGTAAAATCATTTGAGCAGAAAATACACTTACTTGACCAGAAATGAACTCTTGCTTGTAGGAAGACACAGATCCTGGGGTTTAACTCCGTTTCTGAGGGGAAATTCAGACCAGAGTTCTCATCCCTGAAACACACTCTGTTTTAACGAAGTGCAAGCTATTCTTTCCAGAGTACAAAATACAGCAAGAAGCATGAGCATGGCCTGAAAAAAAGAACTGTGTTTCCTACTCACACAGACAATATGTAGTTCAATTCTGCTTATGAAACTGATACAGACCACACCTTCTCTTACATAAATGCTTTTTAGTTAATAGTGTGAATAGTGTTGGTTCGTGAACTGAGAAATATCATTCGAGCCCAAAATTCACTTGCTTTACCAGAACTGAACTCCTGCTTGTAGGGAGACACAGATCGTGGGGATTAACTCCGTTTCTGAAGGGTAAATCAGACTAGAATTCTCATCCCTGGAAAACACTCTGTTTTAAGGCATGAATCATCCTCTTCTTTCCAAGGCCTCCAATACAGTAAGATCCATGAACATGCCAAGAAAAAGAGAACTATATATCCTACTCATACGGACCATATGTAGTCCAACTCTGATTATGAAACTGATGTGGACCACAGCTCCTCTTACATAAATGCTCTTTAGTTAATAGTGATAATCACGTTGGATTCTAGAACTGTGTAAAATCATTTGAGCTGAAAATTCACTTGGTTTACCAGAAATGAACTCTTGCTTGTAGGAAGACACAGATCCTTGGGTTTAACAACGTTTCTGGAGGGAAATTCAGACCAGAGTACACATCCCTGAAACACACTCTGTTTGAACACAAGAAGCACGCACTTCTTTCCAGAGTCGAAAGTACAGCAAGAGCCATGAGCATGCCCTGAAAAAAAGAACTGTGTTTCCTACTCATATGGACCATATGTAGTTCAACTCTGCTTATGTAACTGATACAGACCACACCTCCTCTTACATAAATGCTCTTTAGTTAGTAGTGAGAATCGAGTTGGGTTCGTGAACTGCAAAAAATCATTTGAGCCCAAAATTCACTGGGTTTACCAGAAATGAACTCTTGCTTGTAGAAAGACACAGATCCTGGGGTTTAACTCCGTCTCTGAAGGGAAATTCAGATCAGAGTTCTCATCCCTGAAACACACTCTGTTTTAACGAAAAGCAAGCTCTTCTTTCCAGAGTCTAAAATACTGCAAGAACCATTAGCATGGCCTGTAAAAATGAACTGTGTTTCTTATTCATACAGACCATATTTAGTTCAACTCTGCTTATGAAACTGATACAGACCACACCTCCTCTTACATAAATTCTCTTTAGTTAATAGTGATAGTTGCATTGGGTTCTAGAACTGTGTAAAATCATTTGAGCAGAAAATACACTTACTTGACCAGAAATGAACTCTTGCTTGTAGGAAGACACAGATCATGGGGTTTAACTCCATTTCTGAAGGGAAATTCAGACCAGAGTTCTCATTCATGAAACACACTCTGTTTTGATGCAAGAAGCAAGCTCTTCTTTCCAGCGTCACCAATATAGCAAGAACCATGAGCATGCCCAGAAAAAAAGAACTGTGTTTCTTACTCATACGGACCATATGTATTTCAACTCTGCTTATGAAACTGATACAAACCCCAGCTCCTCTTACATAAATGCTCTTTAGTTAGTAGTGAGATTCGCATTGGGTTTGTGAACTGCGAAAAATCATTTGAGCCCAAAATTCACTGGGTTAACCAGAAACGAACTCTTGCTTGTAGGAAGACACAGCTCCTGGGGTTTAACTCCGTCTCTGAAGGGAAACTCAGACCAGCATTCTCATCCCTGAAAAACACTCTGTTTTAAGGCATGAATCATCCTCTTCTTTCAAGGGTCTCCAATACAGTAAGATCCATGAACATTCCAAGAAAAAAAGAACTATGTTTCCTACTCATACGGACCATATGTAGTCCACCTCTGTTTAAGAAACTGAAACAGACCACAGCTCTTCTTACATAAATGCTCTTTAGTTAATAGTGATAATCGCGTTGTGTTCTACATCTGTGTAAAATCATTTGGCCGAAAATTCACTTGGTTTACCAGAAATGAACTCTTGCTTGTAGGAAGACACAGATCCTGGGGTTTAACTCCGTTTCTGAAGGGAAATTCAGACTATAGTTCTCATCCCTGAAACACACTCTGTTTTAAAGAAGAAGCAAGCTCTTCTTTCCAGAGTCAAAAATACAGCAAGAACCATGAGCATGGCCTGAAGAAAAGAACTGTGTTTCCTACTCATACGGACCATATGTAGTTCAACTCTGCTTATGAAACTGATACAGACCACACCTCCTCTTACATAAATGCTCTTTAGTTAATAGTGATAGTCGCGTTGGGTTCTAGAAGTGTGTAAAATCATTTGAGCAGAAAATGGACTTGCTTTACCCGAAATGATCCCTTGCTTGTAGGAAGACACATGTCATGGGGTTTAACTCCATTTCTAAAGGGAAATTCAGACCAGAGTTCTCATCCATGAAACACACTCTGTTTTAATGCAAGAAGCAAGCTCTTCTTTCCAGCGTCACCAATACAGCAAGAAGCATGAGGAAGCCCAGAAAAAAGAACTGTGTTTCCTACTCACACGGACCATATGTAGTTCAACTCTGCTTATGAAACTGATACAAACCAGAGCTCCTCTTACATAAATGCTCTTTAGTTAATAGTTAGAATCGGTTTGCGTTAATGAACTGCTAAAAATCATTTGAGCCCAAAATTCACTTGTTTTACCAGAAATGAACTCTTGCTTGGAGAAAGACACAGATTCTGGGGTTTAACTCCATTTCTAAAGGGAAATTCAGATCAGAGTTCTCATCCCTGAAACACAGTGTGCTTTAACACAAGAAGCAAGCTCTTCTTTCCAGAGTCTAAAATACAGTAAGAACCATGAGCATGCCCAGAAAAAAAGAAATGTGTTTCTTACTCATACAGACCATATGTATTTCAATTTGCTTATGAAACTGATACAAACCACAACTCCTCTTACATAAATGCTCTTTAGTTAGTAGTGAGAATCGAGTTGGGTTTGTGTACTGCGAAAAATCATTTGAGCCCTAAATTCACTGGGTTAACCAGAAATGAACTCTTGCCTGTTGGAAGACACAGATCCTGGGGTTTAACTTCGTTTCTGAAGGGAAATTCAGACCAGAGTTCTCATCCCTGAAACACACTCTGTTTTAACGAAGTGCAAGCTATTCTTTCCAGAGTACAAAATACAGCAAGAAGCATGAGCATGGCCTGAAAAAAAGAACTGTGTTTCCTACTCACACAGACAATATGTAGTTCAATTCTGCTTATGAAACTGATAGAGACCACACCTTCTCTTACATAAATGCTTTTTAGTTAATAGTGTGAATAGTGTTGGTTCGTGAACTGCGAAATATCATTTGAGCCCAAAATTCACTTGCTTTACCAGAACTGAACTCCTGCTTGTAGGGAGACACAGATCGTGGGGATTAACTCCGTTTCTGAAGGGTAAATCAGACTAGAATTCTCATCCCTGGAAAACACTCTGTTTTAAGGCATGAATCATCCTCTTCTTTCCAAGGCCTCCAATACAGTAAGATCCATGAACATGCCAAGAAAAAGAGAACTATATATCCTACTCATACGGACCATATGTAGTCCAACTCTGATTATGAAACTGATGTGGACCAAAGCTCCTCTTACATAAATGCTCTTTAGTTAATAGTGATAATCACGTTGGATTCTAGAACTGTGTAAAATCATTTGAGCTGAAAATTCACTTGGTTTACCAGAAATGAACTCTTGCTTGTAGGAAGACACAGATCCTTGGGTTTAACAACGTTTCTGGAGGGAAATTCAGACCAGAGTACACATCCCTGAAACACACTCTGTTTGAACACAAGAAGCACGCACTTCTTTCCAGAGTCTAAAGTACAGCAAGAGCCATGAGCATGCCCTGAAAAAAAGAACTGTGTTTCCTACTCATATGGACCATATGTAGTTCAACTCTGCTTATGTAACTGATACAGACCACACCTCCTCTTACATAAATACTCTTTAGTTAGTAGTGAGAATCGCGTTGGGTTCGTGAACTGCAAAAAATCATTTGAGCCCAAAATTCACTGGGTTTACCAGAAATGAACTCTTGCTTGTAGGAAGACACAAATCATGGGATTTAACTCCATTTCTGAAGAGAAATTCCTACCGGAGTTCTCATCGCTGAAACACACTCTGTTTTAACGAAAAGCAAGCTCTTCTTTCCAGAGTCTAAAATACTGCAAGAACCATTAGCATGGCCTGTAAAAATGAACTGTGTTTCCTATTCATACAGACCATATGTAGTTCAACTCTGCTTATGAAAGTGATACAGACCACACATCCTCTTACATAAATTCTCTTTAGTTAATAGTGATAGTTGCATTGGGTTCTAGAACTGTGTAAAATCATTTGAGCAGAAAATACACTTACTTGACCAGAAATAAACTCTTGCTTGTAGGAAGACACAGATCATGGGGTTTAACTCCATTTCTGAAGGGAAATTCAGACCAGAGTTCTCATTCATGAAACACACTCTGTTTTAATGCAAGAAGCAAGCTCTTCTTTCCAGCATCACCAATATAGCAAGAACCATGAGCATGCCCAGAAAAAAAGAACTGTGTTTCTTACTCATACGGACCATATGTATTTCAACTCTGCTTATGAAACTGATACAAACCCCAGCTCCTCTTACATAAATGCTCTTTAGTTAGTAGTGAGATTCGCATTGGGTTTGTGAACTGCGAAAAATCATTTGAGCCCAAAATTCACTGGGTTAACCAGAAACGAACTCTTGCTTGTAGGAAGACACAGCTCCTGGGGTTTAACTCCGTCTCTGAAGGGAAACTCAGACCAGCATTCTCATCCCTGAAAAACACTCTGTTTTAAGGCATGAATCATCCTCTTCTTTCAAGGGTCTCCAATACAGTAAGATCCATGAACATTCCAAGAAAAAAAGAACTATGTTTCCTACTCATACGGACCATATGTAGTCCACCTCTGTTTAAGAAACTGAAACAGACCACAGCTCTTCTTACATAAATGCTCTTTAGTTAATAGTGATAATCGCGTTGTGTTCTACATCTGTGTAAAATCATTTGGCCGAAAATTCACTTGGTTTACCAGAAATGAACTCTTGCTTGTAGGAAGACACAGATCCTGGGGTTTAACTCCGTTTCTGAAGGGAAATTCAGACTATAGTTCTCATCCCTGAAACACACTCTGCTTTAAAGAAGAAGCAAGCTCTTCTTTCCAGAGTCAAAAATACAGCAAGAACCATGAGCATGGCCTGAAGAAAAGAACTGTGTTTCCTACTCATACGGACCATATGTAGTTCAACTCTGCTTATGAAACTGATACAGACCACACCTCCTCTTACATAAATGCTCTTTAGTTAATAGTGATAGTCGCGTTGGGTTCTAGAAGTGTGTAAAATCATTTGAGCAGAAAATGCACTTGCTTTACCCGAAATGATCCCTTGCTTGTAGGAAGACACATGTCATGGGGTTTAACTCCGTTTCTAAAGGGAAATTCAGACCAGAGTTCTCATCCATGAAACACACTCTGTTTTAATGCAAGAAGCAAGCTCTTCTTTCCAGCGTCACCAATACAGCAAGAAGCATGAGGAAGCCCAGAAAAAAGAACTGTGTTTCCTACTCACACGGACCATATGTAGTTCAACTCTGCTTATGAAACTGATACAAACCAGAGCTCCTCTTACATAAATGCTCTTTAGTTAAGAGTTAGAATCGGTTTGCGTTAATGAACTGCTAAAAATCATTTGAGCCCAAAATTCACTTGTTTTACCAGAAATGAACTCTTGCTTGGAGAAAGACACAGATTCTGGGGTTTAACTCCATTTCTAAAGGGAAATTCAGATCAGAGTTCTCATCCCTGAAACACAGTGTGCTTTAACACAAGAAGCAAGCTCTTCTTTCCAGAGTCTAAAATACAGTAAGAACCATGAGCATGCCCAGAAAAAAAGAAATGTGTTTCTTACTCATACAGACCATATGTATTTCAATTTGCTTATGAAACTGATACAAACCACAACTCCTCTTACATAAATGCTCTTTAGTTAGTAGTGAGAATCGAGTTGGGTTTGTGTACTGCGAAAAATCATTTGAGCCCTAAAATCACTGGGTTAACCAGAAATGAACTCTTGCCTGTTGGAAGACACAGATCCTGGGGTTTAACTTCGTTTCTGAAGGGAAATTCAGACCAGAGTTCTCATCCCTGAAACACACTCTGTTTTAACGAAGTGCAAGCTATTCTTTCCAGAGTACAAAATACAGCAAGAAGCATGAGCATGGCCTGAAAAAAAGAACTGTGTTTCCTACTCACACAGACAATATGTAGTTCAATTCTGCTTATGAAACTGATACAGACCACACCTTCTCTTACATAAATGCTTTTTAGTTAATAGTGTGAATAGTGTTGGTTCGTGAACTGAGAAATATCATTCGAGCCCAAAATTCACTTGCTTTACCAGAACTGAACTCCTGCTTGTAGGGAGACACAGATCGTGGGGATTAACTCCGTTTCTGAAGGGTAAATCAGACTAGAATTCTCATCCCTGGAAAACACTCTGTTTTAAGGCATGAATCATCCTCTTCTTTCCAAGGCCTCCAATACAGTAAGATCCATGAACATGCCAAGAAAAAGAGAACTATATATCCTACTCATACAGACCATATGTAGTCCAACTCTGATTATGAAACTGATGTGGACCACAGCTCCTCTTACATAAATGCTCTTTAGTTAATAGTGATAATCACGTTGGATTCTAGAACTGTGTAAAATCATTTGAGCTGAAAATTCACTTGGTTTACCAGAAATGAACTCTTGCTTGTAGGAAGACACAGATCCTTGGGTTTAACAACGTTTCTGGAGGGAAATTCAGACCAGAGTACACATCCCTGAAACACACTCTGTTTGAACGCAAGAAGCACGCACTTCTTTCCAGAGTCTAAAGTACAGCAAGAGCCATGAGCATGCCCTGAAAAAAAGAACTGTGTTTCCTACTCATATGGACCATATGTAGTTCAACTCTGCTTATGTAACTGATACAGACCACACCTCCTCTTACATAAATGCTCTTTAGTTAGTAGTGAGAATCGAGTTGGGTTCGTGAACTGCAAAAAATCATTTGAGCCCAAAATTCACTGGGTTTACCAGAAATGAACTCTTGCTTGTAGGAAGACACAAATCATGGGATTTAACTCCATTTCTGAAGAGAAATTCCTACCGGAGTTCTCATCGCTGAAACACACTCTGTTTTAACGAAAAGCAAGCTCTTCTTTCCAGAGTCAAAAATACTGCAAGAACCATTAGCATGGCCTGTAAAAATGAACTGTGTTTCCTATTCATACAGACCATATGTAGTTCAACTCTGCTTATGAAACTGATACAGACCACACCTCCTCTTACATAAATTCTCTTTAGTTAATAGTGATAGTTGCATTGGGTTCTAGAACTGTGTAAAATCATTTGAGCAGAAAATACACTTACTTGACCAGAAATGAACTCTTGCTTGTAGGAAGACACAGATCCTGGGGTTTAACTCCGTTTCTGAGGGGAAATTCAGACCAGAGTTCTCATCCCTGAAACACACTCTGTTTTAACGAAGTGCAAGCTATTCTTTCCAGAGTACAAAATACAGCAAGAAGCATGAGCATGGCCTGAAAAAAAGAACTGTGTTTCCTACTCACACAGACAATATGTAGTTCAATTCTGCTTATGAAACTGATACAGACCACACCTTCTCTTACATAAATGCTTTTTAGTTAATAGTGTGAATAGTGTTGGTTCGTGAACTGAGAAATATCATTCGAGCCCAAAATTCACTTGCTTTACCAGAACTGAACTCCTGCTTGTAGGGAGACACAGATCGTGGGGATTAACTCCGTTTCTGAAGGGTAAATCAGACTAGAATTCTCATCCCTGGAAAACACTCTGTTTTAAGGCATGAATCATCCTCTTCTTTCCAAGGCCTCCAATACAGTAAGATCCATGAACATGCCAAGAAAAAGAGAACTATATATCCTACTCATACGGACCATATGTAGTCCAACTCTGATTATGAAACTGATGTGGACCACAGCTCCTCTTACATAAATGCTCTTTAGTTAATAGTGATAATCACGTTGGATTCTAGAACTGTGTAAAATCATTTGAGCTGAAAATTCACTTGGTTTACCAGAAATGAACTCTTGCTTGTAGGAAGACACAGATCCTTGGGTTTAACAACGTTTCTGGAGGGAAATTCAGACCAGAGTACACATCCCTGAAACACACTCTGTTTGAACGCAAGAAGCACGCACTTCTTTCCAGAGTCTAAAGTACAGCAAGAGCCATGAGCATGCCCTGAAAAAAAGAACTGTGTTTCCTACTCATATGGACCATATGTAGTTCAACTCTGCTTATGTAACTGATACAGACCACACCTCCTCTTACATAAATGCTCTTTAGTTAGTAGTGAGAATCGAGTTGGGTTCGTGAACTGCAAAAAATCATTTGAGCCCAAAATTCACTGGGTTTACCAGAAATGAACTCTTGCTTGTAGGAAGACACAAATCATGGGATTTAACTCCATTTCTGAAGAGAAATTCCTACCGGAGTTCTCATCGCTGAAACACACTCTGTTTTAACGAAAAGCAAGCTCTTCTTTCCAGAGTCAAAAATACTGCAAGAACCATTAGCATGGCCTGTAAAAATGAACTGTGTTTCCTATTCATACAGACCATATGTAGTTCAACTCTGCTTATGAAACTGATACAGACCACACCTCCTCTTACATAAATTCTCTTTAGTTAATAGTGATAGTTGCATTGGGTTCTAGAACTGTGTAAAATCATTTGAGCAGAAAATACACTTACTTGACCAGAAATGAACTCTTGCTTGTAGGAAGACACAGATCCTGGGGTTTAACTCCGTTTCTGAGGGGAAATTCAGACCAGAGTTCTCATCCCTGAAACACACTCTGTTTTAACGAAGTGCAAGCTATTCTTTCCAGAGTACAAAATACAGCAAGAAGCATGAGCATGGCCTGAAAAAAAGAACTGTGTTTCCTACTCACACAGACAATATGTAGTTCAATTCTGCTTATGAAACTGATACAGACCACACCTTCTCTTACATAAATGCTTTTTAGTTAATAGTGTGAATAGTGTTGGTTCGTGAACTGAGAAATATCATTCGAGCCCAAAATTCACTTGCTTTACCAGAACTGAACTCCTGCTTGTAGGGAGACACAGATCGTGGGGATTAACTCCGTTTCTGAAGGGTAAATCAGACTAGAATTCTCATCCCTGGAAAACACTCTGTTTTAAGGCATGAATCATCCTCTTCTTTCCAAGGCCTCCAATACAGTAAGATCCATGAACATGCCAAGAAAAAGAGAACTATATATCCTACTCATACGGACCATATGTAGTCCAACTCTGATTATGAAACTGATGTGGACCACAGCTCCTCTTACATAAATGCTCTTTAGTTAATAGTGATAATCACGTTGGATTCTAGAACTGTGTAAAATCATTTGAGCTGAAAATTCACTTGGTTTACCAGAAATGAACTCTTGCTTGTAGGAAGACACAGATCCTTGGGTTTAACAACGTTTCTGGAGGGAAATTCAGACCAGAGTACACATCCCTGAAACACACTCTGTTTGAACACAAGAAGCACGCACTTCTTTCCAGAGTCGAAAGTACAGCAAGAGCCATGAGCATGCCCTGAAAAAAAGAACTGTGTTTCCTACTCATATGGACCATATGTAGTTCAACTCTGCTTATGTAACTGATACAGACCACACCTCCTCTTACATAAATGCTCTTTAGTTAGTAGTGAGAATCGAGTTGGGTTCGTGAACTGCAAAAAATCATTTGAGCCCAAAATTCACTGGGTTTACCAGAAATGAACTCTTGCTTGTAGAAAGACACAGATCCTGGGGTTTAACTCCGTCTCTGAAGGGAAATTCAGATCAGAGTTCTCATCCCTGAAACACACTCTGTTTTAACGAAAAGCAAGCTCTTCTTTCCAGAGTCTAAAATACTGCAAGAACCATTAGCATGGCCTGTAAAAATGAACTGTGTTTCTTATTCATACAGACCATATTTAGTTCAACTCTGCTTATGAAACTGATACAGACCACACCTCCTCTTACATAAATTCTCTTTAGTTAATAGTGATAGTTGCATTGGGTTCTAGAACTGTGTAAAATCATTTGAGCAGAAAATACACTTACTTGACCAGAAATGAACTCTTGCTTGTAGGAAGACACAGATCATGGGGTTTAACTCCATTTCTGAAGGGAAATTCAGACCAGAGTTCTCATTCATGAAACACACTCTGTTTTGATGCAAGAAGCAAGCTCTTCTTTCCAGCGTCACCAATATAGCAAGAACCATGAGCATGCCCAGAAAAAAAGAACTGTGTTTCTTACTCATACGGACCATATGTATTTCAACTCTGCTTATGAAACTGATACAAACCCCAGCTCCTCTTACATAAATGCTCTTTAGTTAGTAGTGAGATTCGCATTGGGTTTGTGAACTGCGAAAAATCATTTGAGCCCAAAATTCACTGGGTTAACCAGAAACGAACTCTTGCTTGTAGGAAGACACAGCTCCTGGGGTTTAACTCCGTCTCTGAAGGGAAACTCAGACCAGCATTCTCATCCCTGAAAAACACTCTGTTTTAAGGCATGAATCATCCTCTTCTTTCAAGGGTCTCCAATACAGTAAGATCCATGAACATTCCAAGAAAAAAAGAACTATGTTTCCTACTCATACGGACCATATGTAGTCCACCTCTGTTTAAGAAACTGAAACAGACCACAGCTCTTCTTACATAAATGCTCTTTAGTTAATAGTGATAATCGCGTTGTGTTCTACATCTGTGTAAAATCATTTGGCCGAAAATTCACTTGGTTTACCAGAAATGAACTCTTGCTTGTAGGAAGACACAGATCCTGGGGTTTAACTCCGTTTCTGAAGGGAAATTCAGACTATAGTTCTCATCCCTGAAACACACTCTGTTTTAAAGAAGAAGCAAGCTCTTCTTTCCAGAGTCAAAAATACAGCAAGAACCATGAGCATGGCCTGAAGAAAAGAACTGTGTTTCCTACTCATACGGACCATATGTAGTTCAACTCTGCTTATGAAACTGATACAGACCACACCTCCTCTTACATAAATGCTCTTTAGTTAATAGTGATAGTCGCGTTGGGTTCTAGAAGTGTGTAAAATCATTTGAGCAGAAAATGGACTTGCTTTACCCGAAATGATCCCTTGCTTGTAGGAAGACACATGTCATGGGGTTTAACTCCATTTCTAAAGGGAAATTCAGACCAGAGTTCTCATCCATGAAACACACTCTGTTTTAATGCAAGAAGCAAGCTCTTCTTTCCAGCGTCACCAATACAGCAAGAAGCATGAGGAAGCCCAGAAAAAAGAACTGTGTTTCCTACTCACACGGACCATATGTAGTTCAACTCTGCTTATGAAACTGATACAAACCAGAGCTCCTCTTACATAAATGCTCTTTAGTTAATAGTTAGAATCGGTTTGCGTTAATGAACTGCTAAAAATCATTTGAGCCCAAAATTCACTTGTTTTACCAGAAATGAACTCTTGCTTGGAGAAAGACACAGATTCTGGGGTTTAACTCCATTTCTAAAGGGAAATTCAGATCAGAGTTCTCATCCCTGAAACACAGTGTGCTTTAACACAAGAAGCAAGCTCTTCTTTCCAGAGTCTAAAATACAGTAAGAACCATGAGCATGCCCAGAAAAAAAGAAATGTGTTTCTTACTCATACAGACCATATGTATTTCAATTTGCTTATGAAACTGATACAAACCACAACTCCTCTTACATAAATGCTCTTTAGTTAGTAGTGAGAATCGAGTTGGGTTTGTGTACTGCGAAAAATCATTTGAGCCCTAAATTCACTGGGTTAACCAGAAATGAACTCTTGCCTGTTGGAAGACACAGATCCTGGGGTTTAACTTCGTTTCTGAAGGGAAATTCAGACCAGAGTTCTCATCCCTGAAACACACTCTGTTTTAACGAAGTGCAAGCTATTCTTTCCAGAGTACAAAATACAGCAAGAAGCATGAGCATGGCCTGAAAAAAAGAACTGTGTTTCCTACTCACACAGACAATATGTAGTTCAATTCTGCTTATGAAACTGATAGAGACCACACCTTCTCTTACATAAATGCTTTTTAGTTAATAGTGTGAATAGTGTTGGTTCGTGAACTGCGAAATATCATTTGAGCCCAAAATTCACTTGCTTTACCAGAACTGAACTCCTGCTTGTAGGGAGACACAGATCGTGGGGATTAACTCCGTTTCTGAAGGGTAAATCAGACTAGAATTCTCATCCCTGGAAAACACTCTGTTTTAAGGCATGAATCATCCTCTTCTTTCCAAGGCCTCCAATACAGTAAGATCCATGAACATGCCAAGAAAAAGAGAACTATATATCCTACTCATACGGACCATATGTAGTCCAACTCTGATTATGAAACTGATGTGGACCAAAGCTCCTCTTACATAAATGCTCTTTAGTTAATAGTGATAATCACGTTGGATTCTAGAACTGTGTAAAATCATTTGAGCTGAAAATTCACTTGGTTTACCAGAAATGAACTCTTGCTTGTAGGAAGACACAGATCCTTGGGTTTAACAACGTTTCTGGAGGGGAATTCAGACCAGAGTACACATCCCTGAAACACACTCTGTTTGAACACAAGAAGCACGCACTTCTTTCCAGAGTCTAAAGTACAGCAAGAGCCATGAGCATGCCCTGAAAAAAAGAACTGTGTTTCCTACTCATATGGACCATATGTAGTTCAACTCTGCTTATGTAACTGATACAGACCACACCTCCTCTTACATAAATACTCTTTAGTTAGTAGTGAGAATCGCGTTGGGTTCGTGAACTGCAAAAAATCATTTGAGCCCAAAATTCACTGGGTTTACCAGAAATGAACTCTTGCTTGTAGGAAGACACAAATCATGGGATTTAACTCCATTTCTGAAGAGAAATTCCTACCGGAGTTCTCATCGCTGAAACACACTCTGTTTTAACGAAAAGCAAGCTCTTCTTTCCAGAGTCTAAAATACTGCAAGAACCATTAGCATGGCCTGTAAAAATGAACTGTGTTTCCTATTCATACAGACCATATGTAGTTCAACTCTGCTTATGAAAGTGATACAGACCACACATCCTCTTACATAAATTCTCTTTAGTTAATAGTGATAGTTGCATTGGGTTCTAGAACTGTGTAAAATCATTTGAGCAGAAAATACACTTACTTGACCAGAAATGAACTCTTGCTTGTAGGAAGACACAGATCATGGGGTTTAACTCCATTTCTGAAGGGAAATTCAGACCAGAGTTCTCATTCATGAAACACACTCTGTTTTAATGCAAGAAGCAAGCTCTTCTTTCCAGCATCACCAATATAGCAAGAACCATGAGCATGCCCAGAAAAAAAGAACTGTGTTTCTTACTCATACGGACCATATGTATTTCAACTCTGCTTATGAAACTGATACAAACCCCAGCTCCTCTTACATAAATGCTCTTTAGTTAGTAGTGAGATTCGCATTGGGTTTGTGAACTGCGAAAAATCATTTGAGCCCAAAATTCACTGGGTTAACCAGAAACGAACTCTTGCTTGTAGGAAGACACAGCTCCTGGGGTTTAACTCCGTCTCTGAAGGGAAACTCAGACCAGCATTCTCATCCCTGAAAAACACTCTGTTTTAAGGCATGAATCATCCTCTTCTTTCAAGGGTCTCCAATACAGTAAGATCCAGGAACATTCCAAGAAAAAAAGAACTATGTTTCCTACTCATACGGACCATATGTAGTCCACCTCTGTTTAAGAAACTGAAACAGACCACAGCTCTTCTTACATAAATGCTCTTTAGTTAATAGTGATAATCGCGTTGTGTTCTACATCTGTGTAAAATCATTTGGCCGAAAATTCACTTGGTTTACCAGAAATGAACTCTTGCTTGTAGGAAGACACAGATCCTGGGGTTTAACTCCGTTTCTGAAGGGAAATTCAGACTATAGTTCTCATCCCTGAAACACACTCTGCTTTAAAGAAGAAGCAAGCTCTTCTTTCCAGAGTCAAAAATACAGCAAGAACCATGAGCATGGCCTGAAGAAAAGAACTGTGTTTCCTACTCATACGGACCATATGTAGTTCAACTCTGCTTATGAAACTGATACAGACCACACCTCCTCTTACATAAATGCTCTTTAGTTAATAGTGATAGTCGCGTTGGGTTCTAGAAGTGTGTAAAATCATTTGAGCAGAAAATGCACTTGCTTTACCCGAAATGATCCCTTGCTTGTAGGAAGACACATGTCATGGGGTTTAACTCCGTTTCTAAAGGGAAATTCAGACCAGAGTTCTCATCCATGAAACACACTCTGTTTTAATGCAAGAAGCAAGCTCTTCTTTCCAGCGTCACCAATACAGCAAGAAGCATGAGGAAGCCCAGAAAAAAGAACTGTGTTTCCTACTCACACGGACCATATGTAGTTCAACTCTGCTTATGAAACTGATACAAACCAGAGCTCCTCTTACATAAATGCTCTTTAGTTAATAGTTAGAATCGGTTTGCGTTAATGAACTGCTAAAAATCATTTGAGCCCAAAATTCACTTGTTTTACCAGAAATGAACTCTTGCTTGGAGAAAGACACAGATTCTGGGGTTTAACTCCATTTCTAAAGGGAAATTCAGATCAGAGTTCTCATCCCTGAAACACAGTGTGCTTTAACACAAGAAGCAAGCTCTTCTTTCCAGAGTCTAAAATACAGTAAGAACCATGAGCATGCCCAGAAAAAAAGAAATGTGTTTCTTACTCATACAGACCATATGTATTTCAATTTGCTTATGAAACTGATACAAACCACAACTCCTCTTACATAAATGCTCTTTAGTTAGTAGTGAGAATCGAGTTGGGTTTGTGTACTGCGAAAAATCATTTGAGCCCTAAAATCACTGGGTTAACCAGAAATGAACTCTTGCCTGTTGGAAGACACAGATCCTGGGGTTTAACTTCGTTTCTGAAGGGAAATTCAGACCAGAGTTCTCATCCCTGAAACACACTCTGTTTTAACGAAGTGCAAGCTATTCTTTCCAGAGTACAAAATACAGCAAGAAGCATGAGCATGGCCTGAAAAAAAGAACTGTGTTTCCTACTCACACAGACAATATGTAGTTCAATTCTGCTTATGAAACTGATACAGACCACACCTTCTCTTACATAAATGCTTTTTAGTTAATAGTGTGAATAGTGTTGGTTCGTGAACTGAGAAATATCATTCGAGCCCAAAATTCACTTGCTTTACCAGAACTGAACTCCTGCTTGTAGGGAGACACAGATCGTGGGGATTAACTCCGTTTCTGAAGGGTAAATCAGACTAGAATTCTCATCCCTGGAAAACACTCTGTTTTAAGGCATGAATCATCCTCTTCTTTCCAAGGCCTCCAATACAGTAAGATCCATGAACATGCCAAGAAAAAGAGAACTATATATCCTACTCATACGGACCATATGTAGTCCAACTCTGATTATGAAACTGATGTGGACCACAGCTCCTCTTACATAAATGCTCTTTAGTTAATAGTGATAATCACGTTGGATTCTAGAACTGTGTAAAATCATTTGAGCTGAAAATTCACTTGGTTTACCAGAAATGAACTCTTGCTTGTAGGAAGACACAGATCCTTGGGTTTAACAACGTTTCTGGAGGGAAATTCAGACCAGAGTACACATCCCTGAAACACACTCTGTTTGAACGCAAGAAGCACGCATTTTTTCCAGAGTCTAAAGTACAGCAAGAGCCATGAGCATGCCCTGAAAAAAAGAACTGTGTTTCCTACTCATATGGACCATATGTAGTTCAACTCTGCTTATGTAACTGATACAGACCACACCTCCTCTTACATAAATGCTCTTTAGTTAGTAGTGAGAATCGAGTTGGGTTCGTGAACTGCAAAAAATCATTTGAGCCCAAAATTCACTGGGTTTACCAGAAATGAACTCTTGCTTGTAGGAAGACACAAATCATGGGATTTAACTCCATTTCTGAAGAGAAATTCCTACCGGAGTTCTCATCGCTGAAACACACTCTGTTTTAACGAAAAGCAAGCTCTTCTTTCCAGAGTCAAAAATACTGCAAGAACCATTAGCATGGCCTGTAAAAATGAACTGTGTTTCCTATTCATACAGACCATATGTAGTTCAACTCTGCTTATGAAACTGATACAGACCACACCTCCTCTTACATAAATTCTCTTTAGTTAATAGTGATAGTTGCATTGGGTTCTAGAACTGTGTAAAATCATTTGAGCAGAAAATACACTTACTTGACCAGAAATGAACTCTTGCTTGTAGGAAGACACAGATCCTGGGGTTTAACTCCGTTTCTGAGGGGAAATTCAGACCAGAGTTCTCATCCCTGAAACACACTCTGTTTTAACGAAGTGCAAGCTATTCTTTCCAGAGTACAAAATACAGCAAGAAGCATGAGCATGGCCTGAAAAAAAGAACTGTGTTTCCTACTCACACAGACAATATGTAGTTCAATTCTGCTTATGAAACTGATACAGACCACACCTTCTCTTACATAAATGCTTTTTAGTTAATAGTGTGAATAGTGTTGGTTCGTGAACTGAGAAATATCATTCGAGCCCAAAATTCACTTGCTTTACCAGAACTGAACTCCTGCTTGTAGGGAGACACAGATCGTGGGGATTAACTCCGTTTCTGAAGGGTAAATCAGACTAGAATTCTCATCCCTGGAAAACACTCTGTTTTAAGGCATGAATCATCCTCTTCTTTCCAAGGCCTCCAATACAGTAAGATCCATGAACATGCCAAGAAAAAGAGAACTATATATCCTACTCATACGGACCATATGTAGTCCAACTCTGATTATGAAACTGATGTGGACCACAGCTCCTCTTACATAAATGCTCTTTAGTTAATAGTGATAATCACGTTGGATTCTAGAACTGTGTAAAATCATTTGAGCTGAAAATTCACTTGGTTTACCAGAAATGAACTCTTGCTTGTAGGAAGACACAGATCCTTGGGTTTAACAACGTTTCTGGAGGGAAATTCAGACCAGAGTACACATCCCTGAAACACACTCTGTTTGAACACAAGAAGCACGCACTTCTTTCCAGAGTCGAAAGTACAGCAAGAGCCATGAGCATGCCCTGAAAAAAAGAACTGTGTTTCCTACTCATATGGACCATATGTAGTTCAACTCTGCTTATGTAACTGATACAGACCACACCTCCTCTTACATAAATGCTCTTTAGTTAGTAGTGAGAATCGAGTTGGGTTCGTGAACTGCAAAAAATCATTTGAGCCCAAAATTCACTGGGTTTACCAGAAATGAACTCTTGCTTGTAGGAAGACACAAATCATGGGATTTAACTCCATTTCTGAAGAGAAATTCCTACCGGAGTTCTCATCGCTGAAACACACTCTGTTTTAACGAAAAGCAAGCTCTTCTTTCCAGAGTCAAAAATACTGCAAGAACCATTAGCATGGCCTGTAAAAATGAACTGTGTTTCCTATTCATACAGACCATATGTAGTTCAACTCTGCTTATGAAACTGATACAGACCACACCTCCTCTTACATAAATTCTCTTTAGTTAATAGTGATAGTTGCATTGGGTTCTAGAACTGTGTAAAATCATTTGAGCAGAAAATACACTTACTTGACCAGAAATGAACTCTTGCTTGTAGGAAGACACAGATCATGGGGTTTAACTCCATTTCTGAAGGGAAATTCAGACCAGAGTTCTCATTCATGAAACACACTCTGTTTTAATGCAAGAAGCAAGCTCTTCTTTCCAGCGTCACCAATATAGCAAGAACCATCAGCATGCCCAGAAAAAAAGAACTGTGTTTCTTACTCATACGGACCATATGTATTTCAACTCTGCTTATGAAACTGATACAAACCCCAGCTCCTCTTACATAAATGCTCTTTAGTTAGTAGTGAGATTCGCATTGGGTTTGTGAACTGCGAAAAATCATTTGAGCCCAAAATTCACTGGGTTAACCAGAAACGAACTCTTGCTTGTAGGAAGACACAGCTCCTGGGGTTTAACTCCGTCTCTGAAGGGAAACTCAGACCAGCATTCTCATCCCTGAAAAGCACTCTGTTTTAAGGCATGAATCATCCTCTTCTTTCAAGGGTCTCCAATACAGTAAGATCCAGGAACATTCCAAGAAAAAAAGAACTATGTTTCCTACTCATACGGACCATATGTAGTCCACCTCTGTTTAAGAAACTGAAACAGACCACAGCTCTTCTTACATAAATGCTCTTTAGTTAATAGTGATAATCGCGTTGTGTTCTACATCTGTGTAAAATCATTTGGCCGAAAATTCACTTGGTTTACCAGAAATGAACTCTTGCTTGTAGGAAGACACAGATCCTGGGGTTTAACTCCGTTTCTGAAGGGAAATTCAGACTATAGTTCTCATCCCTGAAACACACTCTGTTTTAAAGAAGAAGCAAGCTCTTCTTTCCAGAGTCAAAAATACAGCAAGAACCATGAGCATGGCCTGAAGAAAAGAACTGTGTTTCCTACTCATACGGACCATATGTAGTTCAACTCTGCTTATGAAACTGATACAGACCACACCTCCTCTTACATAAATGCTCTTTAGTTAATAGTGATAGTCGCGTTGGGTTCTAGAATTGTGTAAAATCATTTGAGCAGAAAATGCACTTGCTTTACCCGAAATGATCCCTTGCTTGTAGGAAGACACATGTCATGGGGTTTAACTCCATTTCTAAAGGGAAATTCAGACCAGAGTTCTCATCCATGAAACACACTCTGTTTTATTGCAAGATGCAAGCTCTTCTTTCCAGCGTCACCAATACAGCAAGTAGCATGAGGAAGCCCAGAAAAAAGAACTGTGTTTCCTACTCACACGGACCATATGTAGTTCAACTCTGCTTATGAAACTGATACAAACCAGAGCTCCTCTTACATAAATGCTCTTTAGTTAATAGTTAGAATCGGTTTGCGTTAAGGAACTGCTAAAAATCATTTGAGCCCAAAATTCACTTGTTTTACCAGAAATGAACTCTTGCTTGGAGAAAGACACAGATTCTGGGGTTTAACTCCATTTCTAAAGGGAAATTCAGATCAGAGTTCTCATCCCTGAAACACAGTGTGCTTTAACACAAGAAGCAAGCTCTTCTTTCCAGAGTCTAAAATACAGTAAGAACCATGAGCATGCCCAGAAAAAAAGAAATGTGTTTCTTACTCATACAGACCATATGTATTTCAATTTGCTTATGAAACTGATACAAACCACAACTCCTCTTACATAAATGCTCTTTAGTTAGTAGTGAGAATCGAGTTGGGTTTGTGTACTGCGAAAAATCATTTGAGCCCTAAATTCACTGTGTTAACCAGAAATGAACTCTTGCCTGTTGGGAGACACAGATCCTGGGGTTTAACTTCGTTTCTGAAGGGAAATTCAGACCAGAGTTCTCATCCCTGAAACACACTCTGTTTTAACGAAGTGCAAGCTATTCTTTCCAGAGTACAAAATACAGCAAGAAGCATGAGCATGGCCTGAAAAAAAGAACTGTGTTTCCTACTCACACAGACAATATGTAGTTCAATTCTGCTTATGAAACTGATACAGACCACACCTTCTCTTACATAAATGCTTTTTAGTTAATAGTGTGAATAGTGTTGGTTCGTGAACTGTGAAATATCATTCGAGCCCAAAATTCACTTGCTTTACCAGAACTGAACTCCTGCTTGTAGGGAGACACAGATCGTGGGGATTAACTCCGTTTCTGAAGGGTAAATCAGACTAGAATTCTCATCCCTGGAAAACACTCTGTTTTAAGGCATGAATCATCCTCTTCTTTCCAAGGCCTCCAATACAGTAAGATCCATGAACATGCCAAGAAAAAGAGAACTATATATCCTACTCATACGGACCATAGGTAGTCCAACTCTGATTATGAAACTGATGTGGACCACAGCTCCTCTTACATAAATGCTCTTTAGTTAATAGTGATAATCACGTTGGATTCTAGAACTGTGTAAAATCATTTGAACTGAAAATTCACTTGGTTTACCAGAAATGAACTCTTGCTTGTAGGAAGACACAGATCCTTGGGTTTAACAACGTTTCTGGAGGGAAATTCAGACCAGAGTACACATCCCTGAAACACACTCTGTTTGAACGCAAGAAGCACGCACTTCTTTCCAGAGTCTAAAGTACAGCAAGAGCCATGAGCATGCCCTGAAAAAAAGAACTGTGTTTCCTACTCATATGGACCATATGTAGTTCAACTCTGCTTATGTAACTGATACAGACCACACCTCATCTTACATAAATGCTCTTTAGTTAGTAGTGAGAATCGCGTTGGGTTCGTGAACTGCAAAAAATCATTTGAGCCCAAAATTCACTGGGTTTACCAGAAATGAACTCTTGCTTGTAGGAAGACACAAATCATGGGATTTAACTTCATTTCTGAAGAGAAATTCCTACCGGAGTTCTCATCGCTGAAACACACTCTGTTTTAACGAAAAGCAAGCTCTTCTTTCCAGAGTCAAAAATACTGCAAGAACCATTAGCATGGCCTGTAAAAATGAACTGTGTTTCCTATTCATACAGACCATATGTAGTTCAACTCTGCTTATGAAACTGATACAGACCACACCTCCTCTTACATAAATGCTCTTTAGTTAATAGTGATAGTCGCGTTGGGTTCTAGAAGTGTGTAAAATCATTTGAGCAGAAAATACACTTACTTGACCAGAAATGAACTCTTGCTTGTAGGAAGACACAGATCATGGGGTTTAACTCCATTTCTGAAGGGAAATTCAGACCAGAGTTCTCATTCATGAAACACACTCTGTTTTAATGCAAGAAGCAAGCTCTTCTTTCCAGCGTCACCAATATAGCAAGAACCATGAGCATGCCCAGAAAAAAAGAACTGTGTTTCTTACTAATACGGACCATATGTATTTCAACTCTGCTTATGAAACTGATACAAACCCCAGCTCCTCTTACATAAATGCTCTTTAGTTAGTAGTGAGATTCACATTGGGTTTGTGAACTGCGAAAAATCATTTGAGCCCAAAATTCACTGGGTTAACCAGAAACGAACTCTTGCTTGTAGGAAGACACATGTCATGGGGTTTAACTCCATTTCTAAAGGGAAATTCAGACCAGAGTTCTCATCCATGAAACACACTCTGTTTTATTGCAAGAAGCAAGCTCTTCTTTCCAGCGTCACCAATACAGCAAGAAGCATGAGGAAGCCCAGAAAAAAGAACTGTGTTTCCTACTCATACGGACCATATGTAGTCCACCTCTGTTTAAGAAACTGAAACAGACCACAGCTCTTCTTACATAAATGCTCTTTAGTTAATAGTGATAATCGCGTTGTGTTCTTCATCTGTGTAAAATCATTTTGCCGAAAATTCACTTGGTTTACCAGAAATGAACTCTTGCTTGAAGGAAGACACAGATCCTGGGGTTTAACTCCGTTTCTGAAGGGAAATTCAGACTATAGTTCTCATCCCTGAAACACACTCTGTTTTAAAGAAGAAGCAAGCTCTTCTTTCCAGAGTCAAAAATACAGCAAGAACCATGAGCATGGCCTGAAGAAAAGAACTGTGTTTCCTACTCATACGGACCATATGTAGTTCAACTCTGCTTATGAAACTGATACAGACCACACCTCCTCTTACATAAATGCTCTTTAGTTAATAGTGATAGTCGCGTTGGGTTCTAGAAGTGTGTAAAATCATTTGAGCAGAAAATGCACTTGCTTTACCCGAAATGATCCCTTGCTTGTAGGAAGACACATGTCATGGGGTTTAACTCCGTTTCTAAAGGGAAATTCAGACCAGAGTTCTCATCCATGAAACACACTCTGTTTTAATGCAAGAAGCAAGCTCTTCTTTCCAGCGTCACCAATACAGCAAGAAGCATGAGGAAGCCCAGAAAAAAGAACTGTGTTTCCTACTCACACGGACCATATGTAGTTCAACTCTGCTTATGAAACTGATACAAACCAGAGCTCCTCTTACATAAATGCTATTTAGTTAATAGTTAGAATCGGTTTGCGTTAAGGAACTGCTAAAAATCATTTGAGCCCAAAATTCACTTGTTTTACCAGAAATGAACTCTTGCTTGGAGAAAGACACAGATTCTGGGGTTTAACTCCATTTCTAAAGGGAAATTCAGATCAGAGTTCTCATCCCTGAAACACAGTGTGCTTTAACACAAGAAGCAAGCTCTTCTTTCCAGAGTCTAAAATACAGTAAGAACCATGAGCATGCCCAGAAAAAAAGAAATGTGTTTCTTACTCATACAGACCATATGTATTTCAATTTGCTTATGAAACTGATACAAACCACAACTCCTCTTACATAAATGCTCTTTAGTTAGTAGTGAGAATCGAGTTGGGTTTGTGTACTGCGAAAAATCATTTGAGCCCTAAATTCACTGGGTTAACCAGAAATGAACTCTTGCCTGTTGGAAGACACAGATCCTGGGGTTTAACTTCGTTTCTGAAGGGAAATTCAGACCAGAGTTCTCATCCCTGAAACACACTCTGTTTTAACGAAGTGCAAGCTATTCTTTCCAGAGTACAAAATACAGCAAGAAGCATGAGCATGGCCTGAAAAAAAGAACTGTGTTTCCTACTCACACAGACAATATGTAGTTCAATTCTGCTTATGAAACTGATACAGACAACACCTTCTCTTACATAAATGCTTTTTAGTTAATAGTGTGAATAGTGTTGGTTCGTGAACTGTGAAATATCATTCGAGCCCAAAATTCACTTGCTTTACCAGAACTGAACTCCTGCTTGTAGGGAGACACAGATCGTGGGGATTAACTCCGTTTCTGAAGGGTAAATCAGACTAGAATTCTCATCCCTGGAAAACACTCTGTTTTAAGGCATGAATCATCCTCTTCTTTCCAGGGCCTCCAATACAGTAAGATCCATGAACATGCCAAGAAAAAGAGAACTATATATCCTACTCATACGGACCATATGTAGTCCAACTCTGATTATGAAACTGATGTGGACCAAAGCTCCTCTTACATAAATGCTCTTTAGTTAATAGTGATAATCACGTTGGATTCTAGAACTGTGTAAAATCATTTGAGCTGAAAATTCACTTGGTTTACCAGAAATGAACTCTTGCTTGTAGGAAGACACAGATCCTTGGGTTTAACAACGTTTCTGGAGGGAAATTCAGACCAGAGTACACATCCCTGAAACACACTCTGTTTGAACGCAAGAAGCACGCACTTCTTTCCAGAGTCTAAAGTACAGCAAGAGCCATGAGCATGCCCTGAAAAAAAGAACTGTGTTTCCTACTCATATGGACCATATGTAGTTCAACTCTGCTTATGTAACTGATACAGACCACACCTCCTCTTACATAAATGCTCTTTAGTTAGTAGTGAGAATCGCGTTGGGTTCGTGAACTGCAAAAAATCATTTGAGCCCAAAATTCACTGGGTTTACCAGAAATGAACTCTTGCTTGTAGGAAGACACAAATCATGGGATTTAACTCCATTTCTGAAGAGAAATTCCTACCGGAGTTCTCATCGCTGAAACACACTCTGTTTTAACGAAAAGCAAGCTCTTCTTTCCAGAGTCTAAAATACTGCAAGAACCATTAGCATGGCCTGTAAAAATGAACTGTGTTTCCTATTCATACAGACCATATGTAGTTCAACTCTGCTTATGAAACTGATACAAACCCCAGCTCCTCTTACATGAATGCTCTTTAGTTAGTAGTGAGATTCGCATTGGGTTTGTGAACTGCGAAAAATCATTTGAGCCCAAAATTCACTGGGTTAACCAGAAACGAACTCTTGCTTGTAGGAAGACACAGCTCCTGGGGTTTAACTCTGTCTCTGAAGGGAAACTCAGACCAGCATTCTCATCCCTGAAAAACACTCTGTTTTAAGGCATGAATCATCCTCTTCTTTCCAGGGTCTCCAATACAGTAAGATCCATGAACATTCCAAGAAAAAAAGAACTATGTTTCCTATTAATACGGACCATATGTAGTCCACCTCTGTTTAAGAAACTGAGACAGACCACAGCTCTTCTTACATAAATGCTCTTTAGTTAATAGTGATAATCGCGTTGTGTTCTATATCTGTGTAAAATCATTTGGCCGAAAATTCACTTGGTTTCCCAGAAATGAACCCTTGCTTGTAGGAAGACAAAATCCTGGGGTTTAACTCCGTTTCTGAAGGGAAATTCAGACCAGAGTTCTCATCCCTGAAACACACTCTGTTTTAACGAAGTGCAAGCTCTTCTTTCCAGAGTCTAAAATACAGCAAGAAGCATAAGCATGGCCTGAAATAACGAACTGTGTTTCCTACTCACACAGACCATATGTAGTTTAACTCTGCTTATGAAACTGAACAAAGCACATCTCCTCGTACATGAATGCTCTTTAGTTAATAGTGAGAATCGGTTTGAGATAGTGAACTGCAAAAAATTATTTGAGCCCCAAATTCACTTGCTTTACCAGAATTGAACTCTTGCTTGGAGAAAGACACAGATCCTGGGGTTAAACTCCGTTTCTGAAGGGAAATTCAGATCAGAGTTCTCATCCCTGAAACACAGTGTGCTTTAATGCAAGAAGCAAGCTCTTCTTTCCAGTGTCTAAAATACAGTAAGAACCATGAGCATGCCAAGAAAAAAAGATCTGTGTTTCCTACTCATACCTTCCATATGTAGTTAAACTCTGCTTATGAAACTGATACAAACCACAGCTCCTCTTACATAAATACTCTTTAGTTAAAAGTGAGAATAGCGTAGGATTCATGAACTGCGAAAAATCATTTGAGCCCAATTCCCTGGCTTTACCAGAAATGAACTCTTGCTTGTAGAAAGACAAAGAACATGGGTTTTAACTCCAAATCTGAAGAGAAATTCAGACCAGAGTTCTCATCCTTGAAACACACTTTGTTTTAAAGAAGAAGCATGCTCTTCTTTAAAACGGAGTCTAAAAAACAGCAAGAACCATGAGCATGGCCTGAAAAATAGACCTGTGTTTCCTATTCATATGGACCGTATGTAGTTCAACTCTGCTTATGAAACTGATACAGACCACACCTCCTCTTACATAAATGCTCTTAGTTAATAGTGATAGTCGCGTTGGGTTCTAGACCTGTGTAAAATCATTTGAGCAAAAAATTCACTTGGTTTACCAGAAATGAACGCTTGCTTGTAGAAAGACACAGATCATGGGGTTTAACTCCGTTTCCGAAGGGAAATTCAGACCAGAGTTCTCATCCCTGAAACACACTCTGTTTTAACGAAGTGGAAGCTCTTCTTTCCAGAGTCTAAAATACAGCGAAAGCATGAGCATGGCCTGAATAAAAGAACTGTGTTTCCTTCTCACACAGACCACATGTAGTTCAACTTTGCTTATGAAACTGATACAAACCACAGCTCCTCTTACATAAATGCTCTTTAGTTAATAGTGAGAATTGGTTTGCGTTAGTGAACTGCTAAAAATCATTTGTGCCCAAAATTCACTTGCTTTACCAGAAATGAACTCTTGCTTGGAGAAAGACACAGATTCTGGGGTTTACCTCCCTTTCTGAAGGGAAATTCAGATCAGAGTTCTCATCCCTGAAACACAGTGTGCTTTAACGCAAGAAGCAAGCTCTTCTTTCCAGAGTCTAAAATGCAGTAAGAACTATGAGCATGCCAAGAAAAAAAGATCTGTGTTTCCTATTCATACGGACCATATGTAGTTCAACTCTGCTTATGAAACTGATACAGACCAGACCTCCTCTTACATAAATGCTCTTTAGTTAATAGTGGGAATAGCGTTGGGTTCCGGAATTGAGAAAAATCTTTTGAGCCCAAAATTCACTGAGTTTACCAAAACTGAACACTTGCTTGTAGGAAGACAGAGATCCTGGGGAATTACTCCGTTTCTGAGGGGTAATTCAGACCAGAATTCTCATCCCTGAAAAACACAGTGTCCTCTTCTTTCGAGGGTCTCCAATACAGTAAGATCCATGAGCATGCCAAGAAAAAAAAGAACTATGTTTCCTACTCATACGGACCATATGTAGTCCAACTTCGCTTATGAAACTGATACAGATCACAGCTCCCTTATAGAAATGGTCTTTAGTTAATAATGAGAATAGGTTTGCGTTAGTCAACCGCTAAAAATCATTTGGGCCCAAAATTCTCTTGCTTTACCTGAAATGAACTCTTGCTTGGAGAACGACACAGATCCTGGGGTTTAACTCCCTTTCTGAAGGGTATTTCGGATCAGAGTTCTCATCCCTGAAACACAGTGTGCTTTAACGCAAGTAGCAAGCTCTTCTTTCCAGAGTCTAAAATACAGTAAGAACCATGAGCATGCCAAGAAAAAAGATCTGTGTTTCCTACTCATACCTTCCACATGTAGTTCAAATCTGCTTATGAAACTGATACAAACCACAGCTCCTCTTACATAAATCCTCATTAGTTAATATTGAGAATAGCGTAGGGTTCTGGAACTGCGAAAAACCATTTGAGCCCAATTCCCTGGGTTTACCAGAAATGAACTCTTGCTTGTAGAAAGACGAAGATCATGGGGTTGAACTCCGATTCTGAAGGGAAATTCAGACCAGAGTTCCCATCCCTGAAACACACTCTGTTTTAAAGAAGTAGCAAGCTCTTCTTTCCAGAGTCTAAAAAACAGCAAGAACCATGAGCATGGCCTGAAAAAAAGAACTGTGTTTCCTATTCATACGGACGATATGTAGTTCAACTCTGCTTATGAAACTGATACAGATCACACCTCCTCTTACATAAATGCTCTTTAGTTAATAGTGATAGTCGCGTTGGGTTCTAGAACTGTGTAAAATCATTTGAGCAGAAAATTCAATTGGTTTACCAGAAATTAACTCTTGCTTTTAGGAAGACACAGATCCTCAGGTTTAACTCCGTTTCTGAAGGAAATACAGACCAGAGTTCTCATCCCTGAAACACACTCTGTTTTAACGAAGTGGAAGCTCTTCTTCCAGAGTCTAAAATACAGCAAGAAGCATGAGCATGGCCTGAAAAAAAGAACTGAGTTTCCTACTCACACAGACCACATGTAGTTCAACTCTGCTTATGAAACTGATACAAACCACAGCTCCTCTTACATAAATGCTCTTTAGTTAATAGTGAGAATCGGTTTGCGTTAGTGAACTGCTAAAAATCATTTGTGCCCAAAATTCACTTGCTTTACCAGAAATGAACTCTTGCTTCAAGAAAGACACAGATCCTGGGGTTTAACTTCCTTTCTGAAGGGAATTTCAGATCAGATTTCTCATCCCTGAAACACAGTGTGCTTTAACGCAAGAAGCGAGCTCTTCTTTCCAGAGTCTAAAATACAGTAAGAACGATGAGCATGCCAAGAAAAAAAGATCTGTGTTTCCTATTCATACGGACTATATGTAGTTCAACTCTGCTTATGAAACTGATACAGACCAGCCCTCCTCTTACATAAATGCTCTTTAGTTAATAGTGAGAATAGCGTTGGGTTCGGGAACTGAGAAAAATCGTTTGAGCCCAAAATTCACTGGGTTTACCAGAACTGAACCCTTGCTTGTAGGAAGACACAGATCCTGGGGAATAACTCCGTTTCTGAAGGGTAATTGAGACCAGAATTCTCATCCCTGAAAAACACAATGTTTTAAGGCATGAATGATCCTCTTCTTTCGAGCGTCTCCAATACAGTAAGATCCATGAGCATGCCAAGCCAAAAAAGAACTATGTTTCCTACTCATACGGACCATATGTAGTCCACCTCTGTTTAAGAAACTGAAACAGACCACAGCTCTTCTTACATAAATGCTCTTTAGTTAATAGTGATAATCGCGTTGTGTTCTACATCTGTGTAAAATCATTTGGCCGAAAATTCACTTGGTTTACCAGAAATGAACTCTTGCTTGTAGGAAGACACAGATCCTGGGGTTTAACTCCGTTTCTGAAGGGAAATTCAGACTATAGTTCTCATCCCTGAAACACACTCTGCTTTAGAGAAGAAGCAAGCTCTTCTTTCCAGAGTCAAAAATACAGCAAGAACCATGAGCATGGCCTGAAGAAAAGAACTGTGTTTCCTACTCATACGGACCATATGTAGTTCAACTCTGCTTATGAAACTGATACAGACCACACCTCCTCTTACATAAATGCTCTTTAGTTAATAGTGATAGTCGCGTTGGGTTCTAGAAGTGTGTAAAATCATTTGAGCAGAAAATGCACTTGCTTTACCCGAAAAGATCCCTTGCTTGTAGGAAGACACATGTCATGGGGTTTAACTCCGTTTCTAAAGGGAAATTCAGACCAGAGTTCTCATCCATGAAACACACTCTGTTTTAATGCAAGAAGCAAGCTCTTCTTTCCAGCGTCACCAATACAGCAAGAAGCATGAGGAAGCCCAGAAAAAAGAACTGTGTTTCCTACTCACACGGACCATATGTAGTTCAACTCTGCTTATGAAACTGATACAAACCAGAGCTCCTCTTACATAAATGCTCTTTAGTTAAGAGTTAGAATCGGTTTGCGTTAATGAACTGCTAAAAATCATTTGAGCCCAAAATTCACTTGTTTTACCAGAAATGAACTCTTGCTTGGAGAAAGACACAGATTCTGGGGTTTAACTCCATTTCTAAAGGGAAATTCAGATCAGAGTTCTCATCCCTGAAACACAGTGTGCTTTAACACAAGAAGCAAGCTCTTCTTTCCAGAGTCTAAAATACAGTAAGAACCATGAGCATGCCCAGAAAAAAAGAAATGTGTTTCTTACTCATACAGACCATATGTATTTCAATTTGCTTATGAAACTGATACAAACCACAACTCCTCTTACATAAATGCTCTTTAGTTAGTAGTGAGAATCGAGTTGGGTTTGTGTACTGCGAAAAATCATTTGAGCCCTAAAATCACTGGGTTAACCAGAAATGAACTCTTGCCTGTTGGAAGACACAGATCCTGGGGTTTAACTTCGTTTCTGAAGGGAAATTCAGACCAGAGTTCTCATCCCTGAAACACACTCTGTTTTAACGAAGTGCAAGCTATTCTTTCCAGAGTACAAAATACAGCAAGAAGCATGAGCATGGCCTGAAAAAAAGAACTGTGTTTCCTACTCACACAGACAATATGTAGTTCAATTCTGCTTATGAAACTGATACAGACCACACCTTCTCTTACATAAATGCTTTTTAGTTAATAGTGTGAATAGTGTTGGTTCGTGAACTGAGAAATATCATTAGAGCCCAAAATTCACTTGCTTTACCAGAACTGAACTCCTGCTTGTAGGGAGACACAGATCGTGGGGATTAACTCCGTTTCTGAAGGGTAAATCAGACTAGAATTCTCATCCCTGGAAAACACTCTGTTTTAAGGCATGAATCATCCTCTTCTTTCCAAGGCCTCCAATACAGTAAGATCCATGAACATGCCAAGAAAAAGAGAACTATATATCCTACTCATACGGACCATATGTAGTCCAACTCTGATTATGAAACTGATGTGGACCACAGCTCCTCTTACATAAATGCTCTTTAGTTAATAGTGATAATCACGTTGGATTCTAGAACTGTGTAAAATCATTTGAGCTGAAAATTCACTTGGTTTACCAGAAATGAACTCTTGCTTGTAGGAAGACACAGATCCTTGGGTTTAACAACGTTTCTGGAGGGAAATTCAGACCAGAGTACACATCCCTGAAACACACTCTGTTTGAACGCAAGAAGCACGCACTTCTTTCCAGAGTCTAAAGTACAGCAAGAGCCATGAGCATGCCCTGAAAAAAAGAACTGTGTTTCCTACTCATATGGACCATATGTAGTTCAACTCTGCTTATGTAACTGATACAGACCACACCTCCTCTTACATAAATGCTCTTTAGTTAGTAGTGAGAATCGCGTTGGGTTCGTGAACTGCAAAAAATCATTTGAGCCCAAAATTCACTGGGTTTACCAGAAATGAACTCTTGCTTGTAGGAAGACACAAATCATGGGATTTAACTCCATTTCTGAAGAGAAATTCCTACCGGAGTTCTCATCGCTGAAACACACTCTGTTTTAACGAAAAGCAAGCTCTTCTTTCCAGAGTCAAAAATACTGCAAGAACCATTAGCATGGCCTGTAAAAATGAACTGTGTTTCCTATTCATACAGACCATATGTAGTTCAACTCTGCTAATGAAACTGATACAGACCACACCTCCTCTTACATAAATTCTCTTTAGTTAATAGTGATAGTTGCATTGGGTTCTAGAACTGTGTAAAATCATTTGAGCAGAAAATACACTTACTTGACCAGAAATGAACTCTTGCTTGTAGGAAGACACAGATCATGGGGTTTAACTCCATTTCTGAAGGAAAATTCAGACCAGAGTTCTCATTCATGAAACACACTCTGTTTTAATGCAAGAAGCAAGCTCTTCTTTCCAGCGTCACCAATATAGCAAGAACCATGAGCATGCCCAGAAAAAAAGAACTGTGTTTCTTACTCATACGGACCATATGTATTTCAACTCTGCTTATGAAACTGATACAAACCCCAGCTCCTCTTACATAAATGCTCTTTAGTTAGTAGTGAGATTCGCATTGGGTTTGTGAACTGCGAAAAATCATTTGAGCCCAAAATTCACTGGGTTAACCAGAAACGAACTCTTGCTTGTAGGAAGACACAGCTCCTGGGGTTTAACTCCGTCTCTGAAGGGAAACTCAGACCAGCATTCTCATCCCTGAAAAGCACTCTGTTTTAAGGCATGAATCATCCTCTTCTTTCAAGGGTCTCCAATACAGTAAGATCCAGGAACATTCCAAGAAAAAAAGAACTATGTTTCCTACTCATTCGGACCATATGTAGTCCACCTCTGTTTAAGAAACTGAAACAGACCACAGCTCTTCTTACATAAATGCTCTTTAGTTAATAGTGATAATCGCGTTGTGTTCTACATCTGTGTAAAATCATTTGGCCGAAAATTCACTTGGTTTACCAGAAATGAACTCTTGCTTGTAGGAAGACACAGATCCTGGGGTTTAACTCCGTTTCTGAAGGGAAATTCAGACTATAGTTCTCATCCCTGAAACACACTCTGTTTTAAAGAAGAAGCAAGCTCTTCTTTCCAGAGTCAAAAATACAGCAAGAACCATGAGCATGGCCTGAAGAAAAGAACTGTGTTTCCTACTCATACGGACCATATGTAGTTCAACTCTGCTTATGAAACTGATACAGACCACACCTCCTCTTACATAAATGCTCTTTAGTTAATAGTGATAGTCGCGTTGGGTTCTAGAAGTGTGTAAAATCATTTGAGCAGAAAATGCACTTGCTTTACCCGAAATGATCCCTTGCTTGTAGGAAGACACATGTCATGGGGTTTAACTCCATTTCTAAAGGGAAATTCAGACCAGAGTTCTCATCCATGAAACACACTCTGTTTTATTGCAAGAAGCAAGCTCTTCTTTCCAGCGTCACCAATACAGCAAGAAGCATGAGGAAGCCCAGAAAAAAGAACTGTGTTTCCTACTCACACGGACCATATGTAGTTCAACTCTGCTTATGAAACTGATACAAACCAGAGCTCCTCTTACATAAATGCTCTTTAGTTAATAGTTAGTATCGGTTTGCGTTAAGGAACTGCTAAAAATCATTTGAGCCCAAAATTCACTTGTTTTACCAGAAATGAACTCTTGCTTGGAGAAAGAAACAGATTCTGGGGTTTAACTCCATTTCTAAAGGGAAATTCAGATCAGAGTTCTCATCCCTGAAACACAGTGTGCTTTAACACAAGAAGCAAGCTCTTCTTTCCAGAGTCTAAAATACAGTAAGAACCATGAGCATGCCCAGAAAAAAGGAAATGTGTTTCTTACTCATACAGACCATATGTATTTCAATTTGCTTATGAAACTGATACAAACCACAACTCCTCTTACATAAATGCTCTTTAGTTAGTAGTGAGAATCGAGTTGGGTTTGTGTACTGCGAAAAATCATTTGAGCCCTAAATTCACTGGGTTAACCAGAAATGAACTCTTGCCTGTTGGGAGACACAGATCCTGGGGTTTAACTTCGTTTCTGAAGGGAAATTCAGACCAGAGTTCTCATCCCTGAAACACACTCTGTTTTAACGAAGTGCAAGCTATTCTTTCCAGAGTACAAAATACAGCAAGAAGCATGAGCATGGCCTGAAAAAAAGAACTGTGTTTCCTACTCACACAGACAATATGTAGTTCAATTCTGCTTATGAAACTGATACAGACCACACCTTCTCTTACATAAATGCTTTTTAGTTAATAGTGTGAATAGTGTTGGTTCGTGAACTGTGAAATATCATTCGAGCCCAAAATTCACTTGCTTTACCAGAACTGAACTCCTGCTTGTAGGGAGACACAGATCGTGGGGATTAACTCCGTTTCTGAAGGGTAAATCAGACTAGAATTCTCATCCCTGGAAAACACTCTGTTTTAAGGCATGAATCATCCTCTTCTTTCCAAGGCCTCCAATACAGTAAGATCCATGAACATGCCAAGAAAAAGAGAACTATATATCCTACTCATACAGACCATAGGTAGTCCAACTCTGATTATGAAACTGATGTGGACCACAGCTCCTCTTACATAAATGCTCTTTAGTTAATAGTGATAATCACGTTGGATTCTAGAACTGTGTAAAATCATTTGAACTGAAAATTCACTTGGTTTACCAGAAATGAACTCTTGCTTGTAGGAAGACACAGATCCTTGGGTTTAACAACGTTTCTGGAGGGAAATTCAGACCAGAGTACACATCCCTGAAACACACTCTGTTTGAACGCAAGAAGCACGCACTTCTTTCCAGAGTCTAAAGTACAGCAAGAGCCATGAGCATGCCCTGAAAAAAAGAACTGTGTTTCCTACTCATATGGACCATATGTAGTTCAACTCTGCTTATGTAACTGATACAGACCACACCTCCTCTTACATAAATGCTCTTTAGTTAGTAGTGAGAATCGCGTTGGGTTCGTGAACTGCAAAAAATCATTTGAGCCCAAAATTCACTGGGTTTACCAGAAATGAACTCTTGCTTGTAGGAAGACACATGTCATGGGGTTTAACTCCATTTCTAAAGGGAAATTCAGACCAGAGTTCTCATCCATGAAACACACTCTGTTTTATTGCAAGAAGCAAGCTCTTCTTTCCAGCGTCACCAATACAGCAAGAAGCATGAGGAAGCCTAGAAAAAAGAACTGTGTTTCCTACTCACACGGACCATATGTAGTTCAACTCTGCTTATGAAACTGATACAAACCAGAGCTCCTCTTACATAAATGCTCTTTAGTTAATAGTGATAATCACGTTGGATTCTAGAACTGTGTAAAATCATTTGAGCTGAAAATTCACTTGGTTTACCAGAAATGAACTCTTGCTTGTAGGAAGACACAGATCCTTGGGTTTAACAACGTTTCTGGAGGGAAATTCAGACCAGAGTACACATCCCTGAAACACACTCTGTTTGAACGCAAGAAGCACGCACTTCTTTCCAGAGTCTAAAGTACAGCAAGAGCCATGAGCATGCCCTGAAAAAAAGAACTGTGTTTCCTACTCATATGGACCATATGTAGTTCAACTCTGCTTATGTAACTGATACAGACCACACCTCCTCTTACATAAATGCTCTTTAGTTAGTAGTGAGAATCGCGTTGGGTTCGTGAACTGCAAAAAATCATTTGAGCCCAAAATTCACTGGGTTTACCAGAAATGAACTCTTGCTTGTAGGAAGACACAAATCATGGGATTTAACTCCATTTCTGAAGAGAAATTCCTACCGGAGTTCTCATCGCTGAAACACACTCTGTTTTAACGAAAAGCAAGCTCTTCTTTCCAGAGTCAAAAATACTGCAAGAACCATTAGCATGGCCTGTAAAAATGAACTGTGTTTCCTATTCATACAGACCATATGTAGTTCAACTCTGCTTATGAAACTGATACAGACCACACCTCCTCTTACATAAATTCTCTTTAGTTAATAGTGATAGTTGCATTGGGTTCTAGAACTGTGTAAAATCATTTGAGCAGAAAATACACTTACTTGACCAGAAATGAACTCTTGCTTGTAGGAAGACACAGATCATGGGGTTTAACTCCATTTCTGAAGGGAAATTCAGACCAGAGTTCTCATTCATGAAACACACTCTGTTTTGATGCAAGAAGCAAGCTCTTCTTTCCAGCGTCACCAATATAGCAAGAACCATGAGCATGCCCAGAAAAAAAGAACTGTGTTTCTTACTCATACGGACCATATGTATTTCAACTCTGCTTATGAAACTGATACAAACCCCAGCTCCTCTTACATAAATGCTCTTTAGTTAGTAGTGAGATTCGCATTGGGTTTGTGAACTGCGAAAAATCATTTGAGCCCAAAATTCACTGGGTTAACCAGAAACGAACTCTTGCTTGTAGGAAGACACAGCTCCTGGGGTTTAACTCCGTCTCTGAAGGGAAACTCAGACCAGCATTCTCATCCCTGAAAAACACTCTGTTTTAAGGCATGAATCATCCTCTTCTTTCAAGGGTCTCCAATACTGTAAGATCCAGGAACATGCCAAGAAAAAAAGAACTATGTTTCCTACTCATACGGACCATATGTAGTCCACCTCTGTTTAAGAAACTGAAACAGACCACAGCTCTTCTTACATAAATGCTCTTTAGTTAATAGTGATAATCGCGTTGTGTTCTACATCTGTGTAAAATCATTTGGCCGAAAATTCACTTGGTTTACCAGAAATGAACTCTTGCTTGAAGGAAGACACAGATCCTGAGGTTTAACTCCGTTTCTGAAGGGAAATTCAGACTATAGTTCTCATCCCTGAAACACACTCTGTTTTAAAGAAGAAGCAAGCTCTTCTTTCCAGAGTCAAAAATACAGCAAGAACCATGAGCATGGCCTGAAGAAAAGAACTGTGTTTCCTACTCATACGGACCATATGTAGTTCAACTCTGCTTATGAAACTGATACAGACCACACCTCCTCTTACATAAATGCTCTTTAGTTAATAGTGATAGTCGCGTTGGGTTCTAGAAGTGTGTAAAATCATTTGAGCAGAAAATGCACTTGCTTTACCCGAAATGATCCCTTGCTTGTAGGAAGACACATGTCATGGGGTTTAACTCCGTTTCTAAAGGGAAATTCAGACCAGAGTTCTCATCCATGAAACACACTCTGTTTTAATGCAAGAAGCAAGCTCTTCTTTCCAGCGTCACCAATACAGCAAGAAGCATGAGGAAGCCCAGAAAAAAGAACTGTGTTTCCTACTCACACGGACCATATGTAGTTCAACTCTGCTTATGAAACTGATACAAACCAGAGCTCCTCTTACATAAATGCTCTTTAGTTAATAGTTAGAATCGGTTTGCGTTAAGGAACTGCTAAAAATCATTTGAGCCCAAAATTCACTTGTTTTACCAGAAATGAACTCTTGCTTGGAGAAAGACACAGATTCTGGGGTTTAACTCCATTTCTAAAGGGAAATTCAGATCAGAGTTCTCATCCCTGAAACACAGTGTGCTTTAACACAAGAAGCAAGCTCTTCTTTCCAGAGTCTAAAATACAGTAAGAACCATGAGCATGCCCAGAAAAAAAGAAATGTGTTTCTTACTCATACAGACCATATGTATTTCAATTTGCTTATGAAACTGATACAAACCACAACTCCTCTTACATAAATGCTCTTTAGTTAGTAGTGAGAATCGAGTTGGGTTTGTGTACTGCGAAAAATCATTTGAGCCCTAAATTCACTGGGTTAACCAGAAATGAACTCTTGCCTGTTGGGAGACACAGATCCTGGGGTTTAACTTCGTTTCTGAAGGGAAATTCAGACCAGAGTTCTCATCCCTGAAACACACTCTGTTTTAACGAAGTGCAAGCTATTCTTTCCAGAGTACAAAATACAGCAAGAAGCATGAGCATGGCCTGAAAAAAAGAACTGTGTTTCCTACTCACACAGACAATATGTAGTTCAATTCTGCTTATGAAACTGATACAGACCACACCTTCTCTTACATAAATGCTTTTTAGTTAATAGTGTGAATAGTGTTGGTTCGTGAACTGTGAAATATCATTCGAGCCCAAAATTCACTTGCTTTACCAGAACTGAACTCCTGCTTGTAGGGAGACACAGATCGTGGGGATTAACTCCGTTTCTGAAGGGTAAATCAGACTAGAATTCTCATCCCTGGAAAACACTCTGTTTTAAGGCATGAATCATCCTCTTCTTTCCAGGGCCTCCAATACAGTAAGATCCATGAACATGCCAAGAAAAAGAGAACTATTTATCCTACTCATACGGACCATATGTAGTCCAACTCTGATTATGAAACTGATGTGGACCACAGCTCCTCTTACATAAATGCTCTTTAGTTAATAGTGATAATCACGTTGGATTCTAGAACTGTGTAAAATCATTTGAGCTGAAAATTCACTTGGTTTACCAGAAATGAACTCTTGCTTGTAGGAAGACACAGATCCTTGGGTTTAACAACGTTTCTGGAGGGAAATTCAGACCAGAGTACACATCCCTGAAACACACTCTGTTTGAACGCAAGAAGCACGCACTTCTTTCCAGAGTCTAAAGTACAGCAAGAGCCATGAGCATGCCCTGAAAAAAAGAACTGTGTTTCCTACTCATATGGACCATATGTAGTTCAACTCTGCTTATGTAACTGATACAGACCACACCTCCTCTTACATAAATGCTCTTTAGTTAGTAGTGAGAATCGCGTTGGGTTCGTGAACTGCAAAAAATCATTTGAGCCCAAAATTCACTGGGTTTACCAGAAATGAACTCTTGCTTGTAGGAAGACACAAATCATGGGATTTAACTCCATTTCTGAAGAGAAATTCCTACCGGAGTTCTCATCGCTGAAACACACTCTGTTTTAACGAAAAGCAAGCTCTTCTTTCCAGAGTCTAAAATACTGCAAGAACCATTAGCATGGCCTGTAAAAATGAACTGTGTTTCCTATTCATACAGACCATATGTAGTTCAACTCTGCTTATGAAACTGATACAAACCCCAGCTCCTCTTACATGAATGCTCTTTAGTTAGTAGTGAGATTCGCATTGGGTTTGTGAACTGCGAAAAATCATTTGAGCCCAAAATTCACTGGGTTAACCAGAAACGAAGTCTTGCTTGTAGGAAGACACAGCTCCTGGGGTTTAACTCTGTCTCTGAAGGGAAACTCAGACCAGCATTCTCATCCCTGAAAAACACTCTGTTTTAAGGCATGAATCATCCTCTTCTTTCCAGGGTCTCCAATACAGTAAGATCCATGAACATTCCAAGAAAAAAAGAACTATGTTTCCTATTCATACGGACCATATGGAGTCCACCTCTGTTTAAGAAACTGAGACAGACCACAGCTCTTCTTACATAAATGCTCTTTAGTTAATAGTGATAATCGCGTTGTGTTCTATATCTGTGTAAAATCATTTGGCCGAAAATTCACTTGGTTTCCCAGAAATGAACTCTTGCTTGTAGGAAGACAAAATCCTGGGGTTTAACTCCGTTTCTGAAGGGAAATTCAGACCAGAGTTCTCATCCCTGAAACACACTCTGTTTTAACGAAGTGCAAGCTCTTCTTTCCAGAGTCTAAAATACAGCAAGAAGCATAAGCATGGCCTGAAATAACGAACTGTGTTTCCTACTCACACAGACCATATGTAGTTTAACTCTGCTTATGAAACTGAACAAAGCACATCTCCTCGTACATGAATGCTCTTTAGTTAATAGTGAGAATCGGTTTGAGATAGTGAACTGCAAAAAATTATTTGAGCCCCAAATTCACTTGCTTTACCAGAATTGAACTCTTGCTTGGAGAAAGACACAGATCCTGGGGTTAAACTCCGTTTCTGAAGGGAAATTCAGATCAGAGTTCTCATCCCTGAAACACAGTGTGCTTTAATGCAAGAAGCAAGCTCTTCTTTCCAGTGTCTAAAATACAGTAAGAACCATGAGCATGCCAAGAAAAAAAGATCTGTGTTTCCTACTCATACCTTCCATATGTAGTTAAACTCTGCTTATGAAACTGATACAAACCACAGCTCCTCTTACATAAATACTCTTTAGTTAAAAGTGAGAATAGCGTAGGATTCATGAACTGCGAAAAATCATTTGAGCCCAATTCCCTGGCTTTACCAGAAATGAACTCTTGCTTGTAGAAAGACAAAGAACATGGGTTTTAACTCCAAATCTGAAGAGAAATTCAGACCAGAGTTCTCATCCTTGAAACACACTTTGTTTTAAAGAAGAAGCATGCTCTTCTTTAAAACGGAGTCTAAAAAACAGCAAGAACCATGAGCATGGCCTGAAAAATAGACCTGTGTTTCCTATTCATATGGACCGTATGTAGTTCAACTCTGCTTATGAAACTGATACAGACCACACCTCCTCTTACATAAATGCTCTTAGTTAATAGTGATAGTCGCGTTGGGTTCTAGACCTGTGTAAAATCATTTGAGCAAAAAATTCACTTGGTTTACCAGAAATGAACGCTTGCTTGTAGAAAGACACAGATCATGGGGTTTAACTCCGTTTCCGAAGGGAAATTCAGACCAGAGTTCTCATCCCTGAAACACACTCTGTTTTAACGAAGTGGAAGCTCTTCTTTCCAGAGTCTAAAATACAGCGAAAGCATGAGCATGGCCTGAATAAAAGAACTGTGTTTCCTTCTCACACAGACCACATGTAGTTCAACTTTGCTTATGAAACTGATACAAACCACAGCTCCTCTTACATAAATGCTCTTTAGTTAATAGTGAGAATTGGTTTGCGTTAGTGAACTGCTAAAAATCATTTGTGCCCAAAATTCACTTGCTTTACCAGAAATGAACTCTTGCTTGGAGAAAGACACAGATTCTGGGGTTTACCTCCCTTTCTGAAGGGAAATTCAGATCAGAGTTCTCATCCCTGAAACACAGTGTGCTTTAACGCAAGAAGCAAGCTCTTCTTTCCAGAGTCTAAAATGCAGTAAGAACTATGAGCATGCCAAGAAAAAAAGATCTGTGTTTCCTATTCATACGGACCATATGTAGTTCAACTCTGCTTATGAAACTGATACAGACCAGACCTCCTCTTACATAAATGCTCTTTAGTTAATAGTGGGAATAGCGTTGGGTTCCGGAATTGAGAAAAATCTTTTGAGCCCAAAATTCACTGAGTTTACCAAAACTGAACACTTGCTTGTAGGAAGACAGAGATCCTGGGGAATTACTCCGTTTCTGAGGGGTAATTCAGACCAGAATTCTCATCCCTGAAAAACACAGTGTCCTCTTCTTTCGAGGGTCTCCAATACAGTAAGATCCATGAGCATGCCAAGAAAAAAAAGAACTATGTTTCCTACTCATACGGACCATATGTAGTCCAACTTCGCTTATGAAACTGATACAGATCACAGCTCCCTTATAGAAATGGTCTTTAGTTAATAATGAGAATAGGTTTGTGTTAGTCAACTGCTAAAAATCATTTGGGCCCAAAATTCTCTTGCTTTACCTGAAATGAACTCTTGCTTGGAGAACGACACAGATCCTGGGGTTTAACTCCCTTTCTGAAGGGTATTTCGGATCAGAGTTCTCATCCCTGAAACACAGTGTGCTTTAACGCAAGTAGCAAGCTCTTCTTTCCAGAGTCTAAAATACAGTAAGAACCATGAGCATGCCAAGAAAAAAGATCTGTGTTTCCTACTCATACCTTCCACATGTAGTTCAAATCTGCTTATGAAACTGATACAAACCACAGCTCCTCTTACATAAATCCTCATTAGTTAATATTGAGAATAGCGTAGGGTTCTGGAACTGCGAAAAACCATTTGAGCCCAATTCCCTGGGTTTACCAGAAATGAACTCTTGCTTGTAGAAAGACGAAGATCATGGGGTTGAACTCCGATTCTGAAGGGAAATTCAGACCAGAGTTCCCATCCCTGAAACACACTCTGTTTTAAAGAAGTAGCAAGCTCTTCTTTCCAGAGTCTAAAAAACAGCAAGAACCATGAGCATGGCCTGAAAAAAAGAACTGTGTTTCCTATTCATACGGACGATATGTAGTTCAACTCTGCTTATGAAACTGATACAGATCACACCTCCTCTTACATAAATGCTCTTTAGTTAATAGTGATAGTCGCGTTGGGTTCTAGAACTGTGTAAAATCATTTGAGCAGAAAATTCAATTGGTTTACCAGAAATTAACTCTTGCTTTTAGGAAGACACAGATCCTCAGGTTTAACTCCGTTTCTGAAGGAAATACAGACCAGAGTTCTCATCCCTGAAACACACTCTGTTTTAACGAAGTGGAAGCTCTTCTTCCAGAGTCTAAAATACAGCAAGAAGCATGAGCATGGCCTGAAAAAAAGAACTGAGTTTCCTACTCACACAGACCACATGTAGTGCAACTCTGCTTATGAAACTGATACAAACCACAGCTCCTCTTACATAAATGCTCTTTAGTTAATAGTGAGAATCGGTTTGCGTTAGTGAACTGCTAAAAATCATTTGTGCCCAAAATTCACTTGCTTTACCAGAAATGAACTCTTGCTTCAAGAAAGACACAGATCCTGGGGTTTAACTTCCTTTCTGAAGGGAATTTCAGATCAGATTTCTCATCCCTGAAACACAGTGTGCTTTAACGCAAGAAGCGAGCTCTTCTTTCCAGAGTCTAAAATACAGTAAGAACGATGAGCATGCCAAGAAAAAAAGATCTGTGTTTCCTATTCATACGGACTATATGTAGTTCAACTCTGCTTATGAAACTGATACAGACCAGCCCTCCTCTTACATAAATGCTCTTTAGTTAATAGTGAGAATAGCGTTGGGTTCGGGAACTGAGAAAAATCGTTTGAGCCCAAAATTCACTGGGTTTACCAGAACTGAACCCTTGCTTGTAGGAAGACACAGATCCTGGGGAATAACTCCATTTCTGAAGGGTAATTGAGACCAGAATTCTCATCCCTGAAAAACACAATGTTTTAAGGCATGAATCATCCTCTTCTTTCGAGCGTCTCCAATACAGTAAGATCCATGAGCATGCCAAGCCAAAAAAGAACTATGTTTCCTACTTATACGGACCATATGGATCTGTGTCTTCCTACAAGCAAGAGTTCATTTCTGGTAAACCCAGTGAATTTTGGGCTCAAATAATTTTTCGCAGTTCAAGAACCCAACGCGATTCTCACTATTAATTAAAGAGGATTTATGTAAGAGGAGCTGTGGTTTGTATCAGTTTCATAATTAGAGTTTATCTACATATGGTCCGTATCAGTGAGAAACACGGTTCTTTTTTTCAGGGCATGCTCACCGATCTTGCTGTATTATAGACGCTGGAAAGAAGAGCTTGCTTCTTGCATTTAAACTCATTGTGTTTCATGGATGAGAACTCTGGTCTGAATTTGCCTTCAGAAACGGAGTTAAAACCCAGGATCTGTATCTTCCTACAAGCAAGAGTTCATTTCTGGTAAACCCAGTGAATTTTGGGCTCAAATGATTTAACACAGTTCTAGAACCCAACGCGATTCTCACTATTAACTAAAGAGCATTTATGTAAGAGGAGATGTGGTTTGTATCAGTTTCAAAGCAGAGTTGAACTATATATGGTCCGTATGAGTAGGAAACACAGTTATTTTTTTTCAGGGCATGCACATGGTTCTTACTGTATTGGAGATTCTGGAAAGAAGAGCTTGATATTTGCGATAAAACAGAGTGTGTTTCAGGGATGAGAACTCTGGTCTGAATTTGCCTTCAGAAACGGAGTTAAAACCCAGGATAGGTGTCTTCCTACAAGCTAGAGTTCATTTCTGGTAAACCCAGTGAATGGTGGGATCAAAAGGTTTTTTTGCAGGTCATGACCCCATCTCGATTATCACTATTAACTAAAGAGCATTTATGTAGGAGGAGCTGTGGTTTGTATCAGTTTCAAAGCAGAGTTGAACTACATATGGTCCATATGAGTAGGAAACACAGTTCTTTTTTTCTGGGCATGCTCATGGTTCTTGCTATATTTTAGAAGTTGGAAAGAAGAGCTTGCCTCTTGCTTTAAAACAGAGTGAGTTTCAGGGATGAGAACTCTGGTCTGAATTTGCCTTCAGAAACGGAGTTAAAACCCAGAATCTGTGTCTTCCTACAAGCAAGAGTTCATTTCTGATAAACCCAGTGAATTTTGGGCTTAAATGTTTTTTCCCATTTCATGAACCCAACGCGATTCTCACTATTAACTAAAGAGCATTTATGTAAGAGGAGCTATGGTTTGTATCAGTTTCATGAGCAGAGTTGAACTACATATGGTCCGTATGAGTAGGAAACACAGTTCTTTTTTTCAGGGCATGGATATGGTTCTTACTGTATTGGAGACACTGGAAAGAAGAGCTTGCTTCTTGCATTAAAACAGAGTGTGTTTCATGGATGCGAACTCTGGTCTGAATTTCCCTTCAGAAAGAGAGTTAAACCCCAGGATTTGTGTCTTCCTACATGCAATAGTTCATTTCAGGTAAACCCTGTAAATTTTCGGCTCAATGATTTTGCTCAATGCCTGAATCCAACGAGATTCTCACTATTAACTAAAGAGCATTTATGTAAGAGGAGCTGTCGTTTGGATCAGTGTCATAAGCAGAGTTGAACTACATATGGTGCGAATGATTAGGAAACAAGTTCTTTTTTTCTAGGCATGCTCATTGTTCTTGCTGTATTGTAGACACTGGAAAGAAGAGCTTGATTCCTGCGTTAAAACAGAGTGTGTTTCAGGGATGAGAACTCTGGTCTGAATTTGCCTTCAGAAACTGAGTAGAACCCATGATCTGTGTCTTCCTACAAGCAAGAGTTCATTTCTGGTAAACCCAGTGAATGGTGGGATCAAATGGTTTTTTACAGGTCACGAACCCAATGCGATTCTCACTATTAACCAAAGAGCATTTATGTAAGAGGAGCTGTGGTTTGTATCAGGTTCATAAGCACAGTTGAAATACATATGGTCCGTATGATTAAGAAACACATTTCTTTTACACAGGGCATGCACATTATTCTTGCTGTATTTTAGAATCTGGAATGAAGAGCTAGCTTCTTTCGTTAAAAGAGAGTGTGCTTCAGGGATGAGAACTCTGGTCTGAATTTCCACTTTAGAATCAGAGTTAAACCCCAGGATCTGTGTCTTCTTACAAGCAAGAGTTCATTTCTGGTTAACACAGTGAATTTTGTGCTCAAATGATTTTACACAGTTCTAGAACACAATGCGATTATCACTATTAACTAAAGAGCATTTATGTAAGAGGAGCACTGGTCTGTATCAGTTTCAAAGCAGAGTTGATCTACATATGGTCCCTATGCGTAGGAAACACAGTTCTTTTTTTCAGGGCATGCTCACGGTTCTTGCTCTATTGGAGAATCTGGAAAGAAGAGCTTGATATTTGAGTTAAAACAGAGTGTGCTTCAGGAATGAGAACTCTGGTCTGAATTTGCCTTCAGAAACTGAGTTAAAGGCTAGGATCTGTGTCTTCCTATAAACAGGAGTTCATTTCTGGTAAACCCAGTGAATTTTGGGCTCAAATGATTTTTCGCAGTACGCAAACCCAACGCTATTCTCACTATTAACTAAAGACCATTTGTGTAAGAGTAGCTGTGTTTTGTATCAGTTTCATAAGCAGAGTTGAACTACATATGGTGCGAATGATTAGGAAACAAGTTCTTTTTTTCTAGGCATGCTCATTGTTCTTGCTGTATTGTAGACGCTGGAAAGAAGAGCTTCATCCTTGCGTTAAAATAGAGTGTGTTTCAGGGATGAGAACTCTGGTCTGAATTTGCCTTCAGAAACGGAGTTAAAACCCAGGGTCTGTGTCTTCCTACAAGCAACAGTTCATTTCTGGTAAACCTAGTGAATTTTGGGGTCAAATGATTTAACACAATTCAGAAACCCAAAGCGATTCTCACTATTAACTAAAGAGCATTTATGTAAGAAGAGCTGTGGTCTGTATCAGTTTCCTATGCAGAGTTGAACTACATATGGTCCGTATGAGTAGGAAACACAGATCTTTTTTTCTGGACATGCTAATGGTACTTACTGTTTTGGAGACGCTGGAAAGAAGAGGATGATTCTTGCCTTAAAACAGAGTGTGTTTCAGGGTTGAGAACTCTGGTATGAATTTCCCTTCAGAAACAGAGTTAAACCCCTGGATCTGTGTCTTCCTAAAAGCAAGAGTTCATTTCTGGTAAACCAAGTGAATTTTGGGCTCATTTGATTATTTGCAGTTCACGAACCCAACGCGATTCTCACTTTTAACTAAAGAGCATTTATGTAAGAGGAGCTGTGGTTTGTATCAGGGTCATAAGCAGAGTTGAAATATATATTGTCCGTATGAATAAGAAACACATTTCTTTTTTACAGGGCATGCACATTATTCTTGCTATATTTTAGAATCTGGAAAGAAGAGCTTGCTTTTTGCATTAAAACATAGTGTGTTTCATGGATGAGAACTCTGGTCTGAATTTCCCTTCAGAAACGGAGTTAAAGCCCAGGATCTGTGTCTTCCTACAAGTAAGAGTTCATTTCTGGTAAACCAATTGAATTTTGGACTCAAATGATTTTACACAGTTCAAAAACCCAATGCAATTCTCACTATTAACTAAAGAGTATTTACGTAAGTGGAGCTGTGGTTTGTATCACTTTCATAAGCAGAGTTGAACCACATATGGTCCGTATGAGTAGGAAACAAAGTTCTTTTTTTCTGGACATGCTGATGGTTCTTACTGTTTTGGAGACACTGGAAAGAGGAGGATGATTCTTGCCTTAAAACAGAGTGTTTTTCAGGGATATGAACTTGGGTCTGAATTTCCCTTCAGAAATGGAGTTAAACCCCAGGATCTGTGTCTTCCTACATGCAAGAGTTCATTTCTGGTAAACCCTGTGAATTTTGGGCTCAATGATTTTTCGCAATTCCTGAATCCCAAACGATTCTCACTGTTAACTAAAGAGCATTTATGTAAGAGGAGCTGTTGTTTTTATCTGTTTCATATGCAGAGTTGAACTACATATGGTCCGTATGAGTAGGAAACACAGTTCTTTTTTTCTGGGCATGCTCATGGTTCTTGCTATATTTTAGAAGTTGGAAAGAAGAGCTTGCCTCTTGCTTTAAAACAGAGTGAGTTTCAGGGATGAGAACTCTGGTCTGAATTTGCCTTCAGAAACGGAGTTAAAAGCCAGGATCTGTGTCTTCCTACAAGCAAGAGTTCATTTCCGATAAACCCAGTGAATTTTGGGCCTAAATGTTTTTTCCCATTTCATGAACCCAACGCGATTCTCACTATTAACTAAAGAGCATTTATGTAAGAGGAGCTATGGTTTGCATCAGTTTCATGAGCAGAGTTGAACTACATATGGTCCATATGAGTAGGAAACACAGTTCTTTTTTTCAGGGCATGGATATGGTTCTCACTGTATTGGAGACACTGGAAAGAAGAGCTTGCTTCTTGCATTAAAACAGAGTGTGTTTCATGGATGCGAACTCTGGTCTGAATTTCCCTTCAGAAAGAGAGTTAAACCCCAGGATTTGTGTCTTTCTACATGCAATAGTTCATTTCAGGTAAACCCTGTAAATTTTCGGCTCAATGATTTTGCTCAATGCCTGAATCCAACGAGATTCTCACTATTAACTAAAGAGCATTTATGTAAGAAGAGCTGTCGTTTGGATCAGTGTCATAAGCAAGAGTTCATTTCTTGTAAACCCAGTGAATGGTGGGATCAAATGGTTTTTTACAGGTCACGAACCCAATGCGATTCATACTATTAACCAAAGAGCATTTATGTAAGAGGAGCTGTGGTTTGTATCAGGTTCATAAGCACAGTTGAAATACATATGGTCCGTATGATTAAGAAACACATTTCTTTTACACAGGGCATGCACATTATTCTTGCTGTATTTTAGAATCTGGAAAGAAGAGCTAGCTTCTTTCGTTAAAAGAGAGTGTGCTTCAGGGATGAGAACTCTGGTCTGAATTTCCACTTTAGAATCAGAGTTAAACCCCAGGATCTGTGTCTTCTTACAAGCAAGAGTTCATTTCTGGTTAACACAGTGAATTTTGTGCTCAAATGATTTTACACAGTTCTAGAACACAATGAGATTATCACTATTAACTAAAGAGCATTTATGTAAGAGGAGCACTGGTATGTATCAGTTTCAAAGCAGAGTTGATCTACATATGGTCCCTATGAGTAGGAAACACAGTTCTTTTTTTCAGGGCATGCTCACGGTTCTTGCTCTATTGGAGACTCTGGAAAGAAGAGCTTGATATTTGAGTTAAAACAGAGTGTGCTTCAGGAATGAGAACTCTGGTCTGAATTTGCCTTCAGAAACTGAGTTAAAGGCTAGGATCTGTGTCTTCCTATAAACAGGAGTTCATTTCTGGTAAACCCAGTGAATTTTGGGCTCAAATGATTTTTCGCAGTACGCAAACCCAACGCTATTCTCACTATTAACTAAAGACCATTTGTGTAAGAGTAGCTGTGTTTTGTATCAGTTTCATAAGCAGAGTTGAACTACATATGGTGCGAATGATTAGGAAACAAGTTCTTTTTTTCTAGGCATGCTCATTGTTCTTGCTGTATTGTAGACGCTGGAAAGAAGAGCTTCATCCTTGCGTTAAAATAGAGTGTGTTTCAGGGATGAGAACTCTCGTCTGAATTTGCCTTCAGAAACGGAGTTAAAACCCAGGGTCTGTGTCTTCCTACAAGCAACAGTTCATTTCTGGTAAACCTAGTGAATTTTGGGGTCAAATGATTTAACACAATTCAGAAACCCAAAGCGATTCTCACTATTAACTAAAGAGCATTTATGTAAGAAGAGCTGTGGTCTGTATCAGTTTCCTATGCAGAGTTGAACTACATATGGTCCGTATGAGTAGGAAACACAGATCTTTTTTTCTGGACATGCTAATGGTACTTACTGTTTTGGAGACGCTGGAAAGAAGAGGATGATTCTTGCCTTAAAACAGAGTGTGTTTCAGGGTTGAGAACTCTGGTATGAATTTCCCTTCAGAAACAGAGTTAAACCCCTGGATCTGTGTCTTCCTAAAAGCAAGAGTTCATTTCTGGTAAACCAAGTGAATTTTGGGCTCATTTGATTATTTGCAGTTCACGAACCCAACGCGATTCTCACTTTTAACTAAAGAGCATTTATGTAAGAGGAGCTGTGGTTTGTATCAGGGTCATAAGCAGAGTTGAAATACATATAGTCCGTATGAATAAGAAACACATTTCTTTTTTACAGGGCATGCACATTATTCTTGCTATATTTTAGAATCTGGAAAGAAGAGCTTGCTTTTTGCATTAAAACATAGTGTGTTTCATGGATGAGAACTCTGGTCTGAATTTCCCTTCAGAAACGGAGTTAAAGCCCAGGATCTGTGTCTTCCTACAAGTAAGAGTTCATTTCTGGTAAACCAATTGAATTTTGGACTCAAATGATTTTACACAGTTCAAAAACCCAATGCAATTCTCACTATTAACTAAAGAGTATTTACGTAAGTGGAGCTGTGGTTTGTATCACTTTCATAAGCAGAGTTGAACCACATATGGTCCGTATGAGTAGGAAACAAAGTTCTTTTTTTCTGGACATGCTGATGGTTCTTACTGTTTTGGAGACACTGGAAAGAGGAGGATGATTCTTGCCTTAAAACAGAGTGTTTTTCAGGGATAAGAACTTGGGTCTGAATTTCCCTTCAGAAATGGAGTTAAACCCCAGGATCTGTGTCTTCCTACATGCAAGAGTTCATTTCTGGTAAACCCTGTGAATTTTGGGCTCAATGATTTTTCGCAATTCCTGAATCCCAAACGATTCTCACTGTTAACTAAAGAGCATTTATGTAAGAGGAGCTGTTGTTTTTATCTGTTTCATATGCAGAGTTGAACTACATATGGTCCGTATGAGTAGGAAACACAGTTCTTTTTTTCTGGGCATGCTCATGGTTCTTGCTATATTTTAGAAGTTGGAAAGAAGAGCTTGCCTCTTGCTTTAAAACAGAGTGAGTTTCAGGGATGAGAACTCTGGTCTGAATTTGCCTTCAGAAACGGAGTTAAAACCCAGGATCTGTGTCTTCCTACAAGCAAGAGTTCATTTCTGATAAACCCAGTGAATTTTGGGCTTAAATGTTTTTTCCCATTTCATGAACCCAACGCGATTCTCACTATTAACTAAAGAGCATTTATGTAAGAGGAGCTATGGTTTGTATTAGTTTCATGAGCAGAGTTGAACTACATATGGTCCATATGAGTAGGAAACACAGTTCTTTTTTTCAGGGCATGGATATGGTTCTTACTGTATTGGAGACACTGGAAAGAAGAGCTTGCCTCTTGCTTTAAAACAGAGTGAGTTTCAGGGATGAGAACTCTGGTCTGAATTTGCCTTCAGAAACGGAGTTAAAACCCAGGATCTGTGTCTTCCTACAAGCAAGAGTTCATTTCTGATAAACCCAGTGAATTTTGGGCTTAAATGTTTTTTCCCATTTCATGAACCCAACGCGATTCTCACTATTAACTAAAGAGCATTTATGTAAGAGGAGCTATGGTTTGCATCAGTTTCATGAGCAGAGTTGAACTACATATTGTCCATATAAGTAGGAAACACAGTTCTTTTTTTCAGGGCATGGATATGGTTCTCACTGTATTGGAGACACTGGAAAGAAGAGCTTGCTTCTTGCATTAAAACAGAGTGTGTTTCATGGATGCGAACTCTGGTCTGAATTTCCCTTCAGAAAGAGAGTTAAACCCCAGGATTTGTGTCTTTCTACATGCAATAGTTCATTTCAGGTAAACCCTGTAAATTTTCGGCTCAATGATTTTGCTCAATGCCTGAATCCAACGAGATTCTCACTATTAACTAAAGAGCATTTATGTAAGAAGAGCTGTCGTTTGGATCAGTGTCATAAGCAGAGTTGAACTACATATGGTGGGTATGAGTAGGAAACACAGTTCTTTTTTTCTGAGCATCCTCATGGTTCTTGCTGTATTGTAGACACTGGAAAGAAGAGCGTGATTCCTGCGTTAAAACAGAGTGTGTTTCAGGGATGAGAACTCTGGTCTGAATTTGCCTTCAGAAACTGAGTAGAACCCATGATCTGTGTCTTCCTACAAGCAAGAGTTCATTTCTGGTAAACCCAGTGAATGGTGGGATCAAATGGTTTTTTACAGGTCACGAACCCAATGCGATTCTCACTATTAACCAAAGAGCATTTATGTAAGAGGAGCTGTGGTTTGTATCAGGTTCATAAGCACAGTTGAAATACATATGGTCTGTATGATTAAGAAACACATTTCTTTTACACAGGGCATGCACATTATTCTTGCTGTATTTTAGAATCTGGAAAGAAGAGCTAGCTTCTTTCGTTAAAAGAAAGTGTGCTTCAGGGATGAGAACTCTGGTCTGAATTTCCACTTTAGAATCAGCGTTAAACCCCAGGATCTGTGTCTTCTTACAAGCAAGAGTTCATTTCTGGTTAACACAGTGAATTTTGTGCTCAAATGATTTTACACAGTTCTAGAACACAATGCGATTATCACTATTAACTAAAGAGCATTTATGTAAGAGGAGCACTGGTCTGTATCAGTTTCAAAGCAGAGTTGATCTACATATGGTCCCTATGAGTAGGAAACACAGTTCTTTTTTTCAGGGCATGCTCACGGTTCTTGCTCTATTGGAGACTCTGGAAAGAAGAGCTTGATATTTGAGTTAAAACAGAGTGTGCTTCAGGAATGAGAACTCTGGTCTGAATTTGCCTTCAGAAACTGAGTTAAAGGCTAGGATCTGTGTCTTCCTATAAATAGGAGTTCATTTCTGGTAAACCCAGTGAATTTTGGGCTCAAATGATTTTTCGCAGTACGCAAACCCAACGCTATTCTCACTATTAACTAAAGACCATTTGTGTAAGAGTAGCTGTGTTTTGTATCAGTTTCATAAGCAGAGTTGAACTACATATGGTGCGAATGATTAGGAAACAAGTTCTTTTTTTCTAGGCATGCTCATTGTTCTTGCTGTATTGTAGACGCTGGAAAGAAGAGCTTCATCCTTGCGTTAAAATAGAGTGTGTTTCAGGGATGAGAACTCTCGTCTGAATTTGCCTTCAGAAACGGAGTTAAAACCCAGGGTCTGTGTCTTCCTACAAGCAACAGTTCATTTCTGGTAAACCTAGTGAATTTTGGGGTCAAATGATTTAACACAATTCAGAAACCCAAAGCGATTCTCACTATTAACCAAGGAGCATTTATGTAAGAGGAGCTGTGTTTTGTATCAGTTTCATAAGCAGACTTGAACTACATATGGTCCATATCAGTGAGAAACACAGTTTTTTTTTTCAGGGCATGCTCTTGGATCTTGCTGTATTATAGTTGCTGGAAAGAAGAGCTTGCTTCTTGCATTAAAACAGAGTGTGTTTCATGGATGAGAACTCTGGTCTGAATATCCCTTAAAAAACGGAGTTAAACACCAGGATCTGTGTCTTCCTACAAGCGAGAGTTCTTTTCTGGTAAACCAAGTGAATTTTGGGCTCAAATGCTTATTTGCTGTTCACGAACCCAACGCGATTCTCACTTTTAACTAATGAGCATTTATGTAAGATGAGCTGTGGTTTGTATCAGGTTCATAAGCAGAGTTGAAATACATATAGTCAGTATGAATAAGAAACACATTTCTTTTTTACAGCGCATGCACATTATTCTTGCTGTATTTTAGAATCTGGAAAGAAGAGCTTGCTTTTTGCTTTAAAACAGAGTGTGTTTCATGGAAGAGAACTCTGGTCTGAATTTCCCTTCAGAAACGGAGTTAAAACCCAGGATCTGTGTCTTCCTACATGCAAGAGTTCATTTCTGGTAAACCCTGTGAATTTAGGGCTCAATGATTTTTCGCAATTCCTGAATCCCAAACGATTCTCACTGTTAACTAAAGAGCATTTATGTAAGAGGAGCTGTTGTTTTTATCTGTTTCATATGCAGAGTTGAACTACATATGGTCCGTATGAGTAGGAAACACAGTTCTTTTTTTCAGGGCATGCTCATGGTTCTTGCTGTATTGGAGACTCTGGAAAGAAGAGCTTGATATTTGTGTTAAAACACTGTGTGTTTCAGGGATGAGAACTCTGGTCTGAATTTGCCTTCAGAAACGGAGTTAAACTCCAGGATCTGTGTTTTCCTAAAAGCAAGAGTTCATTTATGATAAATCAAGTGAATTTTGGGCTTAAATGATTTTTCCCAGTTCATGAACCCAACGCGATTCTCACTATTAACTAAAGAGCATTTATGTAAGAGGAGCTATGGTTTGTATCAGTTTCATGAACAGAGTTGAACTACATATGGTCCGTATGAGTAGGAAACATAGTTCTTTTTTTCACGGCATGGATATGGTTCTTACTCTATTGGAGACACTGGGAAGAAGAGGATGATTCTTGCGTTAAAACAGAGTGTGTTTCAGTGATGAGAACTCTGCTCTCAATTTGCCTTCAGAAACGGAGTTAAACCCCAGGATCTGTGTCTTCCTACAAGCAAGAGTTCATTTCTGGTAAACCCAGTGAATTTTTGGCTCACATGATTTTTCACAGTTCACGAACCCATGGCGATTCTCACTATTAATCAAAGAGCATTTACGTAAGAGGAGCTGTGGTTTGTATCAGGTTCATAAGCAGAGTTGAAATACATATAGTCCGTATGAGTAAGAAACACATTTCTTTTTTACAGGGCATGCACATTATTCTTGCTATATTTTAGAATCTGGAAAGAAGAGCTTGATATTTGAGTTAAAACAGATTGTGTTTCAGGAATGAGAACTCTGGTCTGAATTTGCCTTCAGAAACGGAGTTAAAGCCCAGGATCTGTGTCTTCCTATAAACAGGAGTTCATTTCTGGTAAACCCAGTGAATTTTGGGCTCAAATGATTTTTCGCAGTAAGCAAACCCAACGCTATTCTCACTATTAACTAAAGACCATTTGTGTAAGAGTAGCTGTGTTTTGTATCAGTTTCATAAGCAGAGTTGAACTACATATGGTGCGAATGATTAGGAAACAAGTTCTTTTTTTCTAGGCATGCTCATGGTTCTTGTTGTATTGTAGAGGCTGGAAAGAAGAGCTTCATTCCTGAGTTAAAATAGAGTGTGTTTCAGGGATGAGAACTCTGGTCTGAATTTGCCTTCAGAAACGGAGTTAAAATCCAGGATCTGTGTCTTCCTACAAGCAAGAGTTCATTTTTGATAAACCCAGTGAATTTTGGGCTTAAATGATTTTTCCCAGTTCATGAACCCAACGCGATTCTCACTATTAACTAAAGAGCATTTATGTAAGAGGAGCACTGGTCTGTATCAGTTTCAAAGCAGAGTTGATCTACATATGGTCCGTATGAGTAGGAAACACAGTTCTTTTTTTCAGGGCATGGATATGGTTCTTACTGTATTGGAGATACTGGAAAGAAGAGGATGATTCTTGCGTTAAAACAGAGTGTGTTTCAGTGATGAGAACTCTGCTCTGAATTTGCCTTCAGAAACGCACTTAAACCCCAGGATCTGTGTCATCCTACAAGCAAGAGATCATTTCTGGTAAACCCAGTGAATGGTGGGATCAAATGTTTTTTCGCAGGTCACGAACCCATCGCGATTATCACTATTACCTTAAGAGCATTTATATAAGAGGAGCTGTGGTTTGTATCAGTTTCAAAATAGAGTTGATCTACATATGGTCCATATGAGTAGGAAACACAGTTCTTTTTTTCTGGGCATGCTCATGGTTCTTGCTATATTTTAGAAGTTGGAAAGAAGAGCTTGCCTCTTGCTTTAAAACAGAGTGAGTTTCAGGGATGAGAACTCTGGTCTGAATTTGCCTTCAGAAATGGAGTTAAACCCCAGGGTCTGTGTCTTCCTACGAGCAAGAGTTCATTTCTGATAAACCTAGTGAATTTTGGGGTCAAATGATTTTACACAATTCAGAAACCCAAAGCGATTCTCACTATTAACTAAAGAGCATTTATGTAAGAGAATCTGTGGTGTGTATCAGTTTCCTATGCAGAGTTGAACTACATATGGTCCGTATGAGTAGGAAACACAGATCCTTTTTTCTGGACATGCTAATGGTACTTACTGTTTTGGAGACGCTGGAAAGAAGAGGATGATTCTTGCCTTAAAACAGAGTGTGTTTCAGGGTTGAGAACTCTGGTATGAATTTCCCTTCAGAAACAGAGTTAAACCCCAGGATCTGTGTCTTCCTACAAGCAAGAGTTCATTTCTGGTAAACCAAGTGAATTTTGGTCTCATTTGATTATTTGCTGTTCACGAACCCAACGCGATTCTCACTTTTAACTAAAGAACATTTATCTAAGAGGAGCTGTGGTTTGTATCAGGTTCATAAACAGAGTTGAAAAACATATAGTCTGTATGAATAAGAAACACATTTCTTTTTTACAGGGCATGCACATTATTCTTGCTGTATTTTAGAATCTGGAAAGAAGAACTTGCTTTTTGCGTTAAAACAGAGTGTGTTTCATGGATGAGAACTCTGGTCTGAATTTCCCTTCAGAAACGGAGTTAAAGCCCAGAATCTGTTTCTTCCTACAAGCAAGAGTTCATTTCTGGTAAACAAATTGAATTTTGGGCTCAAATGATTTTACACAGTTAAAAAACCCAATGCAATTCTCACTATTAACTAAAGAGCATTTACGTAAGTAGAGCTGTGGTTTTATCAGTTTCATAAGCAGAGTTGAACCACATATGGGCCGTATGAGTAGGAAACAAAGTTCTTTTTTTCTGGGCATGCTGATGGTTCTTACTGTTTTGGAGACACTGGAAAGAGGAGGATGATTCTTGCCTTAAAACAGAGTGTTTTTCAGGGATAAGAACTTGGGTCTGAATTTCCCTTCAGAAAAGGAGTTAAACCCCAGGATCTGTGTCTTCCTACATGCAAGAGTTCGTTTCTGGTAAACCCTGTGAATTTTGGGCTCAATGATTTTTCGCAATTCCTGAATCCCACACGATTCTCACTGTTAACTAAAGAGCATTTATGTAGGAGGAGCTATTGTTTGTATCAGTTTCATGAACAGAGTTGAACTACATATGGTCCGTATGAGTAGGAAACACAGTTCTTTTTTTCAGGGCATGCTCTTGGATCTTGCTGTATTATAGTTGCTGGAAAGAAGAGCTTGCTTCTTGCATTAAAACAGAGTGTGTTTCATGGATGAGAACTCTGGTCTGATTTCCCTTCAGAAACGGAGTTAAACACCAGGATCCATGTCTTCCTACAAGCGAGAGTTCTTTTCTGGTAAACCAAGTGAATTTTGGGCTCAAATGATTATTTGCTGTTCACGAACCCAACGCGATTCTCACTTTTAACTAATGAGCATTTATGTAAGATGAGCTGTGGTTTGTATCAGGTTCATAAGCAGAGTTGAAATACATATAGTCCGTATGAGTAAGAAACACATTTCTTTTTTACAGGGCATGCACATTATTCTTGCTATATTTTAGAATCTGGAAAGAAGAGCTTGATATTTGAGTTAAAACAGAGTGTGTTTCAGGAATGAGAACTCTGGTCTGAATTTGCCTTCAGAAACGGAGTTAAAGCCCAGGATCTGTGTCTTCCTATAAACAGGAGTTCATTTCTGGTAAACCCAGTGAATTTTGGGCTCAAATGATTTTTCGCAGTAAGCAAACCCAACGCTATTCTCACTATTAACTAAAGACCATTTGTGTAAGAGTAGCTGTGTTTTGTATCAGTTTCATAAGCAGAGTTGAACTACATATGGTGCGAATGATTAGGAAACAAGTTCTTTTTTTCTAGGCATGCTCATGGTTCTTGTTGTATTGTAGAGGCTGGAAAGAAGAGCTTCATTCCTGCGTTAAAATAGAGTGTGTTTCAGGGATGAGAACTCTGGTCTGAATTTCCCTTCAGAAACGGAGTTAAAGCCCAGAATCTGTGTCTTCCTACAAGCAAGAGTTCATTTCTGGTAAACAAATTGAATTTTGGGCTCAAATGATTTTACACAGTTAAAAAACCCAATGCAATTCTCACTATTAACTAAAGAGCATTTACGTAAGTAGAGCTGTGGATTTATCAGTTTCATAAGCAGAGTTGAACCACATATGGTCCGTATGAGTAGGAAACAAAGTTCTTTTTTTCTGGGCATGCTGATGGTTCTTACTGTTTTGGAGACACTGGAAAGAGGAGGATGATTCTTGCCTTAAAACAGAGTGTTTTTCAGGGATAAGAACTTGGGTCTGAATTTCCCTTCAGAAAAGGAGTTAAACCCCAGGATCTGTGTCTTCCTACATGCAAGAGTTCGTTTCTGGTAAACCCTGTGAATTTTGGGCTCAATGATTTTTCGCAATTCCTGAATCCCACACGATTCTCACTGTTAACTAAAGAGCATTTATGTAAGAGGAGCTGTGGTTTTTATCTGTTTCATATGCAGAGTTGAACTACATATGGTCCATATGAGTAGGAATCACAGTTCTTTTTTTCAGGGCATGCTCATGGTTCATGCTGTATTGGAGACTCTGGAAAGAAGAGCTTGGTATTTGTGTTAAATCAGTGTGTGTTTCAAGGATGAGAACTCTGGTCTGAATTTGCCTTCAGAAACGCAGTTAAACCCCAGGATCTGTATCTTCCTATAAACAGGAGTTAATTTCTGGTAAACCAATTGAATTTTGGGCTCAAATGATTTTACACAGTTCAAATACCCAATGCAATTCTCACTATTAACTAAAGAGCATTTATGTAAATGGAGCTGTGGTTTGTTTCAGTTTCATAAGCAGAGTTGAACTACATATGGTCCGTATGAGTAGGAAACACAGATCATTTTTTCTGGACATGCTAATGGTACTTACTGTTTTGGAGACGCTGGAAAGAAGAGGATGAGTCTTGCCTTAAAACAGAGTGTGTTTCAGGGTTGAGAACTCTGGTATTAATTTCCCTTCAGAAACAGAGTTAAACCCCAGGGTCTGTGTCTTCCTACAAGCGAGAGTTCATTTCTGGTAAACCAAGTGAATTTTGGGCTCAAATGATTATTTGCTGTTCACGAACCCAACGCGATTCTCACTTTTAACTAATGAGCATTTATGTAAGATGAGCTGTGGTTTGTATCAGTTTCATGAGCAGAGTTGAACTACATGTGGTCTGTTAAAGTAGGAAACACAGTTCATTTTTTTCTGGGCATGCTCATGTTTCTTACTGTATTGGAGATACTGGAAAGAAGAGGATGATTCTTGCATTAAAACAGAGTGTGTTTCAGTGATGAGAACTCTGCTCTCAATTTGCCTTCAGAAACGCACTTAAACCCCAGGATCTGTGTCATCCTACAAGCAAGAGTTCATTTCTGGTAAACCGAGTGAATGGTGGGATCAAATGGTTTTTTGCAGGTCACGAACCCATCGCGATTATCACTATTAACTTAAGAGCATTTATATAAGAGGAGCTGTGGTTTGTATCAGTTTCAAAACAGAGTTGATCTACATATGGTCCATATGAGTAGGAAACACAGTTCTTTTTTTCTGGGCATGCTCATGGTTCTTGCTATATTTTAGAAGTTGGAAAGAAGAGCTTGCCTCTTGCTTTAAAACAGAGTGAGTTTCAGGGATGAGAACTCTGGTCTGAATTTGCCTTCAGAAACGGAGTTAAACACCAGGATCTGTGTCTTCCTACAAGCGAGAGTTCTTTTCTGGTAAAGCAAGTGAATTTTGGGCAAAATGATTATTTGCTGTTCACGAACCCAACGCGATTCTCACTTTTAACTAATGAGCATTTATGTAAGAGGAGCTGTGGTTTGTATCAGGTTCATAAGCAGAGTTGAAATACATAGAGTCGGTATGAGAAAGAAACACATTTCTTTTTTAAAGGGCATGCACATTATTCTTGCTATATTTTAGAATCTGGAAAGAAGAGCTTGCTTTTTGCGTTACAACAGAGTGTGTTTCATGGATGAGAACTCTGGTCTGAATTTCCCATCAGAAACGGAATTAAATCCCAGGATCTGTGTCTTCCTACAAGCAAGAGTTCATTTCTGGTTAACCAATTGAATTTTGGGCTCAAATGATTTTACACAGTTCAAAAACCCAATGCAATTCTCACTATTAACTAAAGAGCATTTATGTAAATGGAGCTGTGGTTTGTATCAGTTTCATAAGCAGAGTTGAACTACATATGGTCCGTATGAGTAGGAAACACAGTTCTTTTTTTCAGGGCATGGATATGGTTCTTACTGTATTGGAGACACTGGAACGAAGAGGATGATTCTTGCATTAAAACAGAGTGTGTTTCAGTGATGAGAACTCTGCTCTGAATTTGCCTTCAGAAACGCAGTTAAACCCCAGGATCTGTGTCTTCCTACAAGCAAGAGTTCATTTCTGGTAAACCCAGTGAATTTTTGGCTCACATGATTTTTTGCAGTTCACGAACCCAACACGATTCTCACTATTAACCAAAGAGCATTTATGTAAGAGGAGCTGTGGTTTGTATCAGTTTCATAAGCAGACTTGAACTACATATGGTCCGAATCAGTGAGAAACACAGTTCTTTTTTTCAGAGCATGCTCTTGGATCTTGCTGTATTATAGACGCTGGAAAGAAGAGCTTGCTTCTTGCATTAAAACAGAGTGTGTTTCATGGATGAGAACTCTCGTCTGAATTTCCTTACAGAAACAGAGTTAGACACGAGGATGTGTGTCTTCCCACAAGCAAGAGTTCTTTTCTTGTAAACCAAGTGAATTTTCGACTCAATGATTTTTCGCAATGCCTGAATCCAACGAGATTCTCACTATTAACTAAAGAGCATTTATTTAAGAGTAGCTGCCGTTTATATCAGTTTCATAAGCAGAGTTGAACTACATATGGTCCGTATGAGTAGGAAAAACAGTTCTTTTTTTCTGGGCATGCTCATGGTTCTTGCTGTATTGTAGACGCTGGAAAGAAGAGCTTGATTCTTGCGTTAAAACAGAGTGTGTTTCAGGGATGAGAACTCTGGTCTGAATTTGCCTTCAGAAACTGAGTTAAACCCCAGGATCTGTGTCTTCCTACAAGCAAGAGTTCATTTCTGGTAAACCCAGTGAATGGTGGGTTCAAATGGTTTTTTGCTGGTCACGAACCCATGGCGATTCTCACTATTAACTAAAGAGCATTTATGTAAGGGGAGCACTGGTCTGTATCAGTTTCAAAGCAGAGTTGATCTACATATGGTCCCTATGAGTAGGAAACACAGTTCTTTTTTTCAGGGCATGCTCCCGGTTCTTGCTGTATTGGAGACTCTGGAAAGAAGAGCTTGATATTTGAGTTAAAACAGAGTGTGTTTCAAGAATGAGAACTCTGGTCTGAATTTGCCTTCAGAAACGGAGTTAAAACCCAGGATCTGTGTCTTCCTATAAACAGGAGTTCATTTCTGGTAAACCCAGTGAATTTTGGGCTCAAATGATTTTTCGCAGTACGCAAACCCAACGCTATTCTCACTATTAACTAAAGATGATTTGTGTAAGACTACCTGTGTTTTGTATCAGTTTCATAAGCAGAGTTGAACTACATATGGTGTGAATGATTAGGAAATAAGTTCTTTTTTCCAGGGCATGGATAAGGTTCTTACTATATTGGAGATACTGGAAAGAAGAGGATGATTCTTGCGTTAAAACAGAGTGTGTTTCAGTGATGAGAACTCTGCTCTGAATTTGCCTTCAGAAACGCACTTAAACCCCAGGATCTGTGTCATCCTACAAGCAAGAGTTCATTTCTGGTAAACCCAGTGAATGGTGGGATCAAATGGTTTTTTGCAGGTCACGAACCCATCGCGATTATCACTATTAACTTAAGAGCATTTATATAAGAGGAGCTGTGGTTTGTATCAGTTTCAAAACAGAGTTGATCTACATATGGTCCATATGAGTAGGAAACCCAGTTCTTTTTTTCTGGGCATGCTCATGGTTCTTGCTATATTTTAGAAGTTGGAAAGAAGAGCTTGCCTCTTGCTTTAAAACAGAGTGAGTTTCAGGGATGAGAACTCTGGTCTGAATTTCCCTTTAAAAACGGAGTTAAACACCAGGATCTGTGTCTTCCTACAAGCGAGAGTTCATTTCTGGTAAACCAAGTGAATTTTGGGCTCAAATGATTATTTGCTGTTCACGAACCCAATGCGATTCTCACTTTTAACTAATGAGCATTTATGTAAGATGAGCTGTGGTTTGTATCAGTTTCATGAGCAGAGTTGAACTACATGTGGTCTGTTAAAGTAGGAAACACAGTTCTTTTTTTCTGGGCATGCTCATGTTTCTTACTGTATTGGAGATACTGGAAAGAAGAGGATGATTCTTGCATTAAAACAGAGTGTGTTTCAGTGATGAGAACTCTGCTCTCAATTTGCCTTCAGAAACGCACTTAAACCACAGGATCTGTGTCATCCTACAAGCAACAGTTCATTTCTGGTAAACCTAGTGAATTTTGGGGTCAAATGATTTAACACAATTCAGAAACCCAAAGCGATTCTCACTATTAACTAAAGAGCATTTATGTAAGAGGAGCTGTGGTCTGTATCAGTTTCCTATGCAGAGTTGAACTACATATGGTCCGTATGAGTAGGAAACACAGATCTATTTTCTGGACATGCTAATTGTACTTACTGTTTTGGAGATGCTGGAAAGAAGAGGATGATTCTTGCCTTAAAACAGAGTGTGTTTCAGGGTTGAGAACTCTGGTATGAATTTCCCTTCAGAAACAGAGTTAAACCCCAGGGTCTGTGTCTTCCTACAAGCAAGAGTTCATTTCTGGTAAACCAAGTGAATTTTGGGCTCCAATGATTTTTTGCTGTTCACGAACCCAACGCGATTCTCACTTTTAACTAAAGAGCATTTATGTAAGAGGAGCTGTGGTTTGTATCAGGTTCATAAGCAGAGTTGAAATACATAGAGTCGGTATGAGAAAGAAACACATTTCTTTTTTAAAGGGCATGCACATTATTCTTGCTATATTTTAGAATCTGGAAAGAAGAGCTTGCTTTTTGCGTTACAACAGAGTGTGTTTCATAGATGAGAACTCTGGTCTGAATTTCCCATCAGAAACGGAGTTAAATCCCAGGATCTGTGTCTTCCTACAAGCAAGAGTTCATTTCTGGTAAACCAATTGAATTTTGGGCTCAAATGATTTTACACAGTTCAAAAACCCAATGCAATTCTCACTATTAACTAAAGAGCATTTATGTAAATGGAGCTGTGGTTTGTATCAGTTTCATAAGCAGAGTTGAACTACATATGGTCCGTATGAGTAGGAAACACAGTTCTTTTTTTCAGGGCATGGATATGGTTCTTACTGTATTGGAGACACTGGAACGAAGAGGATGATTCTTGCATTAAAACAGAGTGTGTTTCAGTGATGAGAACTCTGCTCTGAATTTGCCTTCAGAAACGCAGTTAAACCCCAGGATCTGTGTCTTCCTACAAGCAAGAGTTCATTTCTGGTAAACCCAGTGAATTTTTGGCTCACATGATTTTTTGCAGTTCACGAACCCAACACGATTCTCACTATTAACCAAAGAGCATTTATGTAAGAGGAGCTGTGGTTTGTATCAGTTTCATAAGCAGACTTGAACTACATATGGTCCGAATCAGTGAGAAACACAGTTCTTTTTTTCAGAGCATGCTCTTGGATCTTGCTGTATTATAGACGCTGGAAAGAAGAGCTTGCTTCTTGCATTAAAACAGAGTGTGTTTCATGGATGAGAACTCTCGTCTGAATTTCCTTACAGAAACAGAGTTAGACACGAGGATGTGTGTCTTCCCACAAGCAAGAGTTCTTTTCTTGTAAACCAAGTGAATTTTCGACTCAATGATTTTTCGCAATGCCTGAATCCAACGAGATTCTCACTATTAACTAAAGAGCATTTATTTAAGAGTAGCTGCCGTTTATATCAGTTTCATAAGCAGAGTTGAACTACATATGGTCCGTATGAGTAGGAAAAACAGTTCTTTTTTTCTGGGCATGCTCATGGTTCTTGCTGTATTGTAGACGCTGGAAAGAAGAGCTTGATTCTTGCGTTAAAACAGAGTGTGTTTCAGGGATGAGAACTCTGGTCTGAATTTGCCTTCAGAAACTGAGTTAAACCCCAGGATCTGTGTCTTCCTACAAGCAAGAGTTCATTTCTGGTAAACCCAGTGAATGGTGGGTTCAAATGGTTTTTTGCTGGTCACGAACCCATGGCGATTCTCACTATTAACTAAAGAGCATTTATGTAAGGGGAGCACTGGTCTGTATCAGTTTCAAAGCAGAGTTGATCTACATATGGTCCCTATGAGTAGGAAACACAGTTCTTTTTTTCAGGGCATGCTCCCGGTTCTTGCTGTATTGGAGACTCTGGAAAGAAGAGCTTGATATTTGAGTTAAAACAGAGTGTGTTTCAAGAATGAGAACTCTGGTCTGAATTTGCCTTCAGAAACGGAGTTAAAACCCAGGATCTGTGTCTTCCTATAAACAGGAGTTCATTTCTGGTAAACCCAGTGAATTTTGGGCTCAAATGATTTTTCGCAGTACGCAAACCCAACGCTATTCTCACTATTAACTAAAGATGATTTGTGTAAGACTACCTGTGTTTTGTATCAGTTTCATAAGCAGAGTTGAACTACATATGGTGTGAATGATTAGGAAATAAGTTCTTTTTTCCAGGGCATGGATAAGGTTCTTACTATATTGGAGATACTGGAAAGAAGAGGATGATTCTTGCGTTAAAACAGAGTGTGTTTCAGTGATGAGAACTCTGCTCTGAATTTGCCTTCAGAAACGCACTTAAACCCCAGGATCTGTGTCATCCTACAAGCAAGAGTTCATTTCTGGTAAACCCAGTGAATGGTGGGATCAAATGGTTTTTTGCAGGTCACGAACCCATCGCGATTATCACTATTAACTTAAGAGCATTTATATAAGAGGAGCTGTGGTTTGTATCAGTTTCAAAACAGAGTTGATCTACATATGGTCCATATGAGTAGGAAACCCAGTTCTTTTTTTCTGGGCATGCTCATGGTTCTTGCTATATTTTAGAAGTTGGAAAGAAGAGCTTGCCTCTTGCTTTAAAACAGAGTGAGTTTCAGGGATGAGAACTCTGGTCTGAATTTCCCTTTAAAAACGGAGTTAAACACCAGGATCTGTGTCTTCCTACAAGCGAGAGTTCATTTCTGGTAAACCAAGTGAATTTTGGGCTCAAATGATTATTTGCTGTTCACGAACCCAATGCGATTCTCACTTTTAACTAATGAGCATTTATGTAAGATGAGCTGTGGTTTGTATCAGTTTCATGAGCAGAGTTGAACTACATGTGGTCTGTTAAAGTAGGAAACACAGTTCTTTTTTTCTGGGCATGCTCATGTTTCTTACTGTATTGGAGATACTGGAAAGAAGAGGATGATTCTTGCATTAAAACAGAGTGTGTTTCAGTGATGAGAACTCTGCTCTCAATTTGCCTTCAGAAACGCACTTAAACCACAGGATCTGTGTCATCCTACAAGCAACAGTTCATTTCTGGTAAACCTAGTGAATTTTGGGGTCAAATGATTTAACACAATTCAGAAACCCAAAGCGATTCTCACTATTAACTAAAGAGCATTTATGTAAGAGGAGCTGTGGTCTGTATCAGTTTCCTATGCAGAGTTGAACTACATATGGTCCGTATGAGTAGGAAACACAGATCTATTTTCTGGACATGCTAATTGTACTTACTGTTTTGGAGATGCTGGAAAGAAGAGGATGATTCTTGCCTTAAAACAGAGTGTGTTTCAGGGTTGAGAACTCTGGTATGAATTTCCCTTCAGAAACAGAGTTAAACCCCAGGGTCTGTGTCTTCCTACAAGCAAGAGTTCATTTCTGGTAAACCAAGTGAATTTTGGGCTCCAATGATTTTTTGCTGTTCACGAACCCAACGCGATTCTCACTTTTAACTAAAGAGCATTTATGTAAGAGGAGCTGTGGTTTGTATCAGGTTCATAAGCAGAGTTGAAATACATAGAGTCGGTATGAGAAAGAAACACATTTCTTTTTTAAAGGGCATGCACATTATTCTTGCTATATTTTAGAATCTGGAAAGAAGAGCTTGCTTTTTGCGTTACAACAGAGTGTGTTTCATAGATGAGAACTCTGGTCTGAATTTCCCATCAGAAACGGAGTTAAATCCCAGGATCTGTGTCTTCCTACAAGCAAGAGTTCATTTCTGGTAAACCAATTGAATTTTGGGCTCAAATGATTTTACACAGTTCAAAAACCCAATGCAATTCTCACTATTAACTAAAGAGCATTTATGTAAATGGAGCTGTGGTTTGTATCAGTTTCATAAGCAGAGTTGAACTACATATGGTCCGTATGAGTAGGAAACACAGTTCTTTTTTTCAGGGCATGGATATGGTTCTTACTGTATTGGAGACACTGGAACGAAGAGGATGATTCTTGCCTTAAAACAGAGTGTGTTTCAGTGATGAGAACTCTGCTCTGAATTTGCCTTCAGAAACGCAGTTAAACCCCAGGATCTGTGTCTTCCTACAAGCAAGAGTTCATTTCTGGTAAACCCAGTGAATTTTTGGCTCACATGATTTTTTGCAGTTCACGAACCCAACACGATTCTCACTATTAACCAAAGAGCATTTATGTAAGAGGAGCTGTGGTTTGTATCAGTTTCATAAGCAGACTTGAACTACATATGGTCCGAATCAGTGAGAAACACAGTTCTTTTTTTCAGAGCATGCTCTTGGATCTTGCTGTATTATAGACGCTGGAAAGAAGAGCTTGCTTCTTGCATTAAAACAGAGTGTGTTTCATGGAAGAGAACTCTCGTCTGAATTTCCTTTCAGAAACAGAGTTAGACACCAGGATGTGTGTCTTCCTACAAGCAAGAGTTCTTTTCTGGTAAACCAAGTGAATTTTCGACTCAATGATTTTTCGCAATGCCTGAATCCAACGAGATTCTCACTATTAACTAAAGAGCATTTATTTAAGAGTAGCTGCCGTTTATATCAGTTTCATAAGCAGAGTTGAACTACATATGGTCCGTATGAGTAGGAAAAACAGTTCTTTTTTTCTGGGCATGCTCATGGTTCTTGCTGTATTGTAGACGCTGGAAAGAAGAGCTTGATTCTTGCGTTAAAACAGAGTGTGTTTCAGGGATGAGAACTCTGGTCTGAATTTGCCTTCAGAAACTGAGTTAAACCCCAGGATCTGTGTCTTCCTACAAGCAAGAGTTCATTTCTGGTAAACCCAGTGAATGGTGGGTTCAAATGGTTTTTTGCTGGTCACGAACCCATGGCGATTCTCACTATTAACTAAAGAGCATTTATGTAAGGGGAGCACTGGTCTGTATCAGTTTCAAAGCAGAGTTGATCTACATATGGTCCCTATGAGTAGGAAACACAGTTCTTTTTTTCAGGGCATGCTCCCGGTTCTTGCTGTATTGGAGACTCTGGAAAGAAGTGCTTGATATTTGAGTTAAAACAGAGTGTGTTTCAAGAATGAGAACTCTGGTCTGAATTTGCCTTCAGAAACGGAGTTAAAACCCAGGATCTGTGTCTTCCTATAAACAGGAGTTCATTTCTGGTAAACCCAGTGAATTTTGGGCTCAAATGATTTTTCGCAGTACGCAAACCCAACGCTATTCTCACTATTAACTAAAGATGATTTGTGTAAGACTACCTGTGTTTTGTATCAGTTTCATAAGCAGAGTTGAACTACATATGGTGTGAATGATGAGGAAATAAGTTCTTTTTTTCAGGGCATGGATAATGTTCTTACTATATTGGAGATACTGGAAAGAAGAGGATGATTCTTGCGTTAAAACAGAGTGTGTTTCAGTGATGAGAACTCTGCTCTGAATTTGCCTTCAGAAACGCACTTAAACCCCAGGATCTGTGTCATCCTACAAGCAAGAGTTCATTTCTGGTAAACCCAGTGAATGGTGGGATCAAATGGTTTTTTGCAGGTCACGAACCCATCGCGATTATCACTATTAACTTAAGAGCATTTATATAAGAGGAGCTGTGGTTTGTATCAGTTTCAAAACAGAGTTGATCTACATATGGTCCATATGAGTAGGAAACCCAGTTCTTTTTTTCTGGGCATGCTCATGGTTCTTGCTATATTTTAGAAGTTGGAAAGAAGAGCTTGCCTCTTGCTTTAAAACAGAGTGAGTTTCAGGGATGAGAACTCTGGTCTGAATTTCCCTTTAAAAACGGAGTTAAACACCAGGATCTGTGTCTTCCTACAAGCGAGAGTTCATTTCTGGTAAACCAAGTGAATTTTGGGCTCAAATGATTATTTGCTGTTCACGAACCCAACGCGATTCTCACTTTTAACTAATGAGCATTTATGTAAGATGAGCTGTGGTTTGTATCAGTTTCATGAGCAGAGTTGAACTACATGTGGTCTGTTAAAGTAGGAAACACAGTTCTTTTTTTCTGGGTATGCTCATGTTTCTTACTGTATTGGAGATACTGGAAAGAAGAGGATGATTCTTGCATTAAAACAGAGTGTGTTTCAGTTATGAGAACTCTGCTCTCAATTTGCCTTCAGAAACGCACTTAAACCCCAGGATCTGTGTCATCCTACAAGCAAGAGTTCATTTCTGGTAAACCCAGTGAATGGTGGGATCAAATGGTTTTTTGCAGGTCACGAACCCATCGCGATTATCACTATTAACTTAAGAGCATTTATATAAGAGGAGCTGTGGTTTGTATCAGTTTCAAAACAGAGTTGATCTACATATGGTCCATATGAGTAGGAAACACCGTTCTTTTTTTCTGGGCATGCTCATGGTTCTTGCTATATTTTAGAAGTTGGAAAGAAGAGCTTGCCTCTTGCTTTAAAACAGAGTGAGTTTCAGGGATGAGAACTCTGGTCTGAATTTGCCTTCAGAAACGGAGTTAAACACCAGGATCTGTGTCTTCCTACAAGCGAGAGTTCATTTCTGGTAAACCAAGTGAATTTTGGGCTCAAATGATTATTTGCTGTTCACGAACCCAATGCGATTCTCACTTTTAACTAATGAGCATTTATGTAAGATGAGCTGTGGTTTGTATCAGTTTCATGAGCAGAGTTGAACTACATGTGGTCTGTTAAAGTAGGAAACACAGTTCTTTTTTTCTGGGCATGCTCATGTTTCTTACTGTATTGGAGATACTGGAAAGAATAGGATGATTCTTGCATTAAAACAGAGTGTGTTTCAGTTATGAGAACTCTGCTCTCAATTTGCCTTCAGAAACGCACTTAAACCCCAGGATCTGTGTCATCCTACAAGCAAGAGTTCATTTCTGGTAAACCCAGTGAATGGTGGGATCAAATGGTTTTTTGCAGGTCACGAACCCATCGCGATTATCACTATTAACTTAAGAGCATTTATATAAGAGGAGCTGTGGTTTGTATCAGTTTCAAAACAGAGTTGATCTACATATGGTCCATATGAGTAGGAAACACAGTTCTTTTTTTCTGGGCATGCTCATGGTTCTTGCTATATTTTAGAAGTTGGAAAGAAGAGCTTGCCTCTTGCTTTAAAACAGAGTGAGTTTCAGGGATGAGAACTCTGGTCTGAATTTGCCTTCAGAAACGGAGTTAAACACCAGGATCTGTGTCTTCCTACAAGCGAGAGTTCTTTTCTGGTAAAGCAAGTGAATTTTGGGCTCAAATGATTATTTGCTGTTCACGAACCCAACGCGATTCTCACTTTTAACTAATGAGCATTTATGTAAGATGAGCTGTGGTTTGTATCAGGTTCATAAGCAGAGTTGAAATACATATAGTCCGTATGAGTAAGAAACACATTTCTTTTTTACAGGGCATGCACATTATTCTTGCTATATTTTAGAATCTGGAAAGAAGAGCTTGCTTTTTGCGTTAAAACAGAGTGTGTTTTATGGATGAGAACTCTGGTCTGAATTTCCCTTCAGAAACGGAGTTAAATCCCAGGATCTGTGTCTTCCTACAAGCAAGAGTTCATTTCTGGTAAACCAATTGAATTTTGGGCTCAAATGATTTTACACAGTTCAAAAACCCAATGCAATTCTCACTATTAACTAAAGAGCATTTATGTAAATGGAGCTGTGGTTTGTATCAGTTTCATAAGCAGAGTTGAACTACATATGGTCTGTATGAGTAGGAAACACAGTTCTATTTTTCAGGGCATGGATATGGTTCTTACTGTATTGGAGACACTGGAAAGAAGAGGATGATTCTTGCGTTAAAACAGAGTGTGTTTCAGTGATGAGAACTCTGCTCTGAATTTGCCTTCAGAAACGTAGTTAAACCCCAGGATCTGTGTCTTCCTACAATCAAGAGTTCATTTCTGGTAAACCCAGTGAATTTTTGGCTCACATGATTTTTCACAGTTCACGAACCCAACACAATTCTCAATATTAACCAAAGGGTATTTATGTAAGAGGAGCTGTGGTTTGTATCAGTTTCATAAGCAGACTTGAACTACATATGGTCCGAATCAGTGAGAAACACAGTTCTTTTTTTCAGAGCATGCTCTTGGATCTTGCTGTATTATAGACGCTGGAAAGAAGAGCTTGCTTCTTGCATTAAAACAGAGTGTGTTTCATGGAAGAGAACTCTCGTCTGAATTTCCTTTCAGAAACAGAGTTAGACACCAGGATGTGTGTCTTCCTACAAGCAAGAGTTCTTTTCTGGTAAACCAAGTGAATTTTCGACTCAATGATTTTTCGCAATGCCTGAATCCAACGAGATTCTCACTATTAACTAAAGAGCATTTATTTAAGAGTAGCTGCCGTTTATATCAGTTTCATAAGCAGAGTTGAACTACATATGGTCCGTATGAGTAGGAAAAACAGTTCTTTTTTTCTGGGCATGCTCATGGTTCTTGCTGTATTGTAGACGCTGGAAAGAAGAGCTTGATTCTTGCGTTAAAACAGAGTGTGTTTCAGGGATGAGAACTCTGGTCTGAATTTGCCTTCAGAAACTGAGTTAAACCCCAGGATCTGTGTCTTCCTACAAGCAAGAGTTCATTTCTGGTAAACCCAGTGAATGGTGGGTTCAAATGGTTTTTTGCTGGTCACGAACCCATGGCGATTCTCACTATTAACTAAAGAGCATTTATGTAAGGGGAGCACTGGTCTGTATCAGTTTCAAAGCAGAGTTGATCTACATATGGTCCCTATGAGTAGGAAACACAGTTCTTTTTTTCAGGGCATGCTCCCGGTTCTTGCTGTATTGGAGACTCTGGAAAGAAGAGCTTGATATTTGAGTTAAAACAGAGTGTGTTTCAAGAATGAGAACTCTGGTCTGAATTTGCCTTCAGAAACGGAGTTAAAACCCAGGATCTGTGTCTTCCTATAAACAGGAGTTCATTTCTGGTAAACCCAGTGAATTTTGGGCTCAAATGATTTTTCGCAGTACGCAAACCCAAGGCTATTCTCACTATTAACTAAAGATGATTTATGTAAGACTACCTGTGTTCTGCATCAGTTTCATAAGCAGAGTTGAACTACATATGGTGTGAATGATTAGGAAATAAGTTCTTTTTTTCAGGGCATGGATAAGGTTCTTACTATATTGGAGATACTGGAAAGAAGAGGATGATTCTTGCGTTAAAACAGAGTGTGTTTCAGTGATGAGAACTCTGCTCTGAATTTGCCTTCAGAAACGCACTTAAACCCCAGGATCTGTGTCATCCTACAAGCAAGAGTTCATTTCTGGTAAACCCAGTGAATGGTGGGATCAAATGGTTTTTTGCAGGTCACGAACCCATCGCGATTATCACTATTAACTTAAGAGCATTTATATAAGAGGAGCTGTGGTTTGTATCAGTCTCAAAACAGAGTTGATCTACATATGGTCCATATGAGTAGGAAACCCAGTTCTTTTTTTCTGGGCATGCTCATGGTTCTTGCTATATTTTAGAAGTTGGAAAGAAGAGCTTGCCTCTTGCTTTAAAACAGAGTGAGTTTCAGGGATGGGAACTCTGGTCTGAATTTCCCTTTAAAAACGGAGTTAAACAACAGGATCTGTGTCTTCCTACAAGCGAGAGTTCATTTCTGGTAAACCAAGTGAATTTTGGGCTCAAATGATTATTTGCTGTTCACGAACCCAACGCGATTCTCACTTTTAACTAATGAGCATTTATGTAAGATGAGCTGTGGTTTGTATCAGTTTCATGAGCAGAGTTGAACTACATGTGGTCTGTTAAAGTAGGAAACACAGTTCTTTTTTTCTGGGCATGCTCATGTTTCTTACTGTATTGGAGATACTGGAAAGAAGAGGATGATTCTTGCATTAAAACAGAGTGTGTTTCAGTGATGAGAACTCTGCTCTGAATTTGCCTTCACAAACGTAGTTAAACCCCAGGATCTGTGTCTTCCTACAAGCAAGAGTTCATTTCTGGTAAACCCAGTGAATTTTTGGCTCACATGATTTTTCACAGTTCACGAACCCAACACAATTCTCAATATTAACCAAAGGGTATTTATGTAAGAGGAGCTGTGGTTTGTATCAGTTTCATAAGCAGACTTGAACTACATATGGTCCGAATCAGTGAGAAACACAGTTCTTTTTTTCAGAGCATGCTCTTGGATCTTGCTGTATTATAGACGCTGGAAAGAAGAGCTTGCTTCTTGCATTAAAACAGAGTGTGTTTCATGGAAGAGAACTCTCGTTGAATTTCCTTTCAGAAACAGAGTTAGACACCAGGATGTGTGTCTTCCTACAAGCAAGAGTTCTTTTCTGGTAAACCAAGTGAATTTTCGACTCAATGATTTTTCGCAATGCCTGAATCCAACGAGATTCTCACTATTAACTAAAGAGCATTTATTTAAGAGTAGCTGCCGTTTATATCAGTTTCATAAGCAGAGTTGAACTACATATGGTCCGTATGAGTAGGAAAAACAGTTCTTTTTTTCTGGGCATGCTCATGGTTCTTGCTGTATTGTAGACGCTGGAAAGAAGAGCTTGATTCTTGCGTTAAAACAGAGTGTGTTTCAGGGATGAGAACTCTGGTCTGAATTTGCCTTCAGAAACTGAGTTAAACCCCAGGATCTGTGTCTTCCTACAAGCAAGAGTTCATTTCTGGTAAACCCAGTGAATGGTGGGTTCAAATGGTTTTTTGCTGGTCACGAACCCATGGCGATTCTCACTGTTAACTAAAGAGCATTTATGTAAGGGGAGCACTGGTCTGTATCAGTTTCAAAGCAGAGTTGATCTACATATGGTCCCTATGAGTAGGAAACACAGTTCTTTTTTTCAGGGCATGCTCCCGGTTCTTGCTGTATTGGAGACTCTGGAAAGAAGAGCTTGATATTTGAGTTAAAACAGAGTGTGTTTCAAGAATGAGAACTCTGGTCTGAATTTGCCTTCAGAAACGGAGTTAAAACCCAGGATCTGTGTCTTCCTATAAACAGGAGTTCATTTCTGGTAAACCCAGTGAATTTTGGGCTCAAATGATTTTTCGCAGTACGCAAACCCAAGGCTATTCTCACTATTAACTAAAGATGATTTATGTAAGACTACCTGTGTTCTGCATCAGTTTCATAAGCAGAGTTGAACTACATATGGTGTGAATGATTAGGAAATAAGTTCTTTTTTTCAGGGCATGGATAAGGTTCTTACTATATTGGAGATACTGGAAAGAAGAGGATGATTCTTGCGTTAAAACAGAGTGTGTTTCAGTGATGAGAACTCTGCTCTGAATTTGCCTTCAGAAACGCACTTAAACCCCAGGATCTGTGTCATCCTACAAGCAAGAGTTCATTTCTGGTAAACCCAGTGAATGGTGGGATCAAATGGTTTTTTGCAGGTCACGAACCCATCGCGATTATCACTATTAACTTAAGAGCATTTATATAAGAGGAGCTGTGGTTTGTATCAGTCTCAAAACAGAGTTGATCTACATATGGTCCATATGAGTAGGAAACCCAGTTCTTTTTTTCTGGGCATGCTCATGGTTCTTGCTATATTTTAGAAGTTGGAAAGAAGAGCTTGCCTCTTGCTTTAAAACAGAGTGAGTTTCAGGGATGAGAACTCTGGTCTGAATTTGCCTTCAGAAACGGAGTTAAACACCAGGATCTGTGTCTTCCTACAAGCGAGAGTTCTTTTCTGGTAAAGCAAGTGAATTTTGGGCTCAAATGATTATTTGCTGTTCACGAACCCAACGCGATTCTCACTTTTAACTAATGAGCATTTATGTAAGATGAGCTGTGGTTTGTATCAGGTTCATGAGCAGAGTTGAAATACATATAGTCCGTATGAGTAAGAAACACATTTCTTTTTTACAGGGCATGCACATTATTCTTGCTATATTTTAGAATCTGGAAAGAAGAGCTTGCTTTTTGCGTTAAAACAGAGTGTGTTTTATGGATGAGAACTCTGGTCTGAATTTCCCTTCAGAAACGGAGTTAAATCCCAGGATCTGTGTCTTCCTACAAGCAAGAGTTCATTTCTGGTAAACCAATTGAATTTTGGGCTCAAATGATTTTACACAGTTCAAAAACCCAATGCAATTCTCACTATTAACTAAAGAGCATTTATGTAAATGGAGCTGTGGTTTGTATCAGTTTCATAAGCAGAGTTGAACTACATATGGTCCGTATGAGTAGGAAACACAGTTCTATTTTTCAGGGCATGGATATGCTTCTTACTGTATTGGAGACACTGGAAAGAAGAGGATGATTCTTGCGTTAAAACAGAGTGTGTTTCAGTGATGAGAACTCTGCTCTGAATTTGCCTTCAGAAACGTAGTTAAACCCCAGGATCTGTGTCTTCCTACAATCAAGAGTTCATTTCTGGTAAACCCAGTGAATTTTTGGCTCACATGATTTTTCACAGTTCACGAACCCAACACAATTCTCAATATTAACCAAAGGGTATTTATATAAGAGGAGCTGTGGTTTGTATCAGTTTCATAAGCAGACTTGAACTACATATGGTCCGAATCAGTGAGAAACACAGTTCTTTTTTTCAGAGCATGCTCTTGGATCTTGCTGTATTATAGACGCTGGAAAGAAGAGCTTGCTTCTTGAATTAAAACAGAGTGTGTTTCATGGAAGAGAACTCTCGTCTGAATTTCCTTTCAGAAACAGAGTTAGACACCAGGATGTGTGTCTTCCTACAAGCAAGAGTTCTTTTCTGGTAAACCAAGTGAATTTTCGACTCAATGATTTTTCGCAATGCCTGAATCCAACGAGATTCTCACTATTAACTAAAGAGCATTTATTTAAGAGTAGCTGCCGTTTATATCAGTTTCATAAGCAGAGTTGAACTACATATGGTCCGTATGAGTAGGAAAAACAGTTCTTTTTTTCTGGGCATGCTCATGGTTCTTGCTGTATTGTAGACGCTGGAAAGAAGAGCTTGATTCTTGCGTTAAAACAGAGTGTGTTTCAGGGATGAGAACTCTGGTCTGAATTTGCCTTCAGAAACTGAGTTAAACCCCAGGATCTGTGTCTTCCTACAAGCAAGGGTTCATTTCTGGTAAACCCAGTGAATGGTGGGTTCAAATGGTTTTTTGCAGGTCACGAACCCATCGCGATTATCACTATTAACTTAAGAGCATTTATATAAGAGGAGCTGTGGTTTGTATCAGTCTCAAAACAGAGTTGATCTACATATGGTCCATATGAGTAGGAAACCCAGTTCTTTTTTTCTGGGCATGCTCATGGTTCTTGCTATATTTTAGAAGTTGGAAAGAAGAGCTTGCCTCTTGCTTTAAAACAGAGTGAGTTTCAGGGATGGGAACTCTGGTCTGAATTTCCCTTTAAAAACGGAGTTAAACAACAGGATCTGTGTCTTCCTACAAGCGAGAGTTCATTTCTGGTAAACCAAGTGAATTTTGGGCTCAAATGATTATTTGCTGTTCACGAACCCAACGCGATTCTCACTTTTAACTAATGAGCATTTATGTAAGATGAGCTGTGGTTTGTATCAGTTTCATGAGCAGAGTTGAACTACATGTGGTCTGTTAAAGTAGGAAACACAGTTCTTTTTTTCTGGGCATGCTCATGTTTCTTACTGTATTGGAGATACTGGAAAGAAGAGGATGATTCTTGCATTAAAACAGAGTGTGTTTCAGTGATGAGAACTCTGCTCTGAATTTGCCTTCACAAACGTAGTTAAACCCCAGGATCTGTGTCTTCCTACAAGCAAGAGTTCATTTCTGGTAAACCCAGTGAATTTTTGGCTCACATGATTTTTCACAGTTCACGAACCCAACACAATTCTCAATATTAACCAAAGGGTATTTATGTAAGAGGAGCTGTGGTTTGTATCAGTTTCATAAGCAGACTTGAACTACATATGGTCCGAATCAGTGAGAAACACAGTTCTTTTTTTCAGAGCATGCTCTTGGATCTTGCTGTATTATAGACGCTGGAAAGAAGAGCTTGCTTCTTGCATTAAAACAGAGTGTGTTTCATGGAAGAGAACTCTCGTCTGAATTTCCTTTCAGAAACAGAGTTAGACACCAGGATGTGTGTCTTCCTACAAGCAAGAGTTCTTTTCTGGTAAACCAAGTGAATTTTCGACTCAATGATTTTTCGCAATGCCTGAATCCAACGAGATTCTCACTATTAACTAAAGAGCATTTATTTAAGAGTAGCTGCCATTTATATCAGTTTCATAAGCAGAGTTGAACTACATATGGTCCGTATGAGTAGGAAAAACAGTTCTTTTTTTCTGGGCATGCTCATGGTTCTTGCTGTATTGTAGACGCTGGAAAGAAGAGCTTGATTCTTGCGTTAAAACAGAGTGTGTTTCAGGGATGAGAACTCTGGTCTGAATTTGCCTTCAGAAACTGAGTTAAACCCCAGGATCTGTGTCTTCCTACAAGCAAGAGTTCATTTCTGGTAAACCCAGTGAATGGTGGGTTCAAATGGTTTTTTGCTGGTCACGAACCCATGGCGATTCTCACTATTAACTAAAGAGCATTTATGTAAGGGGAGCACTGGTCTGTATCAGTTTCAAAGCAGAGTTGATCTACATATGGTCCCTATGAGTAGGAAACACAGTTCTTTTTTTCAGGGCATGCTCCCGGTTCTTGCTGTATTGGAGACTCTGGAAAGAAGAGCTTGATATTTGAGTTAAAACAGAGTGTGTTTCAAGAATGAGAACTCTGGTCTGAATTTGCCTTCAGAAACGGAGTTAAAACCCAGGATCTGTGTCTTCCTATAAACAGGAGTTCATTTCTGGTAAACCCAGTGAATTTTGGGCTCAAATGATTTTTCGCAGTACGCAAACCCAAGGCTATTCTCACTATTAACTAAAGATGATTTATGTAAGACTACCTGTGTTCTGCATCAGTTTCATAAGCAGAGTTGAACTACATATGGTGTGAATGATTAGGAAATAAGTTCTTTTTTTCAGGGCATGGATAAGGTTCTTACTATATTGGAGATACTGGAAAGAAGAGGATGATTCTTGCGTTAAAACAGAGTGTGTTTCAGTGATGAGAACTCTGCTCTGAATTTGCCTTCAGAAACGCACTTAAACCCCAGGATCTGTGTCATCCTACAAGCAAGAGTTCATTTCTGGTAAACCCAGTGAATGGTGGGATCAAATGGTTTTTTGCAGGTCACAAACCCATCGCGATTATCACTATTAACTTAAGAGCATTTATATAAGAGGAGCTGTGGTTTGTATCAGTCTCAAAACAGAGTTGATCTACATATGGTCCATATGAGTAGGAAACCCAGTTCTTTTTTTCTGGGCATGCTCATGGTTCTTGCTATATTTTAGAAGTTGGAAAGAAGAGCTTGCCTCTTGCTTTAAAACAGAGTGAGTTTCAGGGATGAGAACTCTGGTCTGAATTTCCCTTTAAAAACGGAGTTAAACACCAGGATCTGTGTCTTCCTACAAGCGAGAGTTCATTTCTGGTAAACCAAGTGAATTTTGGGCTCAAATGATTATTTGCTGTTCACGAACCCAATGCGATTCTCACTTTTAACTAATGAGCATTTATGTAAGATGAGCTGTGGTTTGTATCAGTTTCATGAGCAGAGTTGAACTACATGTGGTCTGTTAAAGTAGGAAACACAGTTCTTTTTTTCTGGGCATGCTCATGTTTCTTACTGTATTGGAGATACTGGAAAGAAGAGGATGATTCTTGCATTAAAACAGAGTGTGTTTCAGTTATGAGAACTCTGCTCTCAATTTGCCTTCAGAAACGCACTTAAACCCCAGGATCTGTGTCATCCTACAAGCAAGAGTTCATTTCTGGTAAACCCAGTGAATGGTGGGATCAAATGGTTTTTTGCAGGTCACAAACCCATCGCGATTATCACTATTAACTTAAGAGCATTTATATAAGAGGAGCTGTGGTTTGTATCAGTCTCAAAACAGAGTTGATCTACATATGGTCCATATGAGTAGGAAACCCAGTTCTTTTTTTCTGGGCATGCTCATGGTTCTTGCTATATTTTAGAAGTTGGAAAGAAGAGCTTGCCTCTTGCTTTAAAACAGAGTGAGTTTCAGGGATGAGAACTCTGGTCTGAATTTGCCTTCAGAAACGGAGTTAAACACCAGGATCTGTGTCTTCCTACAAGCGAGAGTTCTTTTCTGGTAAAGCAAGTGAATTTTGGGCTCAAATGATTATTTGCTGTTCACGAACCCAACGCGATTCTCACTTTTAACTAATGAGCATTTATGTAAGATGAGCTGTGGTTTGTATCAGGTTCATAAGCAGAGTTGAAATACATATAGTCCGTATGAGTAAGAAACACATTTCTTTTTTACAGGGCATGCACATTATTCTTGCTATATTTTAGAATCTGGAAAGAAGAGCTTGCTTTTTGCGTTAAAACAGAGTGTGTTTTATGGATGAGAACTCTGGTCTGAATTTCCCTTCAGAAACGGAGTTAAATCCCAGGATCTGTGTCTTCCTACAAGCAAGAGTTCATTTCTGGTAAACCAATTGAATTTTGGGCTCAAATGATTTTACACAGTTCAAAAACCCAATGCATTTCTCACTATTAACTAAAGAGCATTTATGTAAATGGAGCTGTGGTTTGTATCAGTTTCATAAGCAGAGTTGAACTACATATGGTCCGTATGAGTAGGAAACACAGTTCTATTTTTCAGGGCATGGATATGGTTCTTACTGTATTGGAGACACTGGAAAGAAGAGGATGATTCTTGCGTTAAAACAGAGTGTGTTTCAGTGATGAGAACTCTGCTCTGAATTTGCCTTCAGAAACGTAGTTAAACCCCAGGATCTGTGTCTTCCTACAAGCAAGAGTTCATTTCTGGTAAACCCAGTGAATTTTTGGCTCACATGATTTTTCACAGTTCACGAACCCAACACAATTCTCAATATTAACCAAAGGGTATTTATGTAAGAGGAGCTGTGGTTTGTATCAGTTTCATAAGCAGACTTGAACTACATATGGTCCGAATCAGTGAGAAACACAGTTCTTTTTTTCAGAGCATGCTCTTGGATCTTGCTGTATTATAGACGCTGGAAAGAAGAGCTTGCTTCTTGCATTAAAACAGAGTGTGTTTCATGGAAGAGAACTCTCGTCTGAATTTCCTTTCAGAAACAGAGTTAGACACCAGGATGTGTGTCTTCCTACAAGCAAGAGTTCTTTTCTGGTAAACCAAGTGAATTTTCGACTCAATGATTTTTCGCAATGCCTGAATCCAACGAGATTCTCACTATTAACTAAAGAGCATTTATTTAAGAGTAGCTGCCGTTTATATCAGTTTCATAAGCAGAGTTGAACTACATATGGTCCGTATGAGTAGGAAAAACAGTTCTTTTTTTCTGGGCATGCTCATGGTTCTTGCTGTATTGTAGACGCTGGAAAGAAGAGCTTGATTCTTGCGTTAAAACAGAGTGTGTTTCAGGGATGAGAACTCTGGTCTGAATTTGCCTTCAGAAACTGAGTTAAACCCCAGGATCTGTGTCTTCCTACAAGCAAGAGTTCATTTCTGGTAAACCCAGTGAATGGTGGGTTCAAATGGTTTTTTGCTGGTCACGAACCCATGGCGATTCTCACTATTAACTAAAGAGCATTTATGTAAGGGGAGCACTGGTCTGTATCAGTTTCAAAGCAGAGTTGATCTACATATGGTCCCTATGAGTAGGAAACACAGTTCTTTTTTTCAGGGCATGCTCCCGGTTCTTGCTGTATTGGAGACTCTGGAAAGAAGAGCTTGATATTTGAGTTAAAACAGAGTGTGTTTCAAGAATGAGAACTCTGGTCTGAATTTGCCTTCAGAAACGGAGTTAAAACCCAGGATCTGTGTCTTCCTATAAACAGGAGTTCATTTCTGGTAAACCCAGTGAATTTTGGGCTCAAATGATTTTTCGCAGTACGCAAACCCAAGGCTATTCTCACTATTAACTAAAGATGATTTATGTAAGACTACCTGTGTTCTGCATCAGTTTCATAAGCAGAGTTGAACTACATATGGTGTGAATGATTAGGAAATAAGTTCTTTTTTTCAGGGCATGGATAAGGTTCTTACTATATTGGAGATACTGGAAAGAAGAGGATGATTCTTGCGTTAAAACAGAGTGTGTTTCAGTGATGAGAACTCTGCTCTGAATTTGCCTTCAGAAACGCACTTAAACCCCAGGATCTGTGTCATCCTACAAGCAAGAGTTCATTTCTGGTAAACCCAGTGAATGGTGGGATCAAATGGTTTTTTGCAGGTCACGAACCCATCGCGATTATCACTATTAACTTAAGAGCATTTATATAAGAGGAGCTGTGGTTTGTATCAGTCTCAAAACAGAGTTGATCTACATATGGTCCATATGAGTAGGAAACCCAGTTCTTTTTTTCTGGGCATGCTCATGGTTCTTGCTATATTTTAGAAGTTGGAAAGAAGAGCTTGCCTCTTGCTTTAAAACAGAGTGAGTTTCAGGGATGAGAACTCTGGTCTGAATTTCCCTTTAAAAACGGAGTTAAACACCAGGATCTGTGTCTTCCTACAAGCGAGAGTTCATTTCTGGTAAACCAAGTGAATTTTGGGCTCAAATGATTATTTGCTGTTCACGAACCCAATGCGATTCTCACTTTTAACTAATGAGCATTTATGTAAGATGAGCTGTGGTTTGTATCAGTTTCATGAGCAGAGTTGAACTACATGTGGTCTGTTAAAGTAGGAAACACAGTTCTTTTTTTCTGGGCATGCTCATGTTTCTTACTGTATTGGAGATACTGGAAAGAAGAGGATGATTCTTGCATTAAAACAGAGTGTGTTTCAGTTATGAGAACTCTGCTCTCAATTTGCCTTCAGAAACGCACTTAAACCCCAGGATCTGTGTCATCCTACAAGCAAGAGTTCATTTCTGGTAAACCCAGTGAATGGTGGGATCAAATGTTTTTTTGCAGGTCACGAACCCATCGCGATTATCACTATTAACTTAAGAGCATTTATATAAGAGGAGCTGTGGTTTGTATCAGTTTCAAAACAGAGTTGATCTACATATGGTCCATATGAGTAGGAAACACAGTTCTTTTTTTCTGGGCATGCTCATGGTTCTTGCTATATTTTAGAAGTTGGAAAGAAGAGCTTGCCTCTTGCTTTAAAACAGAGTGAGTTTCAGGGATGAGAACTCTGGTCTGAATTTGCCTTCAGAAACGGAGTTAAACACCAGGATCTGTGTCTTCCTACAAGCGAGAGTTCTTTTCTGGTAAAGCAAGTGAATTTTGGGCTCAAATGATTATTTGCTGTTCACGAACCCAACGCGATTCTCACTTTTAACTAATGAGCATTTATGTAAGATGAGCTGTGGTTTGTATCAGGTTCATAAGCAGAGTTGAAATACATATAGTCCGTATGAGTAAGAAACACATTTCTTTTTTACAGGGCATGCACATTATTCTTGCTATATTTTAGAATCTGGAAAGAAGAGCTTGCTTTTTGCGTTAAAACAGAGTGTGTTTTATGGATGAGAACTCTGGTCTGAATTTCCCTTCAGAAACGGAGTTAAATCCCAGGATCTGTGTCTTCCTACAAGCAAGAGTTCATTTCTGGTAAACCAATTGAATTTTGGGCTCAAATGATTTTACACAGTTCAAAAACCCAATGCAATTCTCACTATTAACTAAAGAGCATTTATGTAAATGGAGCTGTGGTTTGTATCAGTTTCATAAGCAGAGTTGAACTACATATGGTCCGTATGAGTAGGAAACACAGTTCTATTTTTCAGGGCATGGATATGGTTCTTACTGTATTGGAGACACTGGAAAGAAGAGGATGATTCTTGCGTTAAAACAGAGTGTGTTTCAGTGATGAGAACTCTGCTCTGAATTTGCCTTCAGAAACGTAGTTAAACCCCAGGATCTGTGTCTTCCTACAATCAAGAGTTCATTTCTGGTAAACCCAGTGAATTTTTGGCTCACATGATTTTTCACAGTTCACGAACCCAACACAATTCTCAATATTAACCAAAGGGTATTTATGTAAGAGGAGCTGTGGTTTGTATCAGTTTCATAAGCAGACTTGAACTACATATGGTCCGAATCAGTGAGAAACACAGTTCTTTTTTTCAGAGCATGCTCTTGGATCTTGCTGTATTATAGACGCTGGAAAGAAGAGCTTGCTTCTTGCATTAAAACAGAGTGTGTTTCATGGAAGAGAACTCTCGTCTGAATTTCCTTTCAGAAACAGAGTTAGACACCAGGATGTGTGTCTTCCTACAAGCAAGAGTTCTTTTCTGGTAAACCAAGTGAATTTTCGACTCAATGATTTTTCGCAATGCCTGAATCCAACGAGATTCTCACTATTAACTAAAGAGCATTTATTTAAGAGTAGCTGCCGTTTATATCAGTTTCATAAGCAGAGTTGAACTACATATGGTCCGTATGAGTAGGAAAAACAGTTCTTTTTTTCTGGGCATGCTCATGGTTCTTGCTGTATTGTAGACGCTGGAAAGAAGAGCTTGATTCTTGCGTTAAAACAGAGTGTGTTTCAGGGATGAGAACTCTGGTCTGAATTTGCCTTCAGAAACTGAGTTAAACCCCAGGATCTGTGTCTTCCTACAAGCAAGAGTTCATTTCTGGTAAACCCAGTGAATGGTGGGTTCAAATGGTTTTTTGCAGGTCACGAACCCATCGCGATTATCACTATTAACTTAAGAGCATTTATATAAGAGGAGCTGTGGTTTGTATCAGTCTCAAAACAGAGTTGATCTACATATGGTCCATATGAGTAGGAAACCCAGTTCTTTTTTTCTGGGCATGCTCATGGTTCTTGCTATATTTTAGAAGTTGGAAAGAAGAGCTTGCCTCTTGCTTTAAAACAGAGTGAGTTTCAGGGATGGGAACTCTGGTCTGAATTTCCCTTTAAAAACGGAGTTAAACAACAGGATCTGTGTCTTCCTACAAGCGAGAGTTCATTTCTGGTAAACCAAGTGAATTTTGGGCTCAAATGATTATTTGCTGTTCACGAACCCAACGCGATTCTCACTTTTAACTAATGAGCATTTATGTAAGATGAGCTGTGGTTTGTATCAGTTTCATGAGCAGAGTTGAACTACATGTGGTCTGTTAAAGTAGGAAACACAGTTCTTTTTTTCTGGGCATGCTCATGTTTCTTACTGTATTGGAGATACTGGAAAGAAGAGGATGATTCTTGCATTAAAACAGAGTGTGTTTCAGTGATGAGAACTCTGCTCTGAATTTGCCTTCACAAACGTAGTTAAACCCCAGGATCTGTGTCTTCCTACAAGCAAGAGTTCATTTCTGGTAAACCCAGTGAATTTTTGGCTCACATGATTTTTCACAGTTCACGAACCCAACACAATTCTCAATATTAACCAAAGGGTATTTATGTAAGAGGAGCTGTGGTTTGTATCAGTTTCATAAGCAGACTTGAACTACATATGGTCCGAATCAGTGAGAAACACAGTTCTTTTTTTCAGAGCATGCTCTTGGATCTTGCTGTATTATAGACGCTGGAAAGAAGAGCTTGCTTCTTGCATTAAAACAGAGTGTGTTTCATGGAAGAGAACTCTCGTCTGAATTTCCTTTCAGAAACAGAGTTAGACACCAGGATGTGTGTCTTCCTACAAGCAAGAGTTCTTTTCTGGTAAACCAAGTGAATTTTCGACTCAATGATTTTTCGCAATGCCTGAATCCAACGAGATTCTCACTATTAACTAAAGAGCATTTATTTAAGAGTAGCTGCCGTTTATATCAGTTTCATAAGCAGAGTTGAACTACATATGGTCCGTATGAGTAGGAAAAACAGTTCTTTTTTTCTGGGCATGCTCATGGTTCTTGCTGTATTGTAGACGCTGGAAAGAAGAGCTTGATTCTTGCGTTAAAACAGAGTGTGTTTCAGGGATGAGAACTCTGGTCTGAATTTGCCTTCAGAAACTGAGTTAAACCCCAGGATCTGTGTCTTCCTACAAGCAAGAGTTCATTTCTGGTAAACCCAGTGAATGGTGGGTTCAAATGGTTTTTTGCTGGTCACGAACCCATGGCGATTCTCACTATTAACTAAAGAGCATTTATGTAAGGGGAGCACTGGTCTGTATCAGTTTCAAAGCAGAGTTGATCTACATATGGTCCCTATGAGTAGGAAACACAGTTCTTTTTTTCAGGGCATGCTCCCGGTTCTTGCTGTATTGGAGACTCTGGAAAGAAGAGCTTGATATTTGAGTTAAAACAGAGTGTGTTTCAAGAATGAGAACTCTGGTCTGAATTTGCCTTCAGAAACGGAGTTAAAACCCAGGATCTGTGTCTTCCTATAAACAGGAGTTCATTTCTGGTAAACCCAGTGAATTTTGGGCTCAAATGATTTTTCGCAGTACGCAAACCCAAGGCTATTCTCACTATTAACTAAAGATGATTTATGTAAGACTACCTGTGTTCTGCATCAGTTTCATAAGCAGAGTTGAACTACATATGGTGTGAATGATTAGGAAATAAGTTCTTTTTTTCAGGGCATGGATAAGGTTCTTACTATATTGGAGATACTGGAAAGAAGAGGATGATTCTTGCGTTAAAACAGAGTGTGTTTCAGTGATGAGAACTCTGCTCTGAATTTGCCTTCAGAAACGCACTTAAACCCCAGGATCTGTGTCATCCTACAAGCAAGAGTTCATTTCTGGTAAACCCAGTGAATGGTGGGATCAAATGGTTTTTTGCAGGTCACAAACCCATCGCGATTATCACTATTAACTTAAGAGCATTTATATAAGAGGAGCTGTGGTTTGTATCAGTCTCAAAACAGAGTTGATCTACATATGGTCCATATGAGTAGGAAACCCAGTTCTTTTTTTCTGGGCATGCTCATGGTTCTTGCTATATTTTAGAAGTTGGAAAGAAGAGCTTGCCTCTTGCTTTAAAACAGAGTGAGTTTCAGGGATGAGAACTCTGGTCTGAATTTCCCTTTAAAAACGGAGTTAAACACCAGGATCTGTGTCTTCCTACAAGCGAGAGTTCATTTCTGGTAAACCAAGTGAATTTTGGGCTCAAATGATTATTTGCTGTTCACGAACCCAATGCGATTCTCACTTTTAACTAATGAGCATTTATGTAAGATGAGCTGTGGTTTGTATCAGTTTCATGAGCAGAGTTGAACTACATGTGGTCTGTTAAAGTAGGAAACACAGTTCTTTTTTTCTGGGCATGCTCATGTTTCTTACTGTATTGGAGATACTGGAAAGAAGAGGATGATTCTTGCATTAAAACAGAGTGTGTTTCAGTTATGAGAACTCTGCTCTCAATTTGCCTTCAGAAACGCACTTAAACCCCAGGATCTGTGTCATCCTACAAGCAAGAGTTCATTTCTGGTAAACCCAGTGAATGGTGGGATCAAATGGTTTTTTGCAGGTCACGAACCCATCGCGATTATCACTATTAACTTAAGAGCATTTATATAAGAGGAGCTGTGGTTTGTATCAGTTTCAAAACAGAGTTGATCTACATATGGTCCATATGAGTAGGAAACACAGTTCTTTTTTTCTGGGCATGCTCATGGTTCTTGCTATATTTTAGAAGTTGGAAAGAAGAGCTCGCCTCTTGCTTTAAAACAGAGTGAGTTTCAGGGATGAGAACTCTGGTCTGAATTTGCCTTCAGAAACGGAGTTAAACACCAGGATCTGTGTCTTCCTACAAGCGAGAGTTCTTTTCTGGTAAAGCAAGTGAATTTTGGGCTCAAATGATTATTTGCTGTTCACGAACCCAACGCGATTCTCACTTTTAACTAATGAGCATTTATGTAAGATGAGCTGTGGTTTGTATCAGGTTCATAAGCAGAGTTGAAATACATATAGTCCGTATGAGTAAGAAACACATTTCTTTTTTACAGGGCATGCACATTATTCTTGCTATATTTTAGAATCTGGAAAGAAGAGCTTGCTTTTTGCGTTAAAACAGAGTGTGTATTATGGATGTGAACTCTGGTCTGAATTTCCCTTCAGAAACGGAGTTAAATCCCAGGATCTGTGTCTTCCTACAAGCAAGAGTTCATTTCTGGTAAACCAATTGAATTTTGGGCTCAAATGATTTTACACAGTTCAAAAACCCAATGCTTTTCTCACTATTAACTAAAGAGCATTTATGTAAATGGAGCTGTGGTTTGTATCAGTTTCATAAGCAGAGTTGAACTACATATGGTCCGTATGAGTAGGAAACACAGTTCTATTTTTCAGGGCATGGATATGGTTCTTACTGTATTGGAGACACTGGAAAGAAGAGGATGATTCTTGCGTTAAAACAGAGTGTGTTTCAGTGATGAGAACTCTGCTCTGAATTTGCCTTCAGAAACGTAGTTAAACCCCAGGATCTGTGTCTTCCTACAAGCAAGAGTTCATTTCTGGTAAACCCAGTGATTTTTTGGCTCACATGATTTTTCACAGTTCACGAACCCAACACAATTCTCAATATTAACCAAAGGGTATTTATGTAAGAGGAGCTGTGGTTTGTATCAGTTTCATAAGCAGACTTGAACTACATATGGTCCGAATCAGTGAGAAACACAGTTCTTTTTTTCAGAGCATGCTCTTGGATCTTGCTGTATTATAGACGCTGGAAAGAAGAGCTTGCTTCTTGCATTAAAACAGAGTGTGTTTCATGGAAGAGAACTCTCGTCTGAATTTCCTTTCAGAAACAGAGTTAGACACCAGGATGTGTGTCTTCCTACAAGCAAGAGTTCTTTTCTGGTAAACCAAGTGAATTTTCGACTCAATGATTTTTCGCAATGCCTGAATCCAACGAGATTCTCACTATTAACTAAAGAGCATTTATTTAAGAGTAGCTGCCGTTTATATCAGTTTCATAAGCAGAGTTGAACTACATATGGTCCGTATGAGTAGGAAAAACAGTTCTTTTTTTCTGGGCATGCTCATGGTTCTTGCTGTATTGTAGACGCTGGAAAGAAGAGCTTGATTCTTGCGTTAAAACAGAGTGTGTTTCAGGGATGAGAACTCTGGTCTGAATTTGCCTTCAGAAACTGAGTTAAACCCCAGGATCTGTGTCTTCCTACAAGCAAGAGTTCATTTCTGGTAAACCCAGCGAATGGTGGGTTCAAATGGTTTTTTGCTGGTCACGAACCCATGGCGATTCTCACTATTAACTAAAGAGCATTTATGTAAGGGGAGCACTGGTCTGTATCAGTTTCAAAGCAGAGTTGATCTACATATGGTCCCTATGAGTAGGAAACACAGTTCTTTTTTTCAGGGCATGCTCCCGGTTCTTGCTGTATTGGAGACTCTGGAAAGAAGAGCTTGATATTTGAGTTAAAAAAGAGTGTGTTTCAAGAATGAGAACTCTGGTCTGAATTTGCCTTCAGAAACGGAGTTAAAACCCAGGATCTGTGTCTTCCTATAAACAGGAGTTCATTTCTGGTAAACCCAGTGAATTTTGGGCTCAAATGATTTTTCGCAGTACGCAAACCCAAGGCTATTCTCACTATTAACTAAAGATGATTTATGTAAGACTACCTATGTTCTGCATCAGTTTCATAAGCAGAGTTGAACTACATATGGTGTGAATGATTAGGAAATAAGTTCTTTTTTTCAGGGCATGGATAAGGTTCTTACTATATTGGAGATACTGGAAAGAAGAGGATGATTCTTGCGTTAAAACAGAGTGTGTTTCAGTGATGAGAACTCTGCTCTGAATTTGCCTTCAGAAACGCACTTAAACCCCAGGATCTGTGTCATCCTACAAGCAAGAGTTCATTTCTGGTAAACCCAGTGAATGGTGGGATCAAATGGTTTTTTGCAGGTCACGAACCCATCGCGATTATCACTATTAACTTAAGAGCATTTATATAAGAGGAGCTGTGGTTTGTATCAGTCTCAAAACAGAGTTGATCTACATATGGTCCATATGAGTAGGAAACCCAGTTCTTTTTTTCTGGGCATGCTCATGGTTCTTGCTATATTTTAGAAGTTGGAAAGAAGAGCTTGCCTCTTGCTTTAAAACAGAGTGAGTTTCAGGGATGAGAACTCTGGTCTGAATTTCCCTTTAAAAACGGAGTTAAACACCAGGATCTGTGTCTTCCTACAAGCGAGAGTTCATTTCTGGTAAACCAAGTGAATTTTGGGCTCAAATGATTATTTGCTGTTCACGAACCCAATGCGATTCTCACTTTTAACTAATGAGCATTTATGTAAGATGAGCTGTGGTTTGTATCAGTTTCATGAGCAGAGTTGAACTACATGTGGTCTGTTAAAGTAGGAAACACAGTTCTTTTTTTCTGGGCATGCTCATGTTTCTTACTGTATTGGAGATACTGGAAAGAAGAGGATGATTCTTGCATTAAAACAGAGTGTGTTTCAGTTATGAGAACTCTGCTCTCAATTTGCCTTCAGAAACGCACTTAAACCCCAGGATCTGTGTCATCCTACAAGCAAGAGTTCATTTCTGGTAAACCCAGTGAATGGTGGGATCAAATGGTTTTTTGCAGGTCACGAACCCATCGCGATTATCACTATTAACTTAAGAGCATTTATATAAGAGGAGCTGTGGTTTGTATCAGTTTCAAAACAGAGTTGATCTACATATGGTCCATATGAGTAGGAAACACAGTTCTTTTTTTCTGGGCATGCTCATGGTTCTTGCTATATTTTAGAAGTTGGAAAGAAGAGCTCGCCTCTTGCTTTAAAACAGAGTGAGTTTCAGGGATGAGAACTCTGGTCTGAATTTGCCTTCAGAAACGGAGTTAAACACCAGGATCTGTGTCTTCCTACAAGCGAGAGTTCTTTTCTGGTAAAGCAAGTGAATTTTGGGCTCAAATGATTATTTGCTGTTCACGAACCCAACGCGATTCTCACTTTTAACTAATGAGCATTTATGTAAGATGAGCTGTGGTTTGTATCAGGTTCATAAGCAGAGTTGAAATACATATAGTCCGTATGAGTAAGAAACACATTTCTTTTTTACAGGGCATGCACATTATTCTTGCTATATTTTAGAATCTGGAAAGAAGAGCTTGCTTTTTGCGTTAAAACAGAGTGTGTATTATGGATGTGAACTCTGGTCTGAATTTCCCTTCAGAAACGGAGTTAAATCCCAGGATCTGTGTCTTCCTACAAGCAAGAGTTCATTTCTGGTAAACCAATTGAATTTTGGGCTCAAATGATTTTACACAGTTCAAAAACCCAATGCTTTTCTCACTATTAACTAAAGAGCATTTATGTAAATGGAGCTGTGGTTTGTATCAGTTTCATAAGCAGAGTTGAACTACATATGGTCCGTATGAGTAGGAAACACAGTTCTATTTTTCAGGGCATGGATATGGTTCTTACTGTATTGGAGACACTGGAAAGAAGAGGATGATTCTTGCGTTAAAACAGAGTGTGTTTCAGTGATGAGAACTCTGCTCTGAATTTGCCTTCAGAAACGTAGTTAAACCCCAGGATCTGTGTCTTCCTACAAGCAAGAGTTCATTTCTGGTAAACCCAGTGATTTTTTGGCTCACATGATTTTTCACAGTTCACGAACCCAACACAATTCTCAATATTAACCAAAGGGTATTTATGTAAGAGGAGCTGTGGTTTGTATCAGTTTCATAAGCAGACTTGAACTACATATGGTCCGAATCAGTGAGAAACACAGTTCTTTTTTTCAGAGCATGCTCTTGGATCTTGCTGTATTATAGACGCTGGAAAGAAGAGCTTGCTTCTTGCATTAAAACAGAGTGTGTTTCATGGAAGAGAACTCTCGTCTGAATTTCCTTTCAGAAACAGAGTTAGACACCAGGATGTGTGTCTTCCTACAAGCAAGAGTTCTTTTCTGGTAAACCAAGTGAATTTTCGACTCAATGATTTTTCGCAATGCCTGAATCCAACGAGATTCTCACTATTAACTAAAGAGCATTTATTTAAGAGTAGCTGCCGTTTATATCAGTTTCATAAGCAGAGTTGAACTACATATGGTCCGTATGAGTAGGAAAAACAGTTCTTTTTTTCTGGGCATGCTCATGGTTCTTGCTGTATTGTAGACGCTGGAAAGAAGAGCTTGATTCTTGCGTTAAAACAGAGTGTGTTTCAGGGATGAGAACTCTGGTCTGAATTTGCCTTCAGAAACTGAGTTAAACCCCAGGATCTGTGTCTTCCTACAAGCAAGAGTTCATTTCTGGTAAACCCAGCGAATGGTGGGTTCAAATGGTTTTTTGCTGGTCACGAACCCATGGCGATTCTCACTATTAACTAAAGAGCATTTATGTAAGGGGAGCACTGGTCTGTATCAGTTTCAAAGCAGAGTTGATCTACATATGGTCCCTATGAGTAGGAAACACAGTTCTTTTTTTCAGGGCATGCTCCCGGTTCTTGCTGTATTGGAGACTCTGGAAAGAAGAGCTTGATATTTGAGTTAAAAAAGAGTGTGTTTCAAGAATGAGAACTCTGGTCTGAATTTGCCTTCAGAAACGGAGTTAAAACCCAGGATCTGTGTCTTCCTATAAACAGGAGTTCATTTCTGGTAAACCCAGTGAATTTTGGGCTCAAATGATTTTTCGCAGTACGCAAACCCAAGGCTATTCTCACTATTAACTAAAGATGATTTATGTAAGACTACCTATGTTCTGCATCAGTTTCATAAGCAGAGTTGAACTACATATGGTGTGAATGATTAGGAAATAAGTTCTTTTTTTCAGGGCATGGATAAGGTTCTTACTATATTGGAGATACTGGAAAGAAGAGGATGATTCTTGCGTTAAAACAGAGTGTGTTTCAGTGATGAGAACTCTGCTCTGAATTTGCCTTCAGAAACGCACTTAAACCCCAGGATCTGTGTCATCCTACAAGCAAGAGTTCATTTCTGGTAAACCCAGTGAATGGTGGGATCAAATGGTTTTTTGCAGGTCACGAACCCATCGCGATTATCACTATTAACTTAAGAGCATTTATATAAGAGGAGCTGTGGTTTGTATCAGTCTCAAAACAGAGTTGATCTACATATGGTCCATATGAGTAGGAAACCCAGTTCTTTTTTTCTGGGCATGCTCATGGTTCTTGCTATATTTTAGAAGTTGGAAAGAAGAGCTTGCCTCTTGCTTTAAAACAGAGTGAGTTTCAGGGATGGGAACTCTGGTCTGAATTTCCCTTTAAAAACGGAGTTAAACACCAGGATCTGTGTCTTCCTACAAGCGAGAGTTCATTTCTGGTAAACCAAGTGAATTTTGGGCTCAAATGATTATTTGCTGTTCACGAACCCAATGCGATTCTCACTTTTAACTAATGAGCATTTATGTAAGATGAGCTGTGGTTTGTATCAGTTTCATGAGCAGAGTTGAACTACATGTGGTCTGTTAAAGTAGGAAACACAGTTCTTTTTTTCTGGGCATGCTCATGTTTCTTACTGTATTGGAGATACTGGAAAGAAGAGGATGATTCTTGCATTAAAACAGAGTGTGTTTCAGTTATGAGAACTCTGCTCTCAATTTGCCTTCAGAAACGCACTTAAACCCCAGGATCTGTGTCATCCTACAAGCAAGAGTTCATTTCTGGTAAACCCAGTGAATGGTGGGATCAAATGGTTTTTTGCAGGTCACGAACCCATCGCGATTATCACTATTAACTTAAGAGCATTTATATAAGAGGAGCTGTGGTTTGTATCAGTTTCAAAACAGAGTTGATCTACATATGGTCCATATGAGTAGGAATCACAGTTCTTTTTTTCTGGGCATGCTCATGGTTCTTGCTATATTTTAGAAGTTGGAAAGAAGAGCTTGCCTCTTGCTTTAAAACAGAGTGAGTTTCAGGGATGAGAACTCTGGTCTGAATTTGCCTTCAGAAACGGAGTTAAACACCAGGATCTGTGTCTTCCTACAAGCAAGAGTTCTTTTCTGGTAAAGCAAGTGAATTTTGGGCTCAAATGATTATTTGCTGTTCACGAACCCAACGCGATTCTCACTTTTAACTAATGAGCATTTATGTAAGATGAGCTGTGGTTTGTATCAGGTTCATAAGCAGAGTTGAAATACATATAGTCCGTATGAGTAAGAAACACATTTCTTTTTTACAGGGCATGCACATTATTCTTGCTATATTTTAGAATCTGGAAAGAAGAGCTTGCTTTTTGCGTTAAAACAGAGTGTGTTTTATGGATGAGAACTCTGGTCTGAATTTCCCTTCAGAAACGGAGTTAAATCCCAGGATCTGTGTCTTCCTACAAGCAAGAGTTCATTTCTGGTAAACCAATTGAATTTTGGGCTCAAATGATTTTACACAGTTCAAAAACCCAATGCAATTCTCACTATTAACTAAAGAGCATTTATGTAAATGGAGCTGTGGTTTGTATCAGTTTCATAAGCAGAGTTGAACTACATATGGTCCGTATGAGTAGGAAAAACAGTTCTTTTTTTCTGGGCATGCTCATGGTTCTTGCTGTATTGTAGACGCTGGAAAGAAGAGCTTGATTCTTGCGTTAAAACAGAGTGTGTTTCAGGGATGAGAACTCTGGTCTGAATTTGCCTTCAGAAACTGAGTTAAACCCCAGGATCTGTGTCTTCCTACAAGCAAGAGTTCATTTCTGGTAAACCCAGTGAATGGTGGGTTCAAATGGTTTTTTGCTGGTCACGAACCCATGGCGATTCTCACTATTAACTAAAGAGCATTTATGTAAAGGGAGCACTGGTCTGTATCAGTTTCAAAGCAGAGTTGATCTACATATGGTCCCTATGAGTAGGAAACACAGTTCTTTTTTTCAGGGCATGCTCCCGGTTCTTGCTGTATTGGAGACTCTGGAAAGAAGAGCTTGATATTTGAGTTAAAACAGAGTGTGTTTCAAGAATGAGAACTCTGGTCTGAATTTGCCTTCAGAAACGGAGTTAAAACCCAGGATCTGTGTCTTCCTATAAACAGGAGTTCATTTCTGGTAAACCCAGTGAATTTTGGGCTCAAATGATTTTTCGCAGTACGCAAACCCAAGGCTATTCTCACTATTAACTAAAGATGATTTATGTAAGACTACCTGTGTTCTGCATCAGTTTCATAAGCAGAGTTGAACTACATATGGTGTGAATGATTAGGAAATAAGTTCTTTTTTTCAGGGCATGGATAAGGTTCTTACTATATTGGAGATACTGGAAAGAAGAGGATGATTCTTGCGTTAAAACAGAGTGTGTTTCAGTGATGAGAACTCTGCTCTGAATTTGCCTTCAGAAACGCACTTAAACCCCAGGATCTGTGTCATCCTACAAGCAAGAGTTCATTTCTGGTAAACCCAGTGAATGGTGGGATCAAATGGTTTTTTGCATGTCACGAACCCATCGCGATTATCACTATTAACTTAAGAGCATTTATATAAGAGGAGCTGTGGTTTGTATCAGTCTCAAAACAGAGTTGATCTACATATGGTCCATATGAGTAGGAAACCCAGTTCTTTTTTTCTGGGCATGCTCATGGTTCTTGCTATATTTTAGAAGTTGGAAAGAAGAGCTTGCCTCTTGCTTTAAAACAGAGTGAGTTTCAGGGATGGGAACTCTGGTCTGAATTTCCCTTTAAAAACCGAGTTAAACACCAGGATCTGTGTCTTCCTACAAGCGAGAGTTCATTTCTGGTAAACCAAGTGAATTTTGGGCTCAAATGATTATTTGCTGTTCATGAACCCAACGCGATTCTCACTTTTAACTAATGAGCATTTATGTAAGATGAGCTGTGGTTTGTATCAGTTTCATGAGCAGAGTTGAACTACATGTGGTCTGTTAAAGTAGGAAACACAGTTCTTTTTTTCTGGGCATGCTCATGTTTCTTACTGTATTGGAGATACTGGAAAGAATAGGATGATTCTTGCATTAAAACAGAGTGTGTTTCAGTTATGAGAACTCTGCTCTCAATTTGCCTTCAGAAACGCACTTAAACCCCAGGATCTGTGTCATCCTACAAGCAAGAGTTCATTTCTGGTAAACCCAGTGAATGGTGGGATCAAATGGTTTTTTGCAGGTCACGAACCCATCGCGATTATCACTATTAACTTAAGAGCATTTATATAAGAGGAGCTGTGGTTTGTATCAGTTTCAAAACAGAGTTGATCTACATATGGTCCATATGAGTAGGAAACACAGTTCTTTTTTTCTGGGCATGCTCATGGTTCTTGCTATATTTTAGAAGTTGGAAAGAAGAGCTTGCCTCTTGCTTTAAAACAGAGTGAGTTTCAGGGATGAGAACTCTGGTCTGAATTTGCCTTCAGAAACGGAGTTAAACACCAGGATCTGTGTCTTCCTACAAGCGAGAGTTCTTTTCTGGTAAAGCAAGTGAATTTTGGGCTCAAATGATTATTTGCTGTTCACGAACCCAACGCAATTCTCACTTTTAACTAATGAGCATTTATGTAAGATGAGCTGTGGTTTGTATCAGGTTCATAAGCAGAGTTGAAATACATATAGTCCGTATGAGTAAGAAACACATTTCTTTTTTACAGGGCATGCACATTATTCTTGCTATATTTTAGAATCTGGAAAGAAGAGCTTGCTTTTTGCGTTAAAACAGAGTGTGTTTTATGGATGAGAACTCTGGTCTGAATTTCCCTTCAGAAACGGAGTTAAATCCCAGGATCTGTGTCTTCCTACAAGCAAGAGTTCATTTCTGGTAAACCAATTGAATTTTGGGCTCAAATGATTTTACACAGTTCAAAAACCCAATGCAATTCTCACTATTAACTAAAGAGCATTTATGTAAATGGAGCTGTGGTTTGTATCAGTTTCATAAGCAGAGTTGAACTACATATGGTCCGTATGAGTAGGAAACACAGTTCTATTTTTCAGGGCATGGATATGGTTCTTACTGTATTGGAGACACTGGAAAGAAGAGGATGATTCTTGCGTTAAAACAGAGTGTGTTTCAGTGATGAGAACTCTGTTCTGAATTTGCCTTCAGAAACGTAGTTAAACCCCAGGATCTGTGTCTTCCTACAAGCAAGAGTTCATTTCTGGTAAACCCAGTGAATTTTTGGCTCACATGATTTTTCACAGTTCACGAACCCAACATGATTCTCACTATAAACCAAAGGGTATTTATGTAAGAGGAGCTGTGGTTTGTATCAGTTTCATAAGCAGACTTGAACTACATATGGTCCGTATCAGTGAGAAACACAGTTCTTTTTTTCAGGGCATGCTCTTGGATCTTGCTGTATTATAGACGCTGGAAAGAAGAGCTTGCTTCTTGCATTAAAACAGAGTGTGTTTCATGGATGAGAACTCTCGTCTGAATTTCCTTTCAGAAACAGAGTTAGACACCAGGATCTGTGTCTTCCTACAAGCAAGAGTTCATTTCTGGTAAACCCAGTGAATGGTGGGTTCAAATGGTTTTTTGCAGGTCACGACACCATGGCGATTCTCACTATTAACTAAAGAGCATTTATGTAAGAGGAGCACTGGTCTGTATCAGTTTCAAAGCAGAGTTGATCTACATAGGGTCCCTATGAGTAGGAAACACAGTTCTTTTTTTCAGGGCATGCTCCCGGTTCTTGCTATATTGGAGACTCTGGAAAGAAGAGCTTGATATTTGAGTTAAAACAGAGTGTGTTTCAAGAATGAGAACTCTGATCTGAATTTGCCTTCAGAAACGGAGTTAAAACCCAGGATCTGTGTCTTCCTATAAACAGGAGTTCATTTCTGGTAAACCCAGTGAATTTTGGGCTCAAATGATTTTTCGCAGTACGCAAACCCAACGCTATTCTCACTATTAACTAAAGATGATTTGTGTAAGACTACCTGTGTTTTGTATCAGTTTCATAAGCAGAGTTGAACTACATATGGTGTGAATGATTAGGAAATAAGTTCTGTTTTTCATGCATGGATAAGGTCCTTACTATATTGGAGATACTGGAAAGAAGAGGATGATTCTTGCGTTAAAACAGAGTGTGTTTCAGTGATGAGAACTCTGCTCTGAATTTGCCTTCAGAAACGCACTTAAACCCCAGGATCTGTGTCATCCTACAAGCAAGAGATCATTTCTGGTAAACACAGTGAATGGTGGGATCAAATGGTTTTTTGCAGGTCACGAACCCATCGCGATTATCACTATTAACTTAAGAGCATTTATATAAGAAGAGCTGTGGTTTGGATCAGTTTCAAAACAGTGTTGATCTACATATGGTCCATATGAGTAGGAAACACAGTTCTTTTTTTCTGGGCATGCTCATGGTTCTTGCTATATTTTAGAAGTTGGAAAGAAGAGCTTGCCTCTTGCTTTAAAACAGAGTGAGTTTCATGGATGAGAACTCTGGTCTGAATTTGCCTTCCGAAACGGAGTTAAACCCCAGGGTCTGTGTCTTCCTACAAGCAAGAGTTCATTTCTGGTAAACCTAGTGAATTTTGGGGTCAAATGATTTAACACAATTCAGAAACCCAAGCGATTCTCACTATTAACTAAAGAGCATTTATGTAAGAGGAGCTGTGGTCTGTATCAGTTTCCTATGCAGAGTTGAACTACATATGGTCCGTATGAGTAGGAAACAAAGTTCTTGTTTTCTGGATATGCTGATGGTTCTTACTGTTTTGGAGACACTGGAAAGAGGAGGATGATTCTTGCCTTAAAACAGAGTGTTTTTCAGGGATAAGAACTTGGGTCTGAATTTCCCTTCAGAAATGGAGTTAAACCCCAGGATATGTGTCTTCCTACATGCAAGAGTTCGTTTCTGGTAAACCAAGTGAATTTTGGGCTCATTTGATTATTTGCTGTTCACCAACCCAACGCGATTCTCACTTTTAACTAAAGAGCATTTATGTAAGAGGAGCTGTGGTTTGTATCAGGTTCATAAGCAGAGTTTAAATACATATAGTCTGTATGAATAAGAAACACATTTCTTTTTTACAGGGCATGCACATTATTCTTGCTGTATTTTAGAATCTGGAAAGAAGAGCTTGCTTTTTGCGTTAAAACAGAGTGTGTTTCATGGATGAGAACTCTGGTCTGAATTTCCCTTCAGAAAAGGAGTTAAAGCCCAGGATCTCTGTCTTCCTACAAGCAAGAGTTCATTTCTGGTAAACCAATTGAATTTTGGGCTCAAATGATTTTACACAGTTCAAAAACCCAATACAATTCTCACTATTAACTAAAGAGTATTTACGTAAGTGGAGCTGTGGTTTGTGTCAGTTTCATAAGCAGAGTTGAACCACATATGGTCCGTATGAGTAGTAAACAAAGTTCTTTTTTTCTGGACATGCTGATGGTTCTTACTGTTTTGGAGACACGGGAAAGAGGAGGATGATTCTTGCCTTAAAACAGAGTGTTTTTCAGGGATAAGAACTTGGGTCTGAATTTCCCTTCAGAAATGGAGTTAAACCCCAGGATCTGTGTCTTCCTACATGCAAGAGTTCGTTTCTGGTAAACACTGTGAATTTTGGGCTCAATGATTTTTCGCAATTCCTGATTCTCACTGTTAACTAAAGAGCATTTATGTAAGAGGAGCTATTGTTTGTATCAGTTTCATGAACAGAGTTGAACTACATATGGTCCGTATGAGTAGGAAACACAGTTCTTTTTTTCACGGCATGGATATGGTTCTTACTCTATTGGAGACACTGGAAAGAAGAGGATGATTCTTGCATTAAAACAGAGTGTGTTTCAGTGATGAACACTCTGCTCTGAATTTGCCTTCAGAAACACAGTTAAACCCCAGGATCTGTGTCTTCCTACAAGCAAGAGTTCATTTCTGGTAAACCCAGTGAATTTTTGGCTCACATGATTTTTTGCAGTTCACGAACCCAACGCGATTCTCACTATTAACCAAGGAGCATTTATGTAAGAGGAGCTGTGTTTTGTATCAGTTTCATAAGCAGATTTGAACTACATATGGTCCGTATGAGTAGGAAACACAGTTCTTTTTTTCTGGGCATGCTCTTGGATCTTGCTGTATTATAGTTGCGGAAAAGAAGAGCATGCTTCTTGCATTAAAACAGAGTGTGTTTCATGGATGAGAACTCTGGTCTGAATTTCCCTTTAAAAACGGAGTTAAACACCAGGATCTGTGTCTTCCTACAAGCGAGAGTTCATTTCTGGTAAACCAAGTGAATTTTGGGCTCAAATGATTATTTGCTGTTCACGAACCCAACGCGATTCTCACTTTTAACTAATGAGCATTTATGTAAGATGAGCTGTGGTTTGTATCAGTTTCATGAGCAGAGTTGAACTACATGTGGTCTGTTAAAGTAGGAAACACAGTTATTTTTTTCTGGGCATGCTCATGTTTCTTACTGTATTGGAGATACTGGAAAGAAGAGGATGATTCTTGCATTAAAACAGAGTGTGTTTCAGTGATGAGAACTCTGCTCTCAATTTGCCTTCAGAAACGCACTTAAACCCCAGGATCTGTGTCATCCTACAAGCAACAGTTCATTTCTGGTAAACCTAGTGAATTTTGGGGTCAAATGATTTAACACAATTCAGAAACCCAAAGCGATTCTCACTATTAACTAAAGAGCATTTATGTAAGAGGAGCTGTGGTCTGTATCAGTTTCCTATGCAGAGTTGAACTACATATGGTCCGTATGAGTAGGAAACACAGATCTATTTTCTGGACATGCTAATTGTACTTACTGTTTTGGAGACGCTGGAAAGAAGAGGATGATTCTTGCCTTAAAACAGAGTGTGTTTCAGGGTTGAGAACTCTGGTATGAATTTCCCTTCAGAAACAGAGTTAAACCCCAGGGTCTGTGTCTTCCTACAAGCAAGAGTTCATTTCTGGTAAACCAAGTGAATTTTGGGCTCCAATGATTTTTTGCTGTTCACGAACCCAACGCGATTCTCACTTTTAACTAAAGAGCATTTATGTAAGAGGAGCTGTGGTTTGTATCAGGTTCATAAGCAGAGTTGAAATACATAGCGTCGGTATGAGAAAGAAACACATTTCTTTTTTAAAGGGCATGCACATTATTCTTGCTATATTTTAGAATCTGGAAAGAAGAGCTTGCTTTTGGCGTTACAACAGAGTGTGTTTCATGGATGAGAACTCTGGTCTGAATTTCCCATCAGAAACGGAGTTAAATCCCAGGATCTGTGTCTTCCTACAAGCAAGAGTTCATTTCTGGTAAACCAATTGAATTTTGGGCTCAAATGATTTTACACAATTCAAAAACCCAATGCAATTCTCACTATTAACTAAAGAGCATTTATGTAAATGGAGCTGTGGTTTGTATCAGTTTCATAAGCAGAGTTGAACTACATATGGTCCGTATGAGTAGGAAACACAGTTCTTTTTTTCAGGGCATGGATATGGTTCTTACTGTATTGGAGACACTGGAACGAAGAGGATGATTCTTGCCTTAAAACAGAGTGTGTTTCAGTGATGAGAACTCTGCTCTGAATTTGCCTTCAGAAACGCAGTTAAACCCCAGGATCTGTGTCTTCCTACAAGCAAGAGTTCATTTCTGGTAAACCCAGTGAATTTTTGGCTCACATGATTTTTTGCAGTTCACGAACCCAACACGATTCTCACTATTAACCAAAGAGCATTTATGTAAGAGGAGCTGTGGTTTGTATCAGTTTCATAAGCAGACTTGAACTACATATGGTCCGAATCAGTGAGAAACACAGTTCTTTTTTTCAGAGCATGCTCTTGGATCTTGCTGTATTATAGACGCTGGAAAGAAGAGCTTGCTTCTTGCATTAAAACAGAGTGTGTTTCATGGAAGAGAACTCTCGTCTGAATTTCCTTTCAGAAACAGAGTTAGACACCAGGATGTGTGTCTTCCTACAAGCAAGAGTTCTTTTCTGGTAAACCAAGTGAATTTTCGACTCAATGATTTTTCGCAATGCCTGAATCCAACGAGATTCTCACTATTAACTAAAGAGCATTTATTTAAGAGTAGCTGCCGTTTATATCAGTTTCATAAGCAGAGTTGAACTACATATGGTCCGTATGAGTAGGAAAAACAGTTCTTTTTTTCTGGGCATGCTCATGGTTCTTGCTGTATTGTAGACGCTGGAAAGAAGAGCTTGATTCTTGCGTTAAAACAGAGTGTGTTTCAGGGATGAGAACTCTGGTCTGAATTTGCCTTCAGAAACTGAGTTAAACCCCATGATCTGTGTCTTCCTACAAGCAAGAGTTCATTTCTGGTAAACCCAGTGAATGGTGGGTTCAAATGGTTTTTTGCTTGTCACGAACCCATGGCGATTCTCACTATTAACTAAAGAGCATTTATGTAAGGGGAGCACTGGTCTGTATCAGTTTCAAAGCAGAGTTGATCTACATATGGTCCCTATGAGTAGGAAACACAGTTCTTTTTTTCAGGGCATGCTCCCGGTTCTTGCTGTATTGGAGACTCTGGAAAGAAGAGCTTGATATTTGAGTTAAAACAGAGTGTGTTTCAAGAATGAGAACTCTGGTCTGAATTTGCCTTCAGAAACGGAGTTAAAACCCAGGATCTGTGTCTTCCTATAAACAGGAGTTCATTTCTGGTAAACCCAGTGAATTTTGGGCTCAAATGATTTTTCGCAGTACGCAAACCCAACGCTATTCTCACTATTAACTAAAGATGATTTGTGTAAGACTACCTGTGTTTTGTATCAGTTTCATAAGCAGAGTTGAACTACATATGGTGTGAATGATGAGGAAATAAGTTCTTTTTTTCAGGGCATGGATAATGTTCTTACTATATTGGAGATACTGGAAAGAAGAGGATGATTCTTGCGTTAAAACAGAGTGTGTTTCAGTGATGAGAACTCTGCTCTGAATTTGCCTTCAGAAACGCACTTAAACCCCAGGATCTGTGTCATCCTACAAGCAAGAGTTCATTTCTGGTAAACCCAGTGAATGGTGGGATCAAATGGTTTTTTGCAGGTCACGAACCCATCGCGATTATCACTATTAACTTAAGAGCATTTATATAAGAGGAGCTGTGGTTTGTATCAGTTTCAAAACAGAGTTGATCTACATATGGTCCATATGAGTAGGAAACACAGTTCTTTTTTTCTGGGCATGCTCATGGTTCTTGCTATATTTTAGAAGTTGCAAAGAAGAGCTTGCCTCTTGCTTTAAAACAGAGTGAGTTTCAGGGATGAGAACTCTGGTCTGAATTTCCCTTTAAAAACGGAGTTAAACACCAGGATCTGTGTCTTCCTACAAGCGAGAGTTCATTTCTGGTAAACCAAGTGAATTTTGGGCTCAAATGATTATTTGCTGTTCACGAACCCAACGCGATTCTCACTTTTAACTAATGAGCATTTATGTAAGATGAGCTGTGGTTTGTATCAGTTTCATGAGCAGAGTTGAACTACATGTGGTCTGTTAAAGTAGGAAACACAGTTCTTTTTTTCTGGGCATGCTCATGTTTCTGACTGTATTGGAGATACTGGAAAGAAGAGGATGATTCTTGCATTAAAACAGAGTGTGTTTCAGTGATGAGAACTCTGCTCTCAATTTGCCTTCAGAAACGCACTTAAACCCCAGGATCTGTGTCATCCTACAAGCAAGAGTTCATTTCTGGTAAACCCAGTGAATGGTGGGATCAAATGGTTTTTTGCAGGTCAAGAACCCATCGCGATTATCACTATTAACTTAAGAGCATTTATATAAGAGGAGCTGTGGTTTGTATCAGTTTCAAAACAGAGTTGATCTACATATGGTCCATATGAGTAGGAAACACAGTTCTTTTTTTCTGGGCATGCTCATGGTTCTTGCTATATTTTAGAAGTTGGAAAGAAGAGCTTGCCTCTTGCTTTAAAACAGAGTGAGTTTCAGGGATGAGAACTCTGGTCTGAATTTGCCTTCAGAAACGGAGTTAAACACCAGGATCTGTGTCTTCCTACAAGCGAGAGTTCTTTTCTGGTAAAGCAAGTGAATTTTGGGCTCAAATGATTATTTGCTGTTCACGAACCCAACGCGATTCTCACTTTTAACTAATGAGCATTTATGTAAGATGAGCTGTGGTTTGTATCAGGTTCATAAGCAGAGTTGAAATACATATAGTCCGTATGAGTAAGAAACACATTTCTTTTTTACAGGGCATGCACATTATTCTTGCTGTATTTTAGAATCTGGAAATTAGAGCTTGCTTTTTGCGTTAAAACAGAGTGTTTTTTATGGATGAGAACTCTGGTCTGAATTTGCCTTCAGAAACGGAGTTAAAGCCCAGGATCTGTGTCTTCCTCCATGCAAGAGTTCATTTCTGGTAAACCCTGTGAATTTTGGCCTCAATGATTTTTTGCAATTCTTGAATCCAACATGATTCTCACTATTAACTAAAGAGCATTTATGTAAGAGGAGCTGTGGTTTATATCTGTTTCATAAGCAGAGTTGAACTACATATGGTCCGTATGAGTAGGAAACACAGTTCTTTTTTTCTGGGCATGCTCATGGTTCTTGCTGTATTGTAGACACTGGAAAGAAGAGCTTCATTTTTGCGTTAAAACAGAATGTGTTTCAGGGATGAGAACTCTGGTCTGAATTTGCCTTCAGAAACGGATCTGTGTGTTCCTACAACCAAGAGTTCATTCTGGTAAACCATGTGAATTTTGGGGTCAAATGATTTAACACATTTCAGAAACCCAACGCGATTCTCACTATTAACTATAGAGCATTTATGTAAGAGGAGCTGTGGTTTCTATCAGTTTCATACGCAGAGTTGAATTACATATGGTGCATATGATTAGGAAACACAGTTCTTTTTCTCTGGGCATGCTCATGGTTCTTGCTGTATTGTAGACGCTGGAAAGAAGAGCTTCATTCTTGCGTTAAAACATAGTGTGTTTCAGGGATGAGAACTCTGGTCTGAATTTGCCTTCTGAAATGGAGTTAAACTCCAGGATCTGTGTCTTACTACAAGCAAGAGTTCATTTCTGATAAATCAAGTGAATTTTGGGCTTAAATGATTTTTCGCAGCTCATGAACCCAAAGCGATTCTCACTATTAACTAAAGAGCATTTATGTAAGAGGAGCTATGGTTTGTATCAGTTTCATGAGCAGAGTTGAACTGCATATGGTCCGTATGAGTAGGAAACACAGTTCTTTTTTTCAGGGCATGGATATGGTTCTTACTGTATTGGAGACACTGGAAAGAAGAGGATGATTCTTGCGTTAAAACAGAGTGTGTTTCAGTGATGAGAACTCTTCTCTGAATTTGCCTTCAGAAACGCAGTTAAACCCCAGGATCTGTGTCTTCCTACAAGCAAGAGTTCATTTCTGGTAAACCCAGTGAATTTTTGGCTCACATGATTTTTCGCACTTCACGAACCCCACGTGATTCTCACTATTAACCAAAGAGCATTTATGTAAGAGGACCTGTGGTTTATATCAGTTTCATAAGCAGACTTGAACTACATTTGGTCCGTACCAGTGAGAAACACAGTTCTTTTTTTCAGGGCATGCTCTTGGATCTTGCTGTATTATAGACGCTGGAAAGAAGAGCTTGCTTTTTGTATTAAAACAGAGTGTGTTTCATGGATGAGAACTCTGGTCTGAATTTCCCTTCAGAAACAGAGTTATACACCAGGTTCTGTGTCTTCCTAAAAGCAAGAGTACTTTTCTGGTAAACCAAGCGAATTTTCGACTCAATGATTTTTCGCAATGCCTGAATCCAACGAGTTTCTCACTATTAAGTAAAGAGCATTTATGTAAGAGGAGCTGCCATTTGTATCAGTTTCATAAGCAGAGTTGAACTACATAAGGTGCGTATGAGTTGGAAAAACAGTTCTTTTTTTCTGTGAATGCTCATTGATCTTGCTGTATTGTAGACGCTGGAAAGAACAGCTTGATTCTTGCGTTAAATCAGAGTGTGTTTCAGGGATTAGATCTCTGGTCTGAATTTGCCTTCAGACACTGAGTTAAACCCCAGGATCTGTGTCTTCTTACAAGCAAGAGTTCTTTTGTGGTAAACCCAGTGAATGGTGGGATCAAATGGTTTTTTGCAGGTCACGAACCCATGGCGATTCTCACTATTAACTAAAGAGCATTTATGTAAGAGGAGCTGTGGTTTGTACACTTTCAAAACAGAGTTGAACTACATGTGATCCGTATGAGTAGGAAACACAATTCTTTTTTTTCTGGGCATACTCATGTTTCTTGCTGTATTGGAGACTCTGGAAAGAAGAGCTTGATTCTTGCCTTAAAACAGAGTGTGTTTCAGGGATGAGAACTCTGGTCTGAATTTGCCTTCAGAAACGGAGTTAAACTCCAGGATCTGTGTCTTCCTACAAGCAAGAGTTCATTTCTGGTAAACCAATTGAATTTTGGGCTCAAATGATTTTACACAGTTCAAAAAGCCAATGCAATTCTCACTATTAACTAAAGAGCATTTACGTAAGTGGAGATGTGGTTTGTATCAGTTTCAAAGCAGAGTTGAACTGCATATGGTCCGTATGAGTAGGAAATACAGTTCTTTTTTTCTGGGCATGCTCATGGTTCTTGCTATATTTTAGAAGTTGGAAAGAAGAGCTTGCCTCTTGCTTTGAAGCAGAGTGTGTTTCAGGGTTGAGATCTCTGGTATGAATTACCCTTCAGAAACAGAGTTAAACCCCAGGATCTGTGTCTTCCTACAAGCAAGAGTTCATTTCTGGTAAACCAAGTGAATTTTGGGCTCAAATGATTATTTGCTGTTCACGAACCCAACGTGATTGTCACTTTTAACTAATGAGCATTTATGTAAGAGGTGCTGTGGTTTCTATCAGGTTCATAAGCAGAGTTGAAATACATATAGTCCGTATTAGTAAGAAACACATTTCTTTTTTACAGGGCATGCACATTATTCTTGCTGTATTTTAGAATCTGGAAAGAAGAGCCTGCTTTTTGCGTTAAAACAGAGTGTTTTTCATGGATGAGAACTCTGGTCTGAATTTCCCTTTAGAAACGGAGTTAAAGCCCAGGATCTGTGTCTTCCTACAAGCAAGAGTTCATTTCCGGTAAACCAATTGAATTTTGGGCTCAAATGATTTTACATAGTTCAAAAACCCAATGCAATTCACACTATTAAGTAAGGAGCATTTACGTAAGTGGAGCTGTGGTTTGTATCAGTTTCATAAGCAGAGTTGAACCACATATGGTCCGTATGAGTAGGAAACAAAGTTCTTTTTTTCTGGACATGCTGATGGTTCTTACTGTTTTGGAGACACTGGGAAGAAGAGGATGATTCTTGCCTTAAAACAGAGTTTTTTTCAGGGATAAGAACTTGGGTCTGAATTTCCCTTCAGAATTCGAGTTAAACCCCAGGATCTGTGTCTTCCTCCATGCAAGAGTTCATTTCTGGTAAACCCTGTGAATTTTGGCCTCAATGATTTTTCGCAATTCCTGAATCCAACACGATTCTCACTATTAACTAAAGAGCATTTATGTAAAAGGAGCTGTGGTTTGTATCAGTTTCATAAGCAGACTTGAACTACATATGGTCCGTATCAGTGAGAAACACAGTTCTTTTTTTCAGGGCATGCTCTTGGATCTTGCTGTATTATAGACGTTGGAAAGAAGAGCTTGCTTCTTGCATTAAAACAGAGTGAGTTTCATGGATGAGAACTCTGGTCTGAATTTCCCTTCAGAAACAGAGTTAAACCCCAGGATCTGTGTCTTCCTACAAGCAAGAGTTCATTTCTGGTAAACCAAGTGAATTTTGGGGTCAAATGTTTTAACACAGTTCAGAAACCCAATGCGATTCTCACTATTAACTAAAGAGCATTTATGGAAGAGGAGCTGTGGTCTGTATCAGGTTCCTAAGCAGAGTTGAACTATATAAGGTGCATATGAGTAGGAAACACAGATCTTTTTTTCTGGACATGCTAATGGTACTTACTGTTTTGGAGACGCAGGAAAGAAGAGGATGATTCTTGCCTTAAAACAGAGTGTGTTTCAGGGTTAAGAACTCTGGTATCAATTTCCCTTCAGAAACGGAGTTAACGCCCAGGATCTGTTTCTTCCTACAAGCAAGAGTTCATTTCTGGTAAACCAATTGAATTTTGGGCTCAAATGATTTTACATAGTTCAAAAACCCAATGCAATTCACACTATTAAGTAAGGAGCATTTACGTAAGTGGAGCTGTGGTTTGTGTCAGTTTCATAAGCAGAGTTGAACCACATATGGTCCGTATGAGTAGGAAACAAAGTTCTTTTTTTCTGGACATGCTGATGGTTTTTACTGTTTTGGAGACACTGGGAAGAAGAGGATGATTCTTGCCTTAAATCAGAGTTTTTTTCAGGGATAAGAACTTGGGTCTGTATTTCCCTTCAGAATTCGAGTTAAACCCCAGGATCTGTGTCTTCCTCCATGCAAGAGTTCATTTCTGGTAAACCCTGTGAATTTTGGCCTCAATGATTTTTCGCAATTCCTGAATCCAACACGATTCTCACTATTAACTACAGAGCATTTATGTGAGAGGAGCTGTGGTTTGTATCAGTTTCAAAGCAGAGTTGAACTACATATGGTCCGTATGAGTAGGAAACACAGTTCTTTTTTTCAGGGCATGCTCTTGGATCTTGCTGTATTATAGACGCTGGAAAGAAGAGCTTGCATCTTGCATTAAAACAGAGTGAGTTTCATGGATGAGAACTCTGGTCTGAATTTCCCTTCAGAAACAGAGTTAAACCCCAGGATCTGTGTCTTCCTACAAGCAAGAGTTCATTTCTGGTAAACCAAGTGAATTTTGGGGTCAAATGTTTTAACACAGTTCAGAAACCCAATGCGATTCTCACTATTAACTAAAGAGCATTTATGGAAGAGGAGCTGTGGTCTGTATCAGGTTCCTAAGCAGAGTTGAACTATATAAGGTGCATATGAGTAGGAAACACAGATCTTTTTTTCTGGACATGCTAATGGTACTTACTGTTTTGGAGACGCAGGAAAGAAGAGGATGATTCTTGCCTTAAAACAGAGTGTGTTTCAGGGTTAAGAACTCTGGTATCAATTTCCCTTCAGAAACGGAGTTAAAGCCCAGGATCTGTTTCTTCCTACAAGCAAGAGTTCATTTCTGGTAAACCAATTGAATTTTGGGCTCAAATGATTTTACATAGTTCAAAAACCCAATGCAATTCACACTATTAAGTAAGGAGCATTTACGTAAGTGGAGCTGTGGTTTGTGTCAGTTTCATAAGCAGAGTTGAACCACATATGGTCCGTATGAGTAGGAAACAAAGTTCTTTTTTTCTGGACATGCTGATGGTTTTTACTGTTTTGGAGACACTGGGAAGAAGAGGATGATTCTTGCCTTAAATCAGAGTTTTTTTCAGGGATAAGAACTTGGGTCTGAATTTCCCTTCAGAATTCGAGTTAAACCCCAGGATCTGTGTCTTCCTCCATGCAAGAGTTCATTTCTGGTAAACCCTGTGAATTTTGGCCTCAATGATTTTTCGCAATTCCTGAATCCAACACGATTCTCACTATTAACTACAGAGCATTTATGTGAGAGGAGCTGTGGTTTGTATCAGTTTCAAAGCAGAGTTGAACTACATATGGTCCGTCTGAGTAGGAAACACAGTTCTTTTTTTCTGGGCATACTCATGTTTCTTGCTGTATTGGAGACTCTGGAACGAAGAGCTTGATTCTGGCGTTAAAACAGAGTGTGTCAGGGATGAGAACTCTGGTCTTAATTTGCCTTCAGAAACGGAGTTAAACTCCAGGATCTGTGTCTTCCTACAAGCAAGAGTTCATTTATGGTAAACCCAGTGAATTTTGGGCTCAACTGTTTTTTCGCAGTATGCAAACCCAACGCTATTCTCACTATTAACTAAAGACCATTTATGTAATTGGAGCTGTGGTTTCTATCAGTTTCATAAGCCGAGTTGAATAGCATATGGTGCGTATGATTAGGAAACACAGTTCTTTTTTTCTGGGTAAGCTCATGGTTCTTGCTGTATTGTAGACGCTGGAAAGAAGAGCTTCATTCTTGCGTTAATACAGAGTGTGTTTCAGGGATGAGAACTCTGGTCTGAATTTGCCTTCAGAAACGGAGTTAAACTCCAGCATCTGTGTCTTCCTACAAGCAAGAGTACATTTCTGATAAATCAGAGAATTTTGGGCTTAAATGATATTTCGAAGTTCATGAACCCAACGCGATTCTCACTATTAACTAAAGAGCATTTATGTAAGAGGAGCTATGGTTTGTATCAGTATCATGGGCAGAGTTGAACTACATATGGTCCGTTTGAGTAGGAAACACAGTTCTTTTTTTCAGGGCATGGATATGGTTCTTACTCTATTGGAGACACTGGAAAGAAGAGGATGATTCTTGCGTTAAAAGAGAGTGTGATTCAGTGATGATAACTCTGCTCCTAATTTGCCTTCAGAAATGCAGTTAAACCCCAGGATCTGTGTCTTCCTACAAGCAAGTGTTCATTTCTGGTAAACCCAGTGAATTTTTGGCTCACATGATTTTTTGTAGTTCACGAACCCAACGCGATTCTCACTATTAACCAAGGAGCATTTATGTAAGAGTAGCTGTGGTTTGTATCAGTTTAATAAGCAGACATGAACTACATATGGTCCGTATCAGTGAGAAACACAGTTTTTTTTTCAGGGCATGCTCTTGGATCTTGCTTTATTATAGACGCTGGAAAGAAGAGCTTGCTTCTTGCATTAAAACAGAGTGTGTTTCATGGATTTGAACTCTGGTATGAATTTCCCTTCAGAAACAGAGTTAAACCCCAGGATCTGTGTCTTGCTACAAGCAAGAGTTCATTTCTGATAAATCAAGTGAATTTTGGGCTCAAATGATTATTTGCTGTTCACGAAACCAACGCGATTCGCACTTTTAACTAATGAGCATTTATGTAAGAGGAGCTGTGGTTTGTATGAGGTTCTTAAGCAGAGATGAAATACATATAGTCCACATGAGTAAGAAACTCATTTCTTTTTCACAGGGCATGCACATTATTCTTGCTGTATTTTAGAATCTGGAAAGAAGAGCTTGCTTTTTGTGTTAAAACAGGGTGTGTTTCATGGATGAGAACTCTGGCCTGAATTTCCCTTCAGAAACGGAGTTAAAGCCCAGGATCTGTGTCTTCCTACAAGCAGGAGTTCATTTCTGGTAAACCAATTGAAGTTTGGGCTCAAATGATTTTACACAGTTCAAAAACCCAATGCAATTCTCACTATTAACTAAAGAGCATTTATGTAAGTGGAGCTGTAGTTTGTATTCGTTTCATAAGCAGAGTTGAACCACATATGGTCCGTGTGAGTAGGAAACAAAGTTCTTTTTTTCTGGACATGATGATGGTTCTTACTGTTTTGGAGACACTGGAAAGAGGAGGATGATTCTTGCCTTAAAACAGAGTGTTTTTCAGGGATAAGAACTTGGGTCTGATTTTCCCTTCAGAAATGGAGTAAAACATCAGGATCTGTGTCTTCCTACATGCAAGAGTTCATTTCTGGAAAACCCTGTGAATTTTGGGCTCAATGATTTTTCGCAATTCCTGAATCCACCACGATTCTCACTATTAACTAAAGAGCATTTATGTAAGAGAAGCTGTGGTTTTTATCTGTTTCATAAGCAGAGTTGAACTACATATGGTCCGTATGCGTAGGAAACACAGTTCTTTTTTTCAGGGCATGGATATGGTTCTTACTGTATTGGAGAAACTGGAAAGAAGAGGATGATTCTTGCGTTAAAACAGAGTGTGTTTCAGTGATGAGAACTCTGCTCTGAATTTGCCTTCAGAAACGCAGTTAAACCCCAGGATCTGTGTCTTCCTACAAGCAAGAGTTCATTTCTCGTAAACCCAGTGAATTTTTGGCTCACATGATTTTTTACAGTTCACGAACCCAACGCGATTCTCACTATTAACCAAAGAGCATTTATGTAAGAGGAGCTATGTTTTGTATCATATTCATAAGCAGACTTGAACTACATAAGGTCTGTATCAGTGATAACCACAGTTCTTTTTTTCAGGGCATGCTCTTGGATCTTGCTGTACTATAACCGCTGGAAAGAAGTGCTTGCTTCTTGCATTAAAACAGATTGTGTTTCATGGATGAAAACTCTGGTCTGAATTTCCCTTCAGAAACAGAGTTAAACCCCAGGATCTGTGTCTTCCTACAAGCAAGAGTTCATTTCTCGTAAACCAAGTGAATTTTCGGCTCAATGATTTTTCGCAATGCCTGAATCTAACGAGATTCTCACTATTAACTAAAGAGCATTTATGTAAGAGGAGCTGTCGTTTGTATCAGTTTCATAAGCAGAGTTGAACTACATATGGTGCGTATGAGTAGGAAACACAGTTCATTTTTTCTGGGCATGCTCATGGTTCTTGCTGTATTGTAGATGCTGGAAAGAAGAGATTGATTCTTGCGTTAAAACAGAGTGTGTTTCAGTGATGAGAACTCTGGTCTGAATTTGCCTTCACAAACTGAGTTAAACCCCAGGATCTGTGTCTTCCTACAAGCAAGAGTTCATATCTGGTAAACCCAGTGAATGGTGGGATCAAATGGTTTTTTGCAGGTCACGAACCCATAGCGATTCTCACAATTAACTAATGAGCATTTATGTAAGTTTCAAACCAGAGTTGAACTACATATGATCCATATGAGTAGGAAACACAGTTCTTTTTTTCTGGGCATACTCATGTTTCTTGCTGTATTGGAGACTCTGGAACGAAGAGCTTGATTCTGGCGTTAAAACAGAGTGTGTTTCAGGGATGAGAACTCTGCTCTGAATTTGCCTTCAGAAACAGAGTTCAACCCCATCATCTGTGTCTTCGTACAAGCAAGAGTTCATTTATGGTAAACCCAGTTTGGAGCTCAAATGATTTTTCGCAGTTCACGAACCCAACGCGATTCTCACTATTAACCAAAGAGCATTTATGTAAGAGGAGCTGTGGTTTGTATCAGTTTCATAAGCAGACTTGAACTACATATGGTCCGTATCAGTGAGAAACACAGTTCTTTTTTCAGGGCATGCCCTTGTATCTTGCTCTATTATGGACGCTGGAAAGAAGAGCTTGCTTCTTGCATTAAAAAAGAGTGTGTTTAATGGATGAGAACTCTGGTCTGAATTTCCCTTCAGAAACGGAGTTAAACCCCAGGATCTGTGTCTTCCTACAATCAAGAGTTCATTTCTGGTAAACCAAGTGAATTTTGGGCTCAAATGATTATTTGCTGTTCACGAACCCAACGCGATTCTCACTTTTAACTAATGAGCATTTATGTAAGTGGAGCTGTGGTTTGTATAGGTTCATAAGCAGAGTTGAAATACATATAGTCCGTATGAGTAAGAAACACGTTTCATTTTTACAGGGCATGCACATTATTCTTGCTGTATTTTAGAATCTGGAAAGAAGAGCTTGCTTTTTGCGTTAAAACAGAGTGTGTTTCATGGATGAGAACTCTGTTCTGAATTTCCCTTCAGAAACGGAGTTAAAGCCCAGGATCTGTGTCTTCCTACAAGCAAGAGTTCATATCTGGTAAACCAATTGAATTTTGGGCTCAAATGATTTTACACAGTTCAAAAACCCAATGCAATTCTCACTATTAACTAAAGAGCATTTATGTAAGTTTGGCTGTGGTTTGTATCAGTTTCATAAGCAGAGTGGAACCACATATGATCCGTATGAGTAGGAAACACAGTTCTTTTTTTCTGGACATGCTGATGGTTCTTAATCTTTTGGGGACACTGGAAAATAGAGGATGATTCTTATCTTAAAACAGAGTGTTTTTCAGGGATAAGAACTTGGGTCCGAATTTGCATTCAGAAACTGAGTTAAACCCCAGGATCTGTGTCTTCCTACAAGCAAGTGTTCATTTCTGGTAAACCCAGTGAATTTTTGGCTCACATGATTTTTTGTAGTTCACGAACCCAACGCGATTCTCACTATTAACCAAAGAGCATTTATGTAAGAGGAGCTGTGGTTTGTATCAGTTTCATCAGCAGACTTGAACTACATATGGTCCGTATCAGTGAGAAACACAGTTTTTTTTCAGGGCATGCTCTTGGATCTTGCTGTATTATAGACGCTGGAAAGAAGAGCTTGCTTCTTGCATTAAAACAGAGTGTGTTTCATGGATGAGAACTCTGGTATGAATTTCCCTTCATAAACAGAGTTAAACCCCAGGATCTGTTTCTTCCTACAATCAAGAGTTCATTTCTGATAAACCAAGTGAATTTGGGGCTCAAATGATTATTTGCTGTTCACGAAACCAAAGCGATTCTCACTTTTAACTAATGAGCATTTATGTAAGAGGAGCTTTGGTTTGTATCAGGTTCTTAAGCAGAGATGAAATACATATAGTCCATATGAGTAAGAAACTCATTCCTTTTTTACAGGGCATGCACATTATTCTTGCTGTATTTTAGAATCTGGAAAGAAGAGCTTGCTTTTTGTGTTAAAACAGGGTGTGTTTCATGGATGAGCACTCTGGTCTGAATTTCCCTTCAGAAACGGAGTTAAAGCCCAGGATCTGTGTCTTCCTACAAGCAGGAGTTCATTTCTGGTAAACCAATTGAAGTTTGGGCTCAAATGATTTTACACAGTTCAAAAACCCAATGCAATTCTCACTATTAACTAAAGAGCATTTATGTAAGTGGAGCTGTAGTTTGTATCCGTTTCATAAGCAGAGTTGAACCACATATGGTCCGTGTGAGTAGGAAACAAAGTTCTTTTTTTCTGGACATGATGATGGTTCTTACTGTTTTGGAGACACTGGAAAGAGTAGGATGATTCTTGCCTTAAAACAGAGTGTTTTTCAGGGATAAGAACTTGGGTCTGAATTTCCCTTCAGAAACTGAGTTTAACCCCAGGATCTGTGTCTTCCTACATGCAAGAGTTCATTTCTGGTAAACCCTGTGAATTTTGGGCTCAATGATTTTTCACAATTCCTGAATCCAACACGATTCTCACTATTAACTAAAGAGCATTTATGTAAGAGAAGCTGTGGTTTTTATCTGTTTCATAAGCAGAGTTGAACTACATATGGTCCATATGAGTAGGAAACACAGTTCTTTTTTTCAGGGCATGGATATGGTTCTTACTCTATTGGAGACACTGGAAAGAAGAGGATGATTCTTGCGTTAAAACAGAGTGTGTTTCAGTGATGAGAACTCTGCTCTGAATTTGCCTTCAGAAACGCAGTTAAACCCCAGGATCTGTGTCTTCCTACAAGCAAGAGTTCATTTCTGGTAAAACCAGTGAATTTTTGGCTCACATGATTTTTTACAGTTCACGAACCCAACGTGATTCTCACTATTAACCAAAGAGCATTTATGTAAGAGGAGCTGTGGTTTGTATCAGTTTCATAAGCAGACTTGAACTACATATGGTCCGTATCAGTGATAAACACAGTTCTTTTTTTCAGGGCATGCTCTTGGATCTTGCTGTATTATAGACGCTGGAAAGAAGCGCTTGCTTCTTGCATTAAAACAGATTGTGTTTCATGGATGAAAACTCTGGTCTGAATTTCCCTTCAGAAACAGAGTTAAACCCCACGATCTGTGTCTTCCTACAAGCAAGAGTTCATTTCTGGTAAACCAAGTGAATTTTCGGCTCAATGATTTTTCGCAATGCCTGAATCTAATGAGATTCTCACTATTAACTAAAGAGCATTTATGTAAGAGGAGCTGTCGTTTTATCAGTTTCATAAGCAGAGTTGAACTACATATGGTGCGTATGAGTAGGAAACACAGTTCTTTTTTTCTGGGCATGGTCATGGTTCTTGCTGTATTGTAGATGCTGGAAAGAAGAGATTGATTCTTGCGTCAAAACAGAGTGTTTTTCAGGGATAAGAACTTGGGTCTAAATTTCGCTTCAGAAATTCAGGATTTGTGTCTTCCTACAAGCAGGAGTTCATTCAAGTAAACCCAGTGAATTTTGGGCTCAAATGATTTTTCTCAGTTCATGAACCCTATGCAAATATCACTTTTACCTAAAGAGCATTTATGTAAGAGGAGCTTTTCTTTGTATCAGTTTCATAAGCCGAGTTGAACTACATATGGTCTGCATGAGTAGGAAACACAGTTCTTTTTTTCAGGGCATGCTCACGGTTCTTCCTGTTTTTTAGACTCTGGATAGAAGAGCTTCCTTCTTGAGTTAAAACATAGGGTGTTTCAATGATGAGAACAGTGTTCTGAATTTCCCTTCGGAAATGGAGTTAAACCCCAGGATCTGTGTCTTCCTACAAGCAATTGTTCATTTCTGGAAGGCAAGTGAATTTTTGTCCCAAATGATTTTTTGCAGTTCACCAACCCAAACCGATTCTCACTATTAACTAAAGAGCATTTATGTAAGAGGAGCTGTGGTTTGTATCAGTTTCATAGGCAGAGTTGAACTACACATGGTCTGTATGAGTAGGAAACACAGTTCTTTTTTTCTGCGCATGCTCATGGTTCTTTCTGTATTGGATTAGCTGGAAAGAAGAGAATGATTATTGCCTTAAAACAGAGTGTTTTTCAGGGATGAGAACTCTGGTCTGAATTTGCCTTCAGAATCGGAATTAAACCCCAGGATCTTTGTCTTCCTAGAAGCAAGATTTCATTTCTGGTTAACGCAGTCAATTTTGGGCTCAAATGATTTTTCGCAGTTCACGAACCCAATGCGATTCTCACTATTAACTAAAGAGCATTTATGTAAGAGGAGCTATGGTTTGTATCAGTTTCATAAGCACAGTTGATCTACATATGGTCAGTATGAGTACGAAACACATTTCTTTTTTTCAGGGAATGCTCATTGTTCTTGCTGTATTGGATACGCTGGAGAGAAGAGCGTGCTTGTGGCATTAAACAGGGTGTGTTTCATGGATGAGAACTCTGGTCTGATTTCCCTTCAGAAACGGAGTTAAACCCCATGATCTGTGTCTCCCTACAAGCAAGAGATCATTTCTGGTAAACCAAGTGAATTTTGGGCTCCAATGACTATTCACAGTTCTAGAAATCAACGCAATTATCACTATTAACTAATGAGCATTCATGTAAGTGGAGCGGTGGTTTGTATCATTTTCATAAACAGAGTTGAACTATATATGGTCCGTATGAGTAGGAAACACAGTACTTTTTTTCAGGGCATGCTCATGGTTCTTGCTGTATTGGAGACGCTGGAAAGAAGAGCTTGCTTTTTGCATTAAAACAGGGTGTGTTTCATGGATGAGAACTCTGGTCTTAATTTCCCTTTACAAATGGAGTTATACCCCATGATCTGTGTCTTCCTACAAGCAAGAGTTAATTTCTGGTAAATCAAGTGAATTTTCAGCTCAAAGGACTATACACAGTTCTAGAATCCAATGCGATTATCACTATTAAGTAAAGAGCATTTATGTAAGAGGAGCTGTGGTCTGTATTATTTCATAAGCAGAGTTGTAGTACATATAGTCCGTATGAGTATGAAACACAGTTCTTTTTTTCTGGGCATGCTCATGGCTCGTAGTGTATTGGAGACGCTGGATACAAGAGGATGATTCTTGCCTTAAAACAGAGTGTTTTTGAGGGATGAGAATTCTGGTCTGAATTTGCCTTCAGTAACGGAGTAAAACCCCAGGATCTGTGTCCTACTACAAGCAGGAGTTCATGTCAGGGAAACCCAGTGAATTTTGGGCTCAAATGATTTTTCGCAGGTCATGAACCCAACGCGATTCTCACTATTAAGTAAAGAGCATTTATGTAAGAGGAGCTGTTGTTTGTGTCAGTTTCATAAGCAGAGTTGAACTATATATGGTATGTATGAGTAGGAAACACAGTTCTTTTCTAGTGGGCATGTTCATGGTTCTTACTGTATTGGAGAAGCTAGAAAGAAGAGGATAATTCTTGCCTTAAAACAGAGTGATTTTCAGGGATGAGAATTCTGGTCTGAATTGGCCTTCAGAAACGGAGTTAAACCACAGGATCTGTGTCTTCCTACAAGCAGGACTTAATTTCAGGTAAACCCAGTGAATTTTGAGCTCAAATGATTTTTCATAGTTCACAAACCCAACGCAATTCTCACTACTAACTAAAGAGCATTTATGTAAGAAGAGCTGTGGTTTGTATCAGTTTCATAAGCAGAGTTGAACTACATATGGTCCATATGAGTAGGAAACAGAGTTTTTTTTTTCTTGGCAAGCTCATGGTTCTTGCTGTATTTTTGACTCTGGAAGGAAGAGCTTTCCTCTTCATTAAAACAGAGTGTGTTTCATGGATGAGAACTCTGGTCTTAATTTCCCTTCACAAACGGAGTTAAACCCCATGATCTTTGTCTTCCTGTAAGCAAGAGTTACTTTCGAGTAAATCAAGTGAAATTTTGGCTCAATGACTATACACACTTCTAGAACCCAACGCGATTTTCACTATTAAATAAAGAGCATTTATATAGGAGGAGCTGTGGTCTGTATAATTTCATAAGAAGAATTTTACTACATGTAGTCCGTATGAGTAGGAAACACAGTTCTTTTTTTTGGACATGCTCATGGTACGTATTGTATTGGAGTGGCTGGAAAGAAGATGATGATTCTTGGCTTAAAACAGAGTGTTTTTCAGGGATGAGAATTCTGGTCTGAATTTGCCTTCAGTAACAGAGTAAAACCCCAGGATCTGTGTCTTCCTAAAAAGGAGGAGTTCATTTCAGGTAAACCCAGTGAATTTTGGGCTCTAATGATTTTTCGCAGTTCACGAACCCAACGCGATTCTCACTATTAAGTAAAGAGCATTTATGTAAGAGGAGCTGTTGTTTGTATCAGTTTCATAAGCAGAGTTGAACTACATATGGTCCGCATGAGTAGGAATCACAGTTCTTTTTTTAAGGGCATGCTCACGCTTCTTGCTGTATTTTATATTCTGGAAAGAGGAGCTTCCTCCTTCCGTTAAGCAGAGTGTGTTTCAGGGATGAGAACTCTGGTCTGTATTTCCCTTCAGAAAAGGAGTTAAACCCCAGGATCTGTGTCTTCCTACAAGCAAGAGTTCTTTTCTGGTGAACCCAGGAAATTTGGGCTCAAATGATTTTTGGCAGTTCACAAACTAATACGCGATTCTCATTATTAACTAAAGAGGATTTATGTAAGAGGAACTGTGGTTTGTATCAATTTCATAAGCAGAGTTGAACTACATATGGTCTGTATGAGTAGGAAACACAGTTCTTTTTTCGGGGCATGCTAATGGTTCTTAAAGTATTGGAGAACCTGGAAAGAAGAGGATGATTCTTGCCTTAAAACAGAGTGTTTTCAGGGATGAGAACTCTGGTCTGAATTTCCCTTCACAAATGGAGTTAAACCCCATGATCTGTGTCTTCCTACAAGCAAGAGTTCATTTCTGGTAAACCAAGGGAATTTTCGGCTCAAATGACTATACACAGTTCTAGAACACAACGCGATAATTACTATTAACTAAAGAGCATTTATGTAAGGGGAGCTGTGGTCTGTATCATTTCATAAGCAGAGTTGATCTACATATGGTCCGTATGAGTAGGAAACATAGTTCTTTTTTTCTGGGCATAATCATGTTTCTTATTGTATTGGAGACACGGGAAAGAAGAGGATGGTTCTTGCCTTAAAACAGAGTGTTTTTCAGGGATGAGAATTCTGGTCTGAATTTCCTTCAGAATCGGAGTTAAACCCCAGGATCTGTGTCTTCTGACAAGCAGGAGTTCATTTCAGGTAAACCCAGTGAATTTTGGGCAAATGATTTTTCACAGTTCAAGAACCCTATGCACATCTCACTATTAACTAAAGAGCATTTATGTAAGAGGAGCTTTTCTTTGTATCAGTTTCATAAACAGAGTTGAACTACATATGGTCCGCATGAGTAGGAAACACAGTTCTTTTTTTCAGGGCATGCTCATGGTTCTTGCTGTATTGGAGACGCTGGAAAGAAGAGCTTACTTCTTGCATTAAAACAGGGTGTGTTTGATGGATGAGAACTCTGGTCTTAATTTCCCTTCAGAAACGGGGTTAACCCCATGATCTGTGTCTTCCTACAAGCAAGAGTTAATTTCTGGTAAATCAAGTGAATTTTCAGCTCAAATGATTTTACACAGTTCTAGAACCCAACGCGATTCTACTATTAACTAAAGAGCATTTATGTAAGAGGAGCTGTTTTCTGTATCATTTCATAAGTAGAGTTGAACTACATTTGGTCTGTATCAGTAGGAAACACAGTTCTTTTTTCTGGGCATGCTCATGGTTCTTACAGTATTGGAGAAGCTGGAAAGAAGAGGATGATTCCTGCCTTAAACCAGAGTTTTTTTCAGGGATGAGAACTCTGGTCTGAATTTCCCTTTAGAAATGGAGTTAAACCCCAGTAACTGTGGCTTTCTACAAGCAAGAGTTCTTTTATGGTTAACACAGTGAATACTGGGCTCAAAGGATTTTTCACAGTTCATGAACCCAAGGTGATTCTCACTATGAACTAAAGAGCATTTATGTAAGCGGAGCTGTGGGATGTATCAGTTTCATAAGCAGAATTGAACTACATATGTTCCGTATGAGTAGGAAAACGAGTTCTTTTTCTCAGGGCATGCTCATGGTTCTTGCTGTATTGGAGACGCTGGAAAGAAGAGCTTGCTTCTTGCATTAAAACAGGGTGGGTTTCATGGATGAGAACTCTGGTCTTAATTTCCCTTCACAAATGGAGTTAACCCCATGATCTGTGTCTTCCTACAAGCAAGAGTTAATTTCTGGTAAATCAAGTGAATTTTCGGCTCAAATGATTTTACACAGTTCTAGAACTCAACGCGATTCTACTATTAACTAAAGAGCATTTATGTAAGAGGAGCTGTTGTCTGTATCATTTCATAAGGAGAGTTGAACTACATTTGGTCCGTATCAGTAGGAAACACAGTTCTTTTTTCTGGGCATGCTCATGGTTCTTACTGTATTGGAGAAGCTGGAAAGAAGAGGATGATTCTTGCCTTAAAACAGAGTGTTATTCAGGGATCAGAATTCTGGTCTGAATTTGCCTTCAGATTCGGAGGTAAACCCCATGATCTGTGTCTTCCTACAACCAGGAGTTCATTTCAGGTAAACCCAGTGAATTTTGGGCAAATGATTTTTCGCAGGTCACGAACCCTATGCAAATCTCACTATTAACTAAAGAGCATTTATGTAAGAGGAGCTTTTCGTTTTATCAGTTTCATAAACAGAGTAGAACTACATATGGTCCGCAGGTGTAGGAAACACAGTTCATTTTTCAGGGCAACTCATGGGTCTTGCTGTATTTTATACTCTGGAAAGAAGAGCTTGCTTTTTATGATAAAATAGAGTGTGTTTCAGGGATGAGAACTCTGGTCTTAATTTCCCTTCACAAACGGAGTTAACCCCATGATCTGTGTCTTCCTACAAGCAAGAGTTAATATCTGGTAAATCAAGTGAATTTTCGGCTCAAATGATTTTAAACAGTTCTAGAACCCAACGCGATTCTACTATTAACTAAAGAGCATTTATGTAAGAGGAGCTGTTGTCTGTATCATTTCATAAATAGAATTGAACTACATTTTGTCCCTATCAGTAGGAAACACAGTTCTGTTTTCTGGGCATGCTCATGGTTCTTACTGTATTGGAGAAGCTGGAAAGAAGAGTATGATTCTTGCCTTAAAACAGAGTTTTTTTCAGGGATGAGAACTCTGGTCTGAATTTCCCTTTAGAAACGGAGTTAAACCCAGTAACTGTGTCTTTCTACAAGCAAGAGTTCTTTTATGGTTAACACAGTGAATATTGGGCTCAAAGGATTTTTCACAGTTCATGAACCCAAGGTGATTCTCACTATGAACTAAAGAGCATTTATGTAAGTGGAGCTGTGGGATGTATCAGTTTCATAAGCAGAGTTGAACTACATATGATCCGTATGAGTAGGAAACACAGTTCTTTTTTTCTGGGCATGCTCAAGGTTCGTACTGTATTGTAGATGCTGGAAAGAAGTGGATGATTCTTACCTTAAAACAGAGTGTTATTCAGGGTTGAGAATTCTGGTCTGAATTTGCCTTCAGTAATGGAGTAAAACCCCAGGATCTGTGTCTTCCTAAAAAAAAGAGTTCATTTTAGGTAAACCCAGTGAATTTTGGGCTCAAATGATTTTTTGCAGTTCACGAACCCAACGCGATTCTCACTATTAAGTAAAGAGCATTTATGTAAGAGGTGCTGTTGTTTTTATCAGTTTCATAAGCAGAGTTGAACTACATATGGTCTGCATGAGTAGGAATCACAGTTCGTTTTTTAAGGGCATGCTCACGGTTCTTGCTGTATTTTATATTCTGGAAAGAGGAGCTTGCTTCTTGCATTAAAACAGCGTGTGTTTCATGGATGAGAACTCTGGTCTTAATTTCCCTTCACAAACGGAGTTAACCCCATGATCTGTGTCTTCCTACAAGCAAGAGTTAATTTCTGGTAAATCAAGTGAATTTTCGGCTCAAATGATTTTACACAGTTCTAGAACCCAACGCGATTCTACTATTAACTAAAGAGCATTTGTGAAAGAGGAACTGTGGTTTGTATCAGTTTCATCAGCAGAGTTGAACTACATATGGCCTGTATGAGTAGGAAACACAGTTCTTTTTCCTGGCATGTTCATGGTTCTTGCTGTATTTTATAGTGTCTTAAAAGAATAGCTTGCTTCTTGCGTTAAAGCAGAGTGTTTTTCAGGGATGAGAACTCTGGTCAGAATTTCCCTTCAGAAACGGAGTTAAACCCCAGGATCTGTGTGTTCCTATAAGCAAGAGTTCATTTATAGTAAACATCGTGAATTTTGGGCTCAAATGATTTTTTGCAGTTCACGAACCCTACGCTATTCTCACTACTAACTAAAGAGCATTTATGTAAGAGGAGCTTTTCTTTCTATCAGTTTCATAAGCAGAATTGAACTACATATGGTCTGTATGAGTAGGAAACACAGTTCTTTTTCTCTGGGCATGCTCATGGTTCTTGCTGTATTGGAGACGCTGGAAAGAAGAGCTTGCTTCTTGCATTAAAACAGGGTGTGTTTCATGGATGAGAACTCTGGTCTTAATTTCCCTTCACAAACGGAGTTAACCCCATGATCTGTGTCTTCCTACAAGCAAGAGTTAATTTCTGGTAAATCAAGGGAATTTTCGGCTCAAAAGATTTTACACAGTTCTAGAACCCAACGCGATTCTACTATTAACTAAAGAGCATTTATGTAAGAGGAGCTGTAGTCTGTATCATTTCATAAGGAGAGTTGAACTACATTTGGTCCATATCAGTAGGAAACACAGTTCTGTTTTCTGGGCATGCTCATGGTTCTTACTGTATTGGAGAAGCTGGAAAGAAGAGGATGATTCTTGCCTTAAAACAGAGTGTTATTCAAGGATCAGAATTCTGGTCTGTATTTGCCTTCAGATTCGGAGGTAAACCCCATGATCTGTGTCTTCCTACAACCAGGAGTTCATTTCAGGTAAACCCAGTGAATTTTGGGCAAATGATTTTTCGCAGGTCATGAACCCTATGCAAATCTCACTATTAACTAAAGAGCATTTATGTAAGAGGAGCTTTTCATTTTATCAGTTTCATAAACAGAGTTGAACTACATATGGTCCGCATGAGTAGGAAACACAGTTCATTTTTCAGGGCATCTCATGGGTCTTGCTGTATTTTATACTCTGGAAAGAAGAGCTTGCTTCTTACGTTAAAACAGAGTGTGTTTCAGGGATGAGAACTCTGGTCTTAATTTCCCTTCACAAACGGAGTTAACCCTATGATCTGTGTCTTCCTACAAGCAAGAGTTAACTTCTGGTAAATCAAGTGAATTTTCGGCTCAAATGATTTTACACAGTTCGAGAACCCAACGCGATTTTACTATTAACTAAAGAGCATTTATGTAAGAGGAGCTGTTGTCTGTATCATTTCATAAGTAGAGTTGAACTACATTTGGTCTGTATCTGTAGGAAACACAGTTCTTTTTTCTGGGCATGCTCATGGTTCTTACTGTATTGGAGAACCTGGAAAGAAGAGGATGATTCTTGCCTTAAACAGAGTGTTTTTCAGGGATGAGAACTCTGGTCTGAATTTCCCTTTAGAAACGGAGTTAAACCCCAGTATCTGTGTCTTTCTACAAGCAAGAGTTCATTTATGGTTATCCCAGTGAATTTGGGGCTCAAATGATTTTTCGCAGTTCACGAACCCAACTCGATTCTCACTATTAACTAAAGAGGAATTATATAAGAGGAGCTGTGGTTTGTATCAGTTTCATAAGCAGAGTTGAACTACATATGGTCTGTATGAGTAGGAAACACAGTTCATTTTTTCAGGGCATGCTCATGGTTCTTGCTGTATTGGAGATGCTGGAAAGAAGAGATTGCTTCTTGCATTGAAACAGGGTGTGTTTCATGGGTGAGAACTCTGGTCTGAATTTCCCTTCCGAAACGGAGTTAAACCCCATGATCTGTGTCTTTCTAGAATCAAGAGTTCATTTCTGTTAAACCAAGTGAATTTTCGGCTCAAAAGATTTTACACAGTTCTAGAACCCAACGTGATTATCACTAATAACTAAAGAGCATTTATGTAAGAGGAGGTGTGGTCTGTATCATTTTATAAGCAGAGTTGAACTACATATAGTCCGTATGAGTAGGAAACACTGTTCTCTTTTTCTGGGCATGCTCATTGTTCGTACTGTATTGGAGAGACTGGATAGAAGAGGATGATTCTTGTCTTAAAACAGAGTGTATTTCACAGATGAGAATTCTTGTCTGAATTTGCCTTCAGAAACGGAGTTAAACCCCAGGATCTGTGTCTTCCTACAAGCAGGAGTTCATTTCAGGTAAACCCACTGAATTTTGCGCTCAAATGATTTTTCGCAGTTCACAAACCCAACGCGATTCTCACTATTAACTAAAGAGCATTTATGTAAGAGGAGCTGTGGTTTGTATCAGCTTCATTAGCGGAGCTAACATCCATATGGTCCGTATGAGTAGGAAACACAGTTCTTTTTTTCAGTCCATGCTCATGGTTCTTTCTGTATTTTAGACTCTGGAAAGAAGAGCTTGCTTCTTGCATTAAAACAGAGTGTGTTTCAGGGATGAGAACTCTGGTCTGAATTTCCCTTCAGAAACGGAGTTAAACCCCAGGATCTGTGTCTTCCTACAAGCAAGAGTTCCTTTTTTGATAACCCAGTGAATTTTGGGCTCAAATGATTTTTCGCAGTTCACGAACCCAGCGCGATTCTCATTATTAACTAAAGAGCATTTATGTAAGAGGAACTGTGGTTTGTATCAGTTTCATCAGCAGAGTTGAACTACATATGGCCTGTATGAGTAGGAAACACAGTTCTTTTTCCTGGCATGTTCATGGTTCTTGCTGTATTTTATAGTGTCTTAAAAGAATAGCTTGCTTCTTGCGTTAAAGCAGAGTGTTTTTCAGGGATGAGAACTCTGGTGAGAATTTCCCTTCAGAAACGGAGTTAAACCCCAGGATCTGTGTGTTCCTATAAGCAAGAGTTCATTTATGGTAAACATCGTGAATTTTGGGCTCAAATGATTTTTTGCAGTTCTAGAACCCTACGCTATTCTCACTATTAGCTAAAGAGCATTTATGTAAGAGGAGCTTTTCTTTCTATCAGTTTCATAAGCAGAATTGACCTACATATGGTCCGTATGAGTAGGAAACACAGTTCTTTTTCTCTGGGCATGCTCATGGTTCTTGCTGTATAGGAGACGCTGGAAAGAAGAGCTTGCTTCTTGCATTAAAACCGGGTGTGTTTCATGGATGAGAACTCTGGTCTTAATTTCCCTTCACAAACGGAGTTAACCCCATGATCTGTGTCTTCCAACAAGCAAGAGTTAATTTCTGGTAAATCAAGTGAATTTTCGGCTCAAATGATTTTACACAGTTCTAGAACCCAACACGATTCTACTATTAACTAAAGAGCATTTATGTAAGAGGAGCTGTGGTTTGTATCAGCTTCATTAGTGGAGCTAACCTCCATATGGTCCGTATGAGTAGGAAACACAGTTCTTTCTTTCAGTCCATGCTCATGGTTCTTTCTGTATTTTAGACTCTGGAAAGAAGAGCTTGCTTCTTGCATTAAAACAGAGTGTGTTTCAGGGATGAGAACTCTGGTCTGAATTTCCCTTCAGAAACGGAGTTAAACCCCAGGATCTGTGTCTTCCTACAAGCAAGAGTTCCTTTTTTGATAACCCAGTGAATTTTGGGCTCAAATGATTTTTCGCAGTTCACGAACCCAACGCGATTCTCATTATTAACTAAAGAGCATTTATGTAAGAGGAACTGTGGTTTGTATCAGTTTCATCAGCAGAGTTGAACTACATATGGCCTGTATGAGTAGGAAACACAGTTCTTTTTCCTGGCATGTTCATGGTTCTTGCTGTATTTTATAGTGTCTTAAAAGAATAGCTTGCTTCTTGCATTAAAGCAGAGTGTTTTTCAGGGATGAGAACTCTGGTCAGAATTTCCCTTCAGAAACGGAGTTAAACCCCAGGATCTGTGTGTTCCTATAAGCAAGAGTTCATTTATGGTAAACATCGTGAATTTTGGGCTCAAATGATTTTTTGCAGTTCACGAACCCTACGCTATTCTCACTATTAACTAAAGAGCATTTATGTAAGAGGAGCTTTTCTTTCTATCAGTTTCATAAGCAGAATTGACCTACATATGGTCCGTATGAGTAGGAAACACAGTTCTTTTTCTCGGGGTATGCTCATGGTTCTTGCTGTATAGGAGACGCTGGAAAGAAGAGCTTGCTTCTTGCATTAAAACAGGGTGTGTTTCATGTATGAGAACTCTGGTCTTAATTTCCCTTCACAAACGGAGTTAACCCCATGATCTGTGTCTTCAAACAAGCAAGAGTTAATTTCTGGTAAATCAAGTGAATTTTCGGCTCAAATGATTTTACACAGTTCTAGAACCCAACACGATTCTACTATTAACTAAAGAGCATTTATGTAAGAGGAGCTGTTGTCTGTATCATTTCATAAGGAGAGTTGAACTACATTTGGTCCGTATCAGTAGGAAACACAGTTCTTTTTTCTGGGCATGCTCATGGTTCTTACTGTATTGGAGAAGCTGGAAAGAAGAGTATGATTCTTGCCTTAAAACAGAGTTTTTTTCAGGGATGAGAACTCTGGTCTGAATTTCCCTTTAGAAACGGAGTTAAACCCCAGTAACTGTGTCTTTCTACAAGCAAGAGTTCTTTTATGGTTAACACAGTGAATATTGGGCTCAAAGGATTTTTCACAGTTCATGAACCCAACGTGATTCTCACTATGAACTAAAGAGCATTTATGTAAGTGGAGCTGTGGGATGTATCAGTTTCATAAGCAGAGTTGAACTACATATGGTCCGTATGAGTAGGAAACACAGTTCTTTTTTTCTGGGCATGCTCAAGGTTCGTACTGTATTGTAAATGCTGGAAAGAAGAGGATGATTCTTGCCTTAAAACAGAGTGTTATTCAGGGATGAGAATTCTGGTCTGAATTTGCCTTCAGTAATGGAGTAAAACCCCAGGATCTGTGTCTTCCTAAAAAGGAGGAGTTCATTTTAGGTAAACCCAGTGAATTTTGGGCTCAAATGATTATTTGCAGTTCACGAACCCAACGCGATTCTCACTATTAAGTAAAGAGCATTTATGTAAGAGGTGCTGTTGTTTTTATCAGTTTCATAAGCAGAGTTGAACTACATATGGTCTGCATGAGTAGGAATCACAGTTCTTTTTTTAAGGGCATGCTCACGGTTCTTGCTGTATTTTATATTCTGGAAAGAGGAGCTTGCTTCTTGCATTAAAACAGCGTGTGTTTCATGGATGAGAACTCTGGTCTTAATTTCCCTTCACAAACGGACTTAACCCCATGATCTGTGTCTTCCTACAAGCAAGAGTTAATTTCTGGTAAATCAAGTGAATTTTCAGCTCAAATGATTTTACACAGTTCTAGAACCCAACGCGATTCTACTATTAACTGAAGAGCATTTAGGTAAGAGGAGCTGTTGTCTGTATCACTTCATAAGTAGAGTTGAACTACATTTGGTCCGTATCAGTAGGAAACACAGTTCTTTTTTCTGGGCATGCTCATGGTTCTTACTGTATTGGAGAAGCTGGAAAGAAGAGGATGATTCTTGCCTTAAAACAGAGTGTTATTCAGGGATCAGAATTCTGGTCTGAATTTGCCTTCAGATTCGGAGGTAAACCCCATGATCTGTGTCTTCCTACAACCAGGAGTTCATTTCAGGTAAACCCAGTGAATTTTGGGCAAATGATTTTTCGCAGGTCATGAACCCTATGCAAATCTCACTATTAACTAAAGAGCATTTATGTAAGAGGAGCTTTTCGTTTTATCAGTTTCATAAACACAGTTGAACTACATATGGTCCGCATGAGTAGGAAACACAGTTCATTTTTCAGGGTATCTCATGGGTCTTGCTATATTTTATACTCTGGAAAGAAGAGCTTGCTTCTTACGTTAAAACAGAGTGTGTTTCAGGGATGAGAACTCTGGTCTTAATTTCCCTTCACAAACGGAGTTAAACCCATGATCTGTGTCTTCCTACAAGCAAGAGTTAACTTCTGGTAAATCAAGTGAATTTTCGGCTCAAATGATTTTACACAGTTCGAGAACCCAACGCGATTCTACTATTAACTAAAGAGCATTTATGTAAGAGGAGCTGTTGTCTGTATCATTTCATAAGTAGAGTTGAACTACATTTGGTCTGTATCTGTAGGAAACACAGTTCTTTTTCTGGGCATGCTCATGGTTCTTACTGTATTGGAGAACCTGGAAAGAAGAGGATGATTCTTGCCTTAAAACAGAGTGTGTTTCAGGGTTGAGAACTCTGATATGAATTTCCCTTCAGAAACAGAGTTAAACCCCAGGATCTGTGTCTTCCTACAAGCAAGAGTTCATTTCTGGTAAACCAAGTGAATTTTGGGCTCCAATGATTATTTGCTTTTCACGAACCCAACGCGATTCTCACTTTTAACTAATGAGCATTTATGTAAGATGAGCTGTGGTTTGTATCAGGTTCATAAGCAGAGTTGAAATACATATAGTCCGAATGAGTAAGAAACACATTTCTTTTTTACAGGGCATGCACATTATTCTTGCTGTATTTTAGAATCTGGAAAGAAGAGGTTGCTTTTTGCGTTAAAACAGAGTGTGTTTCATGGATGAGAACTCTGGTCTGAATTTGCCTTCAGAAACGGAGTTAAAGCCAAGGATCTGTGTCTTCCTACAAGCAAGAGTTCATTTCTGGTAAACCAATTGTATTTTGGGCTCAAATGATTTTACACAGTTCAAAAACCCAATGCAATACTTACTGTTAACTAAAGAGCATTTACGTAAGTGGAGCTGTTGTTTGTATCAGTTTCATAAGCAGAGTTGAACCTCATATGGTCCGTATGAGTAGGAAACAAAGTTCTTTTTTTCTGGACATGCTGATGGTTCTTACTGTTTTGGAGACACTGGAAAGAAGAGGATGATTCTTGCCTTAAAACAGAGTGTTTTTCAGGGATAAGAACTTGGGTCTGAATTTCCCTTCAGAAATGGAGTTAAACCCCAGGATCTGTGTCTTCCTACAAGCAAGAGTTCATTTCTAGTAAACCAAGTGAATTTTTGGCTCAGATGATTTTTCGCAGTTCACGAACCCAAGGCGATTCTCACTATTAACCAAAGAGCATTTATGTAAGAGGAGCAGTGGTTTGTATCAGTTTCATAAGCAGACTTGAACTACATATGGTCCGTATCAGTGAGAAACACAGTTCTTTTTTTCAGGGCATGCTCTTGGATCTTGCTGTATTATAGACGCTGGAAAGAAGAGCTTTCTTCTTGCGTTAAAACAGAGTGTGTTTCAGTGATGAGAACTCTGCTCTGAATTTGCCTTCATAAACGCAGTTAAACCCCAGGATCTGTGTCTTCCTACAAGCAAGAGTTCATTTCTGGTAAACCAATTGTATTTTGGGCTCAAATGATTTTACACAGTTCAAAAACCCAATGCAATTCTCACTATTAACTAAAGAGCATTTACGTAAGTGGAGCTGTGGTTTGTATCAGTTACATAAGCAGTGTTGAACCTCATATGGTCCATATGAGTAGTTAACAAAGTTCTTTTTTTCTGGACATGCTGATGGTTCTTACTGTTTTGGAGACACTGGAAAGAAGAGGATGATTCTTGCCTTAAAACAGAGTGTTTTTCAGGGATAAAAACTTGGGTCTGAATTTCCCTTCAGAAATGGAGTTAAACCCCAGGATCTGTGTCTTCCTACAAGCAAGAGTTCATTTCTGGTAAACCCAGTGAATTTTTGGCTCACAGGTTTTTTCGCAGTTCACGAACCCAACGCGATTCTCACTATTAACCAAAGAGCATTTATGTAAGAGGAGCTGTGGTTTGTATCAGTTTCATAAGCAGAGTTGAAATACATATAGTCCGTATGAGTAAGAAACACATTTCTTTTTTACAGGGCATGCACATTATTCTTGCTGTATTTTAGAATCTGGAAATTAGAGCTTGCTTTTTGCGTTAAAACAGAGTGTTTTTCATGGATGAGAACTCTGGTCTGAATTTGCCTTCAGAAACGGAGTTAAAGCCCAGGATCTGTGTCTTCCTCCATGCAAGAGTTCATTTCTGGTAAACCCTGTGAATTTTGGCCTCAATGATTTTTTGCAATTCTTGAATCCAACATGATTCTCACTATTAACTAAAGAGCATTTATGTAAGAGGAGCTGTGGTTTATATCTGTTTCATAAGCAGAGTTGAACTACATATGGTCCGTATGAGTAGGAAACACAGTTCTTTTTTTCTGGGCATGCTCATGGTTCTTGCTGTATTGTAGACACTGGAAAGAAGAGCTTCATTTTTGCGTTAAAACAGAATGTGTTTCAGGGATGAGAACTCTGGTCTGAATTTGCCTTCAGAAACGGATCTGTGTGTTCCTACAACCAAGAGTTCATTCTGGTAAACCATGTGAATTTTGGGGTCAAATGATTTAACACATTTCAGAAACCCAACGCGATTCTCACTATTAACTATAGAGCATTTATGTAAGAGGAGCTGTGGTTTCTATCAGTTTCATACGCAGAGTTGAATTACATATGGTGCATATGATTAGGAAACACAGTTCTTTTTCTCTGGGCATGCTCATGGTTCTTGCTGTATTGTAGACGCTGGAAAGAAGAGCTTCATTCTTGCGTTAAAACATAGTGTGTTTCAGGGATGAGAACTCTGGTCTGAATTTGCCTTCTGAAATGGAGTTAAACTCCAGGATCTGTGTCTTACTACAAGCAAGAGTTCATTTCTGATAAATCAAGTGAATTTTGGGCTTAAATGATTTTTCGCAGCTCATGAACCCAAAGCGATTCTCACTATTAACTAAAGAGCATTTATGTAAGAGGAGCTATGGTTTGTATCAGTTTCATGAGCAGAGTTGAACTGCATATGGTCCGTATGAGTAGGAAACACAGTTCTTTTTTTCAGGACATGGATATGGTTCTTACTGTATTGGAGACACTGGAAAGAAGAGGATGATTCTAGCGTTAAAACAGAGTGTGTTTCAGTGATGAGAACTCTTCTCTGATTTTGCCTTCAGAAACGCAGTTAAACCCCAGGATCTGTGTCTTCCTACAAGCAAGAGTTCATTTCTGGTAAACCCAGTGAATTTTTGGCTCACATGATTTTTCGCACTTCACGAACCCCACGTGATTCTCACTATTAACCAAAGAGCATTTATGTAAGAGGACCTGTGGTTTATATCAGTTTCATAAGCAGACTTGAACTACATTTGGTCCGTACCAGTGAGAAACACAGTTCTTTTTTTCAGGGCATGCTCTTGGATCTTGCTGTATTATAGACGCTGGAAAGAAGAGCTTGCTTTTTGTATTAAAACAGAGTGTGTTTCATGGATGAGAACTCTGGTCTGAATTTCCCTTCAGAAACAGAGTTATACACCAGGTTCTGTGTCTTCCTAAAAGCAAGAGTACTTTTCTGGTAAACCAAGTGAATTTTCGACTCAATGATTTTTCGCAATGCCTGAATCCAACGAGTTTCTCACTATTAAGTAAAGAGCATTTATGTAAGAGGAGCTGCCATTTGTATCAGTTTCATAAGCAGAGTTGAACTACATAAGGTGCGTATGAGTTGGAAAAACAGTTCTTTTTTTCTGTGAATGCTCATTGATCTTGCTGTATTGTAGACGCTGGAAAGAACAGCTTGATTCTTGCGTTAAAACAGAGTGTGTTTCAGGGATTAGATCTCTGGTCTGAATTTGCCTTCAGACACTGAGTTAAACCCCAGGATCTGTGTCTTCTTACAAGCAAGAGTTCTTTTCTGGTAACCCAATGAATGGTGGGATCAAATGGTTTTTTGCAGGTCACGAACCCATGGCGATTCTCACTATTAACTAAAGAGCATTTATGTAAGAGGAGCTGTGGTTTGTACACTTTCAAAACAGAGTTGAACTACATGTGATCCGTATGACTAGGAAACACAATTCTTTTTTTTCTGGGCATACTCATGTTTCTTGCTGTATTGGAGACTCTGGAAAGAAGAGCTTGATTCTTGCCTTAAAACAGAGTGTGTTTCAGGGATGAGAACTCTGGTCTGAATTTGCCTTCAGAAACGGAGTTAAACTCCAGGATCTGTGTCTTCCTACAAGCAAGAGTTCATTTCTGGTAAACCAATTGAATTTTGGGCTCAAATGATTTTACACAGTTCAAAAAGCCAATGCAATTCTCACTATTAACTAAAGAGCATTTACGTAAGTGGAGATGTGGTTTGTATCAGTTTCAAAGCAGAGTTGAACTGCATATGGTCCGTATGAGTAGGAAATACAGTTCTTTTTTTCTGGGCATGCTCATGGTTCTTGCTATATTTTAGAAGTTGGAAAGAAGAGCTTGCCTCTTGCTTTGAAACAGAGTGTGTTTCAGGGTTGAGATCTCTGGTATGAATTACCCTTCAGAAACAGAGTTAAACCCCAGGATCTGTGTCTTCCTACAAGCAAGAGTTCATTTCTGGTAAACCAAGTGAATTTTGGGCTCAAATGATTATTTGCTGTTCACGAACCCAACGTGATTGTCCCTTTTAACTAATGAGCATTTATGTAAGAGGTGCTGTGGTTTCTATCAGGTTCATAAGCAGAGTTGAAATACATATAGTCCGTATTAGTAAGAAACACATTTCTTTTTTACAGGGCATGCACATTATTCTTGCTGTATTTTAGAATCTGGAAAGAAGAGCCTGCTTTTTGCGTTAAAACAGAGTGTTTTTCATGGATGAGAACTCTGGTCTGAATTTCCCTTTAGAAACGGAGTTAAAGCCCAGGATCTGTGTCTTCCTACAAGCAAGAGTTCATTTCTGGTAAACCAATTGAATTTTGGACTCAAATGATTTTACATAGTTCAAAAACCCAATGCAATTCACACTATTAAGTAAGGAGCATTTACGTAAGTGGAGCTGTGGTTTGTATCAGTTTCATAAGCAGAGTTGAACCACATATGGTCCGTATGAGTAGGAAACAAAGTTCTTTTTTTCTGGACATGCTGATGGTTCTTACTGTTTTGGAGACACTGGGAAGAAGAGGATGATTCTTGCCTTAAAACAGAGTTTTTTTCAGGGATAAGAACTTGGGTCTGAATTTCCCTTCAGAATTCGAGTTAAACCCCAGGATCTGTGTCTTCCTCCATGCAAGAGTTCATTTCTGGTAAACCCTGTGAATTTTGGCCTCAATGATTTTTCGCAATTCCTGAATCCAACACGATTCTCACTATTAACTAAAGAGCATTTATGTAAAAGGAGCTGTGGTTTGTATCAGTTTCATAAGCAGACTTGAACTACATATGGTCCGTATCAGTGAGAAACACAGTTCTTTTTTTCAGGGCATGCTCTTGGATCTTGCTGTATTATAGACGCTGGAAAGAAGAGCTTGCTTCTTGCATTAAAACAGAGTGAGTTTCATGGATGAGAACTCTGGTCTGAATTTCCCTTCAGAAACAGAGTTAAACCCCAGGATCTGTGTCTTCCTACAAGCAAGAGTTCATTTCTGGTAAACCAAGTGAATTTTGGGGTCAAATGTTTTAACACAGTTCAGAAACCCAATGCGATTCTCACTATTAACTAAAGAGCATTTATGGAAGAGGAGCTGTGGTCTGTATCAGGTTCCTAAGCAGAGTTGAACTATATAAGGTGCATATGAGTAGGAAACACAGATCTTTTTTTCTGGACATGCTAATGGTACTTACTGTTTTGGAGACGCAGGAAAGAAGAGGATGATTCTTGCCTTAAAACAGAGTGTGTTTCAGGGTTAAGAACTCTGGTATCAATTTCCCTTCAGAAACGGAGTTAAAGCCCAGGATCTGTTTCTTCCTACAAGCAAGAGTTCATTTCTGGTAAACCAATTGAATTTTGGGCTCAAATGATTTTACATAGTTCAAAAACCCAATGCAATTCACACTATTAAGTAAGGAGCATTTACGTAAGTGGAGCTGTGGTTTGTGTCAGTTTCATAAGCAGAGTTGAACCACATATGGTCCGTATGAGTAGGAAACAAAGTTCTTTTTTTCTGGACATGCTGATGGTTTTTACTGTTTTGGAGACACTGGGAAGAAGAGGATGATTCTTGCCTTAAATCAGAGTTTTTTTCAGGGATAAGAACTTGGGTCTGAATTTCCCTTCAGAATTCGAGTTAAACCCCAGGATCTGTGTCTTCCTCCATGCAAGAGTTCATTTCTGGTAAACCCTGTGAATTTTGGCCTCAATGATTTTTCGCAATTCCTGAATCCAACACGATTCTCACTATTAACTACAGAGCATTTATGTGAGAGGAGCTGTGGTTTGTATCAGTTTCAAAGCAGAGTTGAACTACATATGGTCCGTCTGAGTAGGAAACACAGTTCTTTTTTTCTGGGCATACTCATGTTTCTTGCTGTATTGGAGACTCTGGAACGAAGAGCTTGATTCTGGCGTTAAAACAGAGTGTGTCAGGGATGAGAACTCTGGTCTTAATTTGCCTTCAGAAACGGAGTTAAACTCCAGGATCTGTGTCTTCCTACAAGCAAGAGTTCATTTATGGTAAACCCAGTGAATTTTGGGCTCAAATGTTTTTTCGCAGTATGCAAACCCAACGCTATTCTCACTATTAACTAAAGACCATTTATGTAATTGGAGCTGTGGTTTCTATCAGTTTCATAAGCCGAGTTGAATAGCATATGGTGCGTATGATTAGGAAACACAGTTCTTTTTTTCTGGGTAAGCTCATGGTTCTTGCTGTATTGTAGACGCTGGAAAGAAGAGCTTCATTCTTGCGTTAATACAGAGTGTGTTTCAGGGATGAGAACTCTGGTCTGAATTTGCCTTCAGAAACGGAGTTAAACTCCAGCATCTGTGTCTTCCTACAAGCAAGAGTACATTTCTGATAAATCAGAGAATTTTGGGCTTAAATGATATTTCGCAGTTCATGAACCCAACGCGATTCTCACTATTAACTAAAGAGCATTTATGTAAGAGGAGCTATGGTTTGTATCAGTATCATGGGCAGAGTTGAACTACATATGGTCCGTTTGAGTAGGAAACACAGTTCTTTTTTTCAGGGCATGGATATGGTTCTTACTCTATTGGAGACACTGGAAAGAAGAGGATGATTCTTGCGTTAAAAGAGAGTGTGATTCAGTGATGATAACTCTGCTCCTAATTTGCCTTCAGAAATGCACTTAAACCCCAGGATCTGTGTCTTCCTACAAGCAAGTGTTCATTTCTGGTAAACCCAGTGAATTTTTGGCTCACATGATTTTTTGTAGTTCACGAACCCAACGCGATTCTCACTATTAACCAAAGAGCATTTATGTAAGAGTAGCTGTGGTTTGTATCAGTTTAATAAGCAGACATGAACTACATATGGTCCGTATCAGTGAGAAACACAGTTTTTTTTTCAGGGCATGCTCTTGGATCTTGCTGTATTATAGACGCTGGAAAGAAGAGCTTGCTTCTTGCATTAAAACAGAGTGTGTTTCATGGATTTGAACTCTGGTATGAATTTCCCTTCAGAAACAGAGTTAAACCCCAGGATCTGTGTCTTGCTACAAGCAAGAGTTCATTTCTGATAAATCAAGTGAATTTTGGGCTCAAATGATTATTTGCTGTTCACGAAACCAACGCGATTCGCACTTTTAACTAATGAGCATTTATGTAAGAGGAGCTGTGGTTTGTATGAGGTTCTTAAGCAGAGATGAAATACATATAGTCCACATGAGTAAGAAACTCATTTCTTTTTCACAGGGCATGCACATTATTCTTGCTGTATTTTAGAATCTGGAAAGAAGAGCTTGCTTTTTGTGTTAAAACAGGGTGTGTTTCATGGATGAGAACTCTGGCCTGAATTTCCCTTCAGAAACGGAGTTAAAGCCCAGGATCTGTGTCTTCCTACAAGCAGGAGTTCATTTCTGGTAAACCAATTGAAGTTTGGGCTCAAATGATTTTACACAGTTCAAAAACCCAATGCAATTCTCACTATTAACTAAAGAGCATTTATGTAAGTGGAGCTGTAGTTTGTATTCGTTTCATAAGCAGAGTTGAACCACATATGGTCCGTGTGAGTAGGAAACAAAGTTCTTTTTTTCTGGACATGATGATGGTTCTTACTGTTTTGGAGACACTGGAAAGAGGAGGATGATTCTTGCCTTAAAACAGAGTGTTTTTCAGGGATAAGAACTTGGGTCTGATTTTCCCTTCAGAAATGGAGTAAAACATCAGGATCTGTGTCTTCCTACATGCAAGAGTTCATTTCTGGAAAACCCTGTGAATTTTGGGCTCAATGATTTTTCGCAATTCCTGAATCCACCACGATTCTCACTATTAACTAAAGAGCATTTATGTAAGAGAAGCTGTGGTTTTTATCTGTTTCATAAGCAGAGTTGAACTACATATGGTCCGTATGCGTAGGAAACACAGTTCTTTTTTTCAGGGCATGGATATGGTTCTTACTGTATTGGAGAAACTGGAAAGAAGAGGATGATTCTTGCGTTAAAACAGAGTGTGTTTCAGTGATGAGAACTCTGCTCTGAATTTGCCTTCAGAAACGCAGTTAAACCCCAGGATCTGTGTCTTCCTACAAGCAAGAGTTCATTTCTCGTAAACCCAGTGAATTCTTGGCTCACATGATTTTTTACAGTTCACGAACCCAACGCGATTCTCACTATTAACCAAAGAGCATTTATGTAAGAGGAGCTATGTTTTGTATCATATTCATAAGCAGACTTGAACTACATAAGGTCTGTATCAGTGATAACCACAGTTCTTTTTTTCAGGGCATGCTCTTGGATCTTGCTGTACTATAACCGCTGGAAAGAAGTGCTTGCTTCTTGCATTAAAACAGATTGTGTTTCATGGATGAAAACTCTGGTCTGAATTTCCCTTCAGAAACAGAGTTAAACCCCAGGATCTGTGTCTTCCTACAAGCAAGAGTTCATTTCTCGTAAACCAAGTGAATTTTCGGCTCAATGATTTTTCGCAATGCCTGAATCTAACGAGATTCTCACTATTAACTAAAGAGCATTTATGTAAGAGGAGCTGTCGTTTGTATCAGTTTCATAAGCAGAGTTGAACTACATATGGTGCGTATGAGTAGGAAACACAGTTCATTTTTTCTGGGCATGCTCATGGTTCTTGCTGTATTGTAGATGCTGGAAAGAAGAGATTGATTCTTGCGTTAAAACAGAGTGTGTTTCAGTGATGAGAACTCTGGTCTGAATTTGCCTTCACAAACTGAGTTAAACCCCAGGATCTGTGTCTTCCTACAAGCAAGAGTTCATATCTGGTAAACCCAGTGAATGGTGGGATCAAATGGTTTTTTGCAGGTCACGAACCCATGGCGATTCTCACAATTAACTAATGAGCATTTATGTAAGTTTCAATCCAGAGTTGAACTACATATGATCCATATGAGTAGGAAACACAGTTCTTTTTTTCTGGGCATACTCATGTTTCTTGCTGTATTGGAGACTCTGGAACGAAGAGCTTGATTCTGGCGTTAAAACAGAGTGTGTTTCAGGGATGAGAACTCTGCTCTGAATTTGCCTTCAGAAACAGAGTTCAACCCCATCATCTGTGTCTTCGTACAAGCAAGAGTTCATTTATGGTAAACCCAGTTTGGAGCTCAAATGATTTTTCGCAGTTCACGAACCCAACGCGATTCTCACTATTAACCAAAGAGCATTTATGTAAGAGGAGCTGTGGTTTGTATCAGTTTCATAAGCAGACTTGAACTACATATGGTCCGTATCAGTGAGAAACACAGTTCTTTTTTCAGGGCATGCCCTTGTATCTTGCTCTATTATGGACGCTGGAAAGAAGAGCTTGCTTCTTGCATTAAAAAAGAGTGTGTTTAATGGATGAGAACTCTGGTCTGAATTTCCCTTCAGAAACGGAGTTAAACCCCAGGATCTGTGTCTTCCTACAATCGAGAGTTCATTTCTGGTAAACCAAGTGAATTTTGGGCTCAAATGATTATTTGCTGTTCACGAACCCAACGCGATTCTCACTTTTAACTAATGAGCATTTATGTAAGTGGAGCTGTGGTTTGTATAGGTTCATAAGCAGAGTTGAAATACATATAGTCCGTATGAGTAAGAAACACATTTCATTTTTACAGGGCATGCACATTATTCTTGCTGTATTTTAGAATCTGGAAAGAAGAGCTTGCTTTTTGCTTAAAACAGAGTGTGTTTCATGGATGAGAACTCTGTTCTGAATTTCCCTTCAGAAACGGAGTTAAAGCCCAGGATCTGTGTCTTCCTACAAGCAAGAGTTCATATCTGGTAAACCAATTGAATTTTGGGCTCAAATGATTTTACACAGTTCAAAAACCCAATGCAATTCTCACTATTAACTAAAGAGCATTTATGTAAGTTTGGCTGTGGTTTGTATCAGTTTCATAAGCAGAGTTGAACCACATATGGTCCGTATGAGTAGGAAACACAGTTCTTTTTTTCTGGACATGCTGATGGTTCTTAATCTTTTGGGGACACTGGAAAATAGAGGATGATTCTTATCTTAAAACAGAGTGTTTTTCAGGGATAAGAACTTGGGTCCGAATTTGCATTCAGAAACTGAGTTAAACCCCAGGATCTGTGTCTTCCTACAAGCAAGTGTTCATTTCTGGTAAACCCAGTGAATTTTTGGCTCACATGATTTTTTGTAGTTCACGAACCCAACGCGATTCTCACTATTAACCAAAGAGCATTTATGTAAGAGGAGCTGTGGTTTGTATCAGTTTCATAAGCAGACTTGAACTACATATGGTCCGTATCAGTGAGAAACACAGTTTTTTTTTCAGGGCATGCTCTTGGATCTTGCTGTATTATAGACGCTGGAAAGAAGAGCTTGCTTCTTGCATTAAAACAGAGTGTGTTTCATGGATTTGAACTCTGGTATGAATTTCCCTTCAGAAACAGAGTTAAACCCCAGGATCTGTGTCTTGCTACAAGCAAGAGTTCATTTCTGATAAATCAAGTGAATTTTGGGCTCAAATGATTATTTGCTGTTCACGAAACCAACGCGATTCGCACTTTTAACTAATGAGCATTTATGTAAGAGGAGCTGTGGTTTGTATGAGGTTCTTAAGCAGAGATGAAATACATATAGTCCACATGAGTAAGAAACTCATTTCTTTTTCACAGGGCATGCACATTATTCTTGCTGTATTTTAGAATCTGGAAAGAAGAGCTTGCTTTTTGTGTTAAAACAGGGTGTGTTTCATGGATGAGAACTCTGGCCTGAATTTCCCTTCAGAAACGGAGTTAAAGCCCAGGATCTGTGTCTTCCTACAAGCAGGAGTTCATTTCTGGTAAACCAATTGAAGTTTGGGCTCAAATGATTTTACACAGTTCAAAAACCCAATGCAATTCTCACTATTAACTAAAGAGCATTTATGTAAGTGGAGCTGTAGTTTGTATTCGTTTCATAAGCAGAGTTGAACCACATATGGTCCGTGTGAGTAGGAAACAAAGTTCTTTTTTTCTGGACATGATGATGGTTCTTACTGTTTTGGAGACACTGGAAAGAGGAGGATGATTCTTGCCTTAAAACAGAGTGTTTTTCAGGGATAAGAACTTGGGTCTGATTTTCCCTTCAGAAATGGAGTAAAACATCAGGATCTGTGTCTTCCTACATGCAAGAGTTCATTTCTGGAAAACCCTGTGAATTTTGGGCTCAATGATTTTTCGCAATTCCTGAATCCACCACGATTCTCACTATTAACTAAAGAGCATTTATGTAAGAGAAGCTGTGGTTTTTATCTGTTTCATAAGCAGAGTTGAACTACATATGGTCCGTATGCGTAGGAAACACAGTTCTTTTTTTCAGGGCATGGATATGGTTCTTACTGTATTGGAGAAACTGGAAAGAAGAGGATGATTCTTGCGTTAAAACAGAGTGTGTTTCAGTGATGAGAACTCTGCTCTGAATTTGCCTTCAGAAACGCAGTTAAACCCCAGGATCTGTGTCTTCCTACAAGCAAGAGTTCATTTCTCGTAAACCCAGTGAATTCTTGGCTCACATGATTTTTTACAGTTCACGAACCCAACGCGATTCTCACTATTAACCAAAGAGCATTTATGTAAGAGGAGCTATGTTTTGTATCATATTCATAAGCAGACTTGAACTACATAAGGTCTGTATCAGTGATAACCACAGTTCTTTTTTTCAGGGCATGCTCTTGGATCTTGCTGTACTATAACCGCTGGAAAGAAGTGCTTGCTTCTTGCATTAAAACAGATTGTGTTTCATGGATGAAAACTCTGGTCTGAATTTCCCTTCAGAAACAGAGTTAAACCCCAGGATCTGTGTCTTCCTACAAGCAAGAGTTCATTTCTCGTAAACCAAGTGAATTTTCGGCTCAATGATTTTTCGCAATGCCTGAATCTAACGAGATTCTCACTATTAACTAAAGAGCATTTATGTAAGAGGAGCTGTCGTTTGTATCAGTTTCATAAGCAGAGTTGAACTACATATGGTGCGTATGAGTAGGAAACACAGTTCATTTTTTCTGGGCATGCTCATGGTTCTTGCTGTATTGTAGATGCTGGAAAGAAGAGATTGATTCTTGCGTTAAAACAGAGTGTGTTTCAGTGATGAGAACTCTGGTCTGAATTTGCCTTCACAAACTGAGTTAAACCCCAGGATCTGTGTCTTCCTACAAGCAAGAGTTCATATCTGGTAAACCCAGTGAATGGTGGGATCAAATGGTTTTTTGCAGGTCACGAACCCATGGCGATTCTCACAATTAACTAATGAGCATTTATGTAAGTTTCAAACCAGAGTTGAACTACATATGATCCATATGAGTAGGAAACACAGTTCTTTTTTTCTGGGCATACTCATGTTTCTTGCTGTATTGGAGACTCTGGAACGAAGAGCTTGATTCTGGCGTTAAAACAGAGTGTGTTTCATGGATGAGAACTCTGCTCTGAATTTGCCTTCAGAAACAGAGTTCAACCCCATCATCTGTGTCTTCGTACAAGCAAGAGTTCATTTATGGTAAACCCAGTTTGGAGCTCAAATGATTTTTCGCAGTTCACGAACCCAACGCGATTCTCACTATTAACCAAAGAGCATTTATGTAAGAGGAGCTGTGGTTTGTATCAGTTTCATAAGCAGACTTGAACTACATATGGTCCGTATCAGTGAGAAACACAGTTCTTTTTTCAGGGCATGCCCTTGTATCTTGCTCTATTATGGACGCTGGAAAGAAGAGCTTGCTTCTTGCATTAAAAAAGAGTGTGTTTAATGGATGAGAACTCTGGTCTGAATTTCCCTTCAGAAACGGAGTTAAACCCCAGGATCTGTGTCTTCCTACAATCGAGAGTTCATTTCTGGTAAACCAAGTGAATTTTGGGCTCAAATGATTATTTGCTGTTCACGAACCCAACGCGATTCTCACTTTTAACTAATGAGCATTTATGTAAGTGGAGCTGTGGTTTGTATAGGTTCATAAGCAGAGTTGAAATACATATAGTCCGTATGAGTAAGAAACACATTTCATTTTTACAGGGCATGCACATTATTCTTGCTGTATTTTAGAATCTGGAAAGAAGAGCTTGCTTTTTGCGTTAAAACAGAGTGTGTTTCATGGATGAGAACTCTGTTCTGAATTTCCCTTCAGAAACGGAGTTAAAGCCCAGGATCTGTGTCTTCCTACAAGCAAGAGTTCATATCTGGTAAACCAATTGAATTTTGGGCTCAAATGATTTTACACAGTTCAAAAACCCAATGCAATTCTCACTATTAACTAAAGAGCATTTATGTAAGTTTGGCTGTGGTTTGTATCAGTTTCATAAGCAGAGTTGAACCACATATGGTCCGTATGAGTAGGAAACACAGTTCTTTTTTTCTGGACATGCTGATGGTTCTTAATCTTTTGGGGACACTGGAAAATAGAGGATGATTCTTATCTTAAAACAGAGTGTTTTTCAGGGATAAGAACTTGGGTCCGAATTTGCATTCAGAAACTGAGTTAAACCCCAGGATCTGTGTCTTCCTACAAGCAAGTGTTCATTTCTGGTAAACCCAGTGAATTTTTGGCTCACATGATTTTTTGTAGTTCACGAACCCAACGCGATTCTCACTATTAACCAAAGAGCATTTATGTAAGAGGAGCTGTGGTTTGTATCAGTTTCATAAGCAGACTTGAACTACATATGGTCCGTATCAGTGAGAAACACAGTTTTTTTTTCAGGGCATGCTCTTGGATCTTTCTGTATTATAGACGCTGGAAAGAAGAGCTTGCTTCTTGCATTAAAACAGAGTGTGTTTCATGGATGAGAACTCTGGTATGAATTTCCCTTCATAAACAGAGTTAAACCCCAGGATCTGTTTCTTCCTACAATCAAGAGTTCATTTCTGATAAACCAAGTGAATTTGGGGCTCAAATGATTATTTGCTGTTCACGAAACCAAAGCGATTCTCACTTTTAACTAATGAGCATTTATGTAAGAGGAGCTTTGGTTTGTATCAGGTTCTTAAGCAGAGATGAAATACATGTAGTCCATATGAGTAAGAAACTCATTCCTTTTTTACAGGGCATGCACATTATTCTTGCTGTATTTTAGAATCTGGAAAGAAGAGCTTGCTTTTTGTGTTAAAACAGGGTGTGTTTCATGGATGAGCACTCTGGTCTGAATTTCCCTTCAGAAACGGAGTTAAAGCCCAGGATCTGTGTCTTCCTACAAGCAGGAGTTCATTTCTGGTAAACCAATTGAAGTTTGGGCTCAAATGATTTTACACAGTTCAAAAACCCAATGCAATTCTCACTATTAACTAAAGAGCATTTATGTAAGTGGAGCTGTTGTTTGTATCCGTTTCATAAGCAGAGTTGAACCACATATGGTCCGTGTGAGTAGGAAACAAAGTTCTTTTTTTCTGGACATGATGATGGTTCTTACTGTTTTGGAGACACTGGAAAGAGTAGGATGATTCTTGCCTTAAAACAGAGTGTTTTTCAGGGATAAGAACTTGGGTCTGAATTTCCCTTCAGAAACTGAGTTTAACCCCAGGATCTGTGTCTTCCTACATACAAGAGTTCATTTCTGGTAAACCCTGTGAATTTTGGGCTCAATGATTTTTCACAATTCCTGAATCCAACACGATTCTCACTATTAACTAAAGAGCATTTATGTAAGAGAAGCTGTGGTTTTTATCTGTTTCATAAGCAGAGTTGAACTACATATGGTCCATATGAGTAGGAAACACAGTTCTTTTTTTCAGGGCATGGATATGGTTCTTACTCTATTGGAGACACTGGAAAGAAGAGGATGATTCTTGCGTTAAAACAGAGTGTGTTTCAGTGATGAGAACTCTTCTGAATTTGCCTTCAGAAACGCAGTTAAACCCCAGGATCTGTGTCTTCCTACAAGCAAGAGTTCATTTCTGGTAAACCAAGTGAATTTTCGGCTCAATGATTTTTCGCAATGCCTGAATCTAACGAGATTCTCACTATTAACTAAAGAGCATTTATGTAAGAGGAGCTGTCGTTTGTATCAGTTTCATAAGCAGAGTTGAACTACATATGGTGCGTATGAGTAGGAAACACAGTTCTTTTTTTCTGGGCATGGTCATGGTTCTTGCTGTATTGTAGATGCTGGAAAGAAGAGATTGATTCTTGCGTCAAAACAGAGTGTTTTTCAGGGATAAGAACTTGGGTCTAAATTTCGCTTCAGAAATTCAGGATTTGTGTCTTCCTACAAGCAGGAGTTCATTCAAGTAAACCCAGTGAATTTTGGGCTCAAATGATTTTTCTCAGTTCATGAACCCTATGCAAATATCACTTTTACCTAAAGAGCATTTATGTAAGAGGAGCTTTTCTTTGTATCAGTTTCATAAGCCGAGTTGAACTACATATGGTCTGCATGAGTAGGAAACACAGTTCTTTTTTTCAGGGCATGCTCACGGTTCTTCCTGTTTTTTAGACTCTGGATAGAAGAGCTTCCTTCTTGAGTTAAAACATAGGGTGTTTCAATGATGAGAACAGTGTTCTGAATTTCCCTTCGGAAATGGAGTTAAACCCCAGGATCTGTGTCTTCCTACAAGCAATTGTTCATTTCTGGAAGGCAAGTGAATTTTTGTCCCAAATGATTTTTTGCAGTTCACCAACCCAAACCGATTCTCACTATTAACTAAAGAGCATTTATGTAAGAGGAGCTGTGGTTTGTATCAGTTTCATAGGCAGAGTTGAACTACACATGGTCTGTATGAGTAGGAAACACAGTTCTTTTTTTCTGCGCATGCTCATGGTTCTTTCTGTATTGGATTAGCTGGAAAGAAGAGAATGATTATTGCCTTAAAACAGAGTGTTTTTCAGGGATGAGAACTCTGGTCTGAATTTGCCTTCAGAATCGGAATTAAACCCCAGGATCTTTGTCTTCCTAGAAGCAAGATTTCATTTCTGGTTGACGCAGTCAATTTTGGGCTCAAATGATTTTTCGCAGTTCACGAACCCAATGCGATTCTCACTATTAACTAAAGAGCATTTATGTAAGAGGAGCTATGGTTTGTATCAGTTTCATAAGCACAGTTGATCTACATATGGTCAGTATGAGTACGAAACACATTTCTTTTTTTCAGGGAATGCTCATTGTTCTTGCTGTATTGGATACGCTGGAGAGAAGAGCGTGCTTGTGGCATTAAACAGGGTGTGTTTCATGGATGAGAACTCTGGTCTGATTTCCCTTCAGAAACGGAGTTAAACCCCATGATCTGTGTCTCCCTACAAGCAAGAGATCATTTCTGGTAAACCAAGTGAATTTTGGGCTCCAATGACTATTCACAGTTCTAGAAATCAACGCAATTATCACTATTAACTAATGAGCATTCATGTAAGTGGAGCGGTGGTTTGTATCATTTTCATAAACAGAGTTGAACTATATATGGTCCGTATGAGTAGGAAACACAGTACTTTTTTTCAGGGCATGCTCATGGTTCTTGCTGTATTGGAGACGCTGGAAAGAAGAGCTTGCTTCTTGCATTAAAACAGGGTGTGTTTCATGGATGAGAACTCTGGTCTTAATTTCCCTTTACAAATGGAGTTATACCCCATGATCTGTGTCTTCCTACAAGCAAGAGTTAATTTCTGGTAAATCAAGTGAATTTTCAGCTCAAAGGACTATACACAGTTCTAGAATCCAATGCGATTATCACTATTAAGTAAAGAGCATTTATGTAAGAGGAGCTGTGGTCTGTATTATTTCATAAGCAGAGTTGTAGTACATATAGTCCGTATGAGTATGAAACACAGTTCTTTTTTTCTGGGCATGCTCATGGCTCGTAGTGTATTGGAGACGCTGGATACAAGAGGATGATTCTTGCCTTAAAACAGAGTGTTTTTGAGGGATGAGAATTCTGGTCTGAATTTGCCTTCAGTAACGGAGTAAAACCCCAGGATCTGTGTCCTACTACAAGCAGGAGTTCATGTCAGGGAAACCCAGTGAATTTTGGGCTCAAATGATTTTTCGCAGGTCATGAACCCAACGCGATTCTCACTATTAAGTAAAGAGCATTTATGTAAGAGGAGCTGTTGTTTGTGTCAGTTTCATAAGCAGAGTTGAACTATATATGGTATGTATGAGTAGGAAACACAGTTCTTTTCTAGTGGGCATGTTCATGGTTCTTACTGTATTGGAGAAGCTAGAAAGAAGAGGATAATTCTTGCCTTAAAACAGAGTGATTTTCAGGGATGAGAATTCTGGTCTGAATTGGCCTTCAGAAACGGAGTTAAACCACAGGATCTGTGTCTTCCTACAAGCAGGACTTAATTTCAGGTAAACCCAGTGAATTTTGAGCTCAAATGATTTTTCATAGTTCACAAACCCAACGCAATTCTCACTACTAACTAAAGAGCATTTATGTAAGAAGAGCTGTGGTTTGTATCAGTTTCATAAGCAGAGTTGAACTACATATGGTCCATATGAGTAGGAAACAGAGTTTTTTTTTTCTTGGCAAGCTCATGGTTCTTGCTGTATTTTTGACTCTGGAAGGAAGAGCTTTCCTCTTCATTAAAACAGAGTGTGTTTCATGGATGAGAACTCTGGTCTTAATTTCCCTTCACAAACGGAGTTAAACCCCATGATCTTTGTCTTCCTGTAAGCAAGAGTTACTTTCGAGTAAATCAAGTGAAATTTTGGCTCAATGACTATACACACTTCTAGAACCCAACGCGATTTTCACTATTAAATAAAGAGCATTTATGTAGGAGGAGCTGTGGTCTGTATAATTTCATAAGAAGAATTTTACTACATGTAGTCCGTATGAGTAGGAAACACAGTTCTTTTTTTCTGGACATGCTCATGGTACGTATTGTATTGGAGTGGCTGGAAAGAAGATGATGATTCTTGGCTGAAAACAGAGTGTTTTTCAGGGATGAGAATTCTGGTCTGAATTTGCCTTCAGTAACAGAGTAAAACCCCAGGATCTGTGTCTTCCTAAAAAGGAGGAGTTCATTTCAGGTAAACCCAGTGAATTTTGGGCTCTAATGATTTTTCGCAGTTCACGAACCCAACGCGATTCTCACTATTAAGTAAAGAGCATTTATGTAAGAGGAGCTGTTGTTTGTATCAGTTTCATAAGCAGAGTTGAACTACATATGGTCCGCATGAGTAGGAATCACAGTTCTTTTTTTAAGGGCATGCTCACGCTTCTTGCTGTATTTTATATTCTGGAAAGAGGAGCTTCCTCCTTCCGTTAAGCAGAGTGTGTTTCAGGGATGAGAACTCTGGTCTGTATTTCCCTTCAGAAAAGGAGTTAAACCCCAGGATCTGTGTCTTCCTACAAGCAAGAGTTCTTTTCTGGTGAACCCAGGAAATTTGGGCTCAAATGATTTTTGGCAGTTCACAAACTAATACGCGATTCTCATTATTAACTAAAGAGGATTTATGTAAGAGGAATTGTGGTTTGTATCAATTTCATAAGCAGAGTTGAACTACATATGGTCTGTATGAGTAGGAAACACAGTTCTTTTTTCGGGGCATGCTAATGGTTCTTAAAGTATTGGAGAACCTGGAAAGAAGAGGATGATTCTTGCCTTAAAACAGAGTGTTTTCAGGGATGAGAACTCTGGTCTGAATTTACCTTCACAAATGGAGTTAAACCCCATGATCTGTGTCTTCCTACAAGCAAGAGTTCATTTCTGGTAAACCAAGGGAATTTTCGGCTCAAATGACTATACACAGTTCTAGAACACAACGCGATAATTACTATTAACTAAAGAGCATTTATGTAAGGGGAGCTGTGGTCTGTATCATTTCATAAGCAGAGTTGATCTACATATGGTCCGTATGAGTAGGAAACATAGTTCTTTTTTTCTGGGCATAATCATGTTTCTTATTGTATTGGAGACACGGGAAAGAAGAGGATGGTTCTTGCCTTAAAACAGAGTGTTTTTCAGGGATGAGAATTCTGGTCTGAATTTCCTTCAGAATCGGAGTTCAACCCCAGGATCTGTGTCTTCCGACAAGCAGGAGTTCATTTCAGGTAAACCCACTGAATTTTGGGCAAATGATTTTTCACAGTTCAAGAACCCTATGCACATCTCACTATTAACTAAAGAGCATTTATGTAAGAGGAGCTTTTCTTTGTATCAGTTTCATAAACAGAGTTGAACTACATATGGTCCGCATGAGTAGGAAACACAGTTCTTTTTTTCAGGGCATGCTCATGGTTCTTGCTGTATTGGAGACGCTGGAAAGAAGAGCTTACTTCTTGCATTAAAACAGGGTGTGTTTGATGGATGAGAACTCTGGTCTTAATTTCCCTTCAGAAACGGGGTTAACCCCATGATCTGTGTCTTCCTACAAGCAAGAGTTAATTCCTGGTAAATCAAGTGAATTTTCAGCTCAAATGATTTTACACAGTTCTAGAACCCAACGCGATTCTACTATTAACTAAAGAGCATTTATGTAAGAGGAGCTGTTTTCTGTATCATTTCATAAGTAGAGTTGAACTACATTTGGTCTGTATCAGTAGGAAACACAGTTCTTTTTTCTGGGCATGCTCATGGTTCTTACAGTATTGGAGAAGCTGGAAAGAAGAGGATGATTCCTGCCTTAAACCAGAGTTTTTTTCAGGGATGAGAACTCTGGTCTGAATTTCCCTTTAGAAATGGAGTTAAACCCCAGTAACTGTTGCTTTCTACAAGCAAGAGTTCTTTTATGGTTAACACAGTGAATACTGGGCTCAAAGGATTTTTCACAGTTCATGAACCCAAGGTGATTCTCACTATGAACTAAAGAGCATTTATGTAAGCGGAGCTGTGGGATGTATCAGTTTCATAAGCAGAATTGAACTACATATGTTCCGTATGAGTAGGAAAACGAGTTCTTTTTCTCAGGGCATGCTCATGCTTCTTGCTGTATTGGAGACGCTGGAAAGAAGAGCTTGCTTCTTGCATTAAAACAGGGTGGGTTTCATGGATGAGAACTCTGGTCTTAATTTCCCTTCACAAATGGAGTTAACCCCATGATCTGTGTCTTCCTACAAGCAAGAGTTAATTTCTGGTAAATCAAGTGAATTTTCGGCTCAAATGATTTTACACAGTTCTAGAACTCAACGCGATTCTACTATTAACTAAAGAGCATTTATGTAAGAGGAGCTGTTGTCTGTATCATTTCATAAGGAGAGTTGAAGTACATTTGGTCCGTATCAGTAGGAAACACAGTTCTTTTTTCTGGGCATGCTCTTGGTTCTTACTGTATTGGAGAAGCTGGAAAGAAGAGGATGATTCTTGCCTTAAAACAGAGTTTTATTCAGGGATCAGAATTCTGGTCTGAATTTGCCTTCAGATTCGGAGGTAAACCCCATGATCTGTGTCTTCCTACAACCAGGAGTTCATTTCAGGTAAACCCAGTGAATTTTGGGCAAATGATTTTTCGCAGGTCACGAACCCTATGCAAATCTCACTATTAACGAAAGAGCATTTATGTAAGAGGAGCTTTTCGTTTTATCAGTTTCATAAACAGAGTAGAACTACATATGGTCCGCATGTGTAGGAAACACAGTTCATTTTTCAGGGCAACTCATGGGTCTTGCTGTATTTTATACTCTGGAAAGAAGAGCTTGCTTCTTACGATAAAACAGAGTGTGTTTCAGGGATGAGAACTCTGGTCTTAATTTCCCTTCACAAACGGAGTTAACCCCATGATCTGTGTCTTCCTACAAGCAAGAGTTAATATCTGGTAAATCAAGTGAATTTTCGGCTCAAATGATTTTAAACAGTTCTAGAACCCAACGCGATTCTACTATTAACTAAAGAGCATTTATGTAAGAGGAGCTGTTGTCTGTATCATTTCATAAATAGAATTGAACTACATTTTGTCCCTATCAGTAGGAAACACAGTTCTGTTTTCTGGGCATGCTCATGGTTCTTACTGTATTGGAGAAGCTGGAAAGAAGAGTATGATTCTTGCCTTAAAACAGAGTTTTTTTCAGGGATGAGAACTCTGGTCTGAATTTCCCTTTAGAAACGGAGTTAAACCCAGTAACTGTGTCTTTCTACAAGCAAGAGTTCTTTTATGGTTAACACAGTGAATATTGGGCTCAAAGGATTTTTCACAGTTCATGAACCCAAGGTGATTCTCACTATGAACTAAAGAGCATTTATGTAAGTGGAGCTGTGGGATGTATCAGTTTCATAAGCAGAGTTGAACTACATATGATCCGTATGAGTAGGAAACACAGTTCTTTTTTTCTGGGCATGCTCAAGGTTCGTACTGTATTGTAGATGCTGGAAAGAAGTGGATGATTCTTACCTTAAAACACAGTGTTATTCAGGGTTGAGAATTCTGGTCTGAATTTGCCTTCAGTAATGGAGTAAAACCCCAGGATCTGTGTCTTCCTAAAAAGGAAGAGTTCATTTTAGGTAAACCCAGTGAATTTTGGGCTCAAATGATTTTTTGCAGTTCACGAACCCAACGCGATTCTCACTATTAAGTAAAGAGCATTTATGTAAGAGGTGCTGTTGTTTTTATCAGTTTCATAAGCAGAGTTGAACTACATATGGTCTGCATGAGTAGGAATCACAGTTCGTTTTTTAAGGGCATGCTCACGGTTCTTGCTGTATTTTATATTCTGGAAAGAGGAGCTTGCTTCTTGCATTAAAACAGCGTGTGTTTCATGGATGAGAACTCTGGTCTTAATTTCCCTTCACAAACGGAGTTAACCCCATGATCTGTGTCTTCCTACAAGCAAGAGTTAATTTCTGGTAAATCAAGTGAATTTTCGGCTCAAATGATTTTACACAGTTCTAGAACCCAACGCGATTCTACTATTAACTAAAGAGCATTTGTGAAAGAGGAACTGTGGTTTGTATCAGTTTCATCAGCAGAGTTGAACTACATATGGCCTGTATGAGTAGGAAACACAGTTCTTTTTCCTGGCATGTTCATGGTTCTTGCTGTATTTTATAGTGTCTTAAAAGAATAGCTTGCTTCTTGCGTTAAAGCAGAGTGTTTTTCAGGGATGAGAACTCTGGTCAGAATTTCCCTTCAGAAACGGAGTTAAACCCCAGGATCTGTGTGTTCCTATAAGCAAGAGTTCATTTATAGTAAACATCGTGAATTTTGGGCTCAAATGATTTTTTGCAGTTCACGAACCCTACGCTATTCTCACTATTAACTAAAGAGCATTTATGTAAGAGGAGCTTTTCTTTCTATCAGTTTCATAAGCAGAATTGAACTACATATGGTCTGTATGAGTAGGAAACACAGTTCTTTTTCTCTGGGCATGCTCATGGTTCTTGCTGTATTGGAGACGCTGGAAAGAAGAGCTTGCTTCTTGCATTAAAACAGGGTGTGTTTCATGGATGAGAACTCTGGTCTTAATTTCCCTTCACAAACGGAGTTAACCCCATGATCTGTGTCTTCCTACAAGCAAGAGTTAATTTCTGGTAAATCAAGGGAATTTTCGGCTCAAAAGATTTTACACAGTTCTAGAACCCAACGCGATTCTACTATTAACTAAAGAGCATTTATGTAAGAGGAGCTGTAGTCTGTATCATTTCATAAGGAGAGTTGAACTACATTTGGTCCATATCAGTAGGAAACACAGTTCTGTTTTCTGGGCATGCTCATGGTTCTTACTGTATTGGAGAAGCTGGAAAGAAGAGGATGATTCTTGCCTTAAAACAGAGTGTTATTCAAGGATCAGAATTCTGGTCTGTATTTGCCTTCAGATTCGGAGGTAAACCCCATGATCTGTGTCTTCCTACAACCAGGAGTTCATTTCAGGTAAACCCAGTGAATTTTGGGCAAATGATTTTTCGCAGGTCATGAACCCTATGCAAATCTCACTATTAACTAAAGAGCATTTATGTAAGAGGAGCTTTTCATTTTATCAGTTTCATAAACAGAGTTGAACTACATATGGTCCGCATGAGTAGGAAACACAGTTCATTTTTCAGGGCATCTCATGGGTCTTGCTGTATTTTATACTCTGGAAAGAAGAGCTTGCTTCTTACGTTAAAACAGAGTGTGTTTCAGGGATGAGAACTCTGGTCTTAATTTCCCTTCACAAACGGAGTTAACCCCATGATCTGTGTCTTCCTACAAGCAAGAGTTAACTTCTGGTAAATCAAGTGAATTTTCGGCTCAAATGATTTTACACAGTTCGAGAACCCAACGCGATTTTACTATTAACTAAAGAGCATTTATGTAAGAGGAGCTGTTGTCTGTATCATTTCATAAGTAGAGTTGAACTACATTTGGTCTGTATCTGTAGGAAACACAGTTCTTTTTTCTGGGCATGCTCATGGTTCTTACTGTATTGGAGAACCTGGAAAGAAGAGGATGATTCTTGCCTTAAACAGAGTGTTTTTCAGGGATGAGAACTCTGGTCTGAATTTCCCTTTAGAAACGGAGTTAAACCCCAGTATCTGTGTCTTTCTACAAGCAAGAGTTCATTTATGGTTATCCCAGTGAATTTGGGGCTCAAATGATTTTTCGCAGTTCACAAACCCAACTCGATTCTCACTATTAACTAAAGAGGAATTATATAAGAGGAGCTGTGGTTTGTATCAGTTTCATAAGCAGAGTTGAACTACATATGGTCTGTATGAGTAGGAAACACAGTTCATTTTTTCAGGGCATGCTCATGGTTCTTGCTGTATTGGAGATGCTGGAAAGAAGAGATTGCTTCTTGCATTGAAACAGGGTGTGTTTCATGGGTGAGAACTCTGGTCTGAATTTCCCTTCCGAAACGGAGTTAAACCCCATGATCTGTGTCTTCCTAGAATCAAGAGTTCATTTCTGTTAAACCAAGTGAATTTTCGGCTCAAAAGATTTTACACAGTTCTAGAACCCAACGTGATTATCACTAATAACTAAAGAGCATTTATGTAAGAGGAGGTGTGGTCTGTATCATTTTATAAGCAGAGTTGAACTACATATAGTCCGTATGAGTAGGAAACACTGTTCTCTTTTTCTGGGCATGCTCATTGTTCGTACTGTATTGGAGAGACTGGATAGAAGAGGATGATTCTTGTCTTAAAACAGAGTGTATTTCACAGATGAGAATTCTTGTCTGAATTTGCCTTCAGAAACGGAGTTAAACCCCAGGATCTGTGTCTTCCTACAAGCAGGAGTTCATTTCAGGTAAACCCACTGAATTTTGCGCTCAAATGATTTTTCGCAGTTCACAAACCCAACGCGATTCTCACTATTAACTAAAGAGCATTTATGTAAGAGGAGCTGTGGTTTGTATCAGCTTCATTAGCGGAGCTAACCTCCATATGGTCCGTATGAGTAGGAAACACAGTTCTTTTTTTCAGTCCATGCTCATGGTTCTTTCTGTATTTTAGACTCTGGAAAGAAGAGCTTGCTTCTTGCATTAAAACAGAGTGTGTTTCAGGGATGAGAACTCTGGTCTGAATTTCCCTTCAGAAACGGAGTTAAACCCCAGGATCTGTGTCTTCCTACAAGCAAGAGTTCCTTTTTTGATAACCCAGTGAATTTTGGGCTCAAATGATTTTTCGCAGTTCACGAACCCAGCGCGATTCTCATTATTAACTAAAGAGCATTTATGTAAGAGGAACTGTGGTTTGTATCAGTTTCATCAGCAGAGTTGAACTACATATGGCCTGTATGAGTAGGAAACACAGTTCTTTTTCCTGGCATGTTCATGGTTCTTGCTGTATTTTATAGTGTCTTAAAAGAATAGCTTGCTTCTTGCGTTAAAGCAGAGTGTTTTTCAGGGATGAGAACTCTGGTCAGAATTTCCCTTCAGAAACGGAGTTAAACCCCAGGATCTGTGTGTTCCTATAAGCAAGAGTTCATTTATAGTAAACATCGTGAATTTTGGGCTCAAATGATTTTTTGCAGTTCACGAACCCTACGCTATTCTCACTATTAACTAAAGAGCATTTATGTAAGAGGAGCTTTTCTTTCTATCAGTTTCATAAGCAGAATTGACCTACATATGGTCCGTATGAGTAGGAAACACAGTTCTTTTTCTCTGGGCATGCTCATGGTTCTTGCTGTATAGGAGACGCTGGAAAGAAGAGCTTGCTTCTTGCATTAAAACAGGGTGTGTTTCATGGATGAGAACTCTGGTCTTAATTTCCCTTCACAAACGGAGTTAACCCCATGATCTGTGTCTTCCAACAAGCAAGAGTTAATTTCTGGTAAATCAAGTGAATTTTCGGCTCAAACGATTTTACACAGTTCTAGAACCCAACACGATTCTACTATTAACTAAAGAGCATTTATGTAAGAGGAGCTGTGGTTTGTATCAGCTTCATTAGTGGAGCTAACCTCCATATGGTCCGTATGAGTAGGAAACACAGTTCTTTTTTTCAGTCCATGCTCATGGTTCTTTCTGTATTTTAGACTCTGGAAAGAAGAGCTTGCTTCTTGCATTAAAACAGAGTGTGTTTCAGGGATGAGAACTCTGGTCTGAATTTCCCTTCAGAAACGGAGTTAAACCCCAGGATCTGTGTCTTCCTACAAGCAAGAGTTCCTTTTTTGATAACCCAGTGAATTTTGGGCTCAAATGATTTTTCGCAGTTCACGAACCCAACGCGATTCTCATTATTAACTAAAGAGCATTTATGTAAGAGGAACTGTGGTTTGTATCAGTTTCATCAGCAGAGTTGAACTACATATGGCCTGTATGAGTAGGAAACACAGTTCTTTTTCCTGGCATGTTCATGGTTCTTGCTGTATTTTATAGTGTCTTAAAAGAATAGCTTGCTTCTTGCATTAAAGCAGAGTGTTTTTCAGGGATGAGAACTCTGGTCAGAATTTCCCTTCAGAAACGGAGTTAAACCCCAGGATCTGTGTGTTCCTATAAGCAAGAGTTCATTTATGGTAAACATCGTGAATTTTGGGCTCAAATGATTTTTTGCAGTTCACGAACCCTACGCTATTCTCACTATTAACTAAAGAGCATTTATGTAAGAGGAGCTTTTCTTTCTATCAGTTTCATAAGCAGAATTGACCTACATATGGTCCGTATGAGTAGGAAACACAGTTCTTTTTCTCTGGGCATGCTCATGGTTCTTGCTGTATAGGAGACGCTGGAAAGAAGAGCTTGCTTCTTGCATTAAAACAGGGTGTGTTTCATGTATGAGAACTCTGGTCTTAATTTCCCTTCACAAACGGAGTTAACCCCATGATCTGTGTCTTCCAACAAGCAAGAGTTAATTTCTGGTAAATCAAGTGAATTTTCGGCTCAAATGATTTTACACAGTTCTAGAACCCAACACGATTCTACTATTAACTAAAGAGCATTTATGTAAGAGGAGCTGTTGTCTGTATCATTTCATAAGGAGAGTTGAACTACATTTGGTCCGTATCAGTAGGAAACACAGTTCTTTTTTCTGGGCATGCTCATGGTTCTTACTGTATTGGAGAAGCTGGAAAGAAGAGTATGATTCTTGCCTTAAAACAGAGTTTTTTTCAGGGATGAGAACTCTGGTCTGAATTTCCCTTTAGAAACGGAGTTAAACCCCAGTAACTGTGTCTTTCTACAAGCAAGAGTTCTTTTATGGTTAACACAGTGAATATTGGGCTCAAAGGATTTTTCACAGTTCATGAACCCAACGTGATTCTCACTATGAACTAAAGAGCATTTATGTAAGTGGAGCTGTGGGATGTATCAGTTTCATAAGCAGAGTTGAACTACATATGGTCCGTATGAGTAGGAAACACAGTTCTTTTTTTCTGGGCATGCTCAAGGTTCGTACTGTATTGTAGATGCTGGAAAGAAGAGGATGATTCTTGCCTTAAAACAGAGTGTTATTCAGGGATGAGAATTCTGGTCTGAATTTGCCTTCAGTAATGGAGTAAAACCCCAGGATCTGTGTCTTCCTAAAAAGGAGGAGTTCATTTTAGGTAAACCCAGTGAATTTTGGGCTCAAATGATTATTTGCAGTTCACGAACCCAATGCGATTCTCACTATTAAGTAAAGAGCATTTATGTAAGAGGTGCTGTTGTTTTTATCAGTTTCATAAGCAGAGTTGAACTACATATGGTCTGCATGAGTAGGAATCACAGTTCTTTTTTTAAGGGCATGCTCACGGTTCTTGCTGTATTTTATATTCTGGAAAGAGGAGCTTGCTTCTTGCATTAAAACAGCATGTGTTTCATGGATGAGAACTCTGGTCTTAATTTCCCTTCACAAACGGACTTAACCCCATGATCTGTGTCTTCCTACAAGCAAGAGTTAATTTCTGGTAAATCAAGGGAATTTTCAGCTCAAATGATTTTACACAGTTCTAGAACCCAACGCGATTCTACTATTAACTGAAGAGCATTTAGGTAAGAGGAGCTGTTGTCTGTATCACTTCATAAGTAGAGTTGAACTACATTTGGTCCGTATCAGTAGGAAACACAGTTCTTTTTTCTGGGCATGCTCATGGTTCTTACTGTATTGGCGAAGCTGGAAAGAAGAGGATGATTCTTGCCTTAAAACAGAGTGTTATTCAGGGATCAGAATTCTGGTCTGAATTTGCCTTCAGATTCGGAGGTAAACCCCATGATCTGTGTCTTCCTACAACCAGGAGTTCATTTCAGGTAAACCCAGTGAATTTCGGGCAAATGATTTTTCGCAGGTCATGAACCCTATGCAAATCTCACTATTAACTAAAGAGCATTTATGTAAGAGGAGCTTTTCGTTTTATCAGTTTCATAAACACAGTTGAACTACATATGGTCCGCATGAGTAGGAAACACAGTTCATTTTTCAGGGTATCTCATGGGTCTTGCTATATTTTATACTCTGGAAAGAAGAGCTTGCTTCTTACGTTAAAACAGAGTGTGTTTCAGGGATGAGAACTCTGGTCTTAATTTCCCTTCACAAACGGAGTTAAACCCATGATCTGTGTCTTCCTACAAGCAAGAGTTAACTTCTGGTAAATCAAGTGAATTTTCGGCTCAAATGATTTTACACAGTTCGAGAACCCAACGCGATTCTACTATTAACTAAAGAGCATTTATGTAAGAGGAGCTGTTGTCTGTATCATTTCATAAGTAGAGTTGAACTACATTTGGTCTGTATCTGTAGGAAACACAGTTCTTTTTCTGGGCATGCTCATGGTTCTTACTGTATTGGAGAACCTGGAAAGAAGAGGATGATTCTTGCCTTAAAACAGAGTGTGTTTCAGGGTTGAGAACTCTGATATGAATTTCCCTTCAGAAACAGAGTTAAACCCCAGGATCTGTGTCTTCCTACAAGCAAGAGTTCATTTCTGGTAAACCAAGTGAATTTTGGGCTCCAATGATTATTTGCTTTTCACGAACCCAACGCGATTCTCACTTTTAACTAATGAGCATTTATGTAAGATGAGCTGTGGTTTGTATCAGGTTCATAAGCAGAGTTGAAATACATATAGTCCGAATGAGTAAGAAACACATTTCTTTTTTACAGGGCATGCACATTATTCTTGCTGTATTTTAGAATCTGGAAAGAAGAGGTTGCTTTTTGCGTTAAAACAGAGTGTGTTTCATGGATGAGAACTCTGGTCTGAATTTGCCTTCAGAAACGGAGTTAAAGCCAAGGATCTGTGTCTTCCTACAAGCAAGAGTTCATTTCTGGTAAACCAATTGTATTTTGGGCTCAAATGATTTTACACAGTTCAAAAACCCAATGCAATACTTACTGTTAACTAAAGAGCATTTACGTAAGTGGAGCTGTTGTTTGTATCAGTTTCATAAGCAGAGTTGAACCTCATATGGTCCGTATGAGTAGGAAACAAAGTTCTTTTTTTCTGGACATGCTGATGGTTCTTACTGTTTTGGAGACACTGGAAAGAAGAGGATGATTCTTGCCTTAAAACAGAGTGTTTTTCAGGGATAAGAACTTGGGTCTGAATTTCCCTTCAGAAATGGAGTTAAACCCCAGGATCTGTGTCTTCCTACAAGCAAGAGTTCATTTCTAGTAAACCAAGTGAATTTTTGGCTCAGATGATTTTTCGCAGTTCACGAACCCAAGGCGATTCTCACTATTAACCAAAGAGCATTTATGTAAGAGGAGCAGTGGTTTGTATCAGTTTCATAAGCAGACTTGAACTACATATGGTCCGTATCAGTGAGAAACACAGTTCTTTTTTTCAGGGCATGCTCTTGGATCTTGCTGTATTATAGACGCTGGAAAGAAGAGCTTGCTTCTTGCGTTAAAACAGAGTGTGTTTCAGTGATGAGAACTCTGCTCTGAATTTGCCTTCATAAACGCAGTTAAACCCCAGGATCTGTGTCTTCCTACAAGCAAGAGTTCATTTCTGGTAAACCAATTGTATTTTGGGCTCAAATGATTTTACACAGTTCAAAAACCCAATGCAATTCTCACTATTAACTAAAGAGCATTTACGTAAGTGGAGCTGTGGTTTGTATCAGTTACATAAGCAGTGTTGAACCTCATATGGTCCATATGAGTAGTTAACAAAGTTCTTTTTTTCTGGACATGCTGATGGTTCTTACTGTTTTGGAGACACTGGAAAGAAGAGGATGATTCTTGCCTTAAAACAGAGTGTTTTTCAGGGATAAAAACTTGGGTCTGAATTTCCCTTCAGAAATGGAGTTAAACCCCAGGATCTGTGTCTTCCTACAAGCAAGAGTTCATTTCTGGTAAACCCAGTGAATTTTTGGCTCACAGGTTTTTTCGCAGTTCACGAACCCAACGCGATTCTCACTATTAACCAAAGAGCATTTATGTAAGAGGAGCTGTGGTTTGTATCAGTTTCATAAGCAGAGTTGAAATACATATAGTCCGTATGAGTAAGAAACACATTTCTTTTTTACAGGGCATGCACATTATTCTTGCTGTATTTTAGAATCTGGAAATTAGAGCTTGCTTTTTGCGTTAAAACAGAGTGTTTTTCATGGATGAGAACTCTGGTCTGAATTTGCCTTCAGAAACGGAGTTAAAGCCCAGGATCTGTGTCTTCCTCCATGCAAGAGTTCATTTCTGGTAAACCCTGTGAATTTTGGCCTCAATGATTTTTTGCAATTCTTGAATCCAACATGATTCTCACTATTAACTAAAGAGCATTTATGTAAGAGGAGCTGTGGTTTATATCTGTTTCATAAGCAGAGTTGAACTACATATGGTCCGTATGAGTAGGAAACACAGTTCTTTTTTTCTGGGCATGCTCATGGTTCTTGCTGTATTGTAGACACTGGAAAGAAGAGCTTCATTTTTGCGTTAAAACAGAATGTGTTTCAGGGATGAGAACTCTGGTCTGAATTTGCCTTCAGAAACGGATCTGTGTGTTCCTACAACCAAGAGTTCATTCTGGTAAACCATGTGAATTTTGGGGTCAAATGATTTAACACATTTCAGAAACCCAACGCGATTCTCACTATTAACTATAGAGCATTTATGTAAGAGGAGCTGTGGTTTCTATCAGTTTCATACGCAGAGTTGAATTACATATGGTGCATATGATTAGGAAACACAGTTCTTTTTCTCTGGGCATGCTCATGGTTCTTGCTGTATTGTAGACGCTGGAAAGAAGAGCTTCATTCTTGCGTTAAAACATAGTGTGTTTCAGGGATGAGAACTCTGGTCTGAATTTGCCTTCTGAAATGGAGTTAAACTCCAGGATCTGTGTCTTACTACAAGCAAGAGTTCATTTCTGATAAATCAAGTGAATTTTGGGCTTAAATGATTTTTCGCAGCTCATGAACCCAAAGCGATTCTCACTATTAACTAAAGAGCATTTATGTAAGAGGAGCTATGGTTTGTATCAGTTTCATGAGCAGAGTTGAACTGCATATGGTCCGTATGAGTAGGAAACACAGTTCTTTTTTTCAGGACATGGATATGGTTCTTACTGTATTGGAGACACTGGAAAGAAGAGGATGATTCTAGCGTTAAAACAGAGTGTGTTTCAGTGATGAGAACTCTTCTCTGATTTTGCCTTCAGAAACGCAGTTAAACCCCAGGATCTGTGTCTTCCTACAAGCAAGAGTTCATTTCTGGTAAACCCAGTGAATTTTTGGCTCACATGATTTTTCGCACTTCACGAACCCCACGTGATTCTCACTATTAACCAAAGAGCATTTATGTAAGAGGACCTGTGGTTTATATCAGGTTCATAAGCAGACTTGAACTACATTTGGTCCGTACCAGTGAGAAACACAGTTCTTTTTTTCAGGGCATGCTCTTGGATCTTGCTGTATTATAGACGCTGGAAAGAAGAGCTTGCTTTTTGTATTAAAACAGAGTGTGTTTCATGGATGAGAACTCTGGTCTGAATTTCCCTTCAGAAACAGAGTTATACACCAGGTTCTGTGTCTTCCTAAAAGCAAGAGTACTTTTCTGGTAAACCAAGTGAATTTTCGACTCAATGATTTTTCGCAATGCCTGAATCCAACGAGTTTCTCACTATTAAGTAAAGAGCATTTATGTAAGAGGAGCTGCCATTTGTATCAGTTTCATAAGCAGAGTTGAACTACATAAGGTGCGTATGAGTTGGAAAAACAGTTCTTTTTTTCTGTGAATGCTCATTGATCTTGCTGTATTGTAGACGCTGGAAAGAACAGCTTGATTCTTGCGTTAAAACAGAGTGTGTTTCAGGGATTAGATCTCTGGTCTGAATTTGCCTTCAGACACTGAGGTAAACCCCAGGATCTGTGTCTTCTTACAAGCAAGAGTTCTTTTCTGGTAAACCCAGTGAATGGTGGGATCAAATGGTTTTTTGCAGGTCACGAAACCATGGCGATTCTCACTATTAACTAAAGAGCATTTATGTAAGAGGAGCTGTGGTTTGTACACTTTCAAAACAGAGTTGAACTACATGTGATCCGTATGAGTAGGAAACACAATTCTTTTTTTTCTGGGCATACTCATGTTTCTTGCTGTATTGGAGACTCTGGAAAGAAGAGCTTGATTCTTGCCTTAAAACAGAGTGTGTTTCAGGGATGAGAACTCTGGTCTGAATTTGCCTTCAGAAACGGAGTTAAACTCCAGGATCTGTGTCTTCCTACAAGCAAGAGTTCATTTCTGGTAAACCAATTGAATTTTGGGCTCAAATGATTTTACACAGTTCAAAAAGCCAATGCAATTCTCACTATTAACTAAAGAGCATTTACGTAAGTGGAGATGTGGTTTGTATCAGTTTCAAAGCAGAGTTGAACTGCATATGGTCCGTATGAGTAGGAAATACAGTTCTTTTTTTCTGGGCATGCTCATGGTTCTTGCTATATTTTAGAAGTTGGAAAGAAGAGCTTGCCTCTTGCTTTGAAACAGAGTGTGTTTCAGGGTTGAGATCTCTGGTATGAATTACCCTTCAGAAACAGAGTTAAACCCCAGGATCTGTGTCTTCCTACAAGCAAGAGTTCATTTCTGGTAAACCAAGTGAATTTTGGGCTCAAATGATTATTTGCTGTTCACGAACCCAACGTGATTGTCACTTTTAACTAATGAGCATTTATGTAAGAGGTGCTGTGGTTTCTATCAGGTTCATAAGCAGAGTTGAAATACATATAGTCCGTATTAGTAAGAAACACATTTCTTTTTTACAGGGCATGCACATTATTCTTGCTGTATTTTAGAATCTGGAAAGAAGAGCCTGCTTTTTGCGTTAAAACAGAGTGTTTTTCATGGATGAGAACTCTGGTCTGAATTTCCCTTTAGAAACGGAGTTAAAGCCCAGGATCTGTGTCTTCCTACAAGCAAGAGTTCATTTCTGGTAAACCAATTGAATTTTGGGCTCAAATGATTTTACATAGTTCAAAAACCCAATGCAATTCACACTATTAAGTAAGGAGCATTTACGTAAGTGGAGCTGTGGTTTGTATCAGTTTCATAAGCAGAGTTGAACCACATATGGTCCGTATGAGTAGGAAACAAAGTTCTTTTTTTCTGGACATGCTGATGGTTCTTACTGTTTTGGAGACACTGGGAAGAAGAGGATGATTCTTGCCTTAAAACAGAGTTTTTTTCAGGGATAAGAACTTGGGTCTGAATTTCCCTTCAGAATTCGAGTTAAACCCCAGGATCTGTGTCTTCCTCCATGCAAGAGTTCATTTCTGGTAAACCCTGTGAATTTTGGCCTCAATGATTTTTCGCAATTCCTGAATCCAACACGATTCTCACTATTAACTAAAGAGCATTTATGTAAAAGGAGCTGTGGTTTGTATCAGTTTCATAAGCAGACTTGAACTACATATGGTCCGTATCAGTGAGAAACACAGTTCTTTTTTTCAGGGCATGCTCTTGGATCTTGCTGTATTATAGACGCTGGAAAGAAGAGCTTGCTTCTTGCATTAAAACAGAGTGAGTTTCATGGATGAGAACTCTGGTCTGAATTTCCCTTCAGAAACAGAGTTAAACCCCAGGATCTGTGTCTTCCTACAAGCAAGAGTTCATTTCTGGTAAACCAAGTGAATTTTGGGGTCAAATGTTTTAACACAGTTCAGAAACCCAATGCGATTCTCACTATTAACTAAAGAGCATTTATGGAAGAGGAGCTGTGGTCTGTATCAGGTTCCTAAGCAGAGTTGAACTATATAAGGTGCATATGAGTAGGAAACACAGATCTTTTTTTCTGGACATGCTAATGGTACTTACTGTTTTGGAGACGCAGGAAAGAAGAGGATGATTCTTGCCTTAAAACAGAGTGTGTTTCAGGGTTAAGAACTCTGGTATCAATTTCCCTTCAGAAACGGAGTTAAAGCCCAGGATCTGTTTCTTCCTACAAGCAAGAGTTCATTTCTGGTAAACCAATTGAATTTTGGGCTCAAATGATTTTACATAGTTCAAAAACCCAATGCAATTCACACTATTAAGTAAGGAGCATTTACGTAAGTGGAGCTGTGGTTTGTGTCAGTTTCATAAGCAGAGTTGAACCACATATGGTCCGTATGAGTAGGAAACAAAGTTCTTTTTTTCTGGACATGCTGATGGTTTTTACTGTTTTGGAGACACTGGGAAGAAGAGGATGATTCTTGCCTTAAATCAGAGTTTTTTTCAGGGATAAGAACTTGGGTCTGAATTTCCCTTCAGAATTCGAGTTAAACCCCAGGATCTGTGTCTTCCTCCATGCAAGAGTTCATTTCTGGTAAACCCTGTGAATTTTGGCCTCAATGATTTTTCGCAATTCCTGAATCCAACACGATTCTCACTATTAACTACAGAGCATTTATGTGAGAGGAGCTGTGGTTTGTATCAGTTTCAAAGCAGAGTTGAACTACATATGGTCCGTCTGAGTAGGAAACACAGTTCTTTTTTTCTGGGCATACTCATGTTTCTTGCTGTATTGGAGACTCTGGAACGAAGAGCTTGATTCTGGCGTTAAAACAGAGTGTGTCAGGGATGAGAACTCTGGTCTTAATTTGCCTTCAGAAACGGAGTTAAACTCCAGGATCTGTGTCTTCCTACAAGCAAGAGTTCATTATGGTAAACCCAGTGAATTTTGGGCTCAAATGTTTTTTCGCAGTATGCAAACCCAACGCTATTCTCACTATTAACTAAAGACCATTTATGTAATTGGAGCTGTGGTTTCTATCAGTTTCATAAGCCGAGTTGAATAGCATATGGTGCGTATGATTAGGAAACACAGTTCTTTTTTTCTGGGTAAGCTCATGGTTCTTGCTGTATTGTAGACGCTGGAAAGAAGAGCTTCATTCTTGCGTTAATACAGAGTGTGTTTCAGGGATGAGAACTCTGGTCTGAATTTGCCTTCAGAAACGGAGTTAAACTCCAGCATCTGTGTCTTCCTACAAGCAAGAGTACATTTCTGATAAATCAGAGAATTTTGGGCTTAAATGATATTTCACAGTTCATGAACCCAACGCGATTCTCACTATTAACTAAAGAGCATTTATGTAAGAGGAGCTATGGTTTGTATCAGTATCATGGGCAGAGTTGAACTACATATGGTCCGTTTGAGTAGGAAACACAGTTCTTTTTTTCAGGGCATGGATATGGTTCTTACTCTATTGGAGACACTGGAAAGAAGAGGATGATTCTTGCGTTAAAAGAGAGTGTGATTCAGTGATGATAACTCTGCTCCTAATTTGCCTTCAGAAATGCAGTTAAACCCCAGGATCTGTGTCTTCCTACAAGCAAGTGTTCATTTCTGGTAAACCCAGTGAATTTTTGGCTCACATGATTTTTTGTAGTTCACGAACCCAACGCGATTCTCACTATTAACCAAAGAGCATTTATGTAAGAGTAGCTGTGGTTTGTATCAGTTTAATAAGCAGACATGAACTACATATGGTCCGTATCAGTGAGAAACACAGTTTTTTTTTCAGGGCATGCTCTTGGATCTTGCTGTATTATAGACGCTGGAAAGAAGAGCTTGCTTCTTGCATTAAAACAGAGTGTGTTTCATGGATTTGAACTCTGGTATGAATTTCCCTTCAGAAACAGAGTTAAACCCCAGGATCTGTGTCTTGCTACAAGCAAGAGTTCATTTCTGATAAATCAAGTGAATTTTGGGCTCAAATGATTATTTGCTGTTCACGAAACCAACGCGATTCGCACTTTTAACTAATGAGCATTTATGTAAGAGGAGCTGTGGTTTGTATGAGGTTCTTAAGCAGAGATAAAATACATATAGTCCACATGAGTAAGAAACTCATTTCTTTTTTACAGGGCATGCACATTATTCTTGCTGTATTTTAGAATCTGGAAAGAAGAGCTTGCTTTTTGTGTTAAAACAGGGTGTGTTTCATGGATGAGAACTCTGGCCTGAATTTCCCTTCAGAAACGGAGTTAAAGCCCAGGATCTGTGTCTTCCTACAAGCAGGAGTTCATTTCTGGTAAACCAATTGAAGTTTGGGCTCAAATGATTTTACACAGTTCAAAAACCCAATGCAATTCTCACTATTAACTAAAGAGCATTTATGTAAGTGGAGCTGTAGTTTGTATTCGTTTCATAAGCAGAGTTGAACCACATATGGTCCGTGTGAGTAGGAAACAAAGTTCTTTTTTTCTGGACATGATGATGGTTCTTACTGTTTTGGAGACACTGGAAAGAGGAGGATGATTCTTGCCTTAAAACAGAGTGTTTTTCAGGGATAAGAACTTGGGTCTGATTTTCCCTTCAGAAATGGAGTAAAACATCAGGATCTGTGTCTTCCTACATGCAAGAGTTCATTTCTGGAAAACCCTGTGAATTTTGGGCTCAATGATTTTTCGCAATTCCTGAATCCACCACGATTCTCACTATTAACTAAAGAGCATTTATGTAAGAGAAGCTGTGGTTTTTATCTGTTTCATAAGCAGAGTTGAACTACATATGGTCCGTATGCGTAGGAAACACAGTTCTTTTTTTCAGGGCATGGATATGGTTCTTACTGTATTGGAGAAACTGGAAAGAAGAGGATGATTCTTGCGTTAAAACAGAGTGTGTTTCAGTGATGAGAACTCTGCTCTGAATTTGCCTTCAGAAACGCAGTTAAACCCCAGGATCTGTGTCTTCCTACAAGCAAGAGTTCATTTCTCGTAAACCCAGTGAATTTTTGGCTCACATGATTTTTTACAGTTCACGAACCCAACGCGATTCTCACTATTAACCAAAGAGCATTTATGTAAGAGGAGCTATGTTTTGTATCATATTCATAAGCAGACTTGAACTACATAAGGTCTGTATCAGTGATAACCACAGTTCTTTTTTTCAGGGCATGCTCTTGGATCTTGCTGTACTATAACCGCTGGAAAGAAGTGCTTGCTTCTTGCATTAAAACAGATTGTGTTTCATGGATGAAAACTCTGGTCTGAATTTCCCTTCAGAAACAGAGTTAAACCCCAGGATCTGTGTCTTCCTACAAGCAAGAGTTCATTTCTCGTAAACCAAGTGAATTTTCGGCTCAATGATTTTTCGCAATGCCTGAATCTAACGAGATTCTCACTATTAACTAAAGAGCATTTATGTAAGAGGAGCTGTCGTTTGTATCAGTTTCATAAGCAGAGTTGAACTACATATGGTGCGTATGAGTAGGAAACACAGTTCATTTTTTCTGGGCATGCTCATGGTTCTTGCTGTATTGTAGATGCTGGAAAGAAGAGATTGATTCTTGCGTTAAAACAGAGTGTGTTTCAGTGATGAGAACTCTGGTCTGAATTTGCCTTCACAAACTGAGTTAAACCCCAGGATCTGTGTCTTCCTACAAGCAAGAGTTCATATCTGGTAAACCCAGTGAATGGTGGGATCAAATGGTTTTTGCAGGTCACGAACCCATGGCGATTCTCACAATTAACTAATGAGCATTTATGTAAGTTTCAATCCAGAGTTGAACTACATATGATCCATAGGAGTAGGAAACACAGTTCTTTTTTTCTGGGCATACTCATGTTTCTTGCTGTATTGGAGACTCTGGAACGAAGAGCTTGATTCTGGCGTTAAAACAGAGTGTGTTTCAGGGATGAGAACTCTGCTCTGAATTTGCCTTCAGAAACAGAGTTCAACCCCATCATCTGTGTCTTCGTACAAGCAAGAGTTCATTTATGGTAAACCCAGTTTGGAGCTCAAATGATTTTTCGCAGTTCACGAACCCAACGCGATTCTCACTATTAACCAAAGAGCATTTATGTAAGAGGAGCTGTGGTTTGTATCAGTTTCATAAGCAGACTTGAACTACATATGGTCCGTATCAGTGAGAAACACAGTTCTTTTTTCAGGGCATGCCCTTGTATCTTGCTCTATTATGGACGCTGGAAAGAAGAGCTTGCTTCTTGCATTAAAAAAGAGTGTGTTTAATGGATGAGAACTCTGGTCTGAATTTCCCTTCAGAAACGGAGTTAAACCCCAGGATCTGTGTCTTCCTACAATCGAGAGTTCATTTCTGGTAAACCAAGTGAATTTTGGGCTCAAATGATTATTTGCTGTTCACGAACCCAACGCGATTCTCACTTTTAACTAATGAGCATTTATGTAAGTGGAGCTGTGGTTTGTATAGGTTCATAAGCAGAGTTGAAATACATATAGTCCGTATGAGTAAGAAACACATTTCATTTTTACAGGGCATGCACATTATTCTTGCTGTATTTTAGAATCTGGAAAGAAGAGCTTGCTTTTTGCGTTAAAACAGAGTGTGTTTCATGGATGAGAACTCTGTTCTGAATTTCCCTTCAGAAACGGAGTTAAAGCCCAGGATCTGTGTCTTCCTACAAGCAAGAGTTCATATCTGGTAAACCAATTGAATTTTGGGCTCAAATGATTTTACACAGTTCAAAAACCCAATGCAATTCTCACTATTAACTAAAGAGCATTTATGTAAGTTTGGCTGTGGTTTGTATCAGTTTCATAAGCAGAGTTGAACCACATATGGTCCGTATGAGTAGGAAACACAGTTCTTTTTTTCTGGACATGCTGATGGTTCTTAATCTTTTGGGGACACTGGAAAATAGAGGATGATTCTTATCTTAAAACAGAGTGTTTTTCAGGGATAAGAACTTGGGTCCGAATTTGCATTCAGAAACTGAGTTTAACCCCAGGATCTGTGTCTTCCTACATACAAGAGTTCATTTCTGGTAAACCCTGTGAATTTTGGGCTCAATGATTTTTCACAATTCCTGAATCCAACACGATTCTCACTATTAACTAAAGAGCATTTATGTAAGAGAAGCTGTGGTTTTTATCTGTTTCATAAGCAGAGTTGAACTACATATGGTCCATATGAGTAGGAAACACAGTTCTTTTTTTCAGGGCATGGATATGGTTCTTACTCTATTGGAGACACTGGAAAGAAGAGGATGATTCTTGCGTTAAAACAGAGTGTGTTTCAGTGATGAGAACTCTTCTGAATTTGCCTTCAGAAACGCAGTTAAACCCCAGGATCTGTGTCTTCCTACAAGCAAGAGTTCATTTCTGGTAACCCAGTGAATTTTTGGCTCACATGATTTTTTACAGTTCACGAACCCAACGCGATTCTCACTATTAACCAAAGAGCATTTATGTAAGAGGAGCTGTGGTTTGTATCAGTTTCATAAGCAGACTTGAACTACATATGGTCCGTATCAGTGATAAACACAGTTCTTTTTTTCAGGGCATGCTCTTGGATCTTGCTGTATTATAGACGCTGGAAAGAAGCGCTTGCTTCTTGCATTAAAACAGATTGTGTTTCATGGATGAAAACTCTGGTCTGAATTTCCCTTCAGAAACAGAGTTAAACCCCACGATCTGTGTCTTCCTACAAGCAAGAGTTCATTTCTGGTAAACCAAGTGAATTTTCGGCTCAATGATTTTTCGCAATGCCTGAATCTAATGCGATTCTCACTATTAACTAAAGAGCATTTATGTAAGAGGAGCTGTCGTTTGTATCAGTTTCATAAGCAGAGTTGAACTACATATGGTGCGTATGAGTAGGAAACACAGTTCTTTTTTTCTGGGCATGGTCATGGTTCTTGCTGTATTGTAGATGCTGGAAAGAAGAGATTGATTCTTGCGTCAAAACAGAGTGTTTTTCAGGGATAAGAACTTGGGTCTAAATTTCGCTTCAGAAATTCAGGATTTGTGTCTTCCTACAAGCAGGAGTTCATTCAAGTAAACCCAGTGAATTTTGGGCTCAAATGATTTTTCTCAGTTCATGAACCCTATGCAAATATCACTTTTACCTAAAGAGCATTTATGTAAGAGGAGCTTTTCTTTGTATCAGTTTCATAAGCCGAGTTGAACTACATATGGTCTGCATGAGTAGGAAACACAGTTCTTTTTTTCAGGGCATGCTCACGGTTCTTCCTGTTTTTTAGACTCTGGATAGAAGAGCTTCCTTCTTGAGTTAAAACATAGGGTGTTTCAATGATGAGAACAGTGTTCTGAATTTCCCTTCGGAAATGGAGTTAAACCCCAGGATCTGTGTCTTCCTACAAGCAATTGTTCATTTCTGGAAGGCAAGTGAATTTTTGTCCCAAATGATTTTTTGCAGTTCACCAACCCAAACCGATTCTCACTATTAACTAAAGAGCATTTATGTAAGAGGAGCTGTGGTTTGTATCAGTTTCATAGGCAGAGTTGAACTACACATGGTCTGTATGAGTAGGAAACACAGTTCTTTTTTTCTGCGCATGCTCATGGTTCTTTCTGTATTGGATTAGCTGGAAAGAAGAGAATGATTATTGCCTTAAAACAGAGTGTTTTTCAGGGATGAGAACTCTGGTCTGAATTTGCCTTCAGAATCGGAATTAAACCCCAGGATCTTTGTCTTCCTAGAAGCAAGATTTCATTTCTGGTTAACGCAGTCAATTTTGGGCTCAAATGATTTTTCGCAGTTCACGAACCCAATGCGATTCTCACTATTAACTAAAGAGCATTTATGTAAGAGGAGCTATGGTTTGTATCAGTTTCATAAGCACAGTTGATCTACATATGGTCAGTATGAGTACGAAACACATTTCTTTTTTTCAGGGAATGCTCATTGTTCTTGCTGTATTGGATACGCTGGAGAGAAGAGCGTGCTTGTGGCATTAAACAGGGTGTGTTTCATGGATGAGAACTCTGGTCTGATTTCCCTTCAGAAACGGAGTTAAACCCCATGATCTGTGTCTCCCTACAAGCAAGAGATCATTTCTGGTAAACCAAGTGAATTTTGGGCTCCAATGACTATTCACAGTTCTAGAAATCAACGCAATTATCACTATTAACTAATGAGCATTCATGTAAGTGGAGCGGTGGTTTGTATCATTTTCATAAACAGAGTTGAACTATATATGGTCCGTATGAGTAGGAAACACAGTACTTTTTTTCAGGGCATGCTCATGGTTCTTGCTGTATTGGAGACGCTGGAAAGAAGAGCTTGCTTCTTGCATTAAAACAGGGTGTGTTTCATGGATGAGAACTCTGGTCTTAATTTCCCTTTACAAATGGAGTTATACCCCATGATCTGTGTCTTCCTACAAGCAAGAGTTAATTTCTGGTAAATCAAGTGAATTTTCAGCTCAAAGGACTATACACAGTTCTAGAATCCAATGCGATTATCACTATTAAGTAAAGAGCATTTATGTAAGAGGAGCTGTGGTCTGTATTATTTCATAAGCAGAGTTGTAGTACATATAGTCCGTATGAGTATGAAACACAGTTCTTTTTTTCTGGGCATGCTCATGGCTCGTAGTGTATTGGAGACGCTGGATACAAGAGGATGATTCTTGCCTTAAAACAGAGTGTTTTTGAGGGATGAGAATTCTGGTCTGAATTTGCCTTCAGTAACGGAGTAAAACCCCAGGATCTGTGTCCTACTACAAGCAGGAGTTCATGTCAGGGAAACCCAGTGAATTTTGGGCTCAAATGATTTTTCGCAGGTCATGAACCCAACGCGATTCTCACTATTAAGTAAAGAGCATTTATGTAAGAGGAGCTGTTGTTTGTGTCAGTTTCATAAGCAGAGTTGAACTATATATGGTATGTATGAGTAGGAAACACAGTTCTTTTCTAGTGGGCATGTTCATGGTTCTTACTGTATTGGAGAAGCTAGAAAGAAGAGGATAATTCTTGCCTTAAAACAGAGTGATTTTCAGGGATGAGAATTCTGGTCTGAATTGGCCTTCAGAAACGGAGTTAAACCACAGGATCTGTGTCTTCCTACAAGCAGGACTTAATTTCAGGTAAACCCAGTGAATTTTGAGCTCAAATGATTTTTCATAGTTCACAAACCCAACGCAATTCTCACTACTAACTAAAGAGCATTTATGTAAGAAGAGCTGTGGTTTGTATCAGTTTCATAAGCAGAGTTGAACTACATATGGTCCATATGAGTAGGAAACAGAGTTTTTTTTTTCTTGGCAAGCTCATGGTTCTTGCTGTATTTTTGACTCTGGAAGGAAGAGCTTTCCTCTTCATTAAAACAGAGTGTGTTTCATGGATGAGAACTCTGGTCTTAATTTCCCTTCACAAACGGAGTTAAACCCCATGATCTTTGTCTTCCTGTAAGCAAGAGTTACTTTCGAGTAAATCAAGTGAAATTTTGGCTCAATGACTATACACACTTCTAGAACCCAACGCGATTTTCACTATTAAATAAAGAGCATTTATGTAGGAGGAGCTGTGGTCTGTATAATTTCATAAGAAGAATTTTACTACATGTAGTCCGTATGAGTAGGAAACACAGTTCTTTTTTTCTGGACATGCTCATGGTACGTATTGTATTGGAGTGGCTGGAAAGAAGATGATGATTCTTGGCTGAAAACAGAGTGTTTTTCAGGGATGAGAATTCTGGTCTGAATTTGCCTTCAGTAACAGAGTAAAACCCCAGGATCTGTGTCTTCCTAAAAAGGAGGAGTTCATTTCAGGTAAACCCAGTGAATTTTGGGCTCTAATGATTTTTCGCAGTTCACGAACCCAACGCGATTCTCACTATTAAGTAAAGAGCATTTATGTAAGAGGAGCTGTTGTTTGTATCAGTTTCATAAGCAGAGTTGAACTACATATGGTCCGCATGAGTAGGAATCACAGTTCTTTTTTTAAGGGCATGCTCACGCTTCTTGCTGTATTTTATATTCTGGAAAGAGGAGCTTCCTCCTTCCGTTAAGCAGAGTGTGTTTCAGGGATGAGAACTCTGGTCTGTATTTCCCTTCAGAAAAGGAGTTAAACCCCAGGATCTGTGTCTTCCTACAAGCAAGAGTTCTTTTCTGGTGAACCCAGGAAATTTGGGCTCAAATGATTTTTGGCAGTTCACAAACTAATACGCGATTCTCATTATTAACTAAAGAGGATTTATGTAAGAGGAACTGTGGTTTGTATCAATTTCATAAGCAGAGTTGAACTACATATGGTCTGTATGAGTAGGAAACACAGTTCTTTTTTCGGGGCATGCTAATGGTTCTTAAAGTATTGGAGAACCTGGAAAGAAGAGGATGATTCTTGCCTTAAAACAGAGTGTTTTCAGGGATGAGAACTCTGGTCTGAATTTCCCTTCACAAATGGAGTTAAACCCCATGATCTGTGTCTTCCTACAAGCAAGAGTTCATTTCTGGTAAACCAAGGGAATTTTCGGCTCAAATGACTATACACAGTTCTAGAACACAACGCGATAATTACTATTAACTAAAGAGCATTTATGTAAGGGGAGCTGTGGTCTGTATCATTTCATAAGCAGAGTTGATCTACATATGGTCCGTATGAGTAGGAAACATAGTTCTTTTTTTCTGGGCATAATCATGTTTCTTATTGTATTGGAGACACGGGAAAGAAGAGGATGGTTCTTGCCTTAAAACAGAGTGTTTTTCAGGGATGAGAATTCTGGTCTGAATTTCCTTCAGAATCGGAGTTCAACCCCAGGATCTGTGTCTTCCGACAAGCAGGAGTTCATTTCAGGTAAACCCAGTGAATTTTGGGCAAATGATTTTTCACAGTTCAAGAACCCTATGCACATCTCACTATTAACTAAAGAGCATTTATGTAAGAGGAGCTTTTCTTTGTATCAGTTTCATAAACAGAGTTGAACTACATATGGTCCGCATGAGTAGGAAACACAGTTCTTTTTTTCAGGGCATGCTCATGGTTCTTGCTGTATTGGAGACGCTGGAAAGAAGAGCTTACTTCTTGCATTAAAACAGGGTGTGTTTGATGGATGAGAACTCTGGTCTTAATTTCCCTTCACAAACGGGGTTAACCCCATGATCTGTGTCTTCCTACAAGCAAGAGTTAATTCCTGGTAAATCAAGTGAATTTTCAGCTCAAATGATTTTACACAGTTCTAGAACCCAACGCGATTCTACTATTAACTAAAGAGCATTTATGTAAGAGGAGCTGTTTTCTGTATCATTTCATAAGTAGAGTTGAACTACATTTGGTCTGTATCAGTAGGAAACACAGTTCTTTTTTCTGGGCATGCTCATGGTTCTTACAGTATTGGAGAAGCTGGAAAGAAGAGGATGATTCCTGCCTTAAACCAGAGTTTTTTTCAGGGATGAGAACTCTGGTCTGAATTTCCCTTTAGAAATGGAGTTAAACCCCAGTAACTGTGGCTTTCTACAAGCAAGAGTTCTTTTATGGTTAACACAGTGAATACTGGGCTCAAAGGATTTTTCACAGTTCATGAACCCAAGGTGATTCTCACTATGAACTAAAGAGCATTTATGTAAGCGGAGCTGTGGGATGTATCAGTTTCATAAGCAGAATTGAACTACATATGTTCCGTATGAGTAGGAAAACGAGTTCTTTTTCTCAGGGCATGCTCATGGTTCTTGCTGTATTGGAGACGCTGGAAAGAAGAGCTTGCTTCTTGCATTAAAACAGGGTGGGTTTCATGGATGAGAACTCTGGTCTTAATTTCCCTTCACAAATGGAGTTAACCCCATGATCTGTGTCTTCCTACAAGCAAGAGTTAATTTCTGGTAAATCAAGTGAATTTTCGGCTCAAATGATTTTACACAGTTCTAGAACTCAACGCGATTCTACTATTAACTAAAGAGCATTTATGTAAGAGGAGCTGTTGTCTGTATCATTTCATAAGGAGAGTTGAAGTACATTTGGTCCGTATCAGTAGGAAACACAGTTCTTTTTTCTGGGCATGCTCTTGGTTCTTACTGTATTGGAGAAGCTGGAAAGAAGAGGATGATTCTTGCCTTAAAACAGAGTTTTATTCAGGGATCAGAATTCTGGTCTGAATTTGCCTTCAGATTCGGAGGTAAACCCCATGATCTGTGTCTTCCTACAACCAGGAGTTCATTTCAGGTAAACCCAGTGAATTTTGGGCAAATGATTTTTCGCAGGTCACGAACCCTATGCAAATCTCACTATTAACGAAAGAGCATTTATGTAAGAGGAGCTTTTCGTTTTATCAGTTTCATAAACAGAGTAGAACTACATATGGTCCGCATGTGTAGGAAACACAGTTCATTTTTCAGGGCAACTCATGGGTCTTGCTGTATTTTATACTCTGGAAAGAAGAGCTTGCTTCTTACGATAAAACAGAGTGTGTTTCAGGGATGAGAACTCTGGTCTTAATTTCCCTTCACAAACGGAGTTAACCCCATGATCTGTGTCTTCCTACAAGCAAGAGTTAATATCTGGTAAATCAAGTGAATTTTCGGCTCAAATGATTTTAAACAGTTCTAGAACCCAACGCGATTCTACTATTAACTAAAGAGCATTTATGTAAGAGGAGCTGTTGTCTGTATCATTTCATAAATAGAATTGAACTACATTTTGTCCCTATCAGTAGGAAACACAGTTCTGTTTTCTGGGCATGCTCATGGTTCTTACTGTATTGGAGAAGCTGGAAAGAAGAGTATGATTCTTGCCTTAAAACAGAGTTTTTTTCAGGGATGAGAACTCTGGTCTGAATTTCCCTTTAGAAACGGAGTTAAACCCAGTAACTGTGTCTTTCTACAAGCAAGAGTTCTTTTATGGTTAACACAGTGAATATTGGGCTCAAAGGATTTTTCACAGTTCATGAACCCAAGGTGATTCTCACTATGAACTAAAGAGCATTTATGTAAGTGGAGCTGTGGGATGTATCAGTTTCATAAGCAGAGTTGAACTACATATGATCCGTATGAGTAGGAAACACAGTTCTTTTTTTCTGGGCATGCTCAAGGTTCGTACTGTATTGTAGATGCTGGAAAGAAGTGGATGATTCTTACCTTAAAACACAGTGTTATTCAGGGTTGAGAATTCTGGTCTGAATTTGCCTTCAGTAATGGAGTAAAACCCCAGGATCTGTGTCTTCCTAAAAAGGAAGAGTTCATTTTAGGTAAACCCAGTGAATTTTGGGCTCAAATGATTTTTTGCAGTTCACGAACCCAACGCGATTCTCACTATTAAGTAAAGAGCATTTATGTAAGAGGTGCTGTTGTTTTTATCAGTTTCATAAGCAGAGTTGAACTACATATGGTCTGCATGAGTAGGAATCACAGTTCGTTTTTTAAGGGCATGCTCACGGTTCTTGCTGTATTTTATATTCTGGAAAGAGGAGCTTGCTTCTTGCATTAAAACAGCGTGTGTTTCATGGATGAGAACTCTGGTCTTAATTTCCCTTCACAAACGGAGTTAACCCCATGATCTGTGTCTTCCTACAAGCAAGAGTTAATTTCTGGTAAATCAAGTGAATTTTCGGCTCAAATGATTTTACACAGTTCTAGAACCCAACGCGATTCTACTATTAACTAAAGAGCATTTGTGAAAGAGGAACTGTGGTTTGTATCAGTTTCATCAGCAGAGTTGAACTACATATGGCCTGTATGAGTAGGAAACACAGTTCTTTTTCCTGGCATGTTCATGGTTCTTGCTGTATTTTATAGTGTCTTAAAAGAATAGCTTGCTTCTTGCGTTAAAGCAGAGTGTTTTTCAGGGATGAGAACTCTGGTCAGAATTTCCCTTCAGAAACGGAGTTAAACCCCAGGATCTGTGTGTTCCTATAAGCAAGAGTTCATTTATAGTAAACATCGTGAATTTTGGGCTCAAATGATTTTTTGCAGTTCACGAACCCTACGCTATTCTCACTATTAACTAAAGAGCATTTATGTAAGAGGAGCTTTTCTTTCTATCAGTTTCATAAGCAGAATTGAACTACATATGGTCTGTATGAGTAGGAAACACAGTTCTTTTTCTCTGGGCATGCTCATGGTTCTTGCTGTATTGGAGACGCTGGAAAGAAGAGCTTGCTTCTTGCATTAAAACAGGGTGTGTTTCATGGATGAGAACTCTGGTCTTAATTTCCCTTCACAAACGGAGTTAACCCCATGATCTGTGTCTTCCTACAAGCAAGAGTTAATTTCTGGTAAATCAAGGGAATTTTCGGCTCAAAAGATTTTACACAGTTCTAGAACCCAACGCGATTCTACTATTAACTAAAGAGCATTTATGTAAGAGGAGCTGTAGTCTGTATCATTTCATAAGGAGAGTTGAACTACATTTGGTCCGTATCAGTAGGAAACACAGTTCTGTTTTCTGGGCATGCTCATGGTTCTTACTGTATTGGAGAAGCTGGAAAGAAGAGGATGATTCTTGCCTTAAAACAGAGTGTTATTCAAGGATAAGAATTCTGGTCTGTATTTGCCTTCAGATTCGGAGGTAAACCCCATGATCTGTGTCTTCCTACAACCAGGAGTTCATTTCAGGTAAACCCAGTGAATTTTGGGCAAATGATTTTTCGCAGGTCATGAACCCTATGCAAATCTCACTATTAACTAAAGAGCATTTATGTAAGAGGAGCTTTTCGTTTTATCAGTTTCATAAACAGAGTTGAACTACATATGGTCCGCATGAGTAGGAAACACAGTTCATTTTTCAGGGCATCTCATGGGTCTTGCTGTATTTTATACTCTGGAAAGAAGAGCTTGCTTCTTACGTTAAAACAGAGTGTGTTTCAGGGATGAGAACTCTGGTCTTAATTTCCCTTCACAAACGGAGTTAACCCCATGATCTGTGTCTTCCTACAAGCAAGAGTTAACTTCTGGTAAATCAAGTGAATTTTCGGCTCAAATGATTTTACACAGTTCGAGAACCCAACGCGATTTTACTATTAACTAAAGAGCATTTATGTAAGAGGAGCTGTTGTCTGTATCATTTCATAAGTAGAGTTGAACTACATTTGGTCTGTATCTGTAGGAAACACAGTTCTTTTTTCTGGGCATGCTCATGGTTCTTACTGTATTGGAGAACCTGGAAAGAAGAGGATGATTCTTGCCTTAAACAGAGTGTTTTTCAGGGATGAGAACTCTGGTCTGAATTTCCCTTTAGAAACGGAGTTAAACCCCAGTATCTGTGTCTTTCTACAAGCAAGAGTTCATTTATGGTTATCCCAGTGAATTTGGGGCTCAAATGATTTTTCGCAGTTCACAAACCCAACTCGATTCTCACTATTAACTAAAGAGGAATTATATAAGAGGAGCTGTGGTTTGTATCAGTTTCAAAAGCAGAGTTGAACTACATATGGTCTGTATGAGTAGGAAACACAGTTCTTTTTTTCTGGGCATGCTCATGGTTCTTGCTGTATTGGAGATGCTGGAAAGAAGAGATTGCTTCTTGCATTGAAACAGGGTGTGTTTCATGGGTGAGAACTCTGGTCTGAATTTCCCTTCCGAAACGGAGTTAAACCCCATGATCTGTGTCTTCCTAGAATCAAGAGTTCATTTCTGTTAAACCAAGTGAATTTTCGGCTCAAAAGATTTTACACAGTTCTAGAACCCAACGTGATTATCACTAATAACTAAAGAGCATTTATGTAAGAGGAGGTGTGGTCTGTATCATTTTATAAGCAGAGTTGAACTACATATAGTCCGTATGAGTAGGAAACACTGTTCTCTTTTTCTGGGCATGCTCATTGTTCGTACTGTATTGGAGAGACTGGATAGAAGAGGATGATTCTTGTCTTAAAACAGAGTGTATTTCACAGATGAGAATTCTTGTCTGAATTTGCCTTCAGAAACGGAGTTAAACCCCAGGATCTGTGTCTTCCTACAAGCAGGAGTTCATTTCAGGTAAACCCACTGAATTTTGCGCTCAAATGATTTTTCGCAGTTCACAAACCCAACGCGATTCTCACTATTAACTAAAGAGCATTTATGTAAGAGGAGCTGTGGTTTGTATCAGCTTCATTAGCGGAGCTAACCTCCATATGGTCCGTATGAGTAGGAAACACAGTTCTTTTTTTCAGTCCATGCTCATGGTTCTTTCTGTATTTTAGACTCTGGAAAGAAGAGCTTGCTTCTTGCATTAAAACAGAGTGTGTTTCAGGGATGAGAACTCTGGTCTGAATTTCCCTTCAGAAACGGAGTTAAACCCCAGGATCTGTGTCTTCCTACAAACAAGAGTTCCTTTTTTGATAACCCAGTGAATTTTGGGCTCAAATGATTTTTCGCAGTTCACAAACCCAGCGCGATTCTCATTATTAACTAAAGAGCATTTATGTAAGAGGAACTGTGGTTTGTATCAGTTTCATCAGCAGAGTTGAACTACATATGGCCTGTATGAGTAGGAAACACAGTTCTTTTTCCTGGCATGTTCATGGTTCTTGCTGTATTTTATAGTGTCTTAAAAGAATAGCTTGCTTCTTGCGTTAAAGCAGAGTGTTTTTCAGGGATGAGAACTCTGGTCAGAATTTCCCTTCAGAAACGGAGTTAAACCCCAGGATCTGTGTGTTCCTATAAGCAAGAGTTCATTTATGGTAAACATCGTGAATTTTGGGCTCAAATGATTTTTTGCAGTTCACGAACCCTACGCTATTCTCACTATTAACTAAAGAGCATTTATGTAAGAGGAGCTTTTCTTTCTATCAGTTTCATAAGCAGAATTGACCTACATATGGTCCGTATGAGTAGGAAACACAGTTCTTTTTCTCTGGGCATGCTCATGGTTCTTGCTGTATAGGAGACGCTGGAAAGAAGAGCTTGCTTCTTGCATTAAAACAGGGTGTGTTTCATGGATGAGAACTCTGGTCTTAATTTCCCTTCACAAACGGAGTTAACCCCATGATCTGTGTCTTCCAACAAGCAAGAGTTAATTTCTGGTAAATCAAGTGAATTTTTGGCTCAAATGATTTTACACAGTTCTAGAACCCAACACGATTCTACTATTAACTAAAGAGCATTTATGTAAGAGGAGCTGTTGTCTGTATCATTTCATAAGGAGAGTTGAACTACATTTGGTCCGTATCAGTAGGAAACACAGTTCTTTTTTCTGGGCATGCTCATGGTTCTTACTGTATTGGAGAAGCTGGAAAGAAGAGTATGATTCTTGCCTTAAAACAGAGTTTTTTTCAGGGATGAGAACTCTGGTCTGAATTTCCCTTTAGAAACGGAGTTAAACCCCAGTAACTGTGTCTTTCTACAAGCAAGAGTTCTTTTATGGTTAACACAGTGAATATTGGGCTCAAAGGATTTTTCACAGTTCATGAACCCAAAGTGATTCTCACTATGAACTAAAGAGCATTTATGTAAGTGGAGCTGTGGGATGTATCAGTTTCATAAGCAGAGTTGAACTACATATGGTCCGTATGAGTAGGAAACACAGTTCTTTTTTTCTGGGCATGCTCAAGGTTCGTACTGTATTGTAGATGCTGGAAAGAAGAGGATGATTCTTGCCTTAAAACAGAGTGTTATTCAGGGATGAGAATTCTGGTCTGAATTTGCCTTCAGTAATGGAGTAAAACCCCAGGATCTGTGTCTTCCTAAAAAGGAGGAGTTCATTTTAGGTAAACCCAGTGAATTTTGGGCTCAAATGATTATTTGCAGTTCACGAACCCAACGCGATTCTCACTATTAAGTAAAGAGCATTTATGTAAGAGGTGCTGTTGTTTTTATCAGTTTCATAAGCAGAGTTGAACTACATATGGTCTGCATGAGTAGGAATCACAGTTCTTTTTTTAAGGGCATGCTCACGGTTCTTGCTGTATTTTATATTCTGGAAAGAGGAGCTTGCTTCTTGCATTAAAACAGCATGTGTTTCATGGATGAGAACTCTGGTCTTAATTTCCCTTCACAAACGGACTTAACCCCATGATCTGTGTCTTCCTACAAGCAAGAGTTAATTTCTGGTAAATCAAGTGAATTTTCAGCTCAAATGATTTTACACAGTTCTAGAACCCAACGCGATTCTACTATTAACTGAAGAGCATTTAGGTAAGAGGAGCTGTTGTCTGTATCACTTCATAAGTAGAGTTGAACTACATTTGGTCCGTATCAGTAGGAAACACAGTTCTTTTTTCTGGGCATGCTCATGGTTCTTACTGTATTGGCGAAGCTGGAAAGAAGAGGATGATTCTTGCCTTAAAACAGAGTGTTATTCAGGGATCAGAATTCTGGTCTGAATTTGCCTTCAGATTCGGAGGTAAACCCCATGATCTGTGTCTTCCTACAACCAGGAGTTCATTTCAGGTAAACCCAGTGAATTTTGGGCAAATGATTTTTCGCAGGTCATGAACCCTATGCAAATCTCACTATTAACTAAAGAGCATTTATGTAAGAGGAGCTTTTCGTTTTATCAGTTTCATAAACACAGTTGAACTACATATGGTCCGCATGAGTAGGAAACACAGTTCATTTTTCAGGGTATCTCATGGGTCTTGCTATATTTTATACTCTGGAAAGAAGAGCTTGCTTCTTACGTTAAAACAGAGTGTGTTTCAGGGATGAGAACTCTGGTCTTAATTTCCCTTCACAAACGGAGTTAAACCCATGATCTGTGTCTTCCTACAAGCAAGAGTTAACTTCTGGTAAATCAAGTGAATTTTCGGCTCAAATGATTTTACACAGTTCGAGAACCCAACGCGATTCTACTATTAACTAAAGAGCATTTATGTAAGAGGAGCTGTTGTCTGTATCATTTCATAAGTAGAGTTGAACTACATTTGGTCTGTATCTGTAGGAAACACAGTTCTTTTTCTGGGCATGCTCATGGTTCTTACTGTATTGGAGAACCTGGAAAGAAGAGGATGATTCTTGCCTTAAAACAGAGTGTGTTTCAGGGTTGAGAACTCTGATATGAATTTCCCTTCAGAAACAGAGTTAAACCCCAGGATCTGTGTCTTCCTACAAGCAAGAGTTCATTTCTGGTAAACCAAGTGAATTTTGGGCTCCAATGATTATTTGCTTTTCACGAACCCAACGCGATTCTCACTTTTAACTAATGAGCATTTATGTAAGATGAGCTGTGGTTTGTATCAGGTTCATAAGCAGAGTTGAAATACATATAGTCCGAATGAGTAAGAAACACATTTCTTTTTTACAGGGCATGCACATTATTCTTGCTGTATTTTAGAATCTGGAAAGAAGAGGTTGCTTTTTGCGTTAAAACAGAGTGTGTTTCATGGATGAGAACTCTGGTCTGAATTTGCCTTCAGAAACGGAGTTAAAGCCAAGGATCTGTGTCTTCCTACAAGCAAGAGTTCATTTCTGGTAAACCAATTGTATTTTGGGCTCAAATGATTTTACACAGTTCAAAAACCCAATGCAATACTTACTGTTAACTGAAGAGCATTTACGTAAGTGGAGCTGTTGTTTGTATCAGTTTCATAAGCAGAGTTGAACCTCATATGGTCCGTATGAGTAGGAAACAAAGTTCTTTTTTTCTGGACATGCTGATGGTTCTTACTGTTTTGGAGACACTGGAAAGAAGAGGATGATTCTTGCCTTAAAACAGAGTGTTTTTCAGGGATAAGAACTTGGGTCTGAATTTCCCTTCAGAAATGGAGTTAAACCCCAGGATCTGTGTCTTCCTACAAGCAAGAGTTCATTTCTAGTAAACCAAGTGAATTTTTGGCTCAGATGATTTTTCGCAGTTCACGAACCCAAGGCGATTCTCACTATTAACCAAAGAGCATTTATGTAAGAGGAGCAGTGGTTTGTATCAGTTTCATAAGCAGACTTGAACTACATATGGTCCGTATCAGTGAGAAACACAGTTCTTTTTTTCAGGGCATGCTCTTGGATCTTGCTGTATTATAGACGCTGGAAAGAAGAGCTTGCTTCTTGCGTTAAAACAGAGTGTGTTTCAGTGATGAGAACTCTGCTCTGAATTTGCCTTCATAAACGCAGTTAAACCCCAGGATCTGTGTCTTCCTACAAGCAAGAGTTCATTTCTGGTAAACCAATTGTATTTTGGGCTCAAATGATTTTACACAGTTCAAAAACCCAATGCAATTCTCACTATTAACTAAAGAGCATTTACGTAAGTGGAGCTGTGGTTTGTATCAGTTACATAAGCAGTGTTGAACCTCATATGGTCCATATGAGTAGTTAACAAAGTTCTTTTTTTCTGGACATGCTGATGGTTCTTACTGTTTTGGAGACACTGGAAAGAAGAGGATGATTCTTGCCTTAAAACAGAGTGTTTTTCAGGGATAAAAACTTGGGTCTGAATTTCCCTTCAGAAATGGAGTTAAACCCCAGGATCTGTGTCTTCCTACAAGCAAGAGTTCATTTCTGGTAAACCCAGTGAATTTTTGGCTCACAGGTTTTTTCGCAGTTCACGAACCCAACGCGATTCTCACTATTAACCAAAGAGCATTTATGTAAGAGGAGCTGTGGTTTGTATCAGTTTCATAAGCAGAGTTGAAATACATATAGTCCGTATGAGTAAGAAACACATTTCTTTTTTACAGGGCATGCACATTATTCTTGCTGTATTTTAGAATCTGGAAATTAGAGCTTGCTTTTTGCGTTAAAACAGAGTGTTTTTCATGGATGAGAACTCTGGTCTGAATTTGCCTTCAGAAACGGAGTTAAAGCCCAGGATCTGTGTCTTCCTCCATGCAAGAGTTCATTTCTGGTAAACCCTGTGAATTTTGGCCTCAATGATTTTTTGCAATTCTTGAATCCAACATGATTCTCACTATTAACTAAAGAGCATTTATGTAAGAGGAGCTGTGGTTTATATCTGTTTCATAAGCAGAGTTGAACTACATATGGTCCGTATGAGTAGGAAACACAGTTCTTTTTTTCTGGGCATGCTCATGGTTCTTGCTGTATTGTAGACACTGGAAAGAAGAGCTTCATTTTTGCGTTAAAACAGAATGTGTTTCAGGGATGAGAACTCTGGTCTGAATTTGCCTTCAGAAACGGATCTGTGTGTTCCTACAACCAAGAGTTCATTCTGGTAAACCATGTGAATTTTGGGGTCAAATGATTTAACACATTTCAGAAACCCAACGCGATTCTCACTATTAACTATAGAGCATTTATGTAAGAGGAGCTGTGGTTTCTATCAGTTTCATACGCAGAGTTGAATTACATATGGTGCATATGATTAGGAAACACAGTTCTTTTTCTCTGGGCATGCTCATGGTTCTTGCTGTATTGTAGACGCTGGAAAGAAGAGCTTCATTCTTGCGTTAAAACATAGTGTGTTTCAGGGATGAGAACTCTGGTCTGAATTTGCCTTCTGAAATGGAGTTAAACTCCAGGATCTGTGTCTTACTACAAGCAAGAGTTCATTTCTGATAAATCAAGTGAATTTTGGGCTTAAATGATTTTTCGCAGCTCATGAACCCAAAGCGATTCTCACTATTAACTAAAGAGCATTTATGTAAGAGGAGCTATGGTTTGTATCAGTTTCATGAGCAGAGTTGAACTGCATATGGTCCGTATGAGTAGGAAACACAGTTCTTTTTTTCAGGACATGGATATGGTTCTTACTGTATTGGAGACACTGGAAAGAAGAGGATGATTCTTGCGTTAAAACAGAGTGTGTTTCAGTGATGAGAACTCTTCTCTGATTTTGCCTTCAGAAACGCAGTTAAACCCCAGGATCTGTGTCTTCCTACAAGCAAGAGTTCATTTCTGGTAAACCCAGTGAATTTTTGGCTCACATGATTTTTCGCACTTCACGAACCCCACGTGATTCTCACTATTAACCAAAGAGCATTTATGTAAGAGGACCTGTGGTTTATATCAGTTTCATAAGCAGACTTGAACTACATTTGGTCCGTACCAGTGAGAAACACAGTTCTTTTTTTCAGGGCATGCTCTTGGATCTTGCTGTATTATAGACGCTGGAAAGAAGAGCTTGCTTTTTGTATTAAAACAGAGTGTGTTTCATGGATGAGAACTCTGGTCTGAATTTCCCTTCAGAAACAGAGTTATACACCAGGTTCTGTGTCTTCCTAAAAGCAAGAGTACTTTTCTGGTAAACCAAGTGAATTTTCGACTCAATGATTTTTCGCAATGTCTGAATCCAACGAGTTTCTCACTATTAAGTAAAGAGCATTTATGTAAGAGGAGCTGCCATTTGTATCAGTTTCATAAGCAGAGTTGAACTACATAAGGTGCGTATGAGTTGGAAAAACAGTTCTTTTTTTCTGTGAATGCTCATTGATCTTGCTGTATTGTAGACGCTGGAAAGAACAGCTTGATTCTTGCGTTAAAACAGAGTGTGTTTCAGGGATTAGATCTCTGGTCTGAATTTGCCTTCAGACACTGAGGTAAACCCCAGGATCTGTGTCTTCTTACAAGCAAGAGTTCTTTTCTGGTAAACCCAGTGAATGGTGGGATCAAATGGTTTTTTGCAGGTCACGAAACCATGGCGATTCTCACTATTAACTAAAGAGCATTTATGTAAGAGGAGCTGTGGTTTGTACACTTTCAAAACAGAGTTGAACTACATGTGATCCGTATGAGTAGGAAACACAATTCTTTTTTTTCTGGGCATACTCATGTTTCTTGCTGTATTGGAGACTCTGGAAAGAAGAGCTTGATTCTTGCCTTAAAACAGAGTGTGTTTCAGGGATGAGAACTCTGGTCTGAATTTGCCTTCAGAAACGGAGTTAAACTCCAGGATCTGTGTCTTCCTACAAGCAAGAGTTCATTTCTGGTAAACCAATTGAATTTTGGGCTCAAATGATTTTACACAGTTCAAAAAGCCAATGCAATTCTCACTATTAACTAAAGAGCATTTACGTAAGTGGAGATGTGGTTTGTATCAGTTTCAAAGCAGAGTTGAACTGCATATGGTCCGTATGAGTAGGAAATACAGTTCTTTTTTTCTGGGCATGCTCATGGTTCTTGCTATATTTTAGAAGTTGGAAAGAAGAGCTTGCCTCTTGCTTTGAAACAGAGTGTGTTTCAGGGTTGAGATCTCTGGTATGAATTACCCTTCAGAAACAGAGTTAAACCCCAGGATCTGTGTCTTCCTACAAGCAAGAGTTCATTTCTGGTAAACCAAGTGAATTTTGGGCTCAAATGATTATTTGCTGTTCACGAACCCAACGTGATTGTCACTTTTAACTAATGAGCATTTATGTAAGAGGTGCTGTGGTTTCTATCAGGTTCATAAGCAGAGTTGAAATACATATAGTCCGTATTAGTAAGAAACACATTTCTTTTTTACAGGGCATGCACATTATTCTTGCTGTATTTTAGAATCTGGAAAGAAGAGCCTGCTTTTTGCGTTAAAACAGAGTGTTTTTCATGGATGAGAACTCTGGTCTGAATTTCCCTTTAGAAACGGAGTTAAAGCCCAGGATCTGTGTCTTCCTACAAGCAAGAGTTCATTTCTGGTAAACCAATTGAATTTTGGGCTCAAATGATTTTACATAGTTCAAAAACCCAATGCAATTCACACTATTAAGTAAGGAGCATTTACGTAAGTGGAGCTGTGGTTTGTATCAGTTTCATAAGCAGAGTTGAACCACATATGGTCCGTATGAGTAGGAAACAAAGTTCTTTTTTTCTGGACATGCTGATGGTTCTTACTGTTTTGGAGACACTGGGAAGAAGAGGATGATTCTTGCCTTAAAACAGAGTTTTTTTCAGGGATAAGAACTTGGGTCTGAATTTCCCTTCAGAATTCTAGTTAAACCCCAGGATCTGTGTCTTCCTCCATGCAAGAGTTCATTTCTGGTAAACCCTGTGAATTTTGGCCTCAATGATTTTTCGCAATTCCTGAATCCAACACGATTCTCACTATTAACTAAAGAGCATTTATGTAAAAGGAGCTGTGGTTTGTATCAGTTTCATAAGCAGACTTGAACTACATATGGTCCGTATCAGTGAGAAACACAGTTCTTTTTTTCAGGGCATGCTCTTGGATCTTGCTGTATTATAGACGCTGGAAAGAAGAGCTTGCTTCTTGCATTAAAACAGAGTGAGTTTCATGGATGAGAACTCTGGTCTGAATTTCCCTTCAGAAACAGAGTTAAACCCCAGGATCTGTGTCTTCCTACAAGCAAGAGTTCATTTCTGGTAAACCAAGTGAATTTTGGGGTCAAATGTTTTAACACAGTTCAGAAACCCAATGCGATTCTCACTATTAACTAAAGAGCATTTATGGAAGAGGAGCTGTGGTCTGTATCAGGTTCCTAAGCAGAGTTGAACTATATAAGGTGCATATGAGTAGGAAACACAGATCTTTTTTTCTGGACATGCTAATGGTACTTACTGTTTTGGAGACGCAGGAAAGAAGAGGATGATTCTTGCCTTAAAACAGAGTGTGTTTCAGGGTTAAGAACTCTGGTATCAATTTCCCTTCAGAAACGGAGTTAAAGCCCAGGATCTGTTTCTTCCTACAAGCAAGAGTTCATTTCTGGTAAACCAATTGAATTTTGGGCTCAAATGATTTTACATAGTTCAAAAACCCAATGCAATTCACACTATTAAGTAAGGAGCATTTACGTAAGTGGAGCTGTGGTTTGTGTCAGTTTCATAAGCAGAGTTGAACCACATATGGTCCGTATGAGTAGGAAACAAAGTTCTTTTTTTCTGGACATGCTGATGGTTTTTACTGTTTTGGAGACACTGGGAAGAAGAGGATGATTCTTGCCTTAAATCAGAGTTTTTTTCAGGGATAAGAACTTGGGTCTGAATTTCCCTTCAGAATTCGAGTTAAACCCCAGGATCTGTGTCTTCCTCCATGCAAGAGTTCATTTCTGGTAAACCCTGTGAATTTTGGCCTCAATGATTTTTCGCAATTCCTGAATCCAACACGATTCTCACTATTAACTACAGAGCATTTATGTGAGAGGAGCTGTGGTTTGTATCAGTTTCAAAGCAGAGTTGAACTACATATGGTCCGTCTGAGTAGGAAACACAGTTCTTTTTTTCTGGGCATACTCATGTTTCTTGCTGTATTGGAGACTCTGGAACGAAGAGCTTGATTCTGGCGTTAAAACAGAGTGTGTCAGGGATGAGAACTCTGGTCTTAATTTGCCTTCAGAAACGGAGTTAAACTCCAGGATCTGTGTCTTCCTACAAGCAAGAGTTCATTATGGTAAACCCAGTGAATTTTGGGCTCAAATGTTTTTTCGCAGTATGCAAACCCAACGCTATTCTCACTATTAACTAAAGACCATTTATGTAATTGGAGCTGTGGTTTCTATCAGTTTCATAAGCCGAGTTGAATAGCATATGGTGCGTATGATTAGGAAACACAGTTCTTTTTTTCTGGGTAAGCTCATGGTTCTTGCTGTATTGTAGACGCTGGAAAGAAGAGCTTCATTCTTGCGTTAATACAGAGTGTGTTTCAGGGATGAGAACTCTGGTCTGAATTTGCCTTCAGAAACGGAGTTAAACTCCAGCATCTGTGTCTTCCTACAAGCAAGAGTACATTTCTGATAAATCAGAGAATTTTGGGCTTAAATGATATTTCACAGTTCATGAACCCAACGCGATTCTCACTATTAACTAAAGAGCATTTATGTAAGAGGAGCTATGGTTTGTATCAGTATCATGGGCAGAGTTGAACTACATATGGTCCGTTTGAGTAGGAAACACAGTTCTTTTTTTCAGGGCATGGATATGGTTCTTACTCTATTGGAGACACTGGAAAGAAGAGGATGATTCTTGCGTTAAAAGAGAGTGTGATTCAGTGATGATAACTCTGCTCCTAATTTGCCTTCAGAAATGCAGTTAAACCCCAGGATCTGTGTCTTCCTACAAGCAAGTGTTCATTTCTGGTAAACCCAGTGAATTTTTGGCTCACATGATTTTTTGTAGTTCACGAACCCAACGCGATTCTCACTATTAACCAAAGAGCATTTATGTAAGAGTAGCTGTGGTTTGTATCAGTTTAATAAGCAGACATGAACTACATATGGTCCGTATCAGTGAGAAACACAGTTTTTTTTTCAGGGCATGCTCTTGGATCTTGCTGTATTATAGACGCTGGAAAGAAGAGCTTGCTTCTTGCATTAAAACAGAGTGTGTTTCATGGATTTGAACTCTGGTATGAATTTCCCTTCAGAAACAGAGTTAAACCCCAGGATCTGTGTCTTGCTACAAGCAAGAGTTCATTTCTGATAAATCAAGTGAATTTTGGGCTCAAATGATTATTTGCTGTTCACGAAACCAACGCGATTCGCACTTTTAACTAATGAGCATTTATGTAAGAGGAGCTGTGGTTTGTATGAGGTTCTTAAGCAGAGATAAAATACATATAGTCCACATGAGTAAGAAACTCATTTCTTTTTTACAGGGCATGCACATTATTCTTGCTGTATTTTAGAATCTGGAAAGAAGAGCTTGCTTTTTGTGTTAAAACAGGGTGTGTTTCATGGATGAGAACTCTGGCCTGAATTTCCCTTCAGAAACGGAGTTAAAGCCCAGGATCTGTGTCTTCCTACAAGCAGGAGTTCATTTCTGGTAAACCAATTGAAGTTTGGGCTCAAATGATTTTACACAGTTCAAAAACCCAATGCAATTCTCACTATTAACTAAAGAGCATTTATGTAAGTGGAGCTGTAGTTTGTATTCGTTTCATAAGCAGAGTTGAACCACATATGGTCCGTGTGAGTAGGAAACAAAGTTCTTTTTTTCTGGACATGATGATGGTTCTTACTGTTTTGGAGACACTGGAAAGAGGAGGATGATTCTTGCCTTAAAACAGAGTGTTTTTCAGGGATAAGAACTTGGGTCTGATTTTCCCTTCAGAAATGGAGTAAAACATCAGGATCTGTGTCTTCCTACATGCAAGAGTTCATTTCTGGAAAACCCTGTGAATTTTGGGCTCAATGATTTTTCGCAATTCCTGAATCCACCACGATTCTCACTATTAACTAAAGAGCATTTATGTAAGAGAAGCTGTGGTTTTTATCTGTTTCATAAGCAGAGTTGAACTACATATGGTCCGTATGCGTAGGAAACACAGTTCTTTTTTTCAGGGCATGGATATGGTTCTTACTGTATTGGAGAAACTGGAAAGAAGAGGATGATTCTTGCGTTAAAACAGAGTGTGTTTCAGTGATGAGAACTCTGCTCTGAATTTGCCTTCAGAAACGCAGTTAAACCCCAGGATCTGTGTCTTCCTACAAGCAAGAGTTCATTTCTCGTAAACCCAGTGAATTTTTGGCTCACATGATTTTTTACAGTTCACGAACCCAACGCGATTCTCACTATTAACCAAAGAGCATTTATGTAAGAGGAGCTATGTTTTGTATCATATTCATAAGCAGACTTGAACTACATAAGGTCTGTATCAGTGATAACCACAGTTCTTTTTTTCAGGGCATGCTCTTGGATCTTGCTGTACTATAACCGCTGGAAAGAAGTGCTTGCTTCTTGCATTAAAACAGATTGTGTTTCATGGATGAAAACTCTGGTCTGAATTTCCCTTCAGAAACAGAGTTAAACCCCAGGATCTGTGTCTTCCTACAAGCAAGAGTTCATTTCTCGTAAACCAAGTGAATTTTCGGCTCAATGATTTTTCGCAATGCCTGAATCTAACGAGATTCTCACTATTAACTAAAGAGCATTTATGTAAGAGGAGCTGTCGTTTGTATCAGTTTCATAAGCAGAGTTGAACTACATATGGTGCGTATGAGTAGGAAACACAGTTCATTTTTTCTGGGCATGCTCATGGTTCTTGCTGTATTGTAGATGCTGGAAAGAAGAGATTGATTCTTGCGTTAAAACAGAGTGTGTTTCAGTGATGAGAACTCTGGTCTGAATTTGCCTTCACAAACTGAGTTAAACCCCAGGATCTGTGTCTTCCTACAAGCAAGAGTTCATATCTGGTAAACCCAGTGAATGGTGGGATCAAATGGTTTTTTGCAGGTCACGAACCCATGGCGATTCTCACAATTAACTAATGAGCATTTATGTAAGTTTCAATCCAGAGTTGAACTACATATGATCCATAGGAGTAGGAAACAGTTCTTTTTTTCTGGGCATACTCATGTTTCTTGCTGTATTGGAGACTCTGGAACGAAGAGCTTGATTCTGGCGTTAAAACAGAGTGTGTTTCAGGGATGAGAACTCTGCTCTGAATTTGCCTTCAGAAACAGAGTTCAACCCCATCATCTGTGTCTTCGTACAAGCAAGAGTTCATTTATGGTAAACCCAGTTTGGAGCTCAAATGATTTTTCGCAGTTCACGAACCCAACGCGATTCTCACTATTAACCAAAGAGCATTTATGTAAGAGGAGCTGTGGTTTGTATCAGTTTCATAAGCAGACTTGAACTACATATGGTCCGTATCAGTGAGAAACACAGTTCTTTTTTCAGGGCATGCCCTTGTATCTTGCTCTATTATGGACGCTGGAAAGAAGAGCTTGCTTCTTGCATTAAAAAAGAGTGTGTTTAATGGATGAGAACTCTGGTCTGAATTTCCCTTCAGAAACGGAGTTAAACCCCAGGATCTGTGTCTTCCTACAATCGAGAGTTCATTTCTGGTAAACCAAGTGAATTTTGGGCTCAAATGATTATTTGCTGTTCACGAACCCAACGCGATTCTCACTTTTAACTAATGAGCATTTATGTAAGTGGAGCTGTGGTTTGTATAGGTTCATAAGCAGAGTTGAAATACATATAGTCCGTATGAGTAAGAAACACATTTCATTTTTACAGGGCATGCACATTATTCTTGCTGTATTTTAGAATCTGGAAAGAAGAGCTTGCTTTTTGCGTTAAAACAGAGTGTGTTTCATGGATGAGAACTCTGTTCTGAATTTCCCTTCAGAAACGGAGTTAAAGCCCAGGATCTGTGTCTTCCTACAAGCAAGAGTTCATATCTGGTAAACCAATTGAATTTTGGGCTCAAATGATTTTACACAGTTCAAAAACCCAATGCAATTCTCACTATTAACTAAAGAGCATTTATGTAAGTTTGGCTGTGGTTTGTATCAGTTTCATAAGCAGAGTTGAACCACATATGGTCCGTATGAGTAGGAAACACAGTTCTTTTTTTCTGGACATGCTGATGGTTCTTAATCTTTTGGGGACACTGGAAAATAGAGGATGATTCTTATCTTAAAACAGAGTGTTTTTCAGGGATAAGAACTTGGGTCCGAATTTGCATTCAGAAACTGAGTTAAACCCCAGGATCTGTGTCTTCCTACAAGCAAGTGTTCATTTCTGGTAAACCCAGTGAATTTTTGGCTCACATGATTTTTTGTAGTTCACGAACCCAACGCGATTCTCACTATTAACCAAAGAGCATTTATGTAAGAGGAGCTGTGGTTTGTATCAGTTTCATAAGCAGACTTGAACTACATATGGTCCGTATCAGTGAGAAACACAGTTTTTTTTTCAGGGCATGCTCTTGGATCTTGCTGTATTATAGACGCTGGAAAGAAGAGCTTGCTTCTTGCATTAAAACAGAGTGTGTTTCATGGATGAGAACTCTGGTATGAATTTCCCTTCATAAACAGAGTTAAACCCCAGGATCTGTTTCTTCCTACAATCAAGAGTTCATTTCTGATAAACCAAGTGAATTTGGGGCTCAAATGATTATTTGCTGTTCACGAAACCAAAGCGATTCTCACTTTTAACTAATGAGCATTTATGTAAGAGGAGCTTTGGTTTGTATCAGGTTCTTAAGCAGAGATGAAATACATATAGTCCATATGAGTAAGAAACTCATTCCTTTTTTACAGGGCATGCACATTATTCTTGCTGTATTTTAGAATCTGGAAAGAAGAGCTTGCTTTTTGTGTTAAAACAGGGTGTGTTTCATGGATGAGCACTCTGGTCTGAATTTCCCTTCAGAAACGGAGTTAAAGCCCAGGATCTGTGTCTTCCTACAAGCAGGAGTTCATTTCTGGTAAACCAATTGAAGTTTGGGCTCAAATGATTTTACACAGTTCAAAAACCCAATGCAATTCTCACTATTAACTAAAGAGCATTTATGTAAGAGGAGCTGTCGTTTGTATCAGTTTCATAAGCAGAGTTGAACTACATATGGTGCGTATGAGTAGGAAACACAGTTCTTTTTTTCTGGGCATGGTCATGGTTCTTGCTGTATTGTAGATGCTGGAAAGAAGAGATTGATTCTTGCGTCAAAACAGAGTGTTTTTCAGGGATAAGAACTTGGGTCTAAATTTCGCTTCAGAAATTCAGGATTTGTGTCTTCCTACAAGCAGGAGTTCATTCAAGTAAACCCAGTGAATTTTGGGCTCAAATGATTTTTCTCAGTTCATGAACCCTATGCAAATATCACTTTTACCTAAAGAGCATTTATGTAAGAGGAGCTTTTCTTTGTATCAGTTTCATAAGCCGAGTTGAACTACATATGGTCTGCATGAGTAGGAAACACAGTTCTTTTTTTCAGGGCATGCTCAGGGTTCTTCCTGTTTTTTAGACTCTGGATAGAAGAGCTTCCTTCTTGAGTTAAAGCATAGGGTGTTTCAATGATGAGAACAGTGTTCTGAATTTCCCTTCGGAAATGGAGTTAAACCCCAGGATCTGTGTCTTCCTACAAGCAATTGTTCATTTCTGGAAGGCAAGTGAATTTTTGTCCCAAATGATTTTTTGCAGTTCACCAACCCAAACCGATTCTCACTATTAACTAAAGAGCATTTATGTAAGAGGAGCTGTGGTTTGTATCAGTTTCATAGGCAGAGTTGAACTACACATGGTCTGTATGAGTAGGAAACACAGTTCTTTTTTTCTGCGCATGCTCATGGTTCTTTCTGTATTGGATTAGCTGGAAAGAAGAGCTTGATTCTTGCCTTAAAACAGAGTGTGTTTCAGGGATGAGAACTCTGGTCTGAATTTGCCTTCAGAATCGGAATTAAACCCCAGGATCTTTGTCTTCCTAGAAGCAAGATTTCATTTCTGGTTAACGCAGTCAATTTTGGGCTCAAATGATTTTTCGCAGTTCACGAACCCAATGCGATTCTCACTATTAACTAAAGAGCATTTATGTAAGAGGAGCTATGGTTTGTATCAGTTTCATAAGCACAGTTGATCTACATATGGTCAGTATGAGTACGAAACACATTTCTTTTTTTCAGGGAATGCTCATTGTTCTTGCTGTATTGGATACGCTGGAGAGAAGAGCGTGCTTGTGGCATTAAACAGGGTGTGTTTCATGGATGAGAACTCTGGTCTGATTTCCCTTCAGAAACGGAGTTAAACCCCATGATCTGTGTCTCCCTACAAGCAAGAGATCATTTCTGGTAAACCAAGTGAATTTTGGGCTCCAATGACTATTCACAGTTCTAGAAATCAACGCAATTATCACTATTAACTAATGAGCATTCATGTAAGTGGAGCGGTGGTTTGTATCATTTTCATAAACAGAGTTGAACTATATATGGTCCGTATGAGTAGGAAACACAGTTCTTTTTTTCAGGGCATGCTCATGGTTCTTGCTGTATTGGAGACGCTGGAAAGAAGAGCTTGCTTCTTGCATTAAAACAGGGTGTGTTTCATGGATGAGAACTCTGGTCTTAATTTCCCTTTACAAATGGAGTTATACCCCATGATCTGTGTCTTCCTACAAGCAAGAGTTAATTTCTGGTAAATCAAGTGAATTTTCAGCTCAAAGGACTATACACAGTTCTAGAATCCAATGCGATTATCACTATTAAGTAAAGAGCATTTATGTAAGAGGAGCTGTGGTCTGTATTATTTCATAAGCAGAGTTGTAGTACATATAGTCCGTATGAGTATGAAACACAGTTCTTTTTTTCTGGGCATGCTCATGGCTCGTAGTGTATTGGAGACGCTGGATACAAGAGGATGATTCTTGCCTTAAAACAGAGTGTTTTTGAGGGATGAGAATTCTGGTCTGAATTTGCCTTCAGTAACGGAGTAAAACCCCAGGATCTGTGTCCTACTACAAGCAGGAGTTCATGTCAGGGAAACCCAGTGAATTTTGGGCTCAAATGATTTTTCGCAGGTCATGAACCCAACGCGATTCTCACTATTAAGTAAAGAGCATTTATGTAAGAGGAGCTGTTGTTTGTGTCAGTTTCATAAGCAGAGTTGAACTATATATGGTATGTATGAGTAGGAAACACAGTTCTTTTCTTGTGGGCATGTTCATGGTTCTTACTGTATTGGAGAAGCTAGAAAGAAGAGGATAATTCTTGCCTTAAAACAGAGTGATTTTCAGGGATGAGAATTCTGGTCTGAATTGGCCTTCAGAAACGGAGTTAAACCACAGGATCTGTGTCTTCCTACAAGCAGGACTTAATTTCAGGTAAACCCAGTGAATTTTGAGCTCAAATGATTTTTCATAGTTCACAAACCCAACGCAATTCTCACTACTAACTAAAGAGCATTTATGTAAGAAGAGCTGTGGTTTGTATCAGTTTCATAAGCAGAGTTGAACTACATATGGTCCATATGAGTAGGAAACAGAGTTTTTTTTTTTTTTGGCAAGCTCATGGTTCTTGCTGTATTTTTGACTCTGGAAGGAAGAGCTTTCCTCTTCATTAAAACAGAGTGTGTTTCATGGATGAGAACTCTGGTCTTAATTTCCCTTCACAAACGGAGTTAAACCCCATGATCTTTGTCTTCCTGTAAGCAAGAGTTACTTTCGAGTAAATCAAGTGAAATTTTGGCTCAATGACTATACACACTTCTAGAACCCAACGCGATTTTCACTATTAAATAAAGAGCATTTATGTAGGAGGAGCTGTGGTCTGTATAATTTCATAAGAAGAATTTTACTACATGTAGACCGTATGAGTAGGAAACACAGTTCTTTTTTTCTGGACATGCTCATGGTACGTATTGTATTGGAGTGGCTGGAAAGAAGATGATGATTCTTGGCTTAAAACAGAGTGTTTTTCAGGGATGAGAATTCTGGTCTGAATTTGCCTTCAGTAACAGTGTAAAACCCCAGGATCTGTGTCTTCCTAAAAAGGAGGAGTTCATTTCAGGTAAACCCAGTGAATTTTGGGCTCTAATGATTTTTCGCAGTTCACGAACCCAACGCGATTCTCACTATTAAGTAAAGAGCATTTATGTAAGAGGAGCTGTTGTTTGTATCAGTTTCATAAGCAGAGTTGAACTACATATGGTCCGCATGAGTAGGAATCACAGTTCTTTTTTTAAGAGCATGCTCACGCTTCTTGCTGTATTTTATATTCTGGAAAGAGGAGCTTCCTCCTTCCGTTAAGCAGAGTGTGTTTCAGGGATGAGAACTCTGGTCTGTATTTCCCTTCAGAAAAGGAGTTAAACCCCAGGATCTGTGTCTTCCTACAAGCAAGAGTTCTTTTCTGGTGAACCCAGGAAATTTGGGCTCAAATGATTTTTGGCAGTTCACAAACTAATACGCGATTCTCATTATTAACTAAAGAGGATTTATGTAAGAGGAACTGTGGTTTGTATCAATTTCATAAGCAGAGTTGAACTACATATGGTCTGTATGAGTAGGAAACACAGTTCTTTTTTCGGGGCATGCTAATGGTTCTTAAAGTATTGGAGAACCTGGAAAGAAGAGGATGATTGTTGCCTTAAAACAGAGTGTTTTCAGGGATGAGAACTCTGGTCTGAATTTCCCTTCACAAATGGAGTTAAACCCCATGATCTGTGTCTTCCTACAAGCAAGAGTTCATTTCTGGTAAACCAAGGGAATTTTCGGCTCAAATGACTATACACAGTTCTAGAACACAACGCGATAATTACTATTAACTAAAGAGCATTTATGTAAGGGGAGCTGTGGTCTGTATCATTTCATAAGCAGAGTTGATCTACATATGGTCCGTATGAGTAGGAAACATAGTTCTTTTTTTCTGGGCATAATCATGTTTCTTATTGTATTGGAGACACGGGAAAGAAGAGGATGGTTCTTGCCTTAAAACAGAGTGTTTTTCAGGGATGAGAATTCTGGTCTGAATTTGCCTTCAGATTCGGAGGTAAACCCCATGATCTGTGTCTTCCTACAACCAGGAGTTCATTTCAGGTAAACCCAGTGAATTTTGGGCAAATGATTTTTCGCAGGTCACGAACCCTATGAAAATCTCACTATTAACTAAAGAGCATTTATGTAAGAGGAGCTTTTCGTTTTATCAGTTTCATAAACAGAGTTGAACTACATATGGTCCGCATGAGTAGGAAACACAGTTCTTTTTTTCAGGGCATGCTCATGGTTCTTGCTGTATTGGAGACGCTGGAAAGAAGAGCTTGCTTCTTGCATTAAAACAGGGTGTGTTTGATGGATGAGAACTCTGGTCTTAATTTCCCTTCACAAACGGAGTTAACCCCATGATCTGTGTCTTCCTACAAGCAAGAGTTAATTTCTGGTAAATCAAGTGAATTTTCGGCTCAAATGATTTTACACAGTTCTAGAACCCAATGCGATTCTACTATTAACTAAAGAGCATTTGTGTAAGAGGAGCTGTTGTCTGTATCATTTCATAAGTAGAGTTGAACTACATTTGGTCTGTATCAGTAGGAAACACAGTTCTTTTTTCTGGGCATGCTCATGGTTCTTACTGTATTGGAGAAGGTGGAAAGAAGAGAATGATTCCTGCCTTAAACCAGAGTTTTTTTCAGGGATGAGAACTCTGGTCTGAATTTCCCTTTAGAAATGGAGTTAAACCCCAGTAACTGTGGCTTTCTACAAGCAATAGTTCTTTTATGGTTAACACAGTGAATACTGGGCTCAAAGGATTTTTCACAGTTCATGAACCCAAGGTGATTCTCACTATGAACTAAAGAGCATTTATGTAAGCGGAGCTTTGGGATGCATCAGTTTCATAAGCAGAATTGAACTACATATGTTCCGTATGAGTAGGAAAACGAGTTCTTTTTCTCAGGGCATGCTCATGGTTCTTGCTGTATTGGAGACGCTGGAAACAAGAGCTTGCTTCTTGCATTAAAACAGGGTGGGTTTCATGGATGAGAACTCTGGTCTTAATTTCCCTTCACAAATGGAGTTAACCCCATGATCTGTGTCTTCCTACAAGCAAGAGTTAATTTCTGGTAAATCAAGTGAATTTTCGGCTCAAATGATTTTACACAGTTCTAGAACTCAACGCGATTCTACTATTAACTAAAGAGCATTTATGTAAGAGGAGCTGTTGTCTGTATCATTTCATAAGGAGAGTTGAACTACATTTGGTCCGTATCAGTAGGAAACACAGTTCTTTTTTCTGGGCATGCTCATGGTTCTTACTGTATTGGAGAAGCTGGAAAGAAGAGGATGATTCTTGCCTTAAAACAGAGTTTTATTCAGGGATCAGAATTCTGGTCTGAATTTGCCTTCAGATTCGGAGGTAAACCCCATGATCTGTGTCTTCCTACAACCAGGAGTTCATTTCAGGTAAACCCAGTGAATTTTGGGCAAATGATTTTTCGCAGGTCACGAACCCTATGCAAATCTCACTATTAACGAAAGAGCATTTATGTAAGAGGAGCTTTTCGTTTTATCAGTTTCATAAACAGAGTAGAACTACATATGGTCCGCATGTGTAGGAAACACAGTTCATTTTTCAGGGCAACTCATGGGTCTTGCTGTATTTTATACTCTGGAAAGAAGAGCTTGCTTCTTACGATAAAACAGAGTGTGTTTCAGGGATGAGAACTCTGGTCTTAATTTCCCTTCACAAACGGAGTTAACCCCATGATCTGTGTCTTCCTACAAGCAAGAGTTAATATCTGGTAAATCAAGTGAATTTTCGGCTCAAATGATTTTAAACAGTTCTAGAACCCAACGCGATTCTACTATTAACTAAAGAGCATTTATGTAAGAGGAGCTGTTGTCTGTATCATTTCATAAATAGAATTGAACTACATTTTGTCCCTATCAGTAGGAAACACAGTTCTGTTTTCTGGGCATGCTCATGTTTCTTACTGTATTGGAGAAGCTGGAAAGAAGAGTATGATTCTTGCCTTAAAACAGAGTTTTTTTCAGGGATGAGAACTCTGGTCTGAATTTCCCTTTAGAAACGGAGTTAAACCCAGTAACTGTGTCTTTCTACAAGCAAGAGTTCTTTTATGGTTAACACAGTGAATATTGGGCTCAAAGGATTTTTCACAGTTCATGAACCCAAGGTGATTCTCACTATGAACTAAAGAGCATTTATGTAAGTGGAGCTGTGGGATGTATCAGTTTCATAAGCAGAGTTGAACTACATATGATCCGTATGAGTAGGAAACACAGTTCTTTTTTTCTGGGCATGCTCAAGGTTCGTACTGTATTGTAGATGCTGGAAAGAAGTGGATGATTCTTACCTTAAAACAGAGTGTTATTCAGGGTTGAGAATTCTGGTCTGAATTTGCCTTCAGTAATGGAGTAAAACCCCAGGATCTGTGTCTTCCTAAAAAGGAAGAGTTCATTTTAGGTAAACCCAGTGAATTTTGGGCTCAAATGATTTTTTGCAGTTCACGAACCCAACGCGATTCTCACTATTAAGTAAAGAGCATTTATGTAAGAGGTGCTGTTGTTTTTATCAGTTTCATAAGCAGAGTTGAACTACATATGGTCTGCATGAGTAGGAATCACAGTTCGTTTTTTAAGGGCATGCTCACGGTTCTTGCTGTATTTTATATTCTGGAAAGAGGAGCTTGCTTCTTGCATTAAAACAGCGTGTGTTTCATGGATGAGAACTCTGGTCTTAATTTCCCTTCACAAACGGAGTTAACCCCATGATCTGTGTCTTCCTACAAGCAAGAGTTAATTTCTGGTAAATCAAGTGAATTTTCGGCTCAAATGATTTTACACAGTTCTAGAACCCAACGCGATTCTACTATTAACTAAAGAGCATTTGTGAAAGAGGAACTGTGGTTTGTATCAGTTTCATCAGCAGAGTTGAACTACATATGGCCTGTATGAGTAGGAAACACAGTTCTTTTTCCTGGCATGTTCATGGTTCTTGCTGTATTTTATAGTGTCTTAAAAGAATAGCTTGCTTCTTGCGTTAAAGCAGAGTGTTTTTCAGGGATGAGAACTCTGGTCAGAATTTCCCTTCAGAAACGGAGTTAAACCCCAGGATCAGTGTGTTCCTATAAGCAAGAGTTCATTTATAGTAAACATCGTGAATTTTGGGCTCAAATGATTTTTTGCAGTTCACGAACCCTACGCTATTCTCACTATTAACTAAAGAGCATTTATGTAAGAGAAGCTTTTCTTTCTATCAGTTTCATAAGCAGAATTGAACTACATATGGTCTGTATGAGTAGGAAACACAGTTCTTTTTCTCTGGGCATGCTCATGGTTCTTGCTGTATTGGAGACGCTGGAAAGAAGAGCTTGCTTCTTGCATTAAAACAGGGTGTGTTTCATGGATGAGAACTCTGGTCTTAATTTCCCTTCACAAACGGAGTTAACCCCATGATCTGTGTCTTCCTACAAGCAAGAGTTAATTTCTGGTAAATCAAGTGAATTTTCAGCTCAAAAGATTTTACACAGTTCTAGAACCCAACGCGATTCTACTATTAACTGAAGAGCATTTAGGTAAGAGGAGCTGTTGTCTGTATCATTTCATAAGTAGAGTTGAACTACATTTGGTCCGTATCAGTAGGAAACACAGTTCTTTTTTCTGGGCATGCTCATGGTTCTTACTGTATTGGAGAAGCTGGAAAGAAGAGGATGATTCTTGCCTTAAAACAGAGTGTTATTCAGGGATCAGAATTCTGGTCTGAATTTGCCTTCAGATTCGGAGGTAAACCCCATGATCTGTGTCTTCCTACAACCAGGAGTTCATTTCAGGTAAACCCAGTGAATTTTGGGCAAATGATTTTTCGCAGGTCATGAACCCTATGCAAATCTCACTATTAACTAAAGAGCATTTATGTAAGAGGAGCTTTTCGTTTTATCAGTTTCATAAACACAGTTGAACTACATATGGTCCGCATGAGTAGGAAACACAGTTCATTTTTCAGGGTATCTCATGGGTCTTGCTATATTTTATACTCTGGAAAGAAGAGCTTGCTTCTTACGTTAAAACAGAGTGTGTTTCAGGGATGAGAACTCTGGTCTTAATTTCCCTTCACAAACGGAGTTAACCCCATGATCTGTGTCTTCCTACAAGCAAGAGTTAACTTCTGGTAAATCAAGTGAATTTTCGGCTCAAATGATTTTACACAGTTCTAGAACCCAATGCGATTCTACTATTAACTAAAGAGCATTTATGTAAGAGGAGCTGTTGTCTGTATCATTTCATAAGTAGAGTTGAACTACATTTGGTCTGTATCTGTAGGAAACACAGTTCTTTTTTGCAGGGCATGCTCTTTGTACTTGCTGTATTTTAGACACTGGAAAGAAGAGGATGATTCTTGCCTTAAAACAGAGTGTTTTTCAGGGATGAGAACTCTGCTCTGAATTTCCCTTCTGAAACGGAGTTAAACACCAGGATCTTTGTCTTCCTATAAGCAAGAGTTCAGTTCTGGTAAACCTAGTGATTTTTGGGCTCAAATGTTTATTCGCAGTTCAGGAACCCAACGCTATTCTCACTATTAACTAAGAGCATTTATGTAAGAGGAGGTGTGGTCTGTATCAGATTCACAATCAGAGTTGAACTACATATGGTCCGTATGAATAGGAAACACAGTTCTTTTTTTCAGGCCATGCTCATGGTTCTTGCTGTATTTTAGAATCTGGAAAGTAGAGCTTGCTTCTTCGTTTAAACAGAGAGTGTTTCAGGGATGAGGACTCTGGTCTGAATTTCCCTGCAGAATTAGAGTGAAACCTCAGGATCTGTTTCTTCCTACAAGCAAGAGTACATTTCTGGTAAACACAGTGAATTTTGGGCTCAAATGATTTTTCGCAGTTCAAGAAACATACGCTATTCTCACTATTAACTAAAGAGGATTTATGTAAGAGGAGCTCTGGTTTGTATCAGTTTCATAAGCACAGTTGAAATACATATGGTCCGTATGAGTAGGAAACACAGTTCTTTTTTTCATGGTATGCTAATGGTTCTTGCTGTATTGGAGACGCTGGAAAGAAGAGCTTGTTTCTTGCCTTAAAACAGAGTGTTTTTCAGGGTTTTGAATTCTGGTCTGAATTTGTCTTCAGAAACGGAGTAAACCCCAGGATCTGTGTCTTCCTACAAGCAAGAGTTCAGTTCTGGTAAACCCAGGGATTTTTGGGCCCAAATGATTTTTCGCAGTTAACAAACCCAACATGATTATCACTATTAACTAAAGAGCATTTATGTAAGAGGAGCTGTGGTTTGTATCAGTGTCATAAGCAGAGTTGAACTACATATGGTCCGTATGAGTAGGAAACACAGTTCTTTTTTTCAGGGCATGCTCATGGTTCTTGCTGTATTTTAGACTCTGGGAAGAAGAGCTTGCTTCTTGCGTTAAATCAGAGTGTGTTTCAGGGATGAGAACACTGGTCTGAATTTCTCTTCAGACACGGAGTTAAACCCCAGGATCTGTTTCTTATTACAAGCAAGAGTAGATTTCTGGTAAAGCAAGTGAATTTTGGGCTCAAATGATTTTACACAGTTCTAGAACCCAACGCGATGGTCACTATTAACTAAAGAGCATTTATGTAAGAGGAGCTGTGGTCTGTATCATTTCATAAGCAGATTTGAACTACATATGGTCCGTATGAGTAGGAAAAACAGTTCCTTTTTTCTGGGCATTTTCAAGGTTCTTACTGTATTGGAGACGCTGGAAAGAAGAGGATGATTCTGGCTTTAAACCGGGGTCTTCTTCTGGGATGAGAACTCTCCTCTGAATTTGCCTTCAGAAACATAGTTAAGCCCCAGGATCTGTGTCTATCTACAAGCAAGAGATCATTTCTGGTAAACCCAGTGATTTTTGGTATCAAATGGTTTTTCGCAGTTCACGAACCCTACGCTATTCTCACTATTAACAAAAGAGAATTTATGTAAGAGGAGCTGTGGTTTGTATCAGTTTCATAAGCAGACTTGAACTACATATGGTCCGTCTGAGTAGGAAACACTGTTCATTTTTTCAGGGCATGCTAATGGTTCTTGCTGTATTTTAGACTCTGGAAAGAAGAGCTTGCTTCCTGCGTTAAAACAGAGTGTGTTTCAGGGATGAGAACGCTGGTCTGAATTTCCATTCAGAAACGGAGTTAAACCCCAGGATCTGTGTCTTCCTACAAGCAAGAGTTCATTTCTGGTAAACAAAGTGAATTTTGGGCTTAAATGACTTTAAACAGTTCTAGAATCCAAGACGATTATCACTATTAACTAAAGAGCAGTTATGTAAGAGGAGTTGTGGTCTGTATCATTTCATAAGCAGAGTTGTACTACATGTGGTCCGTATGAGTAGGAAACACAGTTCTTTTTTTCTGGGCATGCTCATGGTTCTTGCTGTATTGGAGACACTGGAAAGAAGAGGATGATGCTTGCCTTAAAACACAGTGTTTTTCAGGGATGAGAACTCTGGTCTGAAATAGCCTTCAGAAACGGAGTTAAACCCCAGGATCAGTGTCTTCCTACAAGCAAGAGTTCATTTCTGGTAAACCCAGTGAAATTTGGGCTCAAATGGTTTTTCGCAGTTCAAGAAACATACGCTATTCTCACTATTAACTAAAGAGGATTTATGTAAGAGGAGCTCTGGTTTGTATCAGTTTCATAAGTAGAGTTGAAATACATATGGTACGTATGAGTAGGAAAGACAGTTCTTTTTTTCATGGTATGCTAATGATTCTTGCTGTATTGGAGACAATGGAAAGAAGAGCTTGCTTCTTGCCTTAAATCAGAGTGTTTTTCAGGGTTGAGAATTCTGGTCTCAATTTGTCTTCAGAAACGGAGTAAACCCCAGGATCTGTGCCTTCCCACAAGCAAGAGTTCAGTTCTGAAAAACCCAGTGATTTTTGGGCTCAAATGATTATTCGCAGTTCAGGAACCCAACGCTATTCTCACTATTAAATAAAGAGTAATTATGTAAGAGGAGGTGTGGTCTGTATCAGTTTCGTAAGCAGAGTTGTACTAAATATGGTCCTTATGAATAGGAAACACAGTTCATTTTTCAGGCCATGCTTATTGTTCTTGCTGTAATTTAGACTCTGGAAAGAAGAGCTTGCTTCTTCGTTAAAACAGAATGTGTTTCAGGCGTGAGAACTCTGGTCTGAATTTCCCTGCAGAAACGGAGTTAAACCTCAGGAACTGTGTCTTCCTACAAGCAAGAGATCATTTCTGGTAAACCCAGTCAGGTTTTGGCTCAAATGATATTTCGCAGTTCACGAACCCTACGCTATTCTCACTATTAACTAAAGAGGATATATGTAAGAGGAGCTGTGTTTTGTATCAGTTTTATAAGCAGAGTAGAAATACATATGGTCCCTATGAGTAGGAAACACATTTCTTTTTTCTGGGCATGCTCATGTTTCTTACTATTTTGGAGACACTGGAAAGAAGAGGATGATTCTTGCCTTAAAACAGAGTGTTTTTCAGGGATGAGAACTCTGGTCTGAATTTGCCTTGGGCAAAGGAATTAAATCCCAGGATCAGTTTTTTCCTACAACCAAGAGTTCATTTCTGGTAAACCCAGTGATTTTTGGGCCCAAATGATTTTTCACAGTTCACAAACCCAACTTCATTCTCACTATTAACTAAAGAGCATTTATGTAATAGGAGCTGTGGTTTGTATCAGTTTCATAAGCATAGTTGAACTATATATGGTCCGTATGAGTAGGAAACACAGTTCTTTTTTTCAGGGCATGCTCATGGTTCATGCTGTATTTTAGACTCTGGAAAGAAGAGCTTGCTTCTTTTGTTATAGCAGAGTGTGTTTCAGGGATGACAACTCTGGTCTGAATTTCCCTGCAGAAACGGAGTTAAACCCCAGGCACTGTATCTTCCTACAAGCAAGAGTTCAGTTATGGTAAACACAGTGAATTTTGGGCTCAAATGGTATTTCGCAGTTCAGGAACCCAACGCTATTCTCACTATAAACTCAAAAGCATTTATGTTAGAGGAGCTGTGGTTTGTATCAGTTTCATAAGCAGAGTTGAACTACATATGGTCCATCTGAGAAGGAAACACCATTCTTTTATTCAGGGTATGCTCATGTTTCTTGCTGTATTTTAGACTCTGGAAAGAAGAGCTTGCTTCTTGCGTTAAAACAGAGTGTGCTACAGGGAAGAGAACTCTGGTCTGAATTTCGCTTCAGGAAGGGAGTTTAACCCCAGGTTCTGTGTCTTCCTAGAAGCAAGAGTCCATTTCTGGTAATCCAAGAGAATTTTGGGCTCAAATGATTTTTCGCAGTTCACCAACCCAAACCGATTCTCACTATAAACTAAAGAGCAGTTATGTAAGATGAGCTGTGGTCTTTATCATTTCATAAGCAGAGTTGAACTCCATATGGTCTGTATGAGTAGGAAACACAGTTCTTTTTTTCTGGGCATGCTCATGGTTCTTACTGTATTGGAGACGCTGGAACGAATAGGATGATTCTTGCCTTAAAATAGATTGTTCTTCAGGGATGAGAACTCTGGTCTGAATTTGCCTTCAGAAACGGAGTAAAAACCCCAGGATCAGTGTCTTCCTACAAGCAAGAGTTCATTTCTGGTAAACCCAGTGATTTTTGGGCTCAAATGATTTTTCTCAGTTCATGAACCCAACATGATTCTCACTATTTACTAAAGAGCATTTATGTAAGAGGAGCTGTGGATTGTATCAGTTTCATAAGCAGAGTTGAACTAAATATGGTCCCTATGAGTAGGAAACACAGTACATTTTTTCAGGGCATGCTCATGGTGCTTGCTGTATTTTAGACTCTGGAAAGAAGAGCTTGCTTCTTGCGTTAAAGCAGAGTGTGTTTCAGGGATGACAACTCTGGTCTGAATTTCCCTGCAGAAACGGAGTTAAACCCCAGGTACTGTATCTTCTACAAGCAAGAGTTCAGTTATGGTAAACACAGTGAATTTTGGGCTCAAATGATATTTCTCAGTTCAGGAACCCAACGCTATTCTCACTATAAACTCAAAAGCATTTATGTTAGAGGAGCTGTGGTTTGTATCAGTTTCATAAGCAGAGTTGAACTACATATGGTCCGTCTGAGAAGGAAACACAATTCTTTTTTTCAGGGTATGCTCATGCTTCTTGCTGTATTTTAGACTCTGGAAAGAAGAGCTTGCTTCTTGCGTTAAAACAGAGTGTGCTACAGGGAAGAGAACTCTGGTCTGAATTTCCCTTCAGGAAGGGAGTTAAACCCCAGGTTCTGTGTCTTCCTAGAAGCAAGAATCCATTTCTGGTAAACCAAGAGAATTAGGGGCTCAAATGATTTTTCGCAGTTCACAAACCCAAACCGATTATCACTATAAAGTAAAGAGCAGTTATGTAACATGAGCTGTGGTCTTTATCATTTCATAAGCAGAGTTGAACTCCATATGGTCTGTATGAGTAGGAAATACAGTCCTTTTTTTCTGGGCATGCTCATGGTTCTTACTGTATTGGAGACGCTGGAAAGAACCGGATGATTCTGCTTAAAACAGAGTGTTTTTCAGGGAAGAGAACTCTTGTCTGAATTTGCATTCAGAAACGGAGTTAAACCCCTGGATCTGTGTCTTCCTACAAGCTAGACTTCATTTCTGGTTAACCCAGTAAATTTTGGGCTCAAATGACTTTTCACAGTTCAGGAACCCAACGCTATTCTCACTATTCACTAAAGATCATTTATGTAAGAGGAGGTGTGGTCTGTTTCTGTTTCATAAGCAGAGTTGAACCACATATGGTCCATATGAATAGGAAACAGAGTTTTTTTTTTCAGGCCATGCTCATTATTCTTGCTGTATATTAGACTCTGAAAGAAGAGCTTGCTTCTTGCGTTAAAACAGAGTGTGTTTCAGGGATGAGAACGCTCATCTGAATTTCCCTTCAGAAACGGAGTTATACCCCAGGGTCTTTTTCTTCCTACAATCAAGAGTTCGTTTCTGGTTAACCAATTGTATTTTGGCCTCAAATGACTTTACACAGTTCTAGAACCCAAGCGATTATCACTATTAACTAAAGAGCAGTTATGTAAGAGGAGCTGTGGTCTGTAACATTTCATAAGCAGAGTTGAACTACATATGGTTTGTATGAATAGGAAACACAGTTCTTTTTTCGGGGCATGCTCATGGTTCTTACTGTATTGGAGACGCTGGAAAGAAGAGGATGATTCTTGCTTTAAAACAGAGTGTTTTTCAGGCATGAGAACTCTGGTCAGTATTTGCCTTCAGAAACGCAGTTAAACCCCAGGATCAGTGTCTTCCTACAAGCAAGAGTTCATTACTGGTAAACCCAGTGATTTTTGGCCTCAAAAGATTTTTCGCAGTTCACGAACCCAACATGATTCTCATTATTAACAAAGAGCATTTACGTAAGAGGAGCTGTGGTTTGTATCAGTTTCATAAACAGAGTTGAACTACACATTGTCCGTCTTAGTAGGAAACACAGGTCATTTTTTTCAGGGCATGCTCATGGTTCTTGCTGTATATTAGACTCTGAAAGAAGAGCTTGCTCCTTGAGTTAAAACAGAGTGTCTTTCAGGGATGAGGACGCTCCTCTGAATTTCCCTTCAGAAACGGAGTTAAACCCCAGGGTCAGTGTATTCCTACAAGAAAGAGTTATTTTCTGGTAAAACCGGTGATTTTTGGGCTCAAAAGATTTTTCGCAGTTCATGAACCCAACATGATTCTCACTATTAACTAAAGAGCTTTTACGTAAGACAGCTATGGTTTGTATCAGTTTCAAAATCAGATTTGAACTACATATTGTCCGTCTGAGTAGGAAACACAGGTCATTTTTTCAGGGCATGCTCATTGTTCTTGCTGTATATTAGAATCTGAAAGAAGAGCTTGCTTCTTGCGTTAAAACAGAGTGTGTTTCAGGGATGAGAACGCTCATCTGAATTTCCCTTCAGAAACGGAGTTAAACCCCAGGGTATTTTTCTTCCTACAAGCAAGAGTTCAGTGCTGGTAAACCAATTTAATTTTGGCATCAAATGACTTTACACAGTTCTAGAACCCAACGCGATTATCACTATTAACTAAAGAGCAGTTATGTAAGAGGAGCTGTGGTCTGTAACATTTCATAAGCAGAGTTGAACTACATATGGTTTGTATGAATAGGAAACACAGTTCGTTTTTCTGGGCATGCTCATGGTTCTTACTGTGTTGGAGACGCTGGAAAGAAGAGGATGATTCTTGCCTTAAAACAGAGTGTTTTTCAGGGATGAGAACTCTGGTCAGAATTTGCCTTCAGAAACGCAGTTAAACCCCAGGATCAGTGTCTTCCTACAAGCAAGAGTTCATTTCTTGTAAACCCAGTGATTTTTGGGCTCAAAAGTTATTTCGCAGTTCACGAACCCAACATGATTCTCACTATTAACAAAGAGCATTTATGTAAGAGGAGCTGTGGTTTGTATCAGTTTCATAAACAGAGTTGAACTACATATTGTCCGTCTGAGTAGGAAACACAGGTCATTTTTTCAGGGCATGCTCATGGTTCTTGCTGTATATTAGACTCTGAAAGAAGAGCTTGCTCCTTGAGTTAAAACAGAGTGTGTTTCAGCAATGGAAACGCTGGTCAGAATTTCCGTTCAGAAACGGAGTTAAACCCCAGGATCTGTGTCTTCCTACAGGCAAGAGTTCACTTCTGGCAAACAAAGTGAATTTTAGGCTCAAATGATTTTTCGCAGTTCACAAACCCAAACCGATTTTCACTATTAACTAAAGAGCATTAATGTAAGAGGAGCTGTGGTTTGTATCAGTTTCAAATGCAGAGTTGAACTACATATTGTCTGTATGAGTAGGAAACACAGGTCATTTTTTCAGGGCATGCTCATGGTTCTTGCTGTATATTAGAGTCTGAAAGAAGAGCTTGCTCCTTGAGTTAAAACAGAGTGTGTTTAAGCGATGGGAACGCTGATCTGAATTTCCCTTCAGAAACGGAGTTAAACCCCAGGATCAGTGTCTTCCTAAAAGCAAGAGTTCATTTCTGGTAAACACAGTGATTTTTGGGCTTAAAAGATTTTTCGCAGTTCACGAACCCAACTGGATTCTCAATATTAACTATAGCGCATTTATGTAAGAGGAGCTGTGGTTTGTATCAGATTCATAAGCAGAGTTGAACTACATATGATCCGTATGAGTAGGAAACACAGTTCTTTTTTTCTGCGAATGCTCATGGTTCTTATTGTATTGCAGAGGCTGGATAGAAGAGGATAATTCTTGCCTTAAAACAGAGTTTTATTCATGGATGAGAATTCTGGTCTGAATTTCATTCCGAAATGGAGTTAAACCCCAGGATCTGTGTCTTCCTCCATGGAAGAGTTTATTTCTGGTAAACCAAGTGAATGTTGGGCTCAAATGATTTGACACAGTTCAAAAACCCAATGTGATTCTCACTATTAAGTAAACAGAATTTATTTAAGAGGTGGTGTGGTTTGTATCAGTTTCATAACCAGAGTTGATCTACATAAGGTCTGTATGTTTAGGAAACACAGTTCGTTTTTTCTTGGCATGCTCATGGTCCTTGCTGTATTGGAGACGCTGGAAAGAAGAGCTTGCATCTTGCATTAATACAGAATGTCTTTTATTGATGAGAACTCTGGTCTGAATTTCCCTTTAGAAACGTATTTAAACCCCAGGATCTGTGTCTTCCTTCTTGCAAGAGTTCATTTCTGGTAATCCAAGTGAATTTTCGGCTCAAATGATTTTGTACAGTTCTAGAACACAACGCGATTATCACTATTAACTAAAGAGCATTTATGTAACAGTAGCTGTGGTCTGTATCAGTTTCATAAGCAGAGTTGAACTACATATGGTCCATATGTGTAGGAAACAGAGATCATTTTTTCTTGGCATGCACATGGTTCTTGCTGTATTGGAGACGCTGGAAAGAAGAGGATGATTCTTGCCTTAAAACAGAGTGTTTTTCAGGGATGAGAACTCTGGTCTGAATTTGTCTTCAGAAACGGAGTTAAACCCCATGATCAGTGTCTTCCTACAAGCAAGAGTTCATTTCCGGTAAACGCAGTGATTTTTGGGCTCAAATGATTTTTCGCAGTTCACGAACCCAAGATGATTCTCACTATTAACTTAAGAGCATTTATGTGAGAGGAGGTGTGGTTTGTATCAGTATCATAAGCAGAGTTTAACTACATATGTTGCATATGTGTAGGAAACACAGTTCTTTTTTTCAGGGCATGCTCATGGTTCTTGCTGTATTTCAGATTCTAGAAAGAAGAGCTTGCTTCTTGCGTTAAAACAGAGTGTGTTTCAGGGATGAGAACGCTGGTCTGAATTTCCCTTCAGAACGGAGTTAAACCCCAGGATCTGTGTCTTCCTACAAGCAAGAGTTCATTTCTGTTAAACTAATTGAATTTTGGGCTCAATTGAATTTACACAGTTGTAGAACCCAATGCGATTCTCACTATTATCTATAGAGCATTTATTTAACAGGAGCTGTGGTTTGTATCAGTATCATAAGCAGAGTTGGACTACAAATGGTCCTTATTTGTAGGAAGCACAGTTCTTTTTTTCTTGGCATGCTCATGGTTCTTACTGTATTGGAGACGCTGGAACGAATAGGATGATTCTTGCCTTAAAATAGATTGTTCTTCAGGGATGAGAACTCTGGTCTGAATTTGCCTTCAGAAACGGAGTAAAAACCCCAGGATCAGTGTCTTCCTACAAGCAAGAGTTCATTTCTGGTAAACCCAGTGATTTTTGGGCTCAAATGATTTTTCTCAGTTCATGAACCCAACATGATGCTCACTATTTACTAAAGAGCATTTATGTAAGAGGAGCTGTGGATTGTATCAGTTTCATAAGCAGAGTTGAACTACATATGGTCCGTCTGAGAAGGAAACACAATTCTTTTTTTCAGGGTATGCTCATGCTTCTTGCTGTATTTTAGACTCTGGAAAGAAGAGCTTGCTTCTTGCGTTAAAACAGAGTGTGCTACAGGGAAGAGAACTCTGGTCTGAATTTCCCTTCAGGAAGGGAGTTAAACCCCAGGTTCTGTGTCTTCCTAGAAGCAAGAATCCATTTCTGGTAAACCAAGAGAATTAGGGGCTCAAATGATTTTTCGCAGTTCACAAACCCAAACCGATTATCACTATAAAGTAAAGAGCAGTTATGTAACATGAGCTGTGGTCTTTATCATTTCATAAGCAGAGTTGAACTCCATATGGTCTGTATGAGTAGGAAATACAGTCCTTTTTTTCTGGGCATGCTCATGGTTCTTACTGTATTGGAGACGCTGGAAAGAACCGGATGATTCTGCTTAAAACAGAGTGTTTTTCAGGGAAGAGAACTCTTGTCTGAATTTGCATTCAGAAACGGAGTTAAACCCCTGGATCTGTGTCTTCCTACAAGCTAGACTTCATTTCTGGTTAACCCAGTAAATTTTGGGCTCAAATGACTTTTCACAGTTCAGGAACCCAACGCTATTCTCACTATTCACTAAAGATCATTTATGTAAGAGGAGGTGTGGTCTGTTTCTGTTTCATAAGCAGAGTTGAACCACATATGGTCCATATGAATAGGAAACAGAGTTTTTTTTTTTCAGGCCATGCTCATTATTCTTGCTGTATATTAGACTCTGAAAGAAGAGCTTGCTTCTTGCGTTAAAACAGAGTGTGTTTCAGGGATGAGAACGCTCATCTGAATTTCCCTTCAGAAACGGAGTTATACCCCAGGGTCTTTTTCTTCCTACAATCAAGAGTTCGTTTCTGGTTAACCAATTGTATTTTGGCCTCAAATGACTTTACACAGTTCTAGAACCCAAGCGATTATCACTATTAACTAAAGAGCAGTTATGTAAGAGGAGCTGTGGTCTGTAACATTTCATAAGCAGAGTTGAACTACATATGGTTTGTATGAATAGGAAACACAGTTCTTTTTTCGGGGCATGCTCATTGTTCTTACTGTATTGGAGACGCTGGAAAGAAGAGGATGATTCTTGCTTTAAAACAGAGTGTTTTTCAGGCATGAGAACTCTGGTCAGTATTTGCCTTCAGAAACGCAGTTAAACCCCAGGATCAGTGTCTTCCTACAAGCAAGAGTTCATTACTGGTAAACCCAGTGATTTTTGGCCTCAAAAGATTTTTCGCAGTTCACGAACCCAACATGATTCTCATTATTAACAAAGAGCATTTACGTAAGAGGAGCTGTGGTTTGTATCAGTTTCATAAGCAGAGTTGAACTATATATGTTGTGTATGAGTAGGAGACACAGTTCCTTTTTCTGGGAATGCTCATGGTTCATACTCTATTGGAGGTCCTGGAAAGAAGAGGATGATTCTTGCCTTAAAACAGAGTGTTTTTCAGGGATGAGAATTCAGTTCTGAATTTGCCTTCAGAAACGGAGTTATTCCCAGAATATGAGTCTTCTTATAAGCAAGATTTCATTTTGTGATAAACCCAGTGAATTTTGCCCTCAAATGATTTTTCGCAGTTCACGAACCCAGCGCGATCCTCACTATTAACTTAAGAGCATTTATGAAAGAGGAACTGTGGTCTGTATCATTAAATAAGCAGAGTTGAACTACATATGGTCCGTATGAGTAAGAAACACAGTTCTTTTTTCTGGGAATGCTCATGATTCCTACTGAATTGGAGACACTGGAGAGAAGAGGATGATTCTTGCCTTAAAACAGAGTTTTTTTCCGGGATGAGAATTCTGGTCTGATTTCGCCTTCAGAAATGGAGTTATACCTGAGGATCTTTGTCTTCCTACAAGCAGGAGTACATTTCAGGTAAACACAGTGAATTTTGGGCTCAAATGATTTTTCGCAGTTCACGAACCCAACGCGATTCTCACTATTAACTAAAGAGCATTTATGTAAGAGGAGCTGTGGTTTGAATCAGTTTCATAAGCAGAGTTGAATTACACATGGTCCGTATGAGTAGGAAACACAGTTCTTTTTTTCTACGAATGCTCATAGTTCTTACTGTATTGCAGACGCTGGATAGAAGAGGATAATTCTTGCCTTAAAACAGAGTTTTATTCAGGGATGAGAAATCTGGTCTGAATTTCATTCCGAAATGGAGTTAAACCCCAGGATCTGTGTCTTCCTACATGGAAGAGTTTATTTCTCGTAAACCAAGTGAATGTTGGGCTCAAATGATTTGACACAGTTCAAAAACCCAATGTGATTCTCACTATTAAGTAAACAGAATTTATTGAAGAGGTGGTGTGGTTTGTATCAGTTTCATAACCAGAGTTGATCTACATATGGTCTGTATGTTTAGGAAACACAGTTCGTTTTTTCTTGGCCTGCTCATGGTCCTTGCTGTATTGGAGACGCTGGAAAGAAGAGCTTGCATCTTGCATTAATACAGAATGTCTTTTATTGATGAGAACTCTGGTCTGAATTTCCCTTTAGAAACGGATTTAAACCCCAGGCTATGTGTCTTCCTACTTGCAAGAGTTCATTTCTGGTAATCCAAGTGAATTTTCGGCTCAAATGTTTTTATACAGTTCTAGAACACAACGCGATTATCACTATTAACTAAAGAGCATTTATGTAACAGTAGCTGTGGTCTGTATCAGTTTCATAAGCAGAGTTGAACTACATATGGTCCATATGTGTAGGAAACAGAGATCTTTTTTTCTTGGCATGCACATGGTTCTTGCTGTATTGGAGACGCTGGAAAGAAGAGGATGATTCTTGCCTTAAAACAGAGTGTTTTTCAGGGATGAGAACTCTGGTCTGAATTTGTCTTCAGAAACGGAGTTAAACCCCATGATCAGTGTCTTCCTACAAGCAAGAGTTCATTTCCGGTAAACGCAGTGATTTTTGGGCTCAAATGATTTTTCGCAGTTCACGAACCCAAGATGATTCTCACTATTAACTTAAGAGCATTTATGTGAGAGGAGGTGTGGTTTGTATCAGTATCATAAGCAGAGTTTAACTACATATGTTGCGTATGTGTAGGAAACACAGTTCTTTTTTTCAGGGCATGCTCATGGTTGTTGCTGTATTTCAGGTTCTAGAAAGAAGAGCTTGCTTCTTGCGTTAAAACATAGTGTGTTTCAGGGATGAGAACGCTGGTCTGAATTTCCCTTCAGAACAGAGTTAAACCCCAGGATCTGTGTCTTCCTACAAGCAAGAGTTCATTTCTGTTAAACCAATTGAATATTGGGCTCAAATGAATTTACACAGTTGTAGAACCCAACGCGATTCTCACTATTATCTATAGAGCATTTATGTAACAGGAGCTGTGGTTTGTATCAGTTTCATAAGCAGAGTTGGACTACATATGGTCCTTATGAGTAGGAAGCACAGTTCTTTTTTTCTTGGCATGATCATGATTCTTACTGTATTGGAGACCCTAGAAAGAAGAGGATGATTCATGCCTTAAAACAGAGTGTTTTTCAGTGATGAGAATTCTGATCTGAATTTTCCTTCAGAGGCAGAGTTAAACCCAAGGATCTGTGTCTTCCTACAAGCAAGAGTTCAGTTCTGGTAAACACAGTGAATTTTGGGCTGAAATGATTTTTTTGCATTTCACGAACCCAACGCGATTCTCACTATTAACTAAAGAGTATTTATTTAAGAGGTGCTGTGGTTAGAATCAGTTTTGTAAGCAGAGTTGATCTACATGTGGTCCATTTGAGTAGGAAACACAGTTCTTTTTTTCTGGGCATGCTCATAGTTCTTGCTGTATTGGAGACGCTGGAAAGAAGAGCTTCCATCTTGCATTAATACATAGTGTGTTTTATTGTTGAGAACTCTGGTCTGAATTTCCCTTCAGAAACAGAGTTAAACCACAGGATCTGTGTCTTCCTACAAGCAAGAGTTCATTTCTGGTAAAGCAGGTGAATTTAGGGATGAAATGATTTTTCACAGTTCAACAACCCAAACCAATTTTCACTATTAACTAAAGAGCATTTATGTAAGAGGAGCTGTGGTTGTTTCAGTTTCATAAGCAGAGTTGAACTACATATTGTCTGTATCAGTAGGAGACACAGTTCTTTTTTTCTGGTCATGCTCATGTTTCATGCTGTATTGGAGACAATGGAGAGAAGTGCTTGCTTCTTGCATTAAAACAGAGTGTGTTTCAGGGAAGAGAACTCTGGTCTGAATTTCCCTTCATAAACGGAGTTAATCCCCATGATCTGTGTCTTCCTACAAGAAAGAGTTCATTTTAGTTAAACCCAATGAATTTTGTGCTCAAATGATTTTTCGCTGTTCATGAACCCAAAGTGATTCTCACTATTAACTAAAGAGGATTTATGTTAGAGGTACTGTGGTTTGTATCAGTATCATAAGCAGAGTTGAACTACATATGGTCCGCATGAGTAGGAAACTCAGTTCTTTTTTCTGGGCATGCTCATGGTTCTTGCTGTATTTTAGATTCTGGAAAGAAGAGCTTGCTTCTTGTGTTAAATCAGAGTGTGTTTCAGGGATGAGAACTATGGTCTGAATTTACCTTCAGAAACGAGGTTAAACCCGTGGATCTGTGTCTTCCTACAAGCAAGAGTTCTTCTCTGGTAAACTCAGGGAATTTTGGGCTCAAATCATTTTCGCAGTTCATGAACCAAAACACGATTCTCACTATTAACTAAAGAGGATATATGTAAGTGGAGCTGTGGTCTCTATCATTTCAGAAGCAGAGTTGAACTACATATAGTCGGTATGAGTAGGAAACACAGTTCTTTTGTTCAGGGCATGCTCATGGTTCTTGCTGTATTGGAGACGCTGGAAAGAAGAACGTACTTCTTCCATTAAAACTTAGTGTGTTTCATGGATGAGAACTCTGGTCTGAATTTCCCTTCAGAAACGGAGATAATCCCCATGATCTGTGTCTTCCTACAAGAAAGAGTTCATTTCTGGTAAACCATGTGAATTTTCGGCTCAAATGATTTTACACAGTTCTAGAACCCAATGTGATTATCACTATTAACTAAAGAGCATTTATGTAAGCGGAGCTGTGGTCTGTATCAGTTTCATAAGCAGAGTTGGACTACATATGTTCCTTATGAGTAGGAAACAGAGTTCTTTTATTCATGGCATGATCATGATTCTTACTGTATTGGAGACCCTGGAAAGAAGAGGATGATTCACGCCTTAAAACAGAGTGTTTTTCAGTGATGAGAATTCTGATCTGAATTTTCCTTCATAGGTGGAGTGAAACAACAGGATCTGTGTCTTCCTACAAGCAAGAGTTCACTTCTGGTAAACCCAGTGAATATTGGGCTGAAATGATTTTTTGCATTTCACGACCCAAACGCGATTCTCACTATTAACTAAAGAGCATTTATTTAAGAGGTGCTGTGGTTTGAATCAGTTTGGTAAGCAGAGTTGATCTACATGTGGTCCGTTTGAGTAGGAAACACAGTTCTTTTTTTCTGGGCGTGCTCATAGTTCTTGCTGTATTGGAGACGCTGGAAAGAAGAGCTTCCATCTTGCATTAATACAGAGTGTGTTTTATTGTTGAGATCTCTGGTCTGAATTTCCCTTCAGAAACGGATTTAAACCCCAGGATCTGTGTCTTCCTACTTGAAAGAGTTCATTTCTGATAATCCAAGTGAATTTATGGCTCAAATGATTTTACACAGTTCTAGAACACAACGCGATTTTCACTATTAAGTAAAGAGCATTTATGTATCAGGAGCTATGGTCTGTAGCAATTTCATAAGCAGAGTTGAACTACATATGGTCCATATGAATAGGAAACACAGATCTTTTTTTCGTGGCACGCACATGGTTCTTGCTGTATTGGAGACGCTGGAAAGAAGAGGATGATTAATGCCTTAAAACAGAGTGTTTTTCAGGTATGAGAATTCTGTTCTGAATTTCCCCTCAGAAACGGAGGTAAACCCCATGATCTGTGTCTTCCTACAAGCAAGAGTTCTTCTCTGGTAAACTCAGGGAATTTTGGGCTCAAATCATTTTCGCAGATCATGAAGCAAAACACGATTCTCACTATTAACTAAAGAGGATTTATGTAAGTGGAGCTGTGGTCTCTATCATTTCAGAAGCAGAGTTGAACTACATATGGTCGGTATGAGTAGGAAACACAGTTCTTTTGTTCAGGGCATGCTCATGGTTCTTGCTGTATTGGAGACACTGGAAAGAAGAACGTACTTCTTGCATTAAAACATAGTGTGTTTCATGGATGAGAACTCTGGTCTGAATTTCCCTTCAGAAACGGAGATAATCCCCAGGATCTGTGTCTTCCTACAAGCAAGAGTTCATTTCTGGAATACCCAGTAAATTTTGGGCTCAAATGATTTTTTCTGGGCATGCACATGGTTCTTGCTGTATTGGAGACGCTAGAAAGAAGAGCTTGCTTCTTGCGTGAAAACAGAGTGTGTTTCATTGATGAGAACACTGGTCTGCCTTTCACTTCAGAATCGGAGTTAAACCACAGGATCTGTGTCTTCCTACAAGCAAGAGTTCCTTTTGGGTAAACCAAGTGAATTTTGGGCTCAAATAATTTTACACAGTTCAAAACCCCAATACGATTCTCACTATTAACTAAAGAGCATTTATTTAAGAGGTGCTGTTGTTTGTATCTGTTTCATAAGCAGAGTGGAACTACATATGGACCGTATGAGTAGGAAACACAGTTCTTTTTTCTGGGAATGCTCATATTTCCTACTGAATTGGAGACGCTGGAGAGAAGAGGATGATTCTTGCCTTAAAACAGAGTTTTTTCAGGGATGAGAACTCTGGTCTGAATTTGCCTTCAGAAAAGGAGTTAAACACCAGGATTTGTGTCTTCCTACAAGCAAGAGTTAATTTCTGGTAAACCCAGTGAATTTTTTGCTGAAATGTTTTTTCGCAGTTCATGAACCCAACGCGATTCTCACTATTAACTAAAGAGCATTTATGTAAGAGGAGCTGTGGTTTGTATCAGGTACATAAGCAGAGTTGAACTACATATGATCCGTTTGAGTAGGAAACACAGTTCTTATTTTCTGGGCATGCTCATGGTTCTTGCTGTATTGGAGAGGCTGGAAAGAAGAGGAAGCTTCTTGTGTGAAAACAGAGTGTGTTTCACGGATGAGAACACTGGTCTGAATTTACCTTCAGAATCGGAGTTAAAATCCAGGATCTGTGTCTTCCTACATGGAAGAGTTTATTTCTGGTAAACCAAGTGAATTTTGGGCTCAAATGATTTTACAGAGTTCAAAAAACCAATGTGATTCTCACTATTAACTAAACAGCCTTTATTTAAGAGGTGGTGTGGTTTGTATAAGTTTCATAACCAGAGTTGATCGACATATGGTCTGTATGTATAGGAAACACAGTTCTTTTTTTCATGGCATGCTCATGGTTCTTGCTGTAAAGGAGACGTTGGATAGAAGAGCTTGCTTCTTGCATTAAAACACAGTGTGTTTCATGGAGGAGAACTCTGGTCTGAATTTCCCTTCAGAAACAGAGTTAAACCACAGGGTCTGTATCTTCCTACAAGCAAGAGTTGATTTCTGGTAAAGCAGGTGAATTTAGGGATGAAATGATTTTTCACAGTTCAACAACCCAAACCAATTTTCACTATTAACTAAAGAGCATTTATGTAAGAGGAGCTGTGGTTGTTTCTGTTTCATAAGCAGAGTTGAACTACATATTGTCCGTATCAGTAGGAGACACAGTTCTTTTTTTCTGGTCATGCTCATGTTTCATGCTGTATTGGAGACAATGGAGAGAAGTGCTTGCTTCTTGCATTAAAACATAGTGTGTTTCATGGATGAGAACTCTGGTCTGAATTTCCCTTCATAAACGGAGTTAATCCCCATGATCTGTATCTTCCTACAAGAAAGAGTTCATTTTAGTTAAACCCAATGAATTTTGTGCTCAAATGATTTTTCGCTGTTCATGAACCCAAAGTGATTCTCACTATTAACTAAAGAGGATTTATGATAGAGGAGCTGTGGTTTGTATCAGTATCATAAGCAGAGTTGAACTACATATTGTCCGCATGAGTAGGAAACACAGTTCTTTTTTTCTGGGCATGCTCACGGTTCTTGCTGTATTTTAGATTCTGGAAAGAAGAGCTTGCTTCTTGTGTTAAATCAGAGTGTGTTTCAGGGATGAGAACTCTGGTCTGAATTTACCTTCAGAAACGTGGTTAAACCCGAGGATCTGTGTCTTCCTACAAGCAAGAGTTCTTCTCTGGTAAACTCAGGGAATTTTGGGCTCGAATCATTTTCGCAGTTCTTGAACCAAAACACGATTCTCACTATTAACTAAAGAGGATTTATGTAAGTGGACCTGTGGTCTCTATCATTTCAGAAGCAGAGTTGAACTACATATGGTCGGTATGAGTAGGAAACACAGTTCTTTTGTTCAGGGCGTGCTCATGGTTCTTGCTGTATTGGAGACGCTGGAAAGAAGAATGTACTTTTTGCATTAAAACATAGTGTGTTTCATGGATGAGAACTCTGGTCTGAATTTCCCTTCAGAAACGGAGTTAAACTCCACATTCTGTGTCTCCTACAAGCAAGAGTTCATTTCTGGTTATCCCAGTGTATTGTTGGCTCAAATGATTTTTCAGTTCACGGACCCAACGCTATTCTCACTATTAACTAAAGATGATTTATGTAAGAGGAGCTGTGGTTTGAATCAGTTTCATAAGCAGAGTTGAACTACATATGGTCTGCACGAGTAGGAAACACAGTTCTTTTTTTGGTGGAGAGCTCATGGTTCTTACTGTATTGGAGACGGTGGAAAGAAGGGGATGATTCTTGCCTCAAAACAGAGTGTTTTCAGGCATGAGAACTCTGGTCTGAATTAGACCTCAGAAACGGAGTTAAACCCCAGGATCTGTGTCTTCCTACAAGCAAGAGTTCATTTCTGGAAAACCCAGTAAATTTTGGGCTCAAATGATTTTACACATTTCACGAACCCAACAAGATACTCACTATTAACTCAAGAGCATTTATGTAAGAGCTGCTGTGGTTTGTTTCAGGTTCATAAGCAGAGTTGAATTACACATGGTCCGTATGAGTAGGAAACACAGTTCTTTTTTTCTGGGCATGCACATGGTTCTTGCTGTTTTGGAGATGCTAGAAAGAAGAGCTTGCTTCTTGCGTGAAAACAGAGTGTGTTACATTGATGAGAACCCTGGTCTGCATTTCACTTCAGAAACGGATTTAAACCACAGGATCTGTGTCTTCCTACAAGCAAGAATTCCTTTTGGGTAAACCAAGTGAATTTTGGGCTCAAATGATTTTACACAGTTCAAAACCCCAATACGATTCTCACTATTAACTAAAGAGCATGAATTTAAGAGGTGCTGTTGTTTGTATCTGTTTCATAAGCAGAGTGGAACTACATATGGACCGTATGAATAGGAAACACAGTTCTTTTTTTCAGGGCATCCTCATGGGTCTTGCTATATTTTAGACTCTGGAAAGAAGAGCTTGCTTCTTTCGTTAAAGCAGAGTGTCTTTCTGGGATAAGAACTCTGGTCTGAATTTCCCTTCAGAAACGGAGTTAAACCCCAGGATCTGTGTCTTCCTACAAGCAAGAGTTCATTTCTGGTACACCAAGTGAATTTTGGGCTCAAATGAATTTTTGCAGTTCACCAACCCAAACCGATTCTCACTATTAACTTAAGAGCATTTATGTAAGTGGAGCTATGGTTTGTTTCAGTTTCTTAAGCAGAGTTGAACTACATATGATCCGTATGAGTTGGAAACACAGTTCTTTTTTCTGGGAACGCTCATGTTTCCTACTGTATTGGAGACGCTGGATAGAAGAGGATGATTCTTGCCTTAAAACAGAGTTTTTTGCAGGGATGAGAACTCTGGTCTGAATTTGCCTTCAGAAAAGGAGTTAAACCCCAGGATCTGTGTCTTCCTACAAGAAAGAGTTCATTTTAGTTAAACCCAATGAATTTTGTGCTCAAATGATTTTTCGCTGTTCATGAACCCAAGGTGATTCTCACTATTAACTAAAGAGGATTTATGTTAGAGGAGCTGTGGTTTGTATCAGTATCATAAGCAGAGTTGAACTACATATTGTCCGCATGAGTAGGAAACACAGTTCTTTTTTTCTGGGCATGCTCACGGTTCTTGCTGTATTTTAGATTCTGGAAAGAAGAGCTTGCTTCTTGTGTTAAATCAGAGTGTGTTTCAGGGATGAGAACTATGGTCTGAATTTACCTTCAGAAACGAGGTTAAACCCGAGGATCTGTGTCTTCCTACAAGCAAGAGTTCTTCTCTGGTAAACTCAGGGAATTTTGGGCTCAAATCATTTTCGCAGTTCATGAACCAAAACACGATTCTCACTATTGACTAAAGAGGATTTATGTAAGTGGAGCTGTGGTCTCTATCATTTCAGAAGCAGAGTTGAACTACATATGCTCGGTATGAGTAGGAAACACAGTTCTTTTGTTCAGGGCGTGCTCATGGTTCTTGCTGTATTGGAGACGCTGGAAAGAAGAATGTACTTCTTGCATTAAAACATAGTGTGTTTCATGGATGAGAACTCTGGTCTGAATTTCCCTTCAGAAACCGAGTTAAACTCCACATTCTGTGTCTCCTACAAGCAAGTGTTCATTTCTGGTTATCCCAGTGTATTGTTGGCTCAAATGATTTTTCACAGTTCACGGACCCAACGCTATTCTCACTATTAACTAAAGAGGATTTATGTAAGAGGAGCTGTGGTTTGAATCAGTTTCATAAGCAGAGTTGAACTACATATGGTCTGCACGAGTAGGAAACACAGTTCTTTTTTTCGTGGAGAGCTCATGGTTCTTACTGTATTGGAGACGGTGGAAAGAAGGGGATGATTCTTGCCTCAAAACAGAGTGTTTTCAGGCATGAGAACTCTGGTCTGAATTAGACCTCAGAAACGGAGTTAAACCCCAGGATCTGTGTCTTCCTACAAGCAAGAGTTCATTTCTGGAAAACCCAGTAAATTTTGGGCTCAAATGATTTTACACATTTCACGAACCCAACAAGATACTCACTATTAACTCAAGAGCATTTATGTAAGAGCTGCTGTGGTTTGTTTCAGGTTCATAAGCAGAGTTGAATTACACATGGTCCGTATGAGTAGGAAACACAGTTCTTTTTTTCTGGGCATGCACATGGTTCTTGCTGTTTTGGAGATGCTAGAAAGAAGAGCTTGCTTCTTGCGTGAAAACAGAGTGTGTTACATTGATGAGAACCCTGGTCTGCATTTCACTTCAGAAACGGATTTAAACCACAGGATCTGTGTCTTCCTACAAGCAAGAATTCCTTTTGGGTAAACCAAGTGAATTTTGGGCTCAAATGATTTTACACAGTTCAAAACCCCAATACGATTCTCACTATTAACTAAAGAGCATGAATTTAAGAGGTGCTGTTGTTTGTATCTGTTTCATAAGCAGAGTGGAACTACATATGGACCGTATGAATAGGAAACACAGTTCTTTTTTTCAGGGCATCCTCATGGGTCTTGCTATATTTTAGACTCTGGAAAGAAGAGCTTGCTTCTTTCGTTAAAGCAGAGTGTCTTTCTGGGATAAGAACTCTGGTCTGAATTTCCCTTCAGAAACGGAGTTAAACCCCAGGATCTGTGTCTTCCTACAAGCAAGAGTTCATTTCTGGTACACCAAGTGAATTTTGGGCTCAAATGAATTTTTGCAGTTCACCAACCCAAACCGATTCTCACTATTAACTTAAGAGCATTTATGTAAGTGGAGCTATGGTTTGTTTCAGTTTCTTAAGCAGAGTTGAACTACATATGATCCGTATGAGTTGGAAACACAGTTCTTTTTTCTGGGAATGCTCATGTTTCCTACTGTATTGGAGACGCTGGATAGAAGAGGATGATTCTTGCCTTAAAACAGAGTTTTTTGCAGGGATGAGAACTCTGGTCTGAATTTGCCTTCAGAAAAGGAGTTAAACCCCAGGATCTGTGTCTTCCTACAAGCAAGAGTTAATTTCAGGTACACCAAGGGAATTTTTTGCTGAAATGTTTTTTCGCAGTTCATGAACCCAACGCGATTCTCACTATTAACTAAAGAGCATTTATGTAAGAGGAGCTGTGGTTTGTATCAGGTACATAAACAGAGTTGAACTACATATGATCCGTATGAGTAGGAAACACAGTTCTTATTTTCTGGGCATGCTCATGTTTCTTGCTGTATTGGAGAGGCTGGAAAGAAGAGGAAGCTTCTTGTGTGAAAACAGAGTGTGTTTCACGGATGAGAACACTGGTCTGAATTTACCTTCAGAATCGGAGTTAAAATCCAGGATCTGTGTCTTCCTACATGGAAGAGTTTATTTCTGGTAAACCAAGTGAATTTTGGGCTCAAATGATTTTACAGAGTTCAAAAACCCAATGCGATTCTCACTATTAACTAAAAAGCCTTTATTTAAGAGGTGGTGTCGTTTGTATAAGTTTCATAACCAGAATTCATCAACTTATGGTCTGTATGTGTAGGAAACACAGTTTTTTTTTATGGCATGCTCATAGTTCTTGCTATAAAGGTGACGTTGGATAGAAGAGCTTGCTTCTTGCATTAAAACACAGTGTGTTTCATGGATGAGAACTCTGGTCTGAATTTCCCTTCAGAAACGGAGTTAAACCACAGGATCTTTGTCTTCCTACAAGCAAGAGTTCATTTCTGGTAAAGCAGGTAAATTTAGGGATGAAATGATTTTTCACAGTTCAACAACCCAAACCAATTTTCACTAATAACTAAAGAGGATTTATGTGAGAAGAGCTGTGGTTGTTTCAGTTTCATAAGCAGAGTTGAACTACATATTGTCCGTATCAGTAGGAAACAAAGTTCTTTTTTTCTGGGCATGCACATGGTTCTTGCTGTATTGGAGATGCTAGAAAGAAGAGCTTGCTTCTTGCGATAAAACAGAGTGTGTTTCAGGGATGAGAACTGTGGTCTGAATTTCCCTTCTGAAACGTACTTAAACCCCGGATCTGTGTCTTCCTACAAGCAAGAGTTCATTTCTGGTAAACCAAGTGAATTTTGGGCTCAAATAATTTTTCACAGTTCACCAACACAAACCGATTCTCACTATTAACTAAAAAGCATTTATGTAAGAGGAACTGTGGTTTGTATCAGTTTCATAAGCAGAGTTGAACTACATATGGTCCGTATGAGTAGGAAACACAGTTCTTTTTTTCTAGGTATGCTCATGTTTCTTGATGTATTGGAGCCGCTGGAAAGAATAGCTTGCCTCTGGCGTGAAAACAGTGTGTTTTCAGGGATGAGAACTCTGGTCTGAATTTGCCTTCAGAAAGGGAGTTAAACACCAGGATCTGTGTCTCCCTACAAGCAAGAATTCATTTCTGGTAATCCCAGTGAATTTTGGGCTCAAATGATTTTTTGCAGTTCAAGAACCCAACATGACTCTCACTATTCACTAAAGAGCATTTATGTAAGAGGAGCTGTGGTTTGTATCAGTTTCATAAGCAGAGTGGAACTACATATGGTTTTTATGAGTAGGAAACACAGTTCTTTCTTCCAGGGCATGCTCATTGTTCTTGCTGTATTTTAGACTCTGGAAAGAAGAGCTTGCTTCTTGCCTGAAAACAGAGTGTTTTCCGGGGATGAGCACTCTGGTCCGAATATGCCTTCAGAAATGGAGTTAAACCCGAGGATCTGTATCTTCCTACAAGCAAAAGTTCATTTCTGGTTAACCCAGTGAATTTTGGGCTCAAATGATTTTTCGCAGTTCTCTAACTCAACATGATTCTCACTATTAACTAAAGAGCATTTATGTAAGCAGAGCTGTGGTTTTTATCAGTTTCATAAGCAGAGTTGAACTAAATATGTTCCTTAAGAGTAGGAAACACAGTTTATTTTTTCAGGGCATGCACATGGTTCTTGCTGTATAGGAGACACTGGAAAGAAGAGCTTGCTTCTTGCATCAGCACAGAGTGTGTTTCAAGGATGAGTACTCTGGTCTGAATTTCCCTTCAGAAAAGGAGTAAAACCCCAGGATCTGTGTCTTCTGACAAGCACGAGTTGTTTTCTGTTAAACCAAAGGAATTTTCAGCTCAAATGATTTTACACAGTTCTAGAACATAACGCGATTATCACTTTTAACTAAAGAGCATTTATGTCAGAGGAGCT